>OX327683.1:11255000-12505000 GCA_946807835.1 Ailanthus altissimus
ATAACTACATCTAAAATTAATAATAAGGTCGTACTTTCGTACCAGGAAAGCAAATGAAAAACCTAACATAGTGTATTTCTCTTTATTATTTGCAGAGTTAGTTCTTATTTTGTTTGACTTTTTAAGGCACATTATGCTAAGTGAATGATAAATGGTAGACCACACTATGTTCTCCATAGATAATTATTGAACTCATCCAAATTATTCACAATGCTTAGCACAAAATAATGAATTTCTCTACGAGTGTCACGTGGTAACAACAATTTATGAATCAAATACACAAAAATAAGCTTAATCGCATCTTCATTATTAATGTTATCAAAGTTTATATTAGTGTACCATAGATTAAATTCTCTGTACATTAAACATCTTCTCTATGGCCAATATTGCTCCCACAGTTGGTGCTGTAATTTTTTCTCCAAATCTCGATTAGGCTGGTAATCTCTCGTTTGCAACCCCGTAATCAGTACAAACTTCCTGCGAGAGAATCGAATCCATCTACCACCAATCAGGAACCACAATTCCTCGTGCAACTAACAGTATATACTTGTCGTAACAAAACTTGATGCACCAACATGCCCGAAAAAACAGTAGGTCATAAATTCAAAAATTGCCCCATATAAGTTTCCTTGAACATCACCAACTGATCTTTATTCAAATTATTTTTTATAATAATAATCGCCTGCAAGACTCACAGTTGTTGATAGAGTTGTAGAAAAAAATTCTTCCGCAAATTTGTATTTTTTAGAAACATATTTCTTCTTACAAAATTAATGAAAATTTAATTTAGAGCAAATAAATATATTATAACAAATAATTAAAAAGAATAAAATAATAATATATTTATTATTATTGTCAATATTTTTTAGGAATTTAATTATTTATTATTAATGTTTTAGAAATTTAAATACTAATAATTATTTTTAAAAAATTTAAAAAATTATATTAATAATTATAACTATTTTTGGAATTTAAATGATTATTTTTTTATTTTGAAATAATTATAATTAATTTCAAATTTTTAAATTATTTTTTTCAGAATTTTATATTATTATTATATCCCAAAAATAATAATAATTTTTTTAGAATTATAAATAATAATAATATTTTTAGTTATTACTATTATTATTCCATAATTTAAATGTTAGAATAATAAACTATTTTGGATTTTAAATAATAATAATAATTTATTTCATTTTCAAATAATATTATTATTATTTTTGGAATTTAAAATAATTATTATAATTATTTTGGGAATTTAAATAGTTATAATTATTTTTCTTGAATTGTTAAAGAGTAATTATCATTTTCCCTAAATTTTAAATAATTATAATAATTTTATTACTATTTTCCGAAATTTAAATAGTTATAATTGTTGGAGCTGGTGCTCACGTGCCATTCCAATATTGTATGAATATTAATTGTTAATATTTATACAATAAACATTTCGAATAAAGATTGTTAATATCATATTAATATGGTATAATGCTTGTAACATTAGAGACATTGTTTGATTTGAAAGAGTTCAGATCTGGTCTAAAGGAGTTTAGATCAGAACTAATAGTTAGCAAAGCTGAGAGTTATAAATGCTAAAAGTTAGCACTGTTAAGAGTTAGCAGGTTATAAGAGTCAGCGAGGTCTAAAGAGTTAGAACCTTGTCTATAATGGGACAAAGACCTGAGAGTATACTTGTAATGATATAGTTGCAAAGAGTTGCAATAGGTGTTAAGAAATATCATTATGTAAGTATGTCTCAAAGATAATGTTCCTGATCTATAATCACTAATGCGGGTCTATCGGTGATTCACTTTACATAGATTAGTGTATGTCTATATCTGACTGGTTCAGATGGTTGTTCTTAGCTGACCATGAGCTTAGAGCTTGTATAGGCATGCGGGTATCCAGTCAGGACTGGATACTGAACAGACTTATGAGGACCCCAATAGATATCCTATGACACCGTCAAAGGAAGGTCCTCCCGAGTTGAGTAGTATTCGTGGTCCTTTGACCTGAGCGCCACGGTGGTCTTGTGAGTGATCCATCATACTTTGGTTCCACATATGTCAGAGACCTTTCATGGTCTGACCGCTATGTGTCGCTGGGTATGGTCCGATGCTCATGGAGTCCGGTGTGCGTAGATACGGGATCCGTCAACTTACGTAGGTAAGTTGTATATCCGATGCTCCGAGGTTGTATTTCATAAAGTCTTGTGGCCACAAGCATAAACCCGGGAAAAGAGTTTCCTATAGGGTTAAACAATATAGCAAAAGTGTTTGCGTATATTGTTTATCGAGATACGAATCTGGAGATAAGTTTATGGATGAGCAAATGGGGATTTGACGGTGCTGATCTATATCCCCGCACATCTAGGATATAAATGATGGAAGGATTATACGTATACGTTATGACCTCAACTTGTATGGTCTGACACGCTGATTTGTAATATTCGTAACGTGTGCGTGGGGCATCGATTACGGATTAATGGAACAGTTCCATTTGACAAATCGGGTGTAGACCTAGAGAGTCCCAATATGAAATGTACTCTTTGAGCACTTGGGCAGTGTACCGTATTGAATTGTTCAATACAGTATAATTCAGCAATTACTAAGGTTACGTTAACTAAAGTATATGGTTACATGGTGGGACCCACTTTAGGTTAACTTGGTAACCGAGTAAGGATATAATAGTAATTTCACTTTATGATTATTTAATTGTTAAATAATAAGAATAAATATTTATTTATTTAATTGTTAAATAAATAATTTAATTTAACTATGATTAAAGGTTAATCATATAGTTAATTAAGTTAACCTTACTTAAAGGTTAAGTAAAGGTTAACCTAACCATGGTTAAGTTAGTTAACTATGGTTAAATTAATTAAATATTTATTAAGTTAAAGGTTAAGTTAAAATAATCTAACTATGGTTAAATGTTAATTAAGGTTAGGTTAAGCCAAATGAAATGCAAATGAAATTCAAATTAGTTTGGAATTAATGCATTTGTATATAAAGTGAAATGAAATTCAAAATTCATAATTGAAAAATGTTTTAGATTTTAGGTTTTGCATTTTGGGAGCCAATTTTTGAGAAATTGAAATTGTTTGTTTTGTATTTTAAGTGTTAGAATAACAAAACAAATTGAATTAATGGTTGCTAAATGTAATAACTAAAAACAAGATTTGTTTTATTTATTCAAGAGTTGAATAAAAGGAAAAACAAATTTAATTAAGTTAAATGGTTTAACTTTGTAAAATGTTTAAGAGTTAAACACATATGCTGGATTAAGATGCTGCCATTCTAGACAATCAAACCCACCCTTGTTGATTGCTAGAATTGATCAAAGATTCATTTCATGGTGGACTTCAAAGAAAATTAATCCAAAGGCTTCATTGGTGATTTTCTCAATCTCGAATTTCAGTTTATCAAATGTTATTTTCTGTGTTCATTGTATTTAATCTTCCGCTGTGCACATGTATGTATGAGATATGTATATTGTTTGTATGATGAACACAACCCACATGCAAGAACACTATAGTAAATTAGCCCAAACCCAACAATAATAATCTTCTTTTTCCATTTTCAAATAATAATAATAATAAGAATTATTTTTTGGAATTGTTAATACTTGTTATATTTTGTGTATTATAAATAATAATTATTGTTTATAGAATTTAAATAATAATAATAATAATTATTATTATCAATTTTTAAAATTTAAATATTACTAATTATTTTTTCAGAAATTAAATAATTATTATCATAGTTTTTATTAGTTTTTATCGAATTTGAAAATAAGAATAATTATTATTGAAATTTTAAATTATTATTTTCAGAATTTTAATTATTTCTTTCGAATTTTATACAATATTAATAATTATTTTTCAGAATTTACATAATTTTTTAATTAATAATTAAAATTTAAAAAATAATAAATTATTATTATATTGCGACTCTCGGCACGTGCTGCGAGTCGCATATACCTTGCGACTCACGCACGTGTTGCATGTGCAGCGAGTCAAAGGACCTAGATACGTGTGCGTCTCGTGTGAGATGTTCATGTGCATCACGTGTGGCGGAGCCATAATTCTCGCAATCTTCTTCGACTATTTTGACATAAATTTTAATTGTTTTTAGTTTTTCAACTAATTTAAATCATATCTACATATTTTTAATTTATATTATTCAAAATCTACTCATTTTTATTTATTTTTAACAAATATATTACATAAATAAAAAAATAGAGAAATTTATAAAATTTGAGCCATTTTTTATATTTTTTATTAATCAAATTAACGTTTTAAATTTTAATTTTCATAATTTTACCAAAAGGACTATAATCTATTTGTTTTTAAGATGATTTTTTGAAATATTTTTGAAAATGGTTAAGAAAGTGTAGAGAATAATGGAGAGGATAAAAAGGTTCGAAATTAATGTGTTCGATTAATAAAGATTGAAAATGTGAAGTGAGGTTAAAATAGATTTTTAATTAAAAAACTGGGGCTATTTGGGACATTTCCCATTAATTTTTTTATAAAGAATCGACAAAATTTCAACAACCATTCCCTTATATTTTGCAGACCGTTTGTTGCTGGCACGTGTCCTGTTCCTCTTACTCACTTATTGCATAAAACGAAATGATCATGGCACACCCTCTCTCCATTGGCTTAGAAATGGACATACTCACGATCATTCCCTCTCTAATTTTCTCACTTCTCGTCTTTTCATCGTCGGCCTTTCTCTTTGAAGACCACCGTTTGAGTGGGTCGAATTTCCCGTCCCTACAGGCGGAGAAGCTGATCCGGGAGCTGAACTTGTTCCCCAAGGAGGATGTGAACATAGTCGACGGCCGTGATCCTCCTTTGTTGGCCGGAACGGGGAAGAGGATCATCGAGAAGCGGTTGAAGTTCTCGAATTTGTTGTTGGAGTCCGGCGATGGGTTATCTGTTGAGGAGTTGGGGCAACATGCTGGATATTACAAACTCCCCAAGTCTCACGACGCTAAGTATTTTTCAGAAACCCTGGAATAATTGTTTTTTAAAAATCTAATAAAAACCGTAAAGTTTGTGGGTTTTAGTGAAGAAATGCGCTAATTGTTTTTCTTTTCCTTTTTCTTTTTACCGACTTTTGTTGTTAATTTGTTAATTAATCTTAAAGACCTGGAGTGAAGGTTATTTGCATTTGAATTTTAAGGATTGAACAATTCATAGTATTTGATAATTTCTAGTGATAATTTTTTTTTTGTTGCAATTATATATAGGTGAATCAAAACCTTTTTTTAAATTATTTATTTCAAAAAAAAAAAAGAAATCAGTTAGGTTTATGGTGTTTTGGGGTTTTAAAATCAAAATGCTTGAAATCCGAGGATCCAGTGAGATATTAAAATCAGTAGTCTCAATTGGTAATTTTGAACCAATAGTCAAATCGAGAATTAAAACACAGGAATTTTTTTTTAAAAAAATATTTGGGTTGTTTGTATGGGTTTTAGGGTATAGTGGATTTTTCTCGGAAGGGTTTAGTTGTATGTATGATGTGTTCTTATACCACAGTCACGGTGTCATTTTACCTGAGAAATATATTTTGAAAAATTGGGTATGGTTTTGCCTTCTTGTGTTTAATTTGCACTGACCTATTCCTGTTATTGTTTGTAGGATGTTTTACTTGTTTTTTGAATCACGAAACAGCAAGAAGGACCCTCTTGTTATCTGGTTGACTGGAGGACCAGGGTGTAGTAGTGAATTAGCTGTATTTTATGAAAATGGTCCTTTCACTATTGCAGACAACATGTCTCTTGTTTGGAATAAGTATGGTTGGGACATGGTATGTTTCTTTCCGTAAATCATCTTTTCATATCTCCTGTATCATGTTAAATATTTTGCTTAAATATCAACATGTTAAATTCTAGCATTATCAGCCTGTTCATTACATGCATATCATTCTCTCTTCTTTATCTTATTCTTAACCATCAATGTCAGTGGATTTCCTGATCTACTTCTCTTCTTGCTCTGATTCCATGACTTTAACAGAATGATAAACTGATTTTTACACTTTTTAAAAAAAAACATTTCTCGTCTTACGGACAACCATTGAAGAAGCAGTCTTCTCTTCTAACTTTAATTACTGCAAGGTCCTTCTACGTATAAAAAATTTAATTCTTCAAAGATTTCTTCTCTTTTATTTATTTTCTCTCAAACGGTTGTTGGGAATGTTTATGGTTAGGGAATTGAAATAGAATAATTTATGAAATTTTTATTGATCATTTAAATTGTCATTCATTTTCTTTTTGTTGTTCATACAAAATTTTGTCTCAAGAGTACCACTTTGCTCTGAAAGAAATCCTCTGTGCATATCTTTTCGAGTATCTCTCGGAAGTTATTTTGAGAATATAATGGATTCAAAGGTGTTGAGCATGTAACTAGTTTTCTCCATTGGTATCAACTTAATGTAGTATATTTATGTTAAAAAGTGTTATATATACCTTGGAGTTTGTCTTCTCTTCTTGTTTACATCCTTTTTGGTTTATATATGCTGAGTATTAGATAAATGTAGCAAATCTGTTGGTCATTTTGCAGGCATCAAACCTTTTGTATGTTGACCAACCTGTTGGGACTGGGTTCAGTTATACCTCTGATAAGCGTGATGTTCGTCATACTGAAGATGGAGTTAGTAATGACCTTTATGACTTCTTACAGGTGGGCTTCTTTACTCGTGTAGGGTTTTCTACAAAAATGAAACTTTATCTGCAACTTCTCACAATCAGTTGATGTTGTCATTACAGTTGTGAGAAAATGAAATGCCAAAAGACATATAATGATTAAGAATTGTATTTATGGCGATAGTTTTATGACTCAATTGGGGTATTTTTATAATACCAGGCCTTCTTTGAGGAGCATCCCCAGTTTGCTAAGAATGATTTCTACATAACTGGTGAATCATATGCTGGGCACTATATTCCAGCATTTGCTTCTCGAGTGCACCGAGGAAACAAAGCAAAGGAAGGAATTCATATTAATTTGAAGGTATGTCATTAATATCTATATATGGCTTGTAAATAATAAACTTAATTTCTATCTAACCCTAACTCATCATCCTTGAATAGGGCTTTGCTATTGGTAATGGACTTACTGATCCTGCTGTCCAATATAAAGCTTACACAGATTATGCGTTGGACATGGGGATTATTAATAAGTCTCAGTATGGTCGTATCTCCAAGATCATTCCAGTGTGTGAAATGGCGATAAAGCTTTGTGGTAGTGTCACTTTTGAGATTGTTCTATGTTTTTTATTTCTCTTGATTGTCATCCTCCTAAGAATTGGTTTACTTTTTTGATATTTGCAGGTTAAGTTTTGCTTGTACTTTTATTTATGCTTAGTCTTTTTTGCATAGGTGTTTTATGTTGTTAGATGGCAATACTCTTTTTTCTGATTGAACATATGATTTTCTTCTGTTTCAGGCACTGATGGCACCCTTTCTTGTTTGGCTTCGTATTTTGTTTGCGGAACCATATTTGATAGCATCATGAAAATTGCCGGTGATATGAATGTAAGAGTTCAGCTATCTTCCTCTTAACTGTTCATATAACAGAATAAAAGCAAACTTTTATGCATTCTGTTCATCATTTAAAAAAATTTCCATGATCAGAGGTTTTTTTTTTTTCTTTTGACTTGGAATATGTTTGCTGCAAAAAGCATTTATTTTAATTTCATGGAGCCCAACATCTTGATACAGACAGCATAAATTGTCATGGAGGAAGAAAAATAAATTTTGTAACATTAGTATAGGTGATGAGCATCCTGTAGAGCATGATTGTGGTGCTTGATTTTTTTTAATATATTCATTCTTACTTCTATAAACTAACAAGCATTGATACATGTACTCTGCAGTACTATGACACTAGAAAGAAGTGTGAGGGGAGCCTCTGCTATGACTTCTCGAATTTGGAGAAATTCCTCAACAAGAAATCTGTCAGGGATGCTATTGGTGTTGGCGACCTAGACTTTGTGTCATGTAGCCCTACTGTGTATCAGGCTATGCTTGTGGACTGGATGAGGAATCTTGAGGTTGGAATCCCTGAACTTCTCGAGGACAGAGTCAAGTTGCTTGTATATGCTGGAGAGTATGATCTCATCTGCAACTGGCTTGGTAAGCATTGAGGCCTAATTGCAAATTGAACATCTAAAGAGTAAGGTGATCTAGCATTTTAGAAAAAAAATTACATGTGAGAAAATATATTCTAATTACGACCTGGCTGAGTATAGGTAATTCAAGATGGGTTCATGCGATGGAATGGTCTGGTCAGAAAGATTTTGTAGCATCTCCTGAAGTTCCTTTTGAAGTTGATGGTTCAGAAGCTGGAGTACTGAGAACTTATGGGCCTCTCAGTTTTCTCAAGGTCTCTTTCTTTCTCTCTTTCTATCTATATGCATGTATGTATGTGTTTTTCTGTTTCGCTCGTGTTTATGTGCCTCTGTTCTTTTGGCAGGTTCATGATGCCGGTCACATGGTTCCGATGGACCAGCCCAAGGCTTCATTAGAGATGCTGAAAAGGTGGATGGAGGGCACACTATCTCAAGTTTCAGTCTCAGATGGTTCAGAAAAAATGGTGGCTGAGATGTGATTGCCTCCTCCAACCAAATCCCCTACTGTCCGCCACACTTTTAATATGGGATTAGGCCATAATGTTGAATTT
This sequence comes from Ailanthus altissimus, assembly GCA_946807835.1. NCBI lineage: Eukaryota > Viridiplantae > Streptophyta > Magnoliopsida > Sapindales > Simaroubaceae > Ailanthus > Ailanthus altissimus. The sequence continues at coordinate 11,263,687 of OX327683.1, forward strand.
GATGATGATAAGGCTTGGGGCTTCTAAAGCATGTTTGTAAATGTTGGCCGGCGGCACTTAGAATTCTGATAGAATATAGTACAAGTGACGTTCTGGAACGCTGGTTTCTGAATCTTAATATTTAATGAATCAATTATCGAAATATAAATCCCCGTGTTGGTAAAGTTGATGTACGTATAATGTTCTTTCCAGTAAAACCGTATTTAATTGAAAAACTCGTCCATTTCTTTTGTTATCCTAATTTTAATAACTAGTTCAATCAATGTTACTCTTAAGAGAAATATTGATATTATATTTTCAATCTGTATTTTTGTTCGAAAAGAATTGATGAAGCAAATGCATAAAGAATCTGAGAAGCAACAAAACAAGATCCAACTATCAGGCAGACAAGATATTCTGTTCTGTCCACTTCCGTGTGAAAATGAGTCTTACAAAATGTTACTGTCTAACTCTTACTCTGGTTATTTCTTCTCTTCTTGTCGTTTCCTCCTTCGGCTTTTCTTTTAAACGACGGTCGATTGGGCCAGTCGAAGTTATCGAAACTGAACTTGTTTCCCAAGGGGGAAGACGACGTAGTTGATGACGGCCCTGAATTGCCGTTGTTGGCTGATACAGGAAGAGGGTCGTGGAAAAGCGGTTCAAGTTACCGAACTTGGTGGTGGAGTCTGGCGGTGTATTCGAAATTTTTTGTTAGATGGTGATTAGGATTATTAGGGAAACGAAAAAAAAGTTCGTAGATTTGATGGCAATTTTACAACCTAGTGTTTTGGGATAGAGTGACAAGCTGTGATTGGCCGGTAAAAGATGAACAATTTTACGGGTTTTGGGAGGGTTTTTCTTTGAAATCAATATATGATGTTGTTATGCTTGATTTTGAAGGACGGAACGAGATGTCAGTCCCTTATTTGTATTTACTAGTGCAAATAGGCAATTTGTGAATTGAAATACAACAATTTTTTTAATCTTTAAATCAAATTGTGTTATTTGTTCAGTCTTCCGGTTTAGTGGTGTGTAGGATGTGTACTTATCTTTTGATATCAATTTACTATCACAGCTTGGTCCCGTTTTCTTACAGAAAATATATAATTTTGAAATCTCTTGTATGTTGTGTCCTCTGTGTTTGTTTGCATCTTTTTCTATTCTAATTTACACTGACCTATTCCAGTTCTTGTTTGTAGAACGTTTTACTTATTTTGTGTATCACGCAACAACAAGCAGGACCCTGTTGTTATCTGGTTGACTGGAGGGCCAGGCTGTGGTAGAGAATTGGCTTTATTTTATGAAAATGGCCCTTTCAAGATTGCAGACAACGTGTCTCTTGTTTGGAATGAGTACGTTTGGGATCAGGTATCATCATTTGATTCACTATGTGCTAGTGCTATTTGATTATATGAATTGTTGATCTTTGGTTTTCTCCCACTTCATTCATGTAAAAGGACATAACAAGAAGTTATTATAACCATTAATATCAATTTACATGTGGCATATCTATGTCAAACAGTGTGTTACAGGGACCATGGGAGTTATAGTACAGAAACTTCTGGCTTATTACGAGTGTCAAGGAACTTGACAAACTCATCAGTGATTTTGCAGGCATCAAACATTCTGTATGCCGACCAACTTATTGGGACTAGTTTTAGTTATAGTTCTGATAAGTGTGACATTAGTCATAATGAAGATGGAGTTAGTAATGACCTCTATGAATTCTTATAGGTGGGTTTCTTTATTCTTTTATGCTCTTCTATAGAATTAGTTTTGAATTATCTCATAATCAATTGGAGTTGATGTCACGCCAGTTTTTGTGTGGGAAAATATTTAAATGATTAAAATTGTTTTTATAATCTTTGACTCCCTGTGCTCTTCTATATTACCAGGCCTTCTTTCAGGAGCATCCTCTATTTGTGACGAATGATTTCGTTTGCTGGGCACTCTGCTCCTGCACTCTGCTCCTGCACTTGCCTCTAGACTCTAGACAGAGGAAACAAGGTCAAAGAAGGAATTCATATTAATTTGAAGGCATGTCATGAATATCATATACATGATTGTAATTAGTCAATTTAGTTTCCATTTAGTTACCATCTAACTCAAATCCATTATGCTCGAACAGGGTTTTGTCATAGGGAATGGAATCACTGATCCTGCTGTTCAATTTAAAGCTTACCCGGATGATGCATTGGACATGGACATTATCAAAAGATCTGAATATGATTGTATCAACAAGATCATTCCTCTGTGGGGAATGACGACAAAGCTTTGTGGTAATGTTATTTTCAAGATTGGCCCTTCTGTTTTATTTCTCTTGATTCTGATCCTCCTCAAAATTGTCTATGTTTTAATGTTTTGATATTTGTTTTATTTTTGCATTTATTTCTATGCTTAGTTTTTTGAATATATTTTCTATTTTGTTAGATGGCAGCAACCCTTTTCTGATTAAACACATCCTTTTCTTTTGTTTCAGGCACTGATGGCACTCTTTCTTGTGTACTTCCATATTTTGTGTGCAGTGCAATATCCAGAAGCATCATGGCAATTGCTTGTGATACAAAGGTAATTCTCCAAATATCTTCCTTTCTCAAGTGTTCATATAACAGAAAAAAAGCAATATATATGTTCATTATTTAGAAGATAGGCCATGATAATAGTTATTTGGTTTTGTATCTTAGAATATGTATGCTGCCAAAAGCATTTGTTTAAATTTCTTGAATGCCCAACATCTCGATATAGACAGCAGAATTTGGCATGGAGGAGGAAGAAAAATAATTTTTACAAACATTGAGATCCATAGAATATCAGCATTTTGTAGAACATGATCATAATTCTTAATTTTCTTTCCTTCTTTTTATCCCATCAATTAAAATATGTTCCAGAAGATTTATATTTGCGGGAAGGGTCTTGAGACCACTATTATGTTAGGAAAAATAATTTGGATTTGACACCAATATCTTTGATTTGACAAGCATATAAAATATTCACTTTGCAGTATTATGACATTAGAAAGAAGTGTGAGGGAAGCATCTGTTATCACTTCTCGAAGGTGGGGAACTTTCTTAACCAGAAGTCTGTCAGGAACGCTATTGGTGTTGGTGACAGAGACTTTTGTGTTAATTGACCCCAAGGTGTATTGTGCTATGCTTGCTAACTGGATGAGGAATCTTGATGTTGGAATTCCACAACTTCTCGAGGAGGCAGTCAAGTTGCTTGTATATGCTGGAGAATATGATCTCATTTGCAACTGGCTTGGTAAGCTAGGCTTAATCAGAAAGTGAACATCTCATGATTTAGGCGATCTTGCTTTTTAGGCCATCTAATATAAGAAAATGCATTTATTCTATATTACTTCCTTTGCGAGTAGGCAATTCGAGATGGGTTCACGCAATCGAGTGGTCTGGTCAGAAAGACTTTGTAGCATCTCCTGAAGTTCCTTTCAAAGTCGGTGGTTTAGAAGTTGGCGTACTCATTGCTAAAATTGGTTTATATGTAAATTAGAGTTAATTCACATTGGTGGAAGATGGTATGGGTGGCTTAGTTGGGCTTAAATAAGATAAGATCATCTTTGTTATTTGTGATACTTTGTGAATAATTTTTTTCTCTCCCTTTAATTTGTAGAATTTTTTTTTGAAAATCTTATAGTTTAAAGATTTTTTATTTAAGCTCCTAAAATTTGTAAGAATTCAATTTTTTTATTATTTTTGGGCATTTATAGTAATACTTTACTGTTTGGGTAATTACAGTATTAGCCCTACTATTTGGGTATTTGCAGTTTGACCCAATAGTTTAAAAATTTTGTATTGTTGTCCAAAAATTTTATAATTTCACTTGAAGATAGTAGATTTGTTCTAGCGGCGCTCGAGGATGTAGGTAACATTATTTAACCTCGTTAAATTTGGCATTCTTTCTATTTTTGCATATTGTGTTGGATGGTTGGTTGCCTCGTTGTGGTATTGCTAGCATTATTGGTTGTGTTTCAGTTATCCTAAAATTGTATTCCGCATAACAATTGATAACAATGCTAATTGTTGTTTGAACGCTTCTTGGTGCAACAAGTGGTATCAGAGCCCCAGGTTTAAGATAGTTAGTGGCTATTTTCTGTTGAGCACTTTCTACTATTCTTGGTTGTTGAATTTGGATTGCTAGTTGTTAGATATAATTGCTTGGTAGAGCTTGGTTATTTATTATATTGTGTATCGAGCTCATTTATGTGAGGTAGATATGGCATTATCATTATTTACATCGATGAGGATAGTGACAGTGTTTAGTGCAAAAATAGATGTGAAAAAATTTGATGGCCAGAATAATTTCGGCTTGTGGCTGAGTGAGGTGTCGAACGGATTGTGTCAGCAAGACTTGGATATAATTCTAGAAGAAACAAAACCAGAAGATATTAAGAAGATAGACTAGAACAGACTTAATATAAAAGTTTATGGGTTGATTTGTTCTTGTTTGTGTAGAGAGCAGAAGTATCTGTTCATTAGAGAAAAGTCTGCCAATGCATTGTGGAAAGCCCTAGAGAACAAATATATGAAGAAAAGCAATGAGAACCAGCTATATCTATTGAAGAGATTGTTTTGTCTTCAGTTAAGACCAGGTATGAGTATCAGTTCTTATATTGATGAATTTAATAAGTTAAGTGCTGATTTATTAAATTTAGAGAAAATCTTCAAAGATGAAATAAAGGCTATATTGTTGATTGGTTCTCTTTCGGATGAATTAGATCATTTATGTATTACTCTCATCCATGGGAAGGATAAATTGCCGTTTGAAAAAGTTTGTTCTTTTTTGAAAAATTATAAAATTCGTAGAAAGGATCAGAGAGAACATATAGATGATGAGTCAGTAGAAGCATTGACAGTGAGAGAGCGTAGCTAGAGTAGAAAATCAGAAAAAAAGAAAAACTCTAAATCGAGGGGTAGAGTAGGAAAAGATGAGTGTGCTTTTTGTCGGGAGAAAGGGCATTAGAAGAAAGATTGTTCGAATTTGAAAAAAAAAGAAAAAGAATGCCTGTTTCTTATTCATGTGTTGTTGAGAGCATAAGTGATGATAGTGTCTGATTTTTGTTTAAATGGTCATTCATCCAATTCTCGTTCTGACGAATGAATTATGGATTCAGGTTGTACTTATCATATATGTTAACATCGGGAATGTTTCTTTAATTTTGAAGAGCTTAATAGTGGAGTTGTGTATATAGGCAATAATGATAATTGTTATACTGTTAGGATAGGTTCAATCTGGTTAAGAAATGATGATGGATCAACTAGAGTTCTGACAGAAGTTCGGTATATACCAAAGTTGAGAAAAAATCTCATCTCTTTGGGAGCCTTGGAATCTAAATGCTCTACTGTATCTATACGAGATGGAATTCTGAGAGTCACTTCAGGCGCTCTTGTAACTTTGAAAGGCACCATGAGGAACAACTTGTATTATTATAATGGTAATACAGTGATTGGATCAGGGGCCATGGTTTCTGATAATGATGCAAATTTAGAGATCACTAAATTATGGCATATGCGGTTAAGGCATGCAGATGAGAAAGCCTTATTCAATTTAGTGAAAAGATGATTATTGAAAGGTGTAAAACTTACAAGCTAGACTTTTGTGAGCATTGTGTTCTGGGAAAGTAGAAGAGAGTGAAGTTTGACACCGCTATTCATAATATTGAGGGTATTCTTGATTATATTCACTCAGATGTATAAGGACCTTCTCAGACTACATTTATGAAATGTATGGGCTACTATGTTATTTTTGTTGATGACTTTTTTCAGAGGAACTTGGGTGTACGTTTTGAAATCTAAAGATGATGTATTTAGTGCTTTCCTTAAATAGAAAAAGATGGTTGAGACATAAATAGGTAGGAAAATCAAGCATCTTAGAACAGACCATGGTGGTGAGTATTGCAGTGATCAGTTCTTGAAATTGTGTTAAGATAAGGGTATTGTACATCATTTTACTGTGAGAAGTACACTATAGAAGAATGGGGTGGCAGAACACATGAACCAGATATTGCTGGAGAAAGTTTGATGTATATTGTTCAATGCGGGATTGGGCAAGGAGTTTTGAGCTAAGGCTGTGTGATTTATGCGTGTCATCTCATTAATCGTCTACCGTCAACTACTATTGGTGATATAACTCCATTGAAGGTCTGGTCTGGACAACCTGTTTTTGATTTTTATTCTTTACATGTATTTATTTCCACCGCATATTATCATGTGAAAGAATCAAAGTTAGATTTCAGAGCCAATAAAATAATTTTCTTAAGATTTTCTTCAAGAGTGAAAGGATATCGTTTTTGGTGTTCGAGTTTGAGGAAGATTGTATCCAATAGAGATGTAACATTTGATGAGTCTTCTAGGTTGAAGAAATCAAAAAATCAGACAACAGTAAATAGTACTTCGCAACACGTAAAGTGTACTCAGCAGCATATGGAGTTGGAAACAACTACATTGAACCTAGTTAGATCCGTAGAGACAAATAATGGCACTCTTATGACAGAGGTGGTTTTGAGAGATAATGTAGAAGGTTCTACTCAGGAACCTCAATAGCATTAAGAATTTATTGCAGTAAATAGGCCAAGACGTAAGATTTAGAGACCTGCTCGATTTATTGATATGGTGGCTTATGCACTCCAGTTATAGATGATGATGTTCCTTCCACTTATAGAAAGACAATCAGCTATTCTGAAGTTGATCAGTGAAAGACAGCTATGGAGGAAGAGATGCAATCTCTTCAAAAGAATGAAACTTGGGAGCTAACTCAACTAGCGAAGGGTAAGAAGGTAATTGGGTGCAAATGGCTATATGCAAAGAAAGATGAATTTTCTAACAAGAAAGAAGTCGGTTATAAGGAAAGATTAGTGGTTAAACGCTATATATAGAGGGAATGAATTGACTATAATGAGATATTTTCTCTAGTTGTGAAACATTCTTCTATTAGAATTTTATTGGCTTTGGTAGCTCAATTAAATATGGAACTATTTCAACTCGATGTAAAAACTGCATTTTTTACATGGCGACTTGGAAGAGGAAATCTATATGACTCAGCCAGAAGGATTCAAAGTTACTAATAAGAAAAAATTAGTTTGTAAACTGAAAAGATTGCTTTATAGTTTGAAATAATCATCGAGGCAGTGGTATAAGCAGTTTGATCGGTTTATGGTGGGCCAGAGGTACATAAGAAGTAAATTTGATCATTGTGTGCATTGTCGGAGGCTACATGATTGTTCTTTCATTTATCTACTCTTGTATGTTGATGACATGTTAATAGCTTCAATGAATATGAAGAAATTGGAAAATTGAAGATTTAGTTGAATCGAGAGTTTGAGATGAAAGATTTGGGTGAAGCTAGATATTAGGCATGGAGATTAGTAGAGACAGAGAATGAGGCAAAATTTGTTTGACTTAGAAGCAATATCTGAAGAAGGTATTACAACGTTTTGGCATTTTAGAGGGGTCAAAACCTGTAAGTACCCCACTTACTTCTCATATGAAAATCAGTGTATCTTTATCTCCTAGTACAGATGAGGAACATGAATATATATCTTAAATTTTATATGTTAATGCAGTTGGTAGCCTGATGTATGTTATGGTGTGTACGAGATCCGATATTTCACATGCAGTTGGAGTAGTGAGCAGATATATGCATGATTTTGGTAAAGGACATTAACAAACTGTGAAATAGATTCTACGGTATTTATTGAAGACTATAGATGTTGGCTTAGTTTTTGAGAGAGATGATACATGTGATCAATGTGCTGTCGGTTATATTGATTCTGATTATGCTAGTGATTTGGATAAACGTCGGTCAACAACTTGTTATGTGTTTACTCTTACGAGAGCACCTGTGAGTTGGAAGTTTACTTTACAGTCTGCAGTTGCTTTGTCTACTACCGAGGCAGAGTACATGGCAGTTACAGAGGATGTGAAGGAAGTTATTTGGTTACAGAGATTGCTGGATGAGTTGGGAATTGGTCAGAAGAAGATTCCTGTTTATTATGACAGTTAAAGTGCTATTCATTTAGCGAACAATCTAGTATACCATGTTCGAACGAAGTATATTGAAGTTCAGTATCATTTTGTGCGGGAGATCATTAGTGAAAGAAGAATCTTACTTCAGAAGATTGGGACTGCCGAGAATCTCGCAGATATGTTGACTAAGGTGGTGACAGTGATCAAGTTAAGAAATTGTTTGGACTTGATCAATATAGTTCGAGTTTGATAGCACTATTGAGCGCAAATTTGGGGACGTTGCATTTGGATAGAGAATTTAAAAAAAAAAATAACGTTTTGTGAAAAATTGGTATATTTGCCAAGGTAGAGATTTGTTGAAATTGGCTTATATACAAATTAGAGCTAATCTCACATTGGTGGGAGATGGCATGGGATGACTTGGTTAGGCTTATATAAGATCATCTTTGTTATTTGTGGTACTTTTTAGATAATTCTCTTCTCCCCTTCAATTTGTAAGATTTTTTTTTGAGAATCTTATAGTTCAAGGATTTTTTATTTAAGCCTATGAAGTTTGTAAAAATTTATTTTTTCTCTTTATTTTTGAGCATTTGTAGTAATACCATACTGTTTGGGTAATTATAATATTAGCCTTACTATTTGGGTATTTGTAGTTTGACCCAATAGTTTGAAAATTTGTATTATTGCCCAAAAACTTTACAATTTCTCTTGAAGATAGTGAATTTGTTTCAGCGGCACCCGAGGATGTAGGTAACATTACTGAACCTCGTTAAATTTGGTATTTTTTTTTTTATTTTTGCATATTGTGTTAGATGGTTGGTTGCCTCGTCGTAGTATTGCTAGCATTATTGGTTGTGGTTCGGTTATCTAAAAATTGTATTTCACATAACAATTGATAACAATGCTAATTATTGTATGAATGTTTCTCGGTGCAATACTCACAACTTACGGGCCTCTTAGTTTTCTCAAGGTCTCTTTCTCTCTCTATCTAGTCACATGTATCTCTCTATTTGCTTTGTGTTGATGTTTATACGTGTGTTTTTTCGGCAGGTTCATGATGCTGGTAACATAGTTCCGATGGACCAGCCAAAGGCTTCATCGGAAGCTGAAGAGGTGGATCCATGTCATATTATCTCAAGTTTCAGTTGGTTTAGAAAAGATGGTGGCTGCGATGTGATTACCTCCAAGCTACACTTTTTAAAATATATGATTAGATCGTAATGTTGAATTGACAATAATATTCTAAAGCATCTTTGTAAACGTCGGCCTTCAGCACTTTGAATTCGGATGGAATAAGTTATAGGTGATGTTTTGGGGTTTCTGAATCTGAATATTTAACGAATCAACGATACCAGATAGTTTCTATAAACCCATGTTTGTACAGCTTATTCATGATAATGATTTGTCCAGTTTAATAGTTTACTTGAAAGCTTTTCCATTTAGTAATAAAAAATTAGTCAACAGAAATATTAATAAAAACAAAGAATCTGAAAGCCGAAAACAAGACTGAACAACCGGAAAAGATAATTCTTTTTATTTACATAGACCAAAACTGAATGTGAGGCGCCGATTATCATTGGTCTTCGGACGTGGTCTTTGCAACGGCCAGGGAGAAGAAGCAGTGATTTATTGATTGAAACATTACAATGATATGCTATACACTTTCTGTAGCCCGCCCTTATACAACCAAGAGCCATTGACCCATCCAACAATTCGACACAAATCTTGGAAAACAATTAGCAAAGGAGTTAAGAAACAGGGACTCACTTCTTGAAATAACAATTTAAAAAAAAAAAGACACGTGCAGTAAGTTTCCAAGGATAAAAAATAATACGATTTTATAGTTTTTATATAGAGTCCCTTGTTGTAGAAAGTAGAAACTCCTTTACTATGTTTCCAAATCACAATATTTGAACACCTACTTTCTTTCATTCTACAGTTAATAATTTTATTCGATAGCAGTTATGACTTAAAAGCTACCATAACAACAATACTTGTATACGGAACGGACCCTTCAACGACCGTTGTTTGAGTGGCTACTCGAGTTTTCCCAAACTGATCGGGGAGCTCATCTTGTTTTCCAAAATGAAAGTCAACGTTGGTTGTTGACGGCCGTGAAACGGCATTAGTGGCCAGTGCGTGGAAGAGGAGCATTGAAAAGCAGTTTATGTTTTCAAATCTTGGTGGTTGCTTTTGTGACTACCTATCGACTACACGCATTGTTAAATAGCGCAATAATGACATCTTATTCTGTTAACCTTGTTACTTTAATGACACCATCGGTTAGAGATAATGCTTACGTGTAGCAAGAAGTTTAAAAGTAATCATTTTGATAATAATTGTTATAATATTTAATTATATGGTAAGTAGTTTATAATATTTACAGACATTGTAATTCTAAAAGAATTTAGATCTAATTCAAAGGAGTTTGGGTCAGTCTTAAAAGTTAGAAATTTTAAGAATTAGAACTGTCTGAAATGAGACAAAGACTTAGAAATATATTAGTAATGATATAGTTGTAAATAGTTACAAATGGTGTTAAGAAATGTCATTATGCAATATGTTCTCGAAAGCATCGTTCCAGATCCATGGTTACCAAACACGGGTTAATCGGTATTCATTTTAGATTAGTGTATGTCTATATCTGAATTGTCCAGATGGTTAGTCTTAGTAAATTATGGACTTAGCAGAAGTTTGTATGGGCATACAGGAATTCAGTAAGGACTAGATACTGAACAGACTCACGAGGACCTCTAATAGACATCCAATAAAGTCGTCAATGAAGGGTCTTATCGAGTTGAGTAGTATTCGTGGTCCTTTGACCTGAGTACCATGGTGGGCTTGTGAGTGATCCATCATGCTTTGGTTCCACATATGTCAGAGACCTTTCATGGTTTGATCGCTAGGTGTCGCTGGGTATGGTCTGATACTCACAGAGTTCATGTGTGTAGATATGGGAACTAAAGCATGATGGATCACTCACAATACTCTGAGAATTGTATTTTAGGAAGTCTTTTGGCCAAAAGCAGAAATCCTGAAAAAAAAAATGTTTTCTATAGGGTTAAACAATATCGCAAAGGTGTTTACGAATATTATTTTACGAAAATACAAATTTAGAGATAAGTTTATAGTTAAGCATATAGAGATTTGACAGTGTTAATTTATGTCTCTACTCTTCCAATATATAGGTGACAAAAGGATTATACGGATATGGTTGACCTCAACTTATATGATTCAATACTCTGTTCTGTAATATCCATAGCGTGTATGTGGAGAATTGTTCGTGGACTTGTGAAAGTGTTTTATAAGGAAAATGGAGGTGAACTTATGGAGTCTTATAATATTAAGTGTACTCGTTGAGCACTAGAGTAGCGAGACGGATAGAACGGTTTGATCTGGGATATTTTTGAAAAGCAAGATACATTTCAAAACATCTCTGGAACGTGGAAAACATACTTTACAAATGTTGCAAAGAGCTCTCTATTGCATGGCAAAGGGAATCTTGACACATGGCCAATTGTTTGACAAATGGCACATAGGGGCTTTGCATAATTGACACTTGGAAGCAAGCATGGGATGCAGGAGTGACAACTGTCAACCATGCAAAGAGTGAGGTGGCTAAAGGTTTACAAATGTTGCATTTAGCCCCCCACTTTTGTTAACTATAAAAAATAAGTTTTGAACTTGTTTCAAGAGGGTCCCTATTTCTAAGTCAACAAAACAATCTTATTTTGAGAGGATTTTGAAATTGAATCCTGCTGGAAATTGATCAAACGTACTGTCATTATAGAGTTTCAATCCCACCGCTTTGTTAAAGCCTAAGATTGTTCAGGAGTTAACTTCAATGTGAGCTTCAAGTAAAGAAATGTCAAAAACCTTCAAAGGTATAATTTTCTAGACTTGTTAGTATAAAAAGACCTCAATTTCAGTATGTTTGTTGCTTAAGAAATTATTTTCTAATTTCTCTGCGTAATTATGTATGATTGTCATGCATTAGATAAAATGAACAATGAACATAATTGCTTGCGTCTACCATGAATACACATTAATAGTGGTATCAAAGTATAACTTCGTGTGTTTCCGGATTAATGTGGCGTGTTGGAAGTGTTGGAGATGCCCAAAATATGTTATATTATGTTTTAAAGTGTTGAAAATGTAGGATTATTGGTTCTGCTCAGATGAACGCCGTGGCATTACTTGGTTTAATGCTACGACGTTCAAAGCAACCAACACCAAGGCATTATAATGTGTAACAATGAGGCGTCCATAGAACTCAACGCTGGGGCATTATAAAGTATAATACTTGGGCATTGGTGAGTTTATTGGTAACTGTTCAAGTGTTGAACACGGGGCATTATAAGGTTGAACGCCCGGGCGCAAAAAAATAGATTAATTGTTTTTTAATTTTCTTTTGCCAAGTTATTATATAGTATATTCCTAGGTGTTCAAAAAGTTGAACACCAAGGCGTTCAAAAATTTATAGTGCCAAGGCATTCCAAACAGTACACCACATTTTGCATTATATACATGGTAGCTTTATTAATACAAATATAATTGTTATATTACTATGTTATATAAACTGTTAATATTTGTTTACGTGTTAACCACAATGGGAGCCTTATTAGTAGGGGCTAGTTATACTTACGTGAACATATATTTTGATTATGAATCAAATTCGTATGAGATGCGAAAAATTTATTATTATAAATTTAAAGATCTCTATTAATCAGATTGAAATATATTACATTATGAGATAGTGTTATGCATGGTCTGCCTTGTCAATACGGTAATAATATGGTCAACTCAATCTTTTTCCTAATATCGCTAAAGTGTGAGGAAATTAGTCGGTGTGATTCGGAATATGCTGGTTAAACATGAGATGAGACAAATATAAGCGCAAGTGTTATCAAATATTGCTAAAGTATGAGGGTAATATCAATAACTTTTATTTGATCACAGGCAAGTTAATCTAGAGCATATTTATCCCATATTGCTAAAGCATGATGATAAAGTATATTTAGGATTAGAGGTAAGAGTTGCATGAGATGCAATTGATAAGAGTTGTCTACCTTTTGGGTTTTACAAGGCCAATATTGCTAAAGCATGAGGTCTGAGTAGAATGCTGATTGGATCAACTTCTCACTATAAAATTAAAAATGTTTAAATTTTTGCTTTTTCGTTTGAGAGATTATGAAAAATATGTAAAACAGTAGAAGTGCGTCTTTAGATCAAAAACATGTATTAGTTATATCCATGATATAAAAATATTAAAATTAACAATTAAAAATGAATATGCTAAATATCTCTTATCTTGTCTTATAAAGATAAGATAAGAAGAATACGAGCAATCTGTTAAAGATACATATATTAGATATACACAAACTTTAGGGCATCGAATAATAACTATAATTAATTGTGAATATTAGAATTGTTCTAGATTCAGAATAATTTGAATATATCATAGATCAATAAATGATACAAGATGTTTCTGATAATACTTATTCTGAACAGGTTTAAATTATCAGAAAAAAAGATAAAGATGATTTGAGAGTCAATTTATAAATATATCTTAAACTCAATATCTACTAATATTTAGTGAGAGCAAGTGCACAGGAATAGTGCAAGTAGTATTTTTGCACATAGTCATAAATGCACTTAAAACGAGATTATCTTCAAACTTTATTTTGGTGATTTGTTTACTTATAAAAATGAACTATACTTCATTGTAGATTTAGTTTATGACAATAATCTAATTCAAGGAATGTTTTGAGTACTATGTCATCATTTTTATGCACAAGACTTTATATATTACATAGATTATATATGACATAGAGTATGATGTACAACTTATTAGATGATTCCAAATTTCATTCAAAAATAAATGTGAAGATACTTATGTGGATGAACTAAATTTTAAAGTCACATCATAAAATATTTTCAGAAGCTTCACCAACATTTGGGCATTATCCCAATCCTCCTCTTTTAGTGGCCCTACCCTTTTTTTACCACTGTCATCCTCTGAAAAATAAGAATAATATTGATCATCATCACATTCCTTCTGATAAAATTCAGTTTTTAATTTGAAAGCACTATCTAACATTAAATATGTTGAGTTTTATCTAATTGGTATATCTAGATGGACAAGTGCTTTGGATGAGATTTTCTCTCTTTCTATATATTTCTTAAAATGTTTTCATCTTTAAGGGAAAAACATAATGTACTTGACAGCATTATGAATACCAGTAATAGACTCATTCACCTCTTTCATCCCATCTTACAGAATCAAATTAATAATATATGTAGAACACCACAAATGTATGAAGTCACCATCCAAAACTAACGAATCCTACTTCCAACTCTTTAATTTTCTTTTAACATAACCCACTACAATATCATTTGCACTTGCATTGCCCACTGTAATAGCAAAGATGTTTTTAATGCCCCATTCAAGCAAACAACTTTCTATATACTTCATGATAATATCTACTTTATAGTTTGCAATTGTCCCAAAACTAAGAATCTTCTTATGCAACTAATACTTATCATTAATAAAGTGAGATGTTATTACCATATAATTCTCATTCTGCATTAAAGTCTAAGTATCCGTTGTGATCAAAATCATCTACGTATTAGAGCTCAAAATACTTTGTAACAAGACCTTTTTCATTCGTATGCAGCTCAAAGATGTCTCTTGCAGTTGTTCTTCGAGATGGCATTTTAAATCTGGACAAGCGTTTTTCATAAACTCAATAAACCCTTCACAATCCATATTCTTAAAAGGCCACTCATCTTTTATGATGCACCAAATAAGTGATTTTCTAAGGTCTTCTCGATTAAACCTAATTGTAACAATATTTATAACATTTTTCTCCTTACATTTATATTTGTTTTTTAATACTAACTCTTATTGTATTTCATCAATTTGGGTGCTCAGATAAACGACACATTTCTTCAAATGACACATCATATTTTAAGTTCCAATATTACTACTGTGATATGTATATATCTTCTTACAATAGTTATATTTAGCTCTTTTCCCATCCGGTAACTTGATGAAACTTTCTTAAACTTTTGATCTCAAGCGACTAGTATTACTATGAACAACACTTTGCCCATCTCCTTGCCTTTCTAAATAACAATCCATTCTATACCAACCAAATCCAACCACAACACTATCTCAAGATATTTCACAATTGCATACCATATGTTGAATATCAAATGCAATTAATATTAAAGATATACACAATTTTAAATAAAAAAGTAATACTCAATATTTTTTAATCTCAGATAATCTATGAAGCACTCATTAGATTATTAATTTTTAAAAATTTTAAAATTATCTATTAGATTATAATATAATCTAATTAATATTTTACACATTATCAAATACAATTAATATTAAAGATATGACAATTATTTTAAATGCAAATAAAAAGTCAAAGTAAGGATTAATTAAAGAAACCAGTTCACTATTTATTTAGCTAGGTTGCATGAACTATCCAATTAACCTTTTTCTATCTTTTTACTTAAATTTCATGAACTACACTGAGAATTAATATAATACTAAGTTTATTTTGTCAGTTCAAAAACTCAACAATAATAAGCTACAAGTATGAAACAGGCTCTAAATCTTCATAAAAGCTTTTATTTGCTACATTCTTAGCAGTTGTTTTTTTTTCTTTTAAAAAAAAGAATATAAACCGATTCCTTAAATTTTGTTTTGTCCAACGATTAATTTTAAGGTAGACGTGTTGCACCAACAAAGGCTTGGGCCTCCATTAATTTCTTGTTTTTTTTCCTTCTTCTGATTCATTTACTCGTACTTTTTCATAAATACTTCAATCAACATTCTTTTGTCCATGGATATAAAATAAAACAAATCACAACTTCAGCATGTGCCCTGCCATAATATGAACTTATTCATACTTCTTAAAAAAAAACCTCAACTACATTCTCTGCTTCAAAATATAGGACAACAACAGCATAGAGATCTAGATCAAGACATCACAATACAACCAATTTTTCTTCTTTTCCATAATACAATAACGAATACAACCTATTTTAATTAAGAACAAATAATGATAAATAATTAAATTAAAAACTGAAAAATAAAAAACATACCTACGGGATTTTTGCCAAAATCGGTGACGGCAAAGTAGCTCGGTTGCAAGACAGAAAGGATAATGATGGATCACTGAAACCTCCATTTAAATTGACAGATTAGCATTAGTGATATAAAAAATTAAAAAAACAATTTCGAACACAAATTTGAAAAAAAAACAAAATAAATAAAATAATCACCTCACCTACAAGCACAAAGCAGCTCGGCTGTGTGTATGATGGCTGGGTGGGTGAATTTTGATGTAGCGTTGCAGCAGAGATGATGGCTGAATTTAGTTGGACAAAATGAAAGTTGAAAGAGATGACGGAGCTTCAATCTTCAGACGAGAATTGAGTATGAGATTGAATTCAAACGAAAAAGATACTCTTTAGACACTTAAGTTTTTTTTTTATACCAATTATCCAATTATAAAAACACCATGTGGCAATTTAAGATAATTTACTAATATATCCCATTTTTTGGTTCGGTTGTCATTTAAGAAAAATTGAACCAGAGTGGTTGGTTTTCTTTAAATAAATAAAGTTTAGGAACAAGTTCAACCTTATTTATATTTACCATTCGTTTTTAGCACTTTATAAGCATGAATAGTTATAAATATTACATAGAGATATCTACGCTTTAGAGAGTACATCACAGTCTTGAAAGATCGATACTCTAAAACTTATCTTTAATTACCACTTGAGGCAAAATCCTAAAAAACACATGAATAAGAAAATGACATTATGTCATCTTTGGACCGATTGAGTTTTTCTACTCTACTTTTTATTGTATATTTATCCCCAATACTCTATTTAAGCCACATTACAAGCCCAACACTTAAAGTTTACTTATCCAGAAATTTACTCAAAATACCATAAACCTTGCATTTGCTTAAAAATACTCTTGAAAGGAAAAGGTTGTGGTGACATGAGAAAAATAAGTTTGGGTGGTATTTGTCAATCTAAGTTTAGGGGTATTAAAAAAAAAAGAAACAAATTCAAAGAAAAAAAAAAAGAGAAAGAAAAATACTCATAGCTTAAGAAAAAAAAGAAATTCTTTGAAAAATAAAGGTTGAAAAGAAAGATGGGAAAATAATAAGTTTGAGGAAAGAGATAATATAAGAAAAAACAATAAGCGTGTGAGACAATCATTTTGATCATCTTACTAACCTGACATGTTATTTTTATTTTATTTTTAAATTTTGATTTCTTTTGAGTCAAGTATAATCTCTTTAAATTCTCTCTTTGATTTTATTTTTCATTGTTCGAGGATGAGCAAATGGTTAGCTTCACCTCACCAAGACCCAACCTTTTGAAGACGGATAGAGTTATAAGATTGATGCTTGCTTTAAGGTCACAAATGGGTTTCTCAAAAGTGGACTCCCCAATAGTCCAAGGGATGGTAAAGCTACCCAAATCCTTTATCTTTTGAGGAAAATTTCTTTGAATAATTACACTACATTCCTCTATTAGCCTCACCCTCTCATAGTCCTTTAATGTTTTCGTCTTCGACATCATTTTCTTCATGAATTTCATATTGTCTGACATTTTCTCCAAGGCATCCATAAAGAGAATATTGATGTGAATATTTTTAAAGTTCTCAAGGGCATTGGAGAATTGAGCATCTAACTTCATTTTGTAAAAGCGTTGAGGGTATGGCAATAATAGGGTAATGATAGAAGGGTTATCTAGGAAAGTGATGAAGTTGGGTTTGTGATTCACCTTAGATGGTTCCACAACAACTTCTTTCTCATTGTTATCAATCACATTTTTCTCCGGAGCTTCAACTTCTTTACCACTCCTAAGAGTGATGGCTTTACATTACTCTCTTAGGGTAGCCTCTTTATCACTTAAGAATTTGTTGGAAGATTGATCTTTTATTGCATGGGCAAGTTGGCCAACTTGCACCTCTAGTAACTTTAATGTAGCATTTACATGGGTGCAATATGTCTTAATACTATCAAGATGAGCCTCATCCTTCTTGAACCTCTCTTTAGTCTCAACGATGATAGTGCCCAAAAGGTCATTCAAAGAGTGTTTCGTCTTGGCCACTTATTGATTAAATCCTATTGGAGGTTGCAAAGCATTTCTTGTATTACCAAAGGAGAATTTCTCATTATTTCAAAGCCCGGGATGATAATGTGTAAGCAAGTTGTTATTCCGGTAGTTGAAGTTTTAGTTGTTGACATATTAGACTTATTTCGGATTACTCCCTTCACTGGTGTAAGATATATTTGCAACTGTAATTGAATCTTTACTTGTTGAAGCCTCTTTAGAATTTAGTACAGAAATTTAATTCGTCAAAGTTGAAACTTGAGCTAAAAGTGCAACAATGAGGTCAACTTTTTGCACTCCGACTGCCCTCCTTACCGTCATATCTATAATTGTTTAGAACAAAACTTAGGTTTTTTCCATGGTCTTTGAGAATAATGTACCACTCACCGCCATATCTATAATTGCTCTTGTTTGCCCATTTAGTCTATTATAGAAATTTTTTATTTAGAACCAATCCTTGTATCCATGTTGGGGGCACCTCTAGATAAGGTCCTTGAACCGCTCTTAAGCTTCATATAAAGGCTCAAAATTCAATTGCTTAAATTGTACTATCTCCTTACGAAGTTGTGAAGTCTTAGATAGTGGAAAGAACTTGGTCAGAATTATTTTTGCAAGCTCTTCCCATGTTGCAATGCTTTTCAGTTTCAAAGATTGGAACCATCCTGTTGCCTTATACTTAAGAGAGAATTGGAACATGCGTAGGTGTATAGCATTCTACATAACTCCATTCATCTTGATGGTGTCGAAAACCTCCAAGAATATAGCAAGATGAACATTCGGGTCCTCACTTGGCAATCCTCCATATTGATTTTGTTGCACCATATTGATAAAACCTGGCTTCAATTTAAAATTGTTAGCTTGAACCCTTGATGTCGAATCTCTGAATAGTTCTTATTAACCACGATTCTAAAATAGTCCCACAATACTCGTGGTTGTTGGTTGTTATTGCCTTCATCAGCCATAACTTGAGCTTAATCTCCCTATTGTCTTCTAAGCCTTCACAAAATTTGCTCAACTTTCAAATCAAAGGAAAAAGCTCTAACCTATGGGCTCTTCTCATAAACCTTCAAATAACCACAATACAACCATAACTCAAAAAGAACAAACGAAAGGAAAATAAAATGTTTAGGGTAAAATTTAGTTGCTTATCTATAATATTAGTACCAATTCAAAATTTACAATCCCTAGCAATAACACCAAAAACGTATTAGTGAAATTATACACACGCGAATTGTAACTGTAAGTGTACGGGTCATGATCAAATAATTAAGTGATGAGTGAGTATTGTTCTCATGAGTATTGGTGTCCTAAATTAATGCTAAGTGCTATGGTGTTGACAACTTAACTTTATCCAGGATAATCTAAAGACTAAGTTGAATTATAAAACTAAAGAAGCTTAAAACAAATAATTTAGAGGTGATAATTCTATGGTAAAAGGGTCCTAGGATTTTGATTTCACTCTACCAATCCTATGTTTTTTTATTATTAGTAATTAACAACTAATTTTGTGAATTCATTAATTTAGGGTTTATAATTAATCTCATTATGTCTCTCGAGTGTCAAATGAGATCCTATGCATACACAACTAAGTTAATATCCCTATCTAACTTGTTATATATACATGCATTAAGCTATCCATAAGTGATTACCCTAAGTCTATTAGTCTCCTAACTCAATAAAGCCAAAGTTATACTTTTTAAATCCAACACATAGGTTAAACTCTTTCAAGCACATAACCCACAAGTCTAAATCATCTAATCAATTTCTCAATCAAATTAAGAGTATTAAACTCATAAAAAGCATAAATGATAAACACAAGCTAGTCATTAATCATATAATATATCAAAACATAGTATTAAGTAGAGCTACATCAACCCTGGAACATGTAATCTAACTATCCATAGTGAAATACTCAATTACATTTATCCAAAGGTTCATAAGAGTAATCATGTTCAAATAACACAAATTATAAATACAAATTTGAAACAAATGTAAATGAGGTAGAGAGAAAGAGGGAACTAGTTGAATAGCTCTTTGGGGCTTTCAATCTCCAATGATATCTCACAATTCAAACTCCAAGTGTGTTTCTCTCAATTAAACTCTTTATTTTCTCTCTCTATTCCATGCTCTTCTCCCTTCAAATGAGGCCTTTGATATTATATTTATAAGTCCTCCCAAAAACACCCTTAGAAAATTAGGAAAAAAGGGAAAAAATACAACTGTAGGTGGCAACGCTGCGATGCTAAATTTTTCTCAACTTAGGGTCACGGTCCTAACAACTGATGCATGTTTTCTTTATTTATTTTGGGCCTACAGCCTATACTTCCAGGCTATGACTAACGTGTTTTGTAAAATGACTTCTTTGCCTTTTTTCCATTAAATTTTGATTTTCTTTATGCTCTGGTTGGTTAGAACCTGCAAAACAACAATGTATGCATAAGTGATCATATTTTAATACTCAAAACGAGAAAATATTAAATTAAGATGGGTGCTTAAACAATGTATGAAATGTTCTTATCAGCAACTTGTGCATAACATGCTTTTGAGAAAAGTCGTTATAAAGAATACTGATGACGATATGGGGTTCATGATCGGTGGTAGACATTGTCGATTTTCACAATGAAAGTTTGCTCTCATCACAGAACTATATTTCGGACCCCATGCTAAGATAGATGATCACTTGAGTACTAGACTTCAGTAAAGCCATGTTACTGTGCACTTCCTACATAAGGATGGCTTTAAGAAAGTCAAGGACCTGGAAATATGTATTTGTAAATGAATTTTTCATTTTTTAGGATGATGTGGACGCCGTGAGGTTGGTACTATTTCTTTATGCAGAGTGAGCTCTTTTTGGCAAGGCTGATTGGAGGAATTTGGACTAAAAATATTGAAGCTTTCAGATGATATTTCAGCCTTTAACAAGTACCCATGAGGTTCCCTGTGCTGGGAGTATACAATCAATGGCATCCAGCAGACGATGCAAAATCGGCCACAACTCCATCGTTAATGATAGCAAACCAAACTACTACACAAGGAAGAGTCATTAAATCTCCACGAGTTTCCATTTGCCTTTCAAATAAGTATGTGATTATACTAATTTGTACGTGTTCCCCAACTGAAATGGGTTATTTTAGTCACTCTTTTGTATATGAAATTTTATCCTTCAATAAGTATGAAAATCGTAACAAACTCATACTTATATGTTTGAAGATGTGGATAAATGAAAGTTTATTCCCTAGTGGACAACTATATGCAATTAAGATGGATGACTTAAGCATTCCTTGAATTTTCAGATGGAAAATGATTGCACCCCTATGGAGATGCAGTTGAAGAATGAGTTATTTAATGAAAATCAAGCTTCAACCTAATGAACACGAGCA
The DNA here is from genome assembly GCA_946807835.1 of Ailanthus altissimus. Taxonomy (NCBI): domain Eukaryota; kingdom Viridiplantae; phylum Streptophyta; class Magnoliopsida; order Sapindales; family Simaroubaceae; genus Ailanthus; species Ailanthus altissimus. The sequence goes on from OX327683.1 coordinate 11,285,180, forward strand.
TGAAACTGACTTCTACAACACTTGAAATTTCATGGATTTTTGGCTGACATCAAATATAGATAATGTTGCTCTGAAGTTCATGCCACTGCGAATGGGCTCTCCATAAGTCAATCCTGTTCATTCGGTTGATCAAGGAGTATGAACAATGCAAACACTTAAACATTTACCTTGTATAAATAAATAACCAATCTAATCTTCCCTTCTGATATACCAAATAACGTACTGCTTGTATTATTTCATGTACTAACCGATAAATCAGCCTGTTGCAGGCCACAACGTCATTACTGGATCGTACATAGTTAATACGATAGTTGCATCCACTATGCAGGCTGTCCACAATATTATAGTGATCTTACTCTTCAATTTGAAGGAGGAGCTATTGGAAGAGATAGCTTGCCACAACATGGTGGCAATGGATAAGTTCACGTGTCTTACAACAAAATTACAGAAAGTAAATGCAACAATGATGCTCATAGTGACAATGACAATGGGTATGATCTCATAGTCCCCATTGACACTAACGATTACCAGGAATTTTCCACTTGGTTGACAAGTAGTAGTGGAATGCTGTTTGTGACCAGCATGTGGAACGTCGTGGCCACGATAGGGGTGGATTGGTTCACTAAGATTATGAATGGCAGATAGCTTAAGATGATGTAAGTAACATAATGCCAGTATACTTTACATATTGTGATGAAATACAAGACATTCGGTGCACATAAATAAATATGAAATGGAGATGAAAATAGTTGTTTTAACACCCTATGGTATTTGTTGCTTGACGTGTTCTTATCGTCTTTTTTTAGGTATATTTGACATATGAGCACCTACTTGTCTCTCGTTATAAATAATTGAAGAAAGAAAGGTAAGAACGTGCACATCAGGTCCACATGCATCGATGCTGAATTCTGGGTGAGTTATTATGCTATAATTAATGTAACATAATGTGTTGTCAATGGCTAGCCTACGTGTCAGTTAAGTAATAAGCATGGGCAAGTATTCACGGTGTGTTTCTATATTGGCAGTCCTTTATGTAAATGACGTGGATGAAGCTCACAAACGGCCTTAAGCCATCGCATGTCTTGAAGTGGAAGCTAAATATCATGGCCAAGTACATGGAGAGCAATATTGCATAGATTGATGTTGACGAGGTAAAATTCTTTTTACTATTTATGTGTCTTGTATTTTCGTACAGTACGTGCCAAATGTTATGTTCCAATGTGTTAGCCCAAGCAGATGTATATACCTATAAACTAGGGAGAAGTGCAATAGATTGCATGTCGAATTAGTTTTTTAGAATGGACCAAAACCGTTTATGAATCATTATTGCAAATGACAATATATGCACAAGTGTTTAGTTGCATGGAGTGCATGAGGTAGTTACTTCTTCGATTCCTTATTTCTTACCCCAAAATTTTCACCAACAGGTCAGATGTCGGGCCATCGTGTTCGCCATTTAAAGTACATCGCATTAAGGTGGGCGTGCCGCAACAACATACAACTTTAAGGGATTGTGGCATTTTCATGCTGTATATAATAAAAAATTTAATGGATGGGTTTCCTTTACACTTTATAGCTGATGACAATTTGTTATTGCATCAAAAGATTGCTCTATATCTGTGGGTCGATGCAAGGCCAAAAATAAGAGACATGTAAGTCTGATGGGGATGAAGTCATGTTCAACAGCGAAGGAGAAGGGTTTTTTTTAAAGGTGTTTATTGGAGGCAAATTTCTGACAAGATGATGTTAGTAACGTGTATTGGCAGGTCCACTGTGTGTGTGTTGATTGTGGACTGGGAATGTTAGTTCATGTACGCATGTGTGCTTAGTATGCTCATTATGCCCAAAAGTCTCTCTGATTACATATTCCTAATTAAATCTATACTAATGTATTGTAGCTGAATGACCTTTCTTTTCATATATTTGATAAAACTTTATTGTTCCCATTAAAAAAGCCTGATCTAGCAGCATAAGATCTACCATCATTACTTCCAAATCTTTCACATTGAAAATTGTTCAGATTAACATAGCATTGTCAAAGTCGCCAATGTTGCCTGGGGCCATGGGGATGGGGAATCGATATCTATAAGTTTTACCCTCTGGTTGATTATTTATGGTTGGACAAACAATAACTCAAATATGAAATTATGAAGTACCCAAAATTTAAGGGAAGTTAGGTTTAGATTCCAAATAAGTTCATAAATTTGTATTTAAAGGGGAAGGATTGTGAAGATGGTAGTGTAAGTGAATTTACAAATATGTAATTGAATTTAACAGGACTCGCCCTAAAACTTTTCATTGTAGATCTTAGTGGACCTCGCTGGGTACACCAATAGAAGTTTCTCAAAGTCTAACTATTAAAATTGAAACCTTTTGCGAGACAAACTCTTTTTAATTCTTGCTAACTCTAACAAAATCTTAGAATATCAATAAAGATATTTTGCTAAATTAAAAAAAAAAGAAACAGAGTTTCCTCTATTTTTTTTAAAACCCAAAAACAAAACCTGCAATGTAATTACACTTCTATTTCAAACAATTTTCTCAATTTTTAAAAAGACCTCCAGTTTTTCCAGAATCAAATCAAACCCAACACAACAATTTTATTCCAATTCACAAAAATTAAATTATAAAAAAACTAACATACTAATGAAAAGTGAAAACTGTCACTATATTATAAAAACCATTTCTTGCTTGTTCAAAATATATTTACAAGATGCACAAAATTTATACTACTGTGCAGAAAATTAAAATGTACTACTCAGCACATTTACATTTACAAAACAATCGTTTAACTTGGCCCACTAGTTTGATGTAGGAGAACTAGTAACCTGCGTATCGAGGCCTGCACTTGAAAAATTTTTAGAAAATATAAAATATAAAACGGGTGAGCAAGAAGAGCTCGGTGAGTGCTTTTAAAATTTCTAGTAAAAAATAAGATTCTATATAAATATTAAATTCTGCATACTGCCTAAAACATGCTTTTCAAGTTATTAGAAAACTGTAAAATTGTTTCTAAACACATCATCTGCTGATAAAATTCTATCGAGAGATTTTTATTAATAATTTTTGTGAACAATTTCTAGAATTTGTAAAAATATAGTAACTAACATGTATATATTTAAATGCACTAATAAGTGTTTGATAACTCAAAAACTACTAAAACTCTTGCTTGGTCATTTTCTTTCTAAACTATACCAAATAGTAATCCTAAAGTTCTATACTCATGCAGCGACTAAACTAGCATCGCACAATGTAAGTAGGTCACAGGGCATTTAAACTAGCAACACCCATTGTGGCATCTAAAGACATCTCACTGGCTATGCAGTAGAATTCTATATCGCCTACATATAGCGAGATAATACTCCGTACAAATAAAGTGACTCACATAACTCGACAACCTGACTTTTCGGAGTTAGTGACACACTCCCCAATACTTGCTTATGCGTATGAGATATACTGATCGGGTCTTAAACTATCACCACACTATAAATCTGAGGGTACGAATATTTTTGAAAACTAATTTAATAACTTTAAAAAATTTATTTCTCAAACTGAACATAGAAATTCATAATTATAACAGTATATCAAAAACTATAAATCATGCTTATGCATTTAAAATATCATAAAACATAAAATTTTAATATGCTGAAATATATTAAACGAAAGATAAATAATTACAGATTTTTCACTCACAAAACGTTCCAAGCTCAATTCTTCTCCGAAATTTTTTCTTCTTTTACCACTATCGGTTTCCTTCACCTACATGCTACAATTAACATTTAAAACATTTACTAATGCTAAAATTGCACCTAAACTAGTAAGCGCCCTAATTGGCGTACAATGCCTGGATGGACTCTATTTTCCATTTTTCATTTCATAGTCATTCAATCTTATTTAATTCATTAACCAAAGCCATAAAATTGCTTAACTCTCTAATAATTCGGTTGGATATAATTGCCCTTCATCTTACCAAGAATGGACAATTATGTCCCCTTTACTTTATTCTTGATTTTTCATCATCCATATACATCTAATTGACACAAAGAATCATTCATGCACAACAATTGAACCAAAACACCACTCAAACCCTAAAATTCCTAAAGTGGCCGAAACCACCCTTATTACCCAACACATTTCTTTTCTCAATTTCTTATTCCAATGGCATTCAATTCATGCCAATTTGATTCTAATGTCCTAATAACATTCAATTAGAAGAAGTCTTGTATAATTCAAAAATCACTTCTTAAATTAGGGTTTCTTACCTCCTTTCCTTGGGTTCTCACTAGTGCAAGCTTCAATTGATCTTAGGAATTTGTAATTGACTTGATTCTAACTTGATGATGCATGGAAGATCATGGAATAGCTTTGAATTTTACTGTTACAACTCTTACCCTTCATCCGAATTTCTCCTTCCTTATGCTAAAATGATATGCTTTTCATTTCATCCAAACTTCTACACACTTCTTCCTTTTTATAGTGCTCTTCCAAAAGTCCAATTTACCCTCAACTAATTCTAAATTTAAAAAATGCCATTGGTTAGAAATGAAAATATTTAATTGGTTCCTTTTTAACTTTTTATAGTACTAGTCTAAAAGTCCAATTTGCCCCTCAACTAATTCTAAATTTCAAAAATGCCATTAGTTAGAAATAAAAGTATTTAATTGGTTCCTTTCTAACAATTTAGTTAGAAAAGTCAAGGGAACTAAACTAGGGTTCCAACTTGACAATCTATTAACTTGTCTCTAATTAGTCCATTTTCTAACACATGGAGTGTGTTTCTTATCTAAGACTTGTTCCATGCATAACACTTATATGGAATCCATGTGTTTAATTGAAATTTCTTTCTAAGCCAATAGAAAAAAAAATTTCAAAAAAATTCCATGATCGTTCAACTCCCCAGTCGACTATAAAATTACCAATTTAGGTCTAATGCCTCTCACACGCACCATAAAAAAATATTTCTAATAGGATTGAAATCGAGTAACCCTACGGTTTCTTTATCGCTTTATACCAAAATCTAGGTATCTACACTATTAATAGCAATTGGGTTTTATAGAATTTGCTAATAAGTTAACAAATATGTACAATCCTTATTATAGAGAAATTATATAATGTCATTGAAATTATGCGTATAACAGTTTACTATGGTTATGTAATTGAATATACCGAAATACTTTATCATTTACACATATCCCAAAATAGATTTTATGAATTCAGTAATCATAAGTGACATTCTCAAATTGGTATTTATAACTAATGAATTTACTTTGCACTTAGTTGCATTGGCCCAGTGGCAATGCTTGCGCACCCCCTTGCTTGAGGTCAGGGATTCAAGTCTTGTGAGGGGCTAGGGAGCTTATACAGTTTTCAGTTGTAAATTAACAGTTATTAATTTATTATTGTATATACTTCAGTTCTTGAGTATAATTATTTGAGATTTATAATTCGTTGAGATGTATAATGAAAATTTTGTACAAAAACAAAATGCTACTTTCATTAATGGCAAAATTGGTCTTTCCACGTTGACTTTTACAATATCTATGTAATTTTTGAATATGGCACATACTAGTAGTTTATATTTTTTTGAATTATTGAAGATAATTTTTAATTTTAGTTTAGCATTTATTGAGGGTAATTCTTTGAGATTTGCAATTCATTGAGATGTCTAATAGAATATTTGTATAATGAAAAACAAAAAGCAATGAAGTTACTTTCATTAATGGGAAAATCGATCTTTTCATGTTGACTTTTAGGATATTTGTGTAGTTTTCAAATATGGGTAGATATTGGCAGTTTATATTTTCTTTAATTATTAAAGATAGTTTTCAGTTTTAATTTAAAGGTTATTGAGTGTAATTCATTGAGATTTGTAATTTATTGAGAAGTATAATGGAATATTTGTATAAAAAAGAATAAATAATATGCACTACTAAGCTACTAGTATTAATAAAATATGCCAAAAAAATTAAACCCACGATGACAACCAAATAGTTAATGGTAACTGTTAACCTAGGGTCTCTCATACATGCCAGCCAATTGGTTTCTTGCTCACTGCGTCACTGCAGATAGTTACTCATAACTCCATGAGTATGGATGAATCCTTACATTGTCGTGAATGACTTCCACCAACGGGGGCTCAACACATCCTTACGTATCCCTTAGTTGAATGATAACAAAAGCATCATATACTAATTGACGCCATGTGATTAGCTTTAGCATGGACCTATTTTCGAAAATAAGTTGAAGCAGTTTCTCAAACCACTCGCGACAATTGTAGCATCTGCTTTGTTAGAGATGGCGCTTACGTGCCAGCCTGCAGCGTTCAAGGCTTGGCACCACAGCGTTGGGGGATCTGTCCCCCAGTGCCACAGCACTGGTAAACTGGAGCCACAGTGTCAAAGGGCTAGCACCGCGGTTGTTACTATTTACTTAGAATAATATAAAATTATTTAAAATATTATTTTAAGCATATAAAGGCTTTATGAGATGCAGTGATAAAAGTTATTAGTTTACATTATAAAATAGGATCAGTTTTTTCTATGTTGGTAACCACAATGGTTATCGCCGATTTGAAACAATAAGTTTCAAAATATCGAAAAAATTTAGCGTAGTTTTTCTCTAAAAATTCAGAGGGTGCTGCTAGAAAGAAAATAGTTTGGGGATTAAATCATTTGGTCTTTGAAAGTTCATTGATTGGTTTAAGAACTTGATTGAAGAAGACCAGAATTTTTAAATACACGTAGATCTGCAGATATAATGTTTGAAGTTATTCTAGTGTGTTTCGATTTAGTAATTCCACAGCTCAGATAGAGATGTTGTTGAGTATGTGGCTTGACTTACTCCAAGGTGACTCAAGTCTCGATTGAGCCTTACTCGTGGAGTTAGTTATTTTGCACAGAAATAAATATCTGATTGAGAATCACCTCTTCGTGAGATGGGGACCAAGTCTTTAAAAATCTTTCTTAATCAGATTGAATAGTATCACATTATGAGATAATGTTTTATAATGATCCATCTTGTTAATACGGTATTAGCCAAGTCATGTCGATTGTTTCTCAATATTACTACACTGCAAGGAATTTGGTCGTTGTGATTTGTACTATAGCGATTAAACATAAGGTGAGACAAATATATACAAAATTATTGCCTTAGATCGTTACAATGTGCAGGTAGTATCAGTAACATATATTTAATTATTGACAAGTTAATCTGGAATACACTTACCCTATATTGCTACAGTGTATGGATAAGGTGTATTCAAGATCAGTAGTAAGAGTTGCATATGATGCAATTGACAAGAATTATCTACCTTTTAGGTTTACAAAGGCCAAGATCGCTAAATAGGGATCCATAGATGATTCAATAATGGAAGTAGAATATATGACCGCCTCTGAGGTAGCGAAAGAAGCAGTGTGGATATACAAGTTTGTCGCTAAGCTAGGAGTAGTCCTAAGTTCAATGGATGTTATCCCATTATTCTGTGACAATAACGGGCCCATAGTACAAGCCAAATAGCCAAGAACGCATCAAAGTTCTAAGCAAGTTGAAAGAAAATACCATATAATTAGAGAGATCTTGGAAAAGGCAGATGTAATAATTTGTAGAGTTAACTCTGTAAATAATGTAACGGACATACTATCTAAGGCCTTAACTTCAAAGGTGTTTGAGAAACACATAGAGTCTATGGGTATTAGATACTACTATGAATGGCACTAGAGCAAGTTGAGAGAAAATACCACATAATTAGAGAGATCTTAGAAAAGGCAGATGTAATAATTTGTAGAGTTGACTCTATAAATAATGTAGCGAACATACTATCTAAGGCCTTAACTATAAAGATGTTTGAGAAACACATAGAGTCTATGGGTATTAGATACTACTATGAATGGCACTAGAGCAAGTGAGAGTTTTTTAGGATTTGTGCTCATGTGCCATCCTAAATTGTATGAATATTTAAATTTGTAATATTTATACAATGCATATTTTATTAAATTGCTAATTATATTAATTAAATGGTATGATGATTGTAATGCTATAGATATTATCTGATCTGAAGGAGTTTAGATCTAGTATAAATGAGTTTAAATTAACGCTAAGAGTTAGCATTGTGGAGAATTATAAATGCTAAAGAGTTAGAAAGTTATAATAATAAGCAAATTTAAAGATTAGAACTTTGTCTGTAATGGGACAAAAACTTAAGAGTACACTAGTAATAAAATAGTTGCAAAGAGTTGAATAGGTGCTAAGAAATATTATTACATAAGTCTATTCTCAAACATAATGTTCCTAGTCTGATTCACCAATGTGGGTCTATCAGTGGAACCCTTTCTCGTAGATCAAGGTATGACTATATCTAGATGGTTCAGATGGTTATTCTTAATTAACTATAGGCTTAACAGAAGCTCGTATAGCATAAGGGTATTCAGTGAGGGCTGAATACTGAACAGACTCAATAAGGACCCTAATAGACATCCTACGAAGCTGTCAATGGCAGGTCCTCTCGAGTTGAGTAATATTCGTGGTCTTTTGATATAAGCATCATGGTGGGATTATGAGTGATCCATCATACTTTGCTTTTACGTATGTCAAAGACCTTTCGTGGTTTGACTGTTATGTGTTGCTGGGTATAGTTCGATGCTCATAGAGTCTATTATGTGCAAATATGATATTCGTGAGCTCAAATGGGTGAGTTGTAAATCTAAATGTGCTCTAAGACTATATCTTAAAAAGTCTTATGGCCATAAACAATCAACATAAGAAAAGAGTTTCCCACTTGATTAAATAATGTCGCAAAAGTGTTTGCATATATTATTTATAGGGATATATGTGTGGAGATAAGTTCACAGATGAGCACATCAGGAGGTGATAATTTATATCCCCGTTCTTTCAGAATATAATTGGTGAAAGGATTATACGTATACGCTATGACCTTAACTTGTATAGCCTAACATGCTGTTTATAACATCTATGATGTGTGTATAGGGCATCGATCATGAACTCATAGAGCAGTTCCATTTGACAAATCAGGCATGGATTTAAGGAGTCCCACAATTTGAAGTGCACTCGTTGTGCTCTAGGGTAGCATATCGGATTGAATAGTTCAATCTAGTAAATTTAAGCAGACCAGACATTTGCTTCAGTATCCCTTAGGATGTACACATATCATAACTTAAGTGTTAAGTGCATCAATTAATTAACAATAGTTGTTGATCAATAGGATGATGATACATGGCATATTATAGGCTACTTATTGTTTGACTTAGAAAATTACCAAATTGACCTAACTTGTTTGACATGCAAAGTAAATTAATTAAATACAAAAATGTTTTATTTTAATTAATTAATTTATTAGTCAAACAATTGTTAAATAAGTGGCTTATGTTTAATGAGATTAAGCAAATGAAGTAATAATGCATTCGGCACATGTTTTTTATTATTTAAAGTGTTTAAATAATTACAATATATTATAGCATTGGCAAGGCATTAGTAGAGGCCACATGTCTATTTTGGAAATGAGAAAGCATTTCCCAATTTGCTCCCAAAATCTAGCCAAGTTCATCCATTTAAAATACATGCCCCTTTTATTTTTAATTGTTTATTGCAAACAATTGTAATAAGGAAAATAGGCAGGTATTGGCATCCATACGTGGTGGACCACTTGTTGGTTAAATGTAGGGAAAATTGATGCAATTAAAAAGAGAGTTTGCTCATTTTGTAAATGGATACATGGATAAACAAAGAATGGGAAAAAGAGTTCTTGGTTTTCTAAATGTTGGAAAATTAATCAAGTGCTTAGAAAAGGAAAAGTTCTTTATCTTATTTTCTTTTTCTTGGCCAGCCAAATAACATGTCAAGGCTAGAGTGTTTTATGTTTCAAATGTTGAAATAAAGGAAACACATTGATAGCTTTGTAGTTAAGTTCATAGCTTAAGAGTTAAGCTATTTAGTTTAGGTGTTAAACTAGGGTTTAAAGTGTTAAACCCTTGTTAGAGTTAAGATGCTATTCTAGCCTACCCAAGCTCACCAATTTGGGTGTTAGAATTGACAAGAAGTGCGCTTCAGGATCTCCGACTAAATCATTCAAAAGGCTTGTTAAGGTGATTACTCTATCAATATTTACAATTTCATTTATGTGATAATCTGAAAATTTTATTGTGTTTATCAATTTAGGAAATTAGATTTCTAACTTCCGCTGCTATGAATATTGTTAGAATTTGTGCTTACATGCCATCCCTTTTATGTATGAATTTTTGTTTTATATTTATACTATTATCATTTTATTAAATTGCTAATTATATTTTATATGTGGTAAGATGCTTGTAATGTTTCAGACATTGTTTGATCTGAAGGAGTTCAGATATTGTCTAAAAGAGTTTAGATCAATGCTAAGCGTTAGTAACACTGAAAGTTTTAAATGTTAAAAGTTAGTACTACTAATAGTTAACAGGTTATAAGAGTCAGTGAAATATAAAGAGTTAGAACCTTGTCTAAAATGGGACAAAGACAAGAGAATATGTTAGGTATGATGTAGTTGCAAGAGAGTTGCAAATGGTGTTAAGAAATGTTATTATGCAAATGTATTCTCAAATATTAAGTTCCTGATCTATCTTTACTGATTTGGGTTTGTCGGTGAAGACCTTAATATATATATATATATATATATAAATCAATTAGTGTATGTATATATATAAATAGTCCAGATGGTTAGTTTTAACAAATCACGAGTTTAGTGGAAGCTCGTATAGAGATACAGGTATTCAGTAAGGACTGGGTGCTGAATAGACTCACGAGGACCTCCAATACACATCTTATAAAAGCCTTCAATTGAGGTTTTTCTAGAGTTTAGTAGTATTCGTAGTCCTTTGACTTGAGTACCATAAGGGGATTATGAGTGATCCACCATACTTTGGTTCTACACATATCACAAACCTTTCATGGTCTGACCATTGAGTGTCGCTGGGTATGGTCCGATGCTCATAGAGTATGGTGTGCGTAGATATGGGATCCATCAACTCTTTTGGGTAAGTAATATATCTTGATGCTCTAAGATTGTATTTCAGGAAGTCTCTTAGCAATAAGATGTAATAGCTAGGAAAAGAGTTTTATCCCAGGGATAAATAATATCATGAAAGTGTTAATCCATGTCTCCGCTCTTCTATAATATAAAGGATGGAATGATTATATGGATATGTTATAACCTCAACTTGTATGATATAACGTACCATTTTTGAATATCCGTAACATGTGTGTGGGATATTATTCACAGACGTATAGACAAGTTTTGTATGACAAACCGGGTGTGAATCTAGAGAGTCACACAATATGACATATACTCGTTGTGCACCGGGGTAGCATATTGGATTGAATAGTTTAGTCCAAAACATTTCAGCAAATCGAAAATATGTTTCAGGGGTTCCTCATGATGTGTATCTATCGAGACTTTAATGTTTAGTTCATCACATAATTGATTGACAAGAGTTGTTAACTAATAGGATGTTGACAAATGGTACAATATTGACAATAAATTATTTTTACCTTGAAATTACTGATTTACCTTACAAGTAAAAACAAGTAAGGTAAAAGTAATTATTCAAAAATAATTTTGAATAATTAATGCAAAATTTATTTATTATTATTATTGCAAAGGGATAAACATCAATTATGGCAATGATATAGTTTACCTTATAAGGGGCCTTAATGTTGGCCATTAATTACTTAAAATAATTAAAAGTATTCTAACATAAGGAATATTTGGTGGCCATTAATCAAATTATTTGATAAGATAATGCAGTGAAATAGCTAACAATGTTTAATGGTAGGCTATGAAAGGCATTATCAAATTGAAACTAAAATTGAATGAATTCATTTTTATTCAAGGAATGCATGATTTGGCAAGGTTAAGAGCGAATAGGATTGAGGGAAGTTTTGTTAAGTCCTTTTCTAAGTATTCTTGCAAGGTGTTGTGAGGAAACAAAAGAACTAAACCATTTAATTCCTCTCATATCTCATAAGAAACAAATACATATAGATTAAAGTGTTTTAAGAGTTAAAACATTTATTGTTGAAACTTTGTGACTATTATTCTAGCTTCACAATCCCACCGGTTTATTGTTATGAACTAGAATTGTGCAATAGCACATTTCAAGGTGAGCTAAAGACTTGGAGATTGAAGTTCTTGAAGAATTAAAAATCTACCTTCAATTCGGGTAAATATTCTTATTTGTAATTTGATTAATTAAAATATATGATCATATATGAGATATATGTATATGTTTTTGCTAGATTGAGTGTATATTATGTGTGATACTTTTACTGCATGTATAAAATTTAAAATTATACGTACACTCTAACAATCACACACTCATTTGACCAATATTGTATGAGATACATATTTTGCAATGATGAATACATATACCCATATGCATGCACCCTAGAATAATCATCGCTTTCACTACACACACTATTAGGAATATAAGATAAAATAATTGAACTATTTGAGAAATTAGAGATGAATGAGTCAAAATTTAAGCCATCTATAGAGAAGCCGCCTATTTTGGAGCTCAAGCCACCACCCAAACATTTGCAATATGCTTGTCTTGGTTACTCTTGTACACTTCATGTCATTATTTCAATTGAGCTTAATAAGATTCAGGAAGAAAATTTGCTTAGAGTACTCTGGGAGCATTAAGTTGCACCATACCCGACATTTAGGGTGTTAGTCCATCACTTTTATGCACAAAATCTTATCTGAGGAAGACCACATACTCACAATTGAGCAACACAAAGGGTTAAATCCGGTGATAAAAGAGGTGGTTAAAAAGGAAATTATTAAGTGGTTAGATATAGGAATCATTTACCCCATTTCATATACTTCTTGAGTTAGTCCAGTACAATGTGTGCTAAATAAATAAGGAGTCATTGTGGTGGTGAGTGAGAACAATAAGTTAATCCCCTCAGGGATAATAATGGGATGGAAAATTTGCATGGACTACCAGAAGCTTAACAAGGCCACTAGGAAGGATCATTTCCCTATTTCATTTGTTGATCAAATGTTGGATAGACTAGCTAAATAAGAGTACTATTATTTTTTAGATGGGTATTCCAGCTACAATCAAATTGCAATTGCCCCAAAAGAATAAAGGAAGACTGTATTCCCATGTCTCTATGACACCTTCATATTTAGAAGGTGTTGGGTGTGTTGTACAATCACTAGGGTGCTTGCATGTGGGTTGTGTTCATCATACAAACAATATACATATCTCATACATATATGTGCACAGCGGAAGATTATATACAATGAACACAGAAAATACATATTTGATTAACTAAAATTCGAGATTGAGAAATATCACCTATGAAGCCTTTGGATTAATTTTCTTTGAAGTCCACCATGAAATAAATCTTTGATCAATCCTAGCAATCAACAAGGGTAGGTTTGATTGTCTAGAATGGCAGTATGTTAATCCAGCATTTTGTTTAACACTTAAACTTGATTCAAAGTTAAACTCTTTAACTTAATCAATTTTGTTTTTCCTTTTATTCAACTCTTGAATAAATAAAACAAATATCCTTTTTAGTTATTACATTTAGTAACCATTAATTCAATTTGTTTTGTTGTTCTAACACTTAAAACACAAAACAAAGAATTCCAATTTCTCAAATTGAAATGGCTCCCAAAAATGCAAAACCTATAAACTAAAAACTTATGAATTTTGAATTTCATTTCACTTTATATACTAATGCACAAATTCCAAACTAATTTGAATTTCATTTAGTTTAACCTAACCTTAGTTAAAATTTAACCTTAGTTAGATTATTTTAACTTAACCTTTAAGTTAATAAATATTTAATTATTCTAACCATAATTAACTAACTTAACCTTTGTTAGGTTAACCTTTACTTAATCATTAAGTAAAGTTAACTAAATTAACCATATGATTAACCTTTAATTATAGTTAAATTAAATCATTTATTTAACAATTAAATAAATAAATATTTATTCTTATTATTTAATAATTAAATAATCATAAAGTGAAATTACTATTATATCCTTACTCGGTTACCAAGTTAACCTAAAGTGGGTCCCACCATTTAACTACATACTTTAGTTAACGTAACTTTAGTAATTGCTAAATTATACTGTATTGAACAATTCAATACGGTATACTACCCAAGTGCTCAAAGAGTATATTTCATATTAGGACTTTCTAGGTCCACACCCGATTTGTCAAATGAAACTGTTCCATTAATCCGTAATCGATGCCCCACGCACACGTTACGAATATTACAAATCAGTGTGTCAGACCATACAAGTTGAGGTCATAACGTATACGTATAATCCTTCCATCATTTATATCCTGGATGTGCGGGGATATAGATCAACACCATCAAATTCCCATTTGCTCATCCAATAATCTTATCTCCAGATTCGTATCTCGATAAACAATATACGCAAACACTTTTGCTATATTGTTTAACCCTGTAGGAAACTCTTTTCCCGGGTTTATGCTTGTGGCCACAAGACTTTATGAAATACAATCTCGGAGCATCGGATATACAACTTACCTACGTAAGCTGACGGATCCCGTATCTACACACACCGGACTCCATGAGCATCGGACCATACCCACCGACACATAGCGGTCAGACCATAAAAGGTCTCTGACATATGTGGAACCAAAGCATGATGGATCACTCACAAGACTACCGTGGCGCTCAGGTCAAAGGACCACGAATACTACTCAACTCGAGAGGACCTTCCTTTGACGGTGTCATAGGATATCTATTGGGGTCCTCATAAGTCTGTTCAGTATCCAGTCCTGACTGGATACCCGTATGCCTATACAAGCTCTAAGCTCATGGTCAGCTAAGAACAACCATCTGAATCAGTCAGATATAGACATACACTAATCTATATTAAGTGAATCACCGATAGACCAGCATTGGTGATTATAGATCAGGAACATTATCTTTGAGACATACTTACATAATGATATTTCTTAACTCCTATTGCAACTCTTTGCAACTATATCATTACAAGTATACTCTCAAGTCTTTGTCCCATTATAAACAAGGTTCTAACTCTTTAGACCTCACTGACTCTTATAACCTGCTAACTCTTAGCATTTATAACTCTCAGCTTTGCTAACTATTAGTTCTGGTCTAAACTCCTTTAGATCAGATCCGAACTCTTTCAGATCAAACAATGTCTTTAATGTTACAAGCATTATACCATATTAATATGATATTAACAATCTTTATTCGAAATGTTTATTGTATAAATATTAACAATTAATATTCATACAATATTGGAATGGCACGTGAGCACCAGCTCCAACAGAAGGATGCCATTTGGCTTATGCAAGACATCACCCACCTTTCAATGGTCCATGATGTCGATCTTTTCAGACATTTTGGAGCATTTCTTGGAAGTATTTTATGGATGATTTTTTTTATTTTTGGTGATTCATTTGATTTATATTTGAATAATTTAACATTTGTATTAAAAAGATAAGAAGTTTTGAGTGATTAGTCTGAAAAAATGCCATAAGATTAAATCTCAATAAGTTATGAATAAAAGTTCTCTAAAGAACTTAAGAGAAAACTCTCACAAATGTTATTTTATTAATTCTATATTCTATCTTCTCAATCCTTGTGGTATTTATAGATACCATATGGGATGTCAAGTTGCAAATTCAAACTTTGAATTTCAAACCTATAGTGACCCCCACACCCAAAAATCTAAAAATACAACTAACAAAATAAATGCAATAAACTTATAGCTACCTTTACACCCAAAAGTCTACAATTACAGCTAAAATAATAAATGCAATTACAAAATTAAAATATAATCTCTACTAATTCAACAAGCATGTTCTCAAGTCTTGAATTTGAAAGAAAATCCTTCAATTCCAACAAAGATGTCACAAGTTTCTTTTACTAAGTGTCTGACTTTCTTTCATAACATTTTCTAGAAAGTTTAGAAACATGTGCTATAAAACTTAGAATTCTAGAATTACCCTTACTTTGAGCCTTTCACTCATCTGTCAATGCATTAACAGTATTAACTATCTTGAATATTCAATTCTAGCAGAATAGTATCTTGAATATAACATGAAATTAAGATGTGTTATTAGTCCATTCAATGTTTCATTCATTTTCTTGGTTCTTGCCATTGTCATTGGACCCCAATAGATGCCCAATGGACCTTGTGAAGCTTTGGCAGTCTGATTTGCATTAATTGTCCTTGGCCATAAAATCTCATCCAAAGACATAGATGTTGATAAGGAAAAAATTGAGACTATTGACAAAATTGCCTCCCCCTACTAATGTGAAAGGAGTTTGGAATTTTCTTGGCCATGCAGGGATTTACAAGAGATTCATCAAAGACTTCTCCAAGATCTCCAAGCTACTTTGCAATAAATTAGAGAATGATGCTCATTTTCATATTGATAGTACTTGTTTGAAAGTATTTGAAGTGTTGAAGAGAAAGCTTATTTCAACCTCTATCAATCACAGTACTAGATTCCGATCTACCATTCAAGTTGATATATGATGCTAGTGATACATCTGTGGATGCAGTGCTTGGTTAAAGAAAAGAGAGATTATTCTACACCATTTACTATGCAAGCAAAACCTTGAATGAAGCACAAGTGAACTATACTACTGTAGAAAAAAGCTCTTAGTTGTGGTATTTGCCTTTGATAAATTCAGGTATTATTTAATTAGAGTTAAGGTGGTGGCATACACAGATTATGCAGCTATTAAGTATTTGATTGCCAAGAGGGAAGCAAAGCCCCGCTTGATTAGATGGGTGTTATTGTTGCAAGAGTTTGATTTAGAAACCCAGGATAAAAAAAAGAGGACCAAAAACCAAGTAGCTGACCACTTATTTAGGTTAGAAGGTAGAGAGAAAGATGAAACTTAATTAAGGAAACCTTTCCTGATGAGGAACTTTTAGCAACATAAAACCTTCAGTTACCATGATATGCGGATTATATGAATTCCTTGTATGTGGCATAATGCCCTTAGACTTAACTTTTCAACAAAGGAAAAGATTCTTACATCATGTAAAGAGATATTGTTGGGATGAACCATTGTTTTTATAGGCAGTGTATAGATTGGTTATTGAGGAGATGTGTTCCTCATGAAGAAATAGAGAGTATTCTGCACTATTGTCATGATTCAGATTATTAATGATATTTTAGTGGTAATAAGACAGTAGTTGGGGTGCTACAATATGATTTCTATCGGCCAACATTATTCAAGAATGCTAACATGTACATCTTAAGGTGTAATAGGTGTCAAAGGATCAAAAACATTTCAAGGAAACAAGAAATGCCCCTATAAAGCATTTTGGAAGTGGAAGTATTTGATGTATAGTGTACTGACTTTATGGGTCCTTTCATTTCATCCATTGGGAACAAATACATCTTAATGGCCATTGACTACATGTCTAAGTAGGTGGAAGTAGTTGCACTCCCCACAAATGATGCCAAGGTAATGTTGAGGTTTCTGAAGAAAAATATTTTCATAAAAAATGGCACCCTAAGGCCAATCATAATTGATGAGAGGTCACACTTTTGCAATAAGTACTTTTATGTCCTTCTTCACAAATTTAGGGTAAGATATAAGGTAACGATAGCCTATCATCCATAAATAAGTGGTCGAGTAGAGGTCTTAAACTAGGAGATAAAACACATTTTGGAAAAAAAAAACTATGAAGCCTAGCTGGAAGGATTAGGCCATAAGACTTGATAATGTACTTTGGGCATACCGCATAACATTTAAACACCTATTGTAATGTCTCCATATCGATTAGTTTATGGGAATGCTTGCTATTTACCAGTTAAGTTTGAGCACAAGGCATATTTGGCTATCAAGGCCTTGAATTTTAATGTTTAAGCAACCAGAGAGAAGCGTTTGTTGCAACTAAATGAGCTAGATGAGTTTAGGCTTCAAGCCTATGAAAATGCAAAACTATATAAAGAGAAGACAAAGAAATAGCATGATAAAAAGATAGCACTGAGGGAATTCCATCTTGGACAGTGAGTACCGTTGTTTCTAGGAAAGCTTAAGTCAAAATGGTTTGGACCATTTAGAGTCACCAAGGTGTTCTCGCATGGAGCTATTGTGAATGCTAATGAAAAGAGCAAGAGGTAATTCAAAGTTAATGGATAGAGGCTGAACCATTATTGAAGATATAACATTGATCACCAAAAGTCATCTATTAGACTTATTGAGCCATAGGAAACATCAGGCCAAAATCATTCAATTAAGTGCTGCTTAAGAGGCAACCCAAGGTATAATTTGTGTTTTTTTTAGTTTACATTGTGTTAGTTAAGTGTTTGTGTTATTTTTTGGTGTCTTTAGGACTTGAACATGGAAAACTTGTGAGAAATATCCCAGGGTTAACTTAAAAATGCTGTCATGTTTATATAAAAAGAAAGAATGTTAGAGCGTTACATTTTTCACCGCCTTGTGTTCATTTTTCCCCAGTTTTCAATGTCATTGCATCCTAGCTCAACACTATGGTGCCAATTTTTCAATACCCCAGTATGAATTCAAGTGTGTTTTAGAGGAAATAAAGGATCTTTAATGCACCCGTATAAGACTAGAATGCACCAGCGTCCAATCTTACACCTAAAAGTCAATAATCAATACTTCAATGCAGATGCATATCCCAGCTCAATGTTAGGGCGCCAATGTTGCAATGCCCCAATATGAATTCTAGTGTGTTTTAACAGAACTGAAGGTCATCCAACACCCCTGCGCTAAACGAGAACTCCCTAACATCTATTCTTTAGTTGAATACCAACTGTTATTGCTCAAATGCAACTGCATCGTTGAAGATGCCCCAGCATTCTACACTTGCAACGCAAGTAGTGTTTGGGAGTTTCAAAATTCGAAGAGGCAAATTAAAAATGCCCTTGTGTTCTCCATCAACCATGCCCCTGTGTAATGGATTCAAGGATGAATGCCTCAGTATTCTTTACTTTAACACAGTAGTGTTTACTCCAAAATTAATTTTGAAACAACATTTTTTACATTTCATCTCCATATAACCTTAAAAGCTCTCATACTCTCTCTATTACAATTCATCCAAAGTCAAAGCCAGCTTGAAGCAAGCCTAGAAACACTTCACCTACCACTCATATGTCACTTTTGTTGGGATTTGTGCTTACGTGCCATCCCTTTTATGTATAACTATTTGCTTTATATTTATACTATTATCATTTCATTAAATTGATAATTATATTTAATATATGGTATGATGCTTGTAACGTTTCAGACATTGTATGATCTGAAAGAGTTCAGATCTGATCTAAATACGTTTAGATCAGTACTAAGAATTAGCAACGCTGAGAGTTATAAATACTAAAAGTTAGCACTGATAAGAGTTACCGAATTATAAGAGTTATCGAAATCTAAAGAGTTATAATCTTGTCTGAAATGGAACAAAGACCTGAGAATATACTACTAATAACTAAGTTGTAAATAGTTACAAATAGTGTTAGGAAATATTTTTATGCAAGTATGTTCTCAAACACTATGTTCCTGGTCTATCTTCACTGATGTAGGTCTGTTAGTGAAGACCTTGTTATATATAGATTAGTGTATTTTTATATCTGGGTTGTCCAGATGTTTAGTCTTAGCAGACCATGAGTTTAGTGGAAACTCATATAGAGCTATAGGTATTTAGCTAGGACTGAGTATTGAATACTGAACAGACTCACAAGGATCTCCAATAGACATTCTATATAGCTGTCAATTGAGGGTATTCTCGAGTTGAGTAATATTCGTGGTCCTTTGACCTGAGCATCATGATGAGCTTGTGAGTGATCTACTATACTTTTATTCCATACATGCCAGAAACCTTTCATGGTCTGACCGCTGGGTATCGCTGGGTATGATCCGATGCTCATAGAGTCCGGTGTGCATAGATATGGGATCCATCAGCTCATTTGGGTGAGTAATATATCATAATGCTCTAAGATTATATTTTAGAAAGTCTTATAGCCATGAGCAATTATACTCGAGATAAAAAGGGTTTTATCCTAGGGATAAATAATATCGCAAAAGTGTTTGTTTACATTATTTATTGAAATACAAATCTAGAGATAAGTTTACGGTCGAGCATATAGAGACTTGATGGTGTTGATCTATATCTTTGCTCTTTCAGGATAGCTGTGATGGAAGAATTATATGAATATCTTATTACCTTAACTTGTATGGTCTAACGTGTCATTTCATAATATCCGTAACATGTGTGTGAGACATTGTTCACGGACATATATACAAGTTCTATATGATAAACCGAGCGTAGACCTAGAGAGTCTCATAATATGAAGTATACTCGTGCACCAGGGCAGTATATTGGATCAAATAGTTCGGTCCAAGAAATTCTAGCAAACTGAAAATATGTTTTAGGGGTTCCCAGGATGTGTATTTGTCAAGGCTTAAATATTAAGTACATCACATAATTGATTGAAAAGAGTTGTTAACCAATAGAATGTTAAGAAATGGAAATATATTGTGCATAATTTATTTTTACCTTGAAATTACCGATTTATCTTGTTAATAAATACAAGTAAGGTAAAAGTAATTATTCAAAAATAATTTTTGAATAATTAAAGTAAAATTTATTTTTTATATTATTACAAAGGAATAAACATCAATTATGACAATAGTATCATTTACCTAATGATGGGCCTTGAATTTGGCTATTAATTACTTAAAATAATTAAAGATATTCCAACATTATGTAAAAGAATATTTGGTGGCCATTAATAAATTTTGTTTGATAAGATAATGCAATGAAATGGCCAACAATGTTTAATGGTAGGCCATAAAAGTATTAGAAAATTAAAACAAAAATTTGAATGAATTGAATTCATTCACGAGATGCATGATACGACAAAACAAAATGTGGAGAGGTAGAGAATAGAGAGATTTTTTTTCGCTAAGTCCTTTTCTAAATATCTTGCAAATGGTAGTATAGAAACAAAAAGGAACCAAATACATTATATACCTATCATATCTCATAAGTAATAAATACGAATAGATCAAAGTGTTTTAAGAGTTAAAATATTTTGTTGTTGGAAATTTGTGGCTGCTATTCTATTTTCACAATCCCACCGATTTACAGTTGTGAACTAGAATTGTGTAACAACACACTTCAAGCTGAGCTCAAGACTTGGACATTGGAGTTCTTGAAGAATCGAAAAGCTACCTTCAATCCGAGTAAGTTTATTTACTTGTAGTTTATTTAAATAATACTTATGAACATATATAAGATATATGTATTTAATTATGCCATATTGAGTGTAATATGTATGTGATACTTCCGTTGCGTGTATAAATTTTAAAATTATACGTATACTCAAGATATCACACACCTGCTTAACAACTTTTACCGAATCAAAACTTTATTTGATCCACCAAAATCCCATTTCATCGATTAAACTAATTTTCTGACATAGCACCAATAAAGAAAAGCAAAGCAAGCACATCAAGGACTCCATCATTCTATACCTTGCTTTTCGTGTTGTAAAATGCAGTAGTTCATTTCTATAACACGATCCTCCGTAAGTTCATTATCCAGGAGATGAGGTTTAACCTTAAGGCAAATGATTTCTCCAATATTCATTAGATGATAGCTAATCGTTGTTGGGAGACATTTTACGAGACACCATCTTTGGGGTTGTACCAATCGTGAGGGAGTTTTAAGCAAACACCTAGAAGCACATTATATATAGTGTTAGGTTTCGAGGTAGGATGGTGCCATTTGATCACAGCACCATCAATTAGTTCTTTGGGTTTCTGATTAATGAACTAGAAGAATATCCAGTAGTTCGGTGTGAGGTGGACTATGACCAAATCATTCAGACATTGAGTGAGTCAAGTACACAGTGGACCATCTCCCATAACCTGCCCATCTATTTTTGCTCTAACACTCTAACAAAAGCTACTAAAGCACGGTACATCTTTATATGCTTGTGCCTCATGTAAGTCAGACACACCAATAACATCATGAAGTCGTGGACAGTGCTTATATTTGTGATCATGATAGGTAGGCCCATCGACATAGGGCACATACTTCAGAAGAAGATCTTGGCCTACTTCAAACTAGCCCATAATAGCTTGTGCCTTCCCTCATTGATCCCAGCCCATTGTAGCAAAGCAATAGTTCACTATGAGGCACACGAGGACATCTTCATCTAGCCAAGCCCATTGACTTTAGCACATTTCAGTAACTACGAACCACAGAGAGTTAAAGATAACCATAGCAATCAAGGGCTCAGCAGCCACTATTAATATAGCTGAGCCCTCCATAGCTATTCAGGTGCCGGCTCATCTCAGAGCATGTTGACTTCAGCCAGACTAGCACATTTAGAGGCCTAGTCTGAGGCATATATGAGGAATCTGGCAGCAGCAGTACAGCAGAAGTTTAGAGATTTTAAAGCCTACCAGACCCAATGGATATAGCTGTGGAAGCACAGTGGGAATTCAATATCTTCCATATCATTTAGACTGCTGTATCAGCACTAATTCTAGCACTAGCACAGCAGCCACCACCCCCAGAAGATGAAGCAACGTTACTAGGTGATGATCTGGGCATCACAACATCAATCTTAAAAGACATAGCCCGTGACCTATAATCACCAAGGGAGTTTAGTACTCTTATATTTTTGTCATGGGGACCATGTCTTAGTTTAGGTTGGGGAAAAACAAAAATTGTATTGCCTTGTTATTGTTAATTTGTTTTCATTATGTTTCTCATAGTTATTTGTGTTTTTATTCTTGTTATTTAGTTATTACTTTTACTTTTGTATGTTAGTCTTTAAATTTTGTAGTAAAAAGAAGTATGAGTAATATAGTTCTACTTTGTGTATTTCTTCACTCTATTGTGTTGAGTTGTTATGATAAACACTTGTCCATGATAAGTAAAGTATTCAAACACTTAACTTATAACTTCATAAGAAATAATTTAGACTTGACACAATCTATACACCTATTACGAGGTAGAATTTAACCTTATTAGTGATCACCAAGTTTTGAGTATACATAAAAAAGCTTATATTTAAATAGTACACCTTACTTTTGATGATTAGACATACTAGAACTAGTTTGATTATAATTCGAGGCAAAATCCTAGGAAGTGTGTGAAAAAGGAAAGGAAATTAAGTCATATTTAGATTAGTTGAACCTTTCTAGCCTAAATTATTATATTGAACCATAGTTACCCTATTTTAAGCCAAAAATACCATTTTTTTTAATAACTACATTACAAGCCTAAGCCATGAGTTAATTTCCCTAAACACCCTTAACATCATGAACATGGATCTTATTGAGAAATATAGAATTTGCATGGAGCTAAGTGGGTAAGAATGGCAAAATGAGAACCAAAAGCAATATTGACAGAGAGTAATGCTCTAAGTTTAGGGGAGTAATGTTGGTTTTTATTCCAAAAATAATTATCATTATTTATATAAATAATTGTAAAAAAATATAAGGAATAAATTATGTGTATATATCTTGAAGTAGCAAATGAGAATATTTTTAGGCAAAAAGGCCTAAGTTTGGGGGAGTTATAGTGATGAGGTCGGAAAGTTAAAGTAGAGAGCCAATTGGTTTTGTGTTCATGGTGTAATAAGCTAAACAATTTATCTAAGCATCCTACCTTGACCTTAGCCTTGCATTACAAGCTTATAAAAGTCCTAATTGATCCTTATTTATGCATATTCCTACATTAGTGGAGAGTTGTATGAAAAGCTAATTTATGGTTGTGTCCTAGAGTTAAAATATGTCGAAACAACATTTTACTATATAAATCTAAGTTATTGAGCTAATCTAGGTTAAACTTGAGTAATTTTTGCCTAACACACATACATGGTTGATCACTTGTATGAAAGAAGAAAAATGCTGACTTATGGTGTTTTTGGATTGTTAAATAGTTTTATTGTTTCAGAAGGAGTAAAAGTTGAGTGGAGCATTCCTTGAGGCGATTAAGTGATTATTGTGACAACTTGACCATAATTTAGTTATTTTACATTTAACTTATTTATGTTTGTTTTTAGTATCATACTTTGATTTTTAAAGGTTGTTTAGTTTGTATTAAGTCAGTTAGTCCCTTGAGTATGTTTACTTTCGTTTCACAGCCCGAGGACATGCAATTGTCTAAGTTTAGGGAGTTTGATAAACATAAAATAGATATACACTATTTCTCCATTTTAGCTTTGATTACTGCCATTTTTAAGTAATTGCAGTCTATTTATGCATACTTATGTTGAAATTAC
Source organism: Ailanthus altissimus (assembly GCA_946807835.1). Taxonomy (NCBI): domain Eukaryota; kingdom Viridiplantae; phylum Streptophyta; class Magnoliopsida; order Sapindales; family Simaroubaceae; genus Ailanthus; species Ailanthus altissimus. The sequence goes on from OX327683.1 coordinate 11,309,479, forward strand.
AAACAAATATATAAATGGACTAAAGGGAGAGAAAAGTAGCAAAAGTGGGCTAAAAAGTAGCAAGAGAAGTAGTGAGGATATGAAAATTTGTCACTGAACTTGGAATGGTTCCAAGTTTGATGGATCCTATACCATTGTTTTGCGACAACAACGGAGCCATTGCAGAAGCCAAAAAGCTGAAAGCACACCAAAAGTCTAAGCATATGGAAAGAAAATACCATATCATTAGAGAAATCTTGACTAAAGAGTAATAGTTTGTAGAGTAGACTCTGTGAATAATGAGTGGATCCACTTACAAAAGCCTTAACTCTATAAATATTTGAAAGACATGTAGAGTCAATGGGCATTAGATACTATCATGAATGACACTAAAGCAAGTGGAAATTATTGGGATTTGTGCTTACGTGTCGTTCCATTTGATGTATAAATATTTATTTTTGCATTTATATTATCATCATTTCATTAAAATTGCTAATTGTATTTAATAAATGATAAGATGATTGTAATGTTTCAGACATTGTATGATCGGAAGGAGTTTAGATCTAGTTTAAAGGAGTTTAGACTAGAGTTAAGAATTAACAACGCTGAGATTTATAAATGCTAAGAGTTAGCACTAATAAGATTTAATAGGTTATAAGAATTAGCAAAATCTAAGGAGTTAGAGCCTTATTTGAAATGGGATAAAGACCTAAGAATATATTTGTAATGATAAGTTACAAAGAGTTATAAATGGTGCTAAAAAATGTTATTATACAAATATTCTCTTAAAGACTATGTTTCTAATCTATCTTTACTGATGGGTCTGTCGGTGAATACCTTATTATATATAGATAAGTATATGTCTATATCTAGATGGTTAGTCTTAGAAGATTATGAGTTTAGTTAAAACTCGTATAGAGATACATGTATTCAGTAAGAACTGGGTACTGAACAAACACATAAGGACCTCTAATAGACATCCTATAAATTTATCAATAGAGGGTCTTCTCGAGTTGAGTAATATTTGTGATCCTTTGACCTGAGCACCACAGTGGGCTTATGAGTGATCCACCATACTTTATTTCCACACATGTTAGAAACCTTTCATGGTCTGACCATTGGGTGTCACTAGGTATGGTTTGATACTCATGGAGTTCGGTATGTGTAGATATAGGATCCATTAGCTAATTTGGGTTAGTAATATATCTCAATGCTCAAAGATTATGTTTCAAAAAGTCTTATGGTCATATATAATAATACCCAAGAAAATAGTTTTATCTTATGGATAAATAATATCGCAAAAGTTTTTGTAAATATAGAGACTTGACGGTGTTAATTTTATGAGTGATTTTAAACATACGGTGCATGCATATGAGTTTGTGTCTATCATTCAAATTTACATACGTATCACATATGTATATATGCAGCGGATGAGCAGAATACTAATTTTTTAATGATAAACATAATAAGTTTTACATGTATCTCATAAATGTAAACTACATAAAGATTGAGAATCTATTACCTTAACAAGCCTTTGGTTTTTCGTCGAACCGGAATACTCACCTTGAAGCAACTTGTTCATAATTGTAGTTCCTCAACATAGAAGGTTTGGGGAAGCTAGAATAACAGTTTTTCTAGCACAGGATTCAACACTTGAATCCTTATTTTTACCTTGTAGTATAGGTGACCAAAATGAAAAAGAATAGAAGAAGTGTATTTTAAGCTCTCAACACTTGAGAGTTTTTCCTTAGCACTTAGCCAAAATTTTATTTCTCTCTTACTCTCCGATCCTTGGCCAAATGATGCTCTCCCAAAATAATCAAAAACTTGCTTTTTTATTTGTTTTTCATTTTTCCTCTCAATGGACAACACTTGTCCCATTTAATTACATAACGGCCTCCATTATCATAGTCAATGTTTTTCATTAGTATTTTGTTTATTATTGTTTACCATAAACAAAATGGGAAATTATTTGGATGAACTTGGCCAAATGAGAAGTACTTTCTCATTTACAAAAAACATGTCCAGCCCACCATTTATTAATGCCATCAATTGATATTTAATTTATCATTTAATCAATATTAAATAAATAATTTAATCAATATTAAATAAATGATTTAATCATATTAAATCATGGTAGAAACAGATACCAATTTGATTATAAAATGAATTGTTTGACTTATCTTTAAATAATAATAACATACATTATTATTAGTATTTATTCAATAAATATTTTAATGAATAAAATAATGATCTTATTTGTCCAACAAATAAGGCCATTTTGGTCATTTTTAATTCAAACAATAATTGGACCATAATGTGCCATGTGTCAACATCCAATTGGTCAACAACTAATTGTTAACTAATTGATGTACTTAACTCTTAAGCCTTGACACGTGCACGGCCAGAGAAAAACCAAAGTAAAAGTCCAGTACACTGGAATTTACTGGATCAAACCATCAATCTGGTATACTGCCCAAATGCACAACAAGTACACTTCATATTACGGGACTCTCTAAGTTCACACCCAATTTTTCAAACAGAGCTATTCTGTGAGTCCGAGATCGATGCCCTATGCACACGTCACATATATTACAAATCAGCACAATAGAACATACAGGTTGAGATCATAGCGCATATGTATAATCTTTCCGCCAATCATATCCTGGAAGAGTGGTAGATCATCACTATCAAATTCTTATGTGCTTATCTGCTAACTTATCTTCAGACAAGTATCTTGATAAAAAATATATGCAAACACCTTTACAATATTGTTTAACCTTGTGAGAAACTCATTTCCCAGGTTAGTTGCTAATGGTTATAAGACTTTCTAAGATATAATCTTAGAGCATCTGGATATATAACTCATCCATGTAAGCTGACGAATCCCATATCTATACACACCAGACTTCATAAGCATCGAACTATACCCAGTGACACCCAACGGTCACACCATAAAAGGTCTGTGACATGTGTGGAACCAAAGTATGATGGATCACTTACAAGTCCATTATGGCACTTAGGTCAAAGGACCACATATGCTACTCAACTCAAGAGGACGTGCCATTGACGGATTCATGAGATGTCTATTAGGGACCTTATTAAGTCTGTTCAGTATTTAGTCCTTACTAAATACCTGTATGCTATACAAACTTCCAATAAGCCCATAGCCAGCTAAGAACAACCATCTAGGTATAATATACACTAGTCTATTAGAAAGGGTTCCACCAATAGACCCGCATCGGTAAATAAGACCAGGAACATATAATTTGAGAATAGACTTGCATAATAACATTTATTAGCACCTATTACAACTGTTGCAACTATGTTATTACTTGTGTGCTCTTAGGTCTTTGTACCATTACAGACAAGGTTCTAACTTTTAGACTTCACTCATTATGGTAACTCCTTAGCATTTATGGTTCTCAGTGTTGCTAATTCTTAGTATTAATCTAAACTTCTTTAGACTAAATCTAAACTCCTCCAGATCATATAATGTCTATAGCGTTACAAGCATTGAACCATTTTAATGATTGTAATTAGCGATTTAACAAAAGATATACTGTATAAATATTATAAAATAAAATATTTATACAACAATGGGATGGCACATGAGCACAAATCTCAATAAATTTATGTCTTTACTTTATCAGGATATACATGATGGAGGGATTATACGAATATGTTATAACCTCAACTTATATAGTCTAACGCGTCATATTGTAAAATTCATAAGATGTATGTGGGACATTGTTCATGGACGTATGAAGAAGTTTTATATAACAAACTAGGTGTGGACTTAGAGAGTCTCATAGTATAAAGTGTACTCGTTCTGCACTAGGGCAGTATATTTAATTAAATAATTCGGTCCAAGAAATTTCAGTAAACCAAAAATTTGTTTCAAGATCTCTAAGGTGTATACTTGTAGAGACTTAAATGTTAAGTACATCACATAATTAGTTCACAAGAGTTATTGACCAATAAGATGTTGACAAGTAGCACAATTTGGTTCATGAATTTACTATTTAACGTTGCTAGTAAAAATAAGTGAGGTAAAAGTAATTATTCAAATTATTTTGAATAATTAATTAAATATTAGATGGGGTATATGTATTCATGACATGGACTAAGTGTACATGATGTGTAATTAAATTGTGTTTGCCTTTAAAAAAACATATTGGTGGTAATATGTAATGGTAGGACATTGATTTTGTATTGTAATGCAAATTGCACAAATAATATCACATGCCATGACAAAATGTGGTAGATCAATATGGTGAGTGTCATTAATATTTTCACTTAAGCATGTCTCTCGATAAGTCATGTATAGCATTATGTGTTTAAAAGAGAATTGAATTCATTCATTCAATTTGTGAAAGCAAAACACGTAAGTGAGAGTTGAGAGAGAATTGGTATCAAGTTTTTGGCAAGTGTTCTAAACAAACAGTTGTGAAGAACAAAACAAAAAACATAAAGTATTCATACCATTTTTCACTCTAAACATAAACACTTGTTGCTACAATAATTTTGTGGCTACTATTCTAGATTCATAATCCTAACATTTTGTTATAAACAACAACATACTTTAAGCCGAGCTTAAGACTTAGGAGATTAAAATTCTTAAAGAATTAAATGCTACCTTTAATCCGAGTAAGTTTTACTTATTTGTTATCTAATTTGATTTACATATAAAGATATATGAGATATATGTATATAATTATGTTAGATTGAGTGTATTTTGTAAGTGATACTTTCGCTGCGTGTAATAAAATTTTTAAATTACATGTACACTCAATTAATCACACACTTAGTAAATGGTATCAGAGCATGTTAAATTAATTGTGTGATTTATAATAATGTTTAAATTTGAGCACGGAAAAATTTTAAATTTAATCATAGTAATGTTTAAAATTAGGATATATTGATGTTTGTAATTTTTAAGATCAGTGGTAAGAGTTGCATAAGATGTAATTGACAAAAGTTGTCTTCCTTTTGGCTTTATAAAAGCCAAAATCGTTAAAGTGTGCAGCTAGAGTAAATTACCAATAGGGTCTACTTCTCACTGTATAGTTTAAAGAATTTTAACTATCGTTTTCCCGTTTGAGAGATTAAAGGGATTATGTAAAATAGTAGGATGGTATTTTTAGATTACAAATATATAATTGTTATAACCATGATCTAAAGCGTTATGTATTAGCGATTAAAATGTTCCGTTAACATCTTTATTTATCTTTTGAAGATCAAATGGCTTCAAGCAACCCACTAGTTTATATCCTTGATGCACACCAACTCAAAGGTGCAAAAAATTATGTTGACTGGCTTATGAATCTCAAAATAGTTCTGGATTTTGAGAAGCTTGGGTATATAATTGATCTGTATGCCTCGAGCTATTTTTGATGATGCTTCTTTAGAAGAAAATAAGACATATCAAAAATGGTTGGATGACGATTTGAAAGTCAAATCGTACATCTTTGGCTCAATGTCTACGGAGCTGTAAAGAGAGCATGTCTATATGGACAGTGTTGGAAGCATCCACCTGAAGGATTTATTTGGCGACTGACCTCAAGTTGAAATATACAGGGTTGCCAAGTCTCTATTTCAAGCTAAACTACCCAAGGGCAGTCCAGTGAGTCCCTATGTCCTCAAGATTATATCTCATATTAAGAGACTGAAAACTATTAATATCTTATTGAGCAATACATTAAGGAATAATTTGATTCTCTATTTACTTCTAAGGTTATTAGCACAGTTTATCATGAACTTTAACATACAGGTTTGACCTCCACTTATGTTAATGTATATAACATGCTAAAAATAGCTCAAGAGGACAAAAACAAAGTGGGCATGACCCTCTATGTTCAGGGTGCTACATCTTCTACCCCGAAGACTTCTAAGAAGTTCAAAGGGAAGAATAAAAAGAAGGGAAAATATACACCTAACATCGGTCCTCAAAAGCAACACATATTCAAGCACCAACATAAGACAAAAGCAAAAGGAAAATTTTTTCATTACAACGAGGATGGGCATTAGAAGCGTAATTGCCCAAAATACCTTGCCACGATTAAAAAGTCTATTAGGTATGCACTTACCTATCATTGACATTTCTTTAGCATTTAATGCTAGTATTAGTTGGGTATTAGATACTGCTTGTCCTTCTCATATCTGCAATGTGTTATAAGGTTTGAAGGAAGTTAGACTGTTACAGCCTAGAGAAGTACAACTTTGTGTTGGGAATGGTGATTTCCTACAGGTTGAAGCTATTATACATTTTAATTTACTTCTTTTATGTAATAAAATTATTATATTGAATCATTGTTATTATGTGCCAAATATTATTCAAAAAATTATTTTCATTCTTATATTAGACAGTAAGAAATATCACATGTATGTTTGGAACCATTCCTTATGTTTGTATGATTTGGATAATATTGTATTAGCTAGATGTCAGTTGATTAATGGCCATTATATGTTAGATACAACAGAAAATGTTATGAATGTACAGGTGAATGCTAATAATAACTCAATAAGTTTAAATGATACGAAATTGTGGCATATGAGATTCAGTCATATAGGTGTGAGACACATAACCCGTCTAGTTAAGGATAGTCAGATACCTAATCTAAACATATAGCCTTATCTAATTTATGAATCCTATATTCAACGTAAGGACCAAAGCTCCATTTACTAGTCCTGGATATTGTGCCACTGATTTATTAGAACTTGTACATAGTAGTCCAATCAATCACAGTGTAATGGATGGGTTTTGATACTTCGTTATCTTTATCGATGATCTATCAGAATTAGATATGTGTTTCTAATAAAACACAAGTTAGAAACTTTTAAAATGTTCAAAGAGTTTTGACTAGAAGTAGAGAAACAAACCGAAAAGTATATCAAGTGCCTTTAATCAGATCGAGACGGTGAATACATGAGTAGTGAATTTTTGAATTTTTTAAAGAAGAATGGGATTCTTGCTCAGTATAGTCCTCCAGGTACTCTAAAACACATTGGTGTTTCAGAGAGTAGGAATTAGACTTTATTAGATATAGTCCAATCGATGATGAGCTTCACCGATCTCCTTGAATATCTATGAAGATATACTCTAGAAACTGTTGCTCATATATTAAACAGAGTTTCATCGAAAGCTGTTCCATCCACTCCATGTGAGATATGGATTAGAAGGAAGCTAAGTCTCAAGTACATTAAAATTTGGGGCTATCCTACTTATGTAAAGGTTACACAACATGATAAACTTGTACCTAGAAGATATAAGTACTGGTTCATTAGATATCCCAAGATTCAATGGGATAGCAATTCTATGGTCTAGAGAGACAAAACATAATTATTTCTCATTATACCACTCTCCTAGAGAAAGAATTTCTTATAGATCATGGAGATTACAGAAAGATTAAACCAAATGAAGTTAATCAGGTTGTAAATGAACCAACAATGGAACCTCAGGCTCAATCGAGTGGAATACCTTTGACATACCCTTCATGTAGGTCAGAAAGGATATCAAGGCCACTTGAAAGGTATGGTTCAATACCTGAAGGTGCTCTTGGTGTTTTCTTTGTTGAATAAAAGGATCATTTGACTTATAGAGAGGCAATGTTAGACATTGATTTGAAAAAATAGTAAGAGGCCATGAAATTCAAAATTGACTCAATGCATCAAAATCAAGTCTGGACATAGTTGAGCTTCCTGAAAGAATTGTTCCTATTGATTGTAAATGGCTTTGTAAGAGGAAGCGTGGGCCCTATGGAAAAGCAAAGACTTTTAAAGCCAATCTGGTAGCGAAAGGTTACACTCAACAATTTAGGATTGATTATGAGAAAATCTTCTCGCCAGTAGCGATGCTTAAGTTAATTTGAATTTTATTGGCAATTGCTGCATATTATCACTATGAAATTTGGCAAATCGATAGAGTACTATATCAGAGGGGTTTCTCTCACCCTTACATGAGGTGTCTGGGCCCTTTGGAGGCAGAACAGGTCATGAGGGAGATCCACAATAGGGTGTGCGGCAACCATTCAGGGAGGGAAGCTTTAGCCCACAAAGTCTTTCCAACCGGTTATTATTGGCCCACCACCCTTCAAGACGCTAAACACCTAGTTCAGTGCTGTGACGTATGTCAAAGGTTCGTAGATAGGATCCAAGCGCCTACGAGGAAGCTGACCACAATAAGCGAACCATGGCCGTTCACTCAGTGGGGGCTCGACTTGATCGGACCACTCCTCTGAGGTAAGGGGTTATGCAAGTATATGGTCGTGGCAGTCGACTATTTCACAAAATGTATCGAGACTGAGCCACTATCGAAAATTACGGGAAAGAGTATCCGGGATTTTGTATAGAGGAGTATGATATATTGGTACAGTATCCCTCATACCATCATCACCGACCATGGGAAGCAGTTTGACAATAATAACTTTAAGCAATTCTGTGAGCAACTAGAAGTATGACTGTCGTTCGCCTCCCCCGCACACCCTAAAACTAATGGCTAGGTCGAGTCCTCCAACAAGCTGATAAAAAAACTACTCAAGAAGAAGCTGACAGAAAAAAAAAAAGAGCATAGGTAGAGGAACTACTTGAGGTACTATAGGCGCTCCGAACAATTAGTAATATAACCACCGGCGAGACGCCGTTCTCTTTAGCCTTCGAAAGTGAAGCAGTGATCCCCGAGAAATTAGACCCCGACCACCAAGTACTAAAATTTTTTAAAATCTTCAATAACAACCTGATAAAGGGAGGGCTGGACTCGATCGAATAGTTTAGAGACTAGGCCCGGATTTGAGCAGCAACCTACCAGCAAAAAATAGCATTTTTAAATAGACATCTTGAATAAGAGATTTATATGGAACAATTTTAAGGTTTTACATCCAGCCAAACTTCTGATCTAGTGTGCAAACTAAAGAAGTTTATTTATGGACTTAAATAGGCTTTCTGAAGTTGAAATCTTTATTTTGATGAGGTAATTAAAGGGTCAAGTTTCATCATGAACGAAGAAGAATCATGTATGTATAAAAAGAGCAGTGAAAGCATGGTAGTCTTCTTAGTTCTTTATGTGGATGATATACTCATTATCGAAAATGATATTGGTATGTTACAAATAGTCAAAAGCTACCTTAGTAAGAATTTCTCCATGAAATATTTAGGAGAAACTTCTTATATACTAGGTATAAAACTTTATAGAGATGAAAGAATTAGAATATCTAATATACCATATGCATCAGCAATAGAAAGCTTGATATATGTCATGATGTGTATAAGACTTAACAATAGTATGGCTATAAGTGTTACAAGCCAGTATCAGTCTAATCCAAATAAAAGCCATTGGATGGCTATGAAACATGTCCTGAAACATCTTAAGGGTACCAAGGACAAGTTTTTGATATATGGAGAAAGTGAGTTACAAATGAGAGATACACAAATTCAGACTTTCAATCTAATCCAGATGATAGAAAGTCTACGTCTGAGTTTATATTCATTCTCAATAGTGTTGCAGTGAGTTGAAAAGTAACAAAAAATCATCCACAACTTATTCTACAATAGAGGCAAAATATTTACAGCCTCAAGAGCAACAAAAGAAACAGTGTGGATACTGAAATTTGTAACTAAACTTGGAATAGTTCCAAATTAAATGGATCCTATACCATCGTTTTACAAAAACAAGACAGTCATTGCACAAGCCAAAGAGTCGATAGCATACCAAAAGTCTAAGCATATGGAAAGAAAATACCATATCATTAGAGAAATCTTGGCTAGAACAGATGTAATAGTTTGTAGAGTAGACTCTGTGAGTAATGTAGTGGATCAACTTATAAAAGCCTTAACTCCAAAAATATTTGAAAGACATGGAGTCAGTGGGCATTAGATACCATTGCAAATGGCACTAAAGCAAGTGGGAGTTGTTGGGATTTGTGCTTATATGTCATTCCATTTGATGTATAAATATTTATTTTTGTATTTATATTATCATTTCATTAAAATCGCTAATTGTTTTTAATATATGGTAAGTGTTGTATAATATTAAGATAAATAGGGTCGGATTATAGATCTAAAATATACTCATTAGTAAGATGCTTGTAACATTTCAGACATTGTATAATCTGAAGGAGTTTAAATCTAGTCTAAAGGGGTTTAAATCAATGCTAAGAATTAGCAATGCTGAGACTTATAAATGCTAAAAGTCAGCACTGATAAGAGTTAACAGGTTATAAGAGTCAGAAAAATCTAAGAAGTTAGAGCCTTGTCTGAAATGGGACAAAGACCTAAGAATATATTAGTAATAAAGAGTTGTAAATAGTTGCAAATGGTGTTAGAAAATGTCATTATGCAAATATGTTCTTAAATACTATATTCCTAATCTATCTTCACTGATGCAGGTCTGTTGATTAATACCTTATTATATATAGATTAGTATATGTCTATATCTAGATGGTCCAGATGGTTAGTTTTAGTAGACCATGAGTTTAGTGAAAACTCGTATGGAGATACAGGTATTCAGTAAAGACTAGGTACTGAATAGACTCGCGAGGACCTTCAATAAACATCTCATAAAGCGGTAAATAGAAGGTCTTTTCGAGTTGAGTAATATTCATGATCCTTTAACCTGAGCACCATAATGGGTTTGTAAGTGATATACCATACTTTGGTTCCACATATGTTTGAAATCTTTTATGGTCTGACTGTTAGGTATCACTGGGTATGGTCTGATGATTGTAGAGTTCAGTATGTGTAGATATGGGATCCATCAACGTATTTGGGTGAGTAATATATCCTGAAGCTCTAAGAATATGTTTCAAAATGTCTTATGGCCATAACCAATAATACCGAGGAAAAGGATTTTATCTTAGGGATAAATAATATCATAAAAGTATTTGTAGATATTATTTATTGAAATAAAAATCTGAAGACAAGTTTATGGTCGAGCATATAGAGACTTGAAGGTGTTAATCTACGCCTCTACTCTACCACAATATATATTATGGAGGGGTTATACAGATATGTTATAACCTCAACTTGTATGGTCAACGCATCACTTTGTAATATCCATAACATGTATGTGGGATATTGTTCACAGATGTATGGAGAAGTTCCATTTGATAATCATAATATAAAGTATACTCATTGTGCACTATGGCAGCATATTGGATTAAACATTTCGGTCCAAGAAATTCCAGTAAACTAAAAAAAAAAATCAAGTTTCCTAAGGTGTATACTTGTCGAGACATAAATGTTAAGTACATCACATAATTAGTTGACAAGAGTTCTTAACCAGTAAGATGTTGACAAGTAGCACAATTTAGTTCATGAATTATTTTTGCCATAAATGTACCATTTAACCTTACTAGCAAAAACAAGTGAGGTAAAAGTAATTATTCAAACTATTTTGAAAAATTAATTAAATATTTGGTGGGGTATATGTATTTATGACATAAACCAAGTGTACATAATGTGTAATTAAATTGTGTTTGCCTTTAACAAAACATATTGGTGGTAATATATAATTGTAGGGCATTGATTTTGTATTGTAATATAAATTGCACAAATAATATCACATGCCCCATGACAAAAGGTGGTGAATCAATATGATGCGTTCATTAATATTTCCACTTAAGCATGTCGCTTGATAGGTCATGTATAGCAATATGTGTTAGGAAGAGAATTGAATTCGGTCATTCAATTTGTGAAAGCAAAATACGTAAGTGAGAGTTGAGAGAGAATTGGTATTAAGTTTTTGGCAAGCGTTCTAAACAAAGAATTGTGAAGAACAAAACCAAAAACACAAAGTATTCATATATTTTTTACTCTAAACATAAACACTTGTTGCTGGAACAAATATGTGGTTGCTATTTTAGATTCAAAATCCCACATTTTTATTGTGAACTAGAATTGTGCAACAACACACTTCAAGGTGAGTTTAAGACTTTAAGATTGGAATTCTTAAAGAATTAAAAGCTACCTTCAATCTGGGTAAGTTTTACTTATTTGTTATCTAATTTAATTTACATATGAATATATATGAGATATATGCATATGATTATGTTAGATTAAATGTATTTTGTATATGATACTTCCGTTGTGTGTAATAAAATTTTTAAATTACATGTATATTTAATTAATCACACACTTACTTAACATGATCAACATCATCAACGGGGTTAACACTTGCAAGAGAAACTTTGGAGCCAAAGCTTAGGAAGATAAACTTAACTTTTACTTATGTATTTATTGATCTAAATGTGGTTTCATTATGTTATATCTTGCAATTTATTTTGTAAACTTATTTATGTTGAACTAAATTTACTTGTCTAGGATTGTAGTTTTGAACTTAACTATATGCTTGTAAATATTTCAACTTTAAATGCATTGACTTGATTTTTATTTATTTTGTTGTGCTTAATGCTTATGTTTGATCTTGCCAATCTTATGTATGAAATTTGGATTCATTGAGATAAACTTACGAAAGGCATCTCTTTGAATAGCCTAAAGCAAAGTGATGTATGATTTTAAAGTAGCATATACAAGTTTCAATTAAGCTAGGTGTTAAATATGTTTTAGAGTGTATGCATGTGAATTGTGTATATGTTGAAAAAACTAAATGCATGTCTCACATATATAATTTGTAGTGGAATTAAACATCTAACCAACATATACACATAAAATTTGAACCATTAATAGCTTAAGGTTATGGAAACTCACCCTTAAAGAACTTCGGTGAAGAATCGCTCTATTGAGCTCACATAGAAGTCTACTCGTGATCAATTCTAGTCAGTATGATCTATGGGATTACAATAGCTAGAATGGTAGCTTGTTTGATCAATTTCCAGTAAGATTGAACTCAGATTTCTCTCAAATGGGTGGTGGTTTGTTAAGAACAAAATGGTGACTTATTTGAAACAAATTCATATTTTGTTTATATAATAAGCAAAAGTAAGGGGCAAAATGCAACATTTGCAGCCCTTTAGCCATCTTATTTTGTGCATAGTTGATACTTATCACTTATGCATCCCATTTATGCTGCCAAGTGTTAATTATGCAAAACCCCCATGTGCCACTTGACAAACAAGTGGCCATGTGTCAAGATTCCCTTTGCCATATAATAAGGACCTCTTTATAATATTTGTAAAGTGTGTTTTCCACTTTCCAAAGAAGTCCTGAATCATATATTGCTTTCTGAAATCATCCTGGATCGAACCGTTCAATCCATCCCGCTGGTCTAATGCTTGACAAGTGCATTTCATATTGTAAAACTCCTTAAGTTCACCTTCGTTTGTCTTACAGAACACTTCTGCAAGTTCGTGAATAATGCCATATACACACGTTACAGATATTACAAAATGGAGCATTGAACCATACAAGTTAAGGTTAAGTAAAAATATAGAACATCGCCGTCAAATCTCTATATGCTCATTTGTGAAATTATCTCTAGATACGTATTTTCGTAAACAATACCTGTAAACTAATTTACGATACTATTTAACCCTATAGAGAAACATTTTTTTTAGGGTTGGCACTTATGACAATAAGACTTTCTGAAATACAATCTTACAATATCTGGATATACAACTCACCCATATGAGTTGACGAATCCCATATCTACGCACATTAGACTCTATGAGCATCGGATACCTAACGACACCCATCGGGCAGACCATAAAAAGTCTCTGACATATGTGAAACCAAAGCATGGTCACTCACAAGCCCACCATAGTACTCTGATCAAAGGACTATGAATACTACTCAACTCAAGAAGACCCTTCATTGACGGCTCTATGGGATACCTATTGGAGGTCCTAATGAGTCTGTTCAGTACCCAGTTCTTACTGAATACCTGTATGCCTATACGAGCTTTAACTAAGCCCATGGTCTGTTAAGACTAACCATCCGAGCAATCTATATATAGACATACACTGATTTGAAAAGAATACCAATCGACTCGGGTCGGTAACCATGGATCGAGAACGATGTATTTGAGAACATACTACATAATGATATTTTTTAGCACCATTTGCAACTCTTTACAACTATATTATTACTAATACATTTTTAAGTCTTTATTTTATTTATGAAAAGGTCCTAACTTTTAGAATTGCTAAATTTTAGCGCTGATCTAAACTTTTTTAGATCAGATCTAAACACCTTTAAATCATGTCTATAAATGTTACAAGCTTCTTACCATATAATTATAATTAACGATTAAACTGAAAAGTTTATTGCATAAATATAAAATATCCATACAATTATTTGAATGGAACATAAGCACCATTTTTAACAACTCTCACTTGCTTAGGTGCCATTCTCGATGATATCTAATACCTATCGACTCCACATGCTTCTCAAACACTCTAGGTGTTAAGGCCTTAGTTAGCGGGTCCGCTATGTTATTTATAGAATCTACTCTATACATTATTATATCTCATTTAGCCAATCTTTCTCTAATTATGTAGTATTTCCTCTCCACATGCTTAGATTTCTGGTATGCTTTTAGTTTCTTAGCTTAAGAAATAGCCCCGTTATTATCGCAGAATGGCGGGATAGGATCCACTAAACTTGAAACTATTTTGAGCTCTGCGATATACTTACGTATCTACACCGCTTCCTTCGCAGCTTTTGAATTCGTAATATATTCTGCCTCTATGATAGAATCAGTTGTAGATGATTGTTTGATACTCTTCCAACTGGCTGCAGCACCATTAAAAATAAATATATACCTAGATGTAGATTTTCTATTATCTGGATCAGACTAAAAGTTTGAATTAATGTATCGTCTAACCTGTAAGTCTCTCTCTAAAAATTAGAAACTTATCTTTTGTACCCTTAAGGTATTTCAGAATATGTTTTATGGCCATCTAATGATCACTGTCTAGATCAAACTGATACTGGCTTGTAACACTTACAGCCATACTGATGTCAAGTCTTGTATACAATATGGTATACATCAAGCTGCCTACAGCTGATGCATATGGTATGTTAGACATTCTAATCCTTTCATCTTCCTTTTGAGGAGACATTCTCCTAAAAAGATGAATGTCATCTTTGAAAGGTATGTTAGTTGTCTTACAATTAATAAAGTTATACCTTTCAAGAACATTTTTTATGTAAAATAATTGGGAGAGTCCTAATAATCTCCTGACTCTATCTCTATAAAACTCTATATCTAGTATATAGAAAGCCTCTTCTAAATCCTTCATGGAGAAGTTCTTACTAAAATATCTTTTGACTAACTGTAACATACAAATATCGTTTTTGATATGAAGTATATCATCCACATAAAGGACAATAAAAATAATAATGATGCCACTGACATTTCTATACATATATGCTTCCTCTTCATTTTTTATAAAATCAGATTTCTCGATTACATTATCAAAATAAAGATTCTAACTTCAGGATGCCTACTTAGTCTATAAATAGACTTGTTTAGTTAGTATACCAGATTAGAGATTAAGCTGGATGTAAAATCTTTCGGTTGTTCCATCTAAATCTCTTCATCAAGATCTTCATTATGGAATGCTGTCTTTACATCCATCTGCTATATTTCAAAATCATAGTATGTAGCGATGGTTAATAATATTCAAATTGACTTTAGCATGACTACTGATGAAAATATTTTCTCATAGTTAATCTTAGATCGCTGAGTATAACCTTTTGTAACCTACTGGGCTTTGAAGGTCTCTACCTCTCTATTGGGCTTATGTTTTTGCTTGTAAACCCATTTACAACTTATAAAAATTATTCCTTTATGAAGCTCAACCAAGTCCCAGACTTAATTGACATACATTGAGTCAATTTTGGATCTCATGGCTTTTTGCCATTTTCCCAAATCGATGTCCAACATCACCTCTCTATAAGTTGTAGGATCATTTTCTTCAACTAAGAAAATATCAAAAACATATGTAGGCATCATAACATACTTTATTGGTGGTTTCAAAATCCTTTTTGACCTACGTGGAGGGTGTGTAGAAGGTTTTTCAGTTATTTGAGTTTGCAGTTCCATTTCTGGTTCATTAAATTCAAGATTGACTTCATCAAGTTTAATCCTTCTACAATCCCCACGATTTATAGGAAACTGTTTCTCAAGAAAAGTGGTATAACAAATAACGAACACGTTCCGTTGCTTTGGATCATAGAAACGATATCTCATAAAATGTTGGGGATATTTAATGAACCGATACTTATACTCTTTTGGTTCAAGTTTATCATATTGTGTAACTTTTACATAAGTAGAACAACCCTAAATTCTAAATACTTAAGACTCAGTTTCTTGCCACTCCATATTTTATACGGAGTAGTAGGAACAACCTTGGATAGAATCCTGTTCAACAATGAGCAGCAAAGTCTAGAGCATAATGATAAGGGCAAATTTGTCATATATTTTCTCATGTTTTTATTATTGATATTTTATGGTTTTATGAGAATAGATGACTATTTATGTGCTTTATTGTTATTTATAGGGACTTGAACAAAATTTAAAGAAAATAGGGACTAGAATGTAAAGTTTTCAAAGTATGTGTCCATCGCCCCAGCGCCATGAGTATTACCACTCCAGCGCTGTAATAGTGATCAAAATAAGAAAAACGACCTGTTTAAGTCGCATCTGGAGCCCCAGCGCCAAAACCTTTACCGCTCCAGCGACGAGACAGCGCCCCAGCGCCATCAACCCACTGCTCCAATGGTAAAGCCTTTTTCACGCGTCGCCCCAGCGATAACTGCATAGGGCCCCAGCGGTAGCGCAAGTCCTAATCCGATGAGAATTGAGATTTTCAAGCTCATATCGATCCTTATAAAAAGTCATTCGTTTCCAGCCTTTAAGAATCAATTGAAGACGACCCAATAGAACCAAGAATATAGAGCACGAGTTTTGGAGAGCAATAGGAGTTTAATTGAGGCAACTTTAGAGAGAGATTCAAGGCGTTCTTCGGCATCAAGAGATCTTAGGCAGCGCAATTAAGAGCAATTCGACGTCTATATCGGTTTGCTATTGATTGTATCATGGTTTATTATTATTTTTACTACTGTTCTCTTGTAGCCATGAGCAAAACTTATTTTCTAGGGTTAATACTTGAACTCAATATGTGTGCTTAATTGCCATATATTTAGAATATTTAATAAACTTAGTTCTTTGATATTCAAATTACTTAATTTTAATGCTTCAATATATCTGGCCAATATATGGTGCATGAGTTGGTAATATTATTGATAAACTCAAAAGACGAATCATAATATTTAGACCTAAGTAATTTGATGCATGATTGTAGAGTAACATTCAATGTTGCATATGCAAGTTTCAATTTAGGATAGCAATATACCTAATTGGCATGTATGATCAATGAGACCTAATCTTAATGAATCTTAATTTATTATAAGTACCATAGGAATATAGGTATTTGGTAAATTAAGGTATACTTACATGACCTTGGAAGAGGCTTGTGAATACATTAGTGTCATGATCAATAACAAAGACTAAGGGAGTTAAATATTAGAAGATTAATCATTAGAAAGTATATTGAGGGATAGTATTAATCATAGGTTTTCTCTATATTGCTATCACTTAAATCTCTTTGCATTGTGTTTTTGCCCTTTATATTTTATACATTCATTTTTAGATTTTTATTTATCTGAATAATTATTAGGAAGATATCATTTTAATAATTGGTTAAAAAGAAGAAATTATCCCTGTGGGTTCGACATCCGACTTATTTAGTCCCTTTATTACTTGCATACGATAGTGTATACTTGCACTTAATTTTATGATATAGAAATATTGCATCACATAACCCCAAAGGTATTCTAAAAAATCAGTGAAGCTCATCATCGATTGAACATATCCAATAATGTTCGATTCTTTCTTTCTAAAACATCATTGTATTGAGAAGTCCCTAAAGGACTATATTAAGCGAGAATCCCATTTTTTTTTAAATAATCTGTGAATTCACAATTCATATATTCACTGCCTTGATCTGATTGAATGCAATTAATATACATTCCAGTTTGTTTCTCTACTTCCTATTATAATTCTTTAAACATTTCAAAGGTTCTGACTTATATCTCATAAGAAACACATATTCGTATCGTGACAAGTCATCGATAAAGACTACACAGTATCAAAATCCACCCATAGCAGTGTGATTCATTGAACCACACACATCCATATGTATTAGTTATAATAAATTAGTGGCTCGATATCCAATACCTAAAAAGAGAAACTTAGTCATCTTCCCTTGAATACAAGATTCACAAACTGGTAAGATTTTTATAGTTAGATTTGGTATCTAACCATCCCTCACTAGACGAGCTATGCGTCTTAAGCCTATATGACCTAATCTAATATGCCACAATTCTGTAATATTAAAAGTTCTTAAACTACTTTCTGTGTTCACCTGTGTATTTAAGACATTTTCTATTGTATTCAAAATATAATGACCATTTATCAATTAACACTCAGCTAATAAAATATTATCTACATCACATAAATATAAAGAATGGTTCTGAATAAAAATATGATATCCCTCAATGTTTAACACGGGAAGGGAGATAATTTGTCTGATAATGTTCGGTACATAATAACAGTTATACAACATAAAAGTTCTATTACAAAGGAGAATCAATTCAAAATTTTCAATTGCTTCGACTTGTAGAAAATCACCATTTCCCATACAGACCTGAATTTTTCTCTACTATAGCTGTCTAACTTTTCTCAAACCCTACAATACATTACAGATGTGAGAAGAACATACAATATCTAATATCCAATCACTACAAGCATCAAATGCTAATGAAATGTCTATAATCTGTAAGCATATACCTAAGGGGTTTTTCTTGATTGTTGTAAGGTACTTTGGACAATTGTGTTTCCAATGTCCATCATTGCCATAGTGGAAACATTTTCCTTTGTATTTATTCGTTTTTTGTGACTTGAATATAGCTTGTCTCTATAAACCTTTATGTGATATCTGTTTCTCTTTCTTATTTCCTTTGAACTTCCTAAAAGTACTCACAGAAGAAAATGAAGCACCATTATGAACAAGAAAGGCAACGTTTGCCTTGTTCATGTCCTCTTGAGCTATTATTAAAATATTATGTAGCTCAACATATATAAGAGTCGACCCTTGTATGTTGAAGTTCATAATAAACTATGCAAATAGCCTTGGAAGAGACTAGAGATTCAAGCTATTGTTCAGAGATATATCCACAGTCTGTAACTTTTCGATGTATAAAATTATCTTAAGTACGTGGGGAATAACTAGACTGCCCTCAGCCAACCTAAACTAAAAAAGAGTCATGGAGATTCTGTAAAGATCGACCTATGGTTTATCTCCAAATAAGTCTTTCAGATGGAGCATTATACTACTTGCACTATCCATATATACAAGTTCCCTCTCCATTTCATTTGACATTAAGGCGAGGATGTATAATTTGATTCTCAAATCATCATCGACCCATTTCTGATAAGTTTGGAACTCTTCTGAACTTGCATTATCAGAAACACTTTTGGGCATTTTGTGAATAATTTTGCACTAAAGTTTTTTCTGAATCTAGAACTATTATGAGATTCACCAGCCAATCAAAATAGTTGCTGGCACCCAACAGTGAGTTTGCATCAAATATATGAGCCAATTGATTATTTGCAACCATATTATCTTTACAAGAAAAAATATGAGATGTTGGCGGAAAAATATTTCATAATCATTAATTTAAAATGCTTTAGATCATGGATATAACTAGTATATATTTTTGATCTAAAGATGCCCTTCCACTACTTTACATATTTCCCATAATCTCTCAAATAGGAAAGCAAAAATTTAAACATTTTTAAATTTTACAGTGAGAAGTAGATCCAATCAGCATTCTACTCAGGCCTCATATTTTAGCGATATTAGCCTTTATAAAACACAAAAGGTAGACAACTCTTGTCAATTACATCTTATGCAACTCTTACTTCTTATCCTAAATACACCTTATACTCACACTTTAGTGATATTGGGTGAGTGTATTCCAAATTTACTTGTCAATGATCAAATGTAAGGTACTGATATTACCCTTACACTTTAGCGATATTGGATAATACTTTCACTTATATTTACCTCATCTTATGTTTAACTGAAATATTCTGGATCACACCGATCAAATCCTTCACACTTTAGCGATATTGAGAAAAAAACCGAGATGACTAGACTAGTACCATATTGACAAGGTGGACCATGTATAACATTATCTTATAACATGATATATTTCAATCTGATAATGAGAGATTTTTAATAAATTATTTGTATCACATACGGACCCTGATTAAAAATCAGTATCTGTTTATGCAAGCACAACTAACTCCCACCAATAAGACTTTCATTGTGGTTTAACAGCACAGACAGATATTTATAATTAATAACATAATAATATATCATATATAATTGCATTATTTAAAGTCACATATATGCAAATTGGAGTACCCCTGTGCTATAAATTTTTGAATGCCTTAGTGTTCAACTCCTTTTTTTTTTTGCGTCCCGACATTCATTCCTATAACGCCCCCATGTTCAACACTTGAACACATCAGCAAGCAACTCACAATAGAGTTATACTCTACAACGCCTCAGTGTTGAGTTACTTTGAACGCTCTAGCGTTCAACACTTGAATGCCTCTACCTTATGCCTTAGAGAATGCCCTAGCATTCAACACTTGAACGACCTCGGCTTTCTTCCTTAAGGAATGCCCTAATGTTCCACATTTACACGCCGTGGCATTCTTAAATGTAGAACCCAGGTTGAATGCCCCAGCATTAAATGCTGAACACTATAGCGTTCATAAACACTTATGAACGCACCAATGTTCTCATCGTAGCACCGTGGCGTTTGTGGACAGTAGTCATTTTTTACACTTAAAACACTTTTAAAATGCACCAAAACACAACTCCTACTACTTTTGGGCATTCTATTATATTATGCAACACTCCAACAACCTAGAAACACAAAAATATGCTTTGATACCACTGTTAAATATGTTTTAGAGCGTACGAATGTGAATTATGTACATGTTAAAAAAACTAATGCATGTCTCACATATATGATTTGCAGCAGAATTAAAAATATAATCAACATATACACATGAAATTCAAACCATTAATAGCTTAACGTTATGGAAACTCACCCTTGAAGAACTTCGGTGAAGAATTGCTCTCCAAAACTCACACGAAAATCTCTCGCAATCAATTCTAGTACATAAGATCTATGGAATTAGATGAGCTAGAATAGAAGCTTGTTTAATCAATTTCAAGTGAGATTGAACTCGAATTTCTCTCAAATTATTGGTAGTTTGATAAGAACAAAATAGGGACTTATTTGAAACAAGTTCAAAACTTGTTTATATAGTTAGTAAAAGTAGGGGGCTAAATACAACATTTACAACCCTTTAACCACCTCACTTTGTGCATGGTTGACACTTGTCAAACAAGTGGCCATGTGTCAAGATTTCCTTTGACATGCAAAAGGGACCTCTTTGTAATATTTGTAAAGTATGTTTCCTACTTTTCAAAGAGGTCTTGAATCGTATCATACTTTCCAAAATCATCCTGGATCGAACCATTCAATCTGTCCTGCTACCCTAATGCTCGACGAGTACACTTCATATTGTGAGACTCCCTAAATTCACCTCCATTTGTCTTACAAAATACTTCCACAAATCTGTTAACAATGCCCCGCACACACGTTATGGATATTACAAAACAAAGCATTAAACTATACAAGTTGAGGTAAACCATATCTGTATAATCTGTCTATCAACTATATAATAGGAAAGCAAAGTTATAGATCATCACCATCAAATCTCTATATGCTCATCTGTGAACTTATCTCTGGATACATATTTTTGTAAACAATATTCACAAACTCTTTTGTGATATTATTTAACCCTATAAAGAAACATTTTTCCCAGGGTTTACGCTTATAGCTATAAGACTTTTTGAAATACGATCTTAGAGCATCCGGATATACAACTCACCCATATGAGCTGACGAATCCCATTTTTACGCACACCAGACTCTATGAGCATCGAATTATATCCAGCGACACCCAGCGATCTGACTATGAAATGTCTCTGATATGCATAGAACTAAAGCATGATGGATCACTTACAAGCCTATTATGGTGCTCAAGTTAAAGGACTAAAAATATAACTCAACTCGAGAAGAACCTCTATTGACGACTTTATGAGATGTCTGTTAGAAGTTCTCCTGAATCTGTTTAGTACCAAGTTCTTACTGAATACTGTATACTTATACGAGCTTCTACTAAACCTATAGTGTGCTAAAACTAACCATCTGAATAATTCAGATATAGACATACAATGATCCATAAGAAATACTGATCGACTCGTGTCGGCAACCATGGATCAGGAATAATGTATTTGAGAACATACTGCATAATGACATTTCTTAGCACCATTTGAAACTCTTTGTAACTATGTCATTACTAATGCATTCTCTGGTCTTTGTTCTATTTCAGACAAGGTACTAATTTTTAGAATTGCTAAGTTTTAGCGCTGACTCAAACTCTTTTAGATCAGATCTAAATTCCTTTAGATCAGATCTACAATGTTTATAAATGTAACAAGCTTCTTACTATATAATTATAATTAACGATTAAACTGAAATGTTTTTTTGCATAAATAAAAGATATCCATACAATTATTTGAATGGCATATAAGCACTATTTCCAACAATATGAATATATCTAGTTGGCATGCATGGTTAAAACAACTTGAACTTAATTAATTCTATTTAATTTCGGTATTATAGGAATATAGATATTAAATTGAGTGGGTTATAATCGTTTGACCATCAGAAGAGGTTTGTAACAAGCCTAGTGTTGTGGCCAATAATTAACCAAGGGATTATCATTCAAAATATATCCATAACAAACATGGATTAAGAGATAGCTACACATCCTAAACTTCACTTATCATTGAGGGTATTGGAATTTGTAATTTTCTTAGTTAGTTATTAATTTGGTAATTAATTTTAATTTCATTTAAGTCAATTGTTTAGATATAAATAGGAGAATGAATTTTAGTACTTGAATAGAGCGAAGTACTGATCCTCGTGGGATCGACACCCCTCAACCTTTATTACTTGTTAGCGATAGCGTGAGATTGACACCCTTTAATTCACACTTCTAACAATATATCAATGTTCTCATAGCACCCCTGTTCCATCTATCTGCATGTTGGCCTTAGAGAGACACAAGCAACTAGCTAAAACAACAAATTTAATCAATCTCTTATTATAGAAATAACGTATTCAAATTATTCCTCACCAAGCCTTTTTAGCTTCCATAAATGGATCATATATCTCACCACGGCTTAACTAAATATCTCTGACTTCAGCTCCTCATGTGAAAGAATCCTATTACTCTCCCACTCTAGTATATGAGGAATTAAATCCTCTAACAAACACTTTGTATATAACCTAGCAGCCAAATGAGGCTTTATATATCCATATCTACAATCATTTAATAAATTTGTTAGTTTCATACTCGTCTACAAATAAAAGAAGAAAAAAAAAGATTTTTTTTTCATACCAAAAAATGTATATTGAAATCCATATAGATTATACTTCTTCTTTGTCCATACGAGGTTATTCTTCTTTTTCTTCCAAAATTGTGTAGCCCAATTCCTTAATACTGTTGTAGGGACATCAACGGATGTTCCCAGATAATACTTCCCATGAGTATGCATTAAATTCTTCCATGTTGTCAACCATGTGCCACCAGGTATGGTTTATAGTGTTCCCTTCATACTTTTTATTAATAACTCTCTTGCAAAGTAGACTATTACTAACTTTACAACGCCCTTATCGTCCATCTCATTAAACTTTACATTATCGATTCTATTATCCAATTCTCTTATGTCAACATTACTGTTTTCACCAAATATAACTCTCCCTAATCGAGATAGACCCTCACACTTGTATTTCATATAAAACTTAGTGATACACCCAAAACACATACCTATTGCAATGCCAAATTCCACTCATGAAAAAAGAATGTAATTGCCTCTAACTATAAACCACATTTCCTTATCTAAGCCTCTAGTTTCAACTTCCCTTAACAATATGTTATATACCAACTGTGTTTGAAAGCTAATCCTATTGATCTCCATCAATTTCCTAAAATATGTGTTTCTAAAATCAGCTAATTAGTTTTTCTATCATATTATTTTTAATGGCTCGTATTGCTCTTATTTTAGACATGTAGGTTATTCTCCCCAAGTACCAAATATCTTCAATCATTTATAGGTCTTAGTAACTGCTCCTACCACTATCTCTCCCAACCTGCACCAAATTCACTTATATTTTCTGCCAAAAGTTACTTCCCACAATAACTACTAAGTTCACGATACTACATATTTGTTAGGGTTTGTGCTTACGCGCCATTCCTATTTGTATGAATATTTAATTTTGTAATATTTATGCAATGAATATTTTATTAAACCACTAATAACCTTTATTAAATGGTAATTAAGCTTGTAACATTATTGAGAATATATATGATCTGAATAAGTTCATATCTGGTTTAAAGAAGTTTAGACTAGGGCTAAGAATTAGCAATGCTGATAGTTATAAATGCTAAGAGTTAACACTACTAAAAGTTAGCAGACTATAATAGCCAGCGAGATCTAAATAGTTATAACCTTATCTATAATGTAACAAAGACCTGAGAATCTACTAGTAATGACATAGTTGCAAAGAGTTGCAATAGATATTAAGAAATGTCATTATGTAAGTATCTTCTCAAATAAAGAGTTCCTGATCTACGTTCACCAATGAGGGTTTATTGGTGAAACACAATAATATAGATTAGTGTATGTCTATATCTGTATTGTACAGATGATTATTCTTAGTTAACCATGAGCTTGGTAGAAGCTCATATATACATATAGGTATTTAGTTAGGACTGGATACTGAACAGACTCACGAGGACCCCAATAGATATCCTATGAAACCATCAAAGGAAGGTCTTCTCGAGTTAAGTAGTATTTGTGGTCCTTCGACCTGAGCGCCACGGTGGGCTTGTAGGAGATCCACCATACTTTGGTTCCACGTATGTCAGAGACCTTTTATGGTCTGATCGCTACGTGTCGCTGGGTATGGTCCGATGCTCATAGAGTTTGGTGTGCGTAGATATAGAATCCGCCAACTCACATAGATGGGTTGTATATCCGAAACTTCAAGATTGTATCTTGTAAAGTCTTATGGCCGTAAGCAATCAACCTGGGAAAAGAGTTTCCTACATGTTTGAACATTATAGTAAAAGTGTTTGCGTATATTGTTCATTAAGATATGAATCTGGAGATAAAGAAATAGATAAAATTATCAGGATTTAACGGTAATGATCTATATCCTACTCATCCAGGATATAATAATGGAAGGATTATACGAATATGTAGTAACCTCAACATGTATGGTCTAACGCGCTAATTTGTAATATCCGTAATGTGTGCGTGGGACATCGATCACAGACTTATGGAATAGTTCCATTTGATGAATCGGGCATAGACCTAGGGAGTCCTAATATGAAATGTACTCTTTGAGCACTTGGGTAGCGTACCGTATTGAATAGTTCAATACAATAAAATCCAGTAATTTACTAAGGTTAAGTTAACTAAAGTATTTGGTCAAATAGTGAGACCCACTTTAGGTTAACTTGGTAACCTAGTAAAGACATAAATGTAATTTCACTTAATGATTATTTAATTGTTAAATAATTCAAATAAATATTTATTTATTTAATTGTTAAATAAATAATTTAGTTTAACTATGGTTAAGAGTTAACCATTTGATTAAGTTAGATTAACCTTACTTAATGGTTAAGTAAAAGTTAACCTAACCATGGTTAAGTTAGTTAACTATGATTAAAATATTTAAATGTTCTTTTTCTAACTAGAGTTAAATGTTAACTATGTTAGAATATTTAAATGTTCATTTAACCTAACTAGAGTTAAGAGTTAACTATGATTAGGTTAGGTTAAATGCAAATTGAAATTAAGTGAAATTAAGTGTTTTAAAATGAAATTAAATTCATTTGTATAAATAAGACAAATGTAATTAAAATTAAAAAGTTTGTTAATTTTATTTTTGTAAAACAATTGGCCAGCCATTACAAAGAGAGAAAAGAGAAATTATTTTCTAATTATTGGATTCTAAGAGTTGAATTCATTATTTTCTTTTATAAGACATAAAACCAAATTAGCAAAATAGGTTTTGATTAATTGATTAAGTGTTAATCAAAAGAAAAAATCAAGAACATAAGTTTAAGTTGTTAAACTTCTGCTGGATCAAAGGCTGTCATTCTAGATAATCAAACCCACCATTGTTGATTACTAAAATTGATCAAAGATTAAATTTTGGTGGACTTCAATAATTTTCATCCAAAGGCTTCAAGGGTTATTTCTCAATTTCATTTCTATTAATTCTTTTAATATGTAATGATTATGTTTACTGCAATGTTTTAAGCTTTCGCTGCCTGATTATATGTATGAGATATGTATATATTGTTGTTAAACACAAAACCCACATGCAAACACCCTTGAATAATCAACTCCCAACAATATTTGTCTTAAATTTGTCCTACCACTTATGATTTCACCCTCAATCTATTTGCTTATATTATTTCTCTTTATGTTATTATATTTACTTTTGATTAGCTACTAACTATTATTACAATATCATTATTTATTCTCAACCAATAATACCATAATTTGTGGGATAATATATCATACAAAAATATTTATGTAACATAAACTGTTAAGGACAACTTATTCTTAACATATATGGAATATAAACCAACTGCCATCTTTATAACCACATACACCCTTCACTTGGAAATATTATTTGTCAAAAAACATCCAATTTCTTAGCCCTAAACCTTTGCTTTGAATAGTTTAGTGCCTACAACACTTACTGGCTATAATGTCTCCCTTCATTGTCATTTTCCTCCTCCTATTATCTTCTGCATAACAGACTGTTTCTTCTCCCTGATTTCTTACACTCGAGGATATTTTGTCTTACGGTTTCTACCTTAATCAATTTAATTAAAAACTAAAGTTGGTTACTTGTTAATTTATCCGATTCAGGCAAAATATTTACTATTAATCTCACTTAATGGACTTCAAACAACCTTTATCTATTTTTCTTTACTGTACGTAAATGTTAATGGATTTACTCTACTGTAGCATTTCTTCAAAGACTTCCTCAATATGCTCACCACGTGTCGCACTTCCCTTCACTCTATAGACACCAACTTTTTCTTTCCCTCTTACTAGATCTAAACCCTAGCTTTGAACAGTTCGGTGCCTATAACACTTATTGGCCATGATATCTCCATTCTCAACCATTTTCCTCCTCTTGTTCTCTTCTGCACCAAAAAATATTTCTCTGCCCCTATTTCTTACACTCAATGACATTTTACCTTATGGTTTTTACCTTCATCAATTTAATTTAAGAACTTTAGCTAATTACTTGATGCTAATCGAGTCGAGTTAGGCAAAATATTTACTGTCAATCTCATTTAATGGACTACAAGAAACCTCTAACTATTTTTCTTTACTGTGGGAAATATTAATAGATTTACTCTGCTTCAAAGACTACCTCAATACGCTTGGCATGTGTTGCGCTTTCCTTCACTATATGGGCACCAACTTCTTCATTCCCTTCTACTAGTCCTAAGCCCTAGCTTTGAGCAATATGTCACCTATAACACCTACTAGCTATGATGTCTCCCTTCTTAGCTATTTTCCTCCTCCTGCTTATTTCTACAGTACAAACTATTTTCTTGCCTCTATTTTTTACACTTGAGGACATTTTGCCTTAAGTTTTCTACCTTCATCAATTTAATTAAGAACTAAAGCTAATTGCTTTATGTTAATATTAGTCTGCTGTGCATAGGGCGAATGTGTGTATTTTAATTTTTTAATTTCCACATCTCACATGCAAAATATACATATCAGAATATAATACACATATATCTAATTATAATAAAAAGATGGAACTCACCCTAAAGCGTTACTCTGAACAATTCTAGTCCAGGACGTGGTGAGATTATTGGAGTTAGAATGGTAGTTTTCTATCTCAATAGGAATTAAAGTTGAAGCAACTTTTTTCTTCCTTCGTCTCTCGGCCAATTGACTAATTATTAGTCTATTTAGTAACTCTTACCAATCCATTGATACCATCTGAATTGCTTAAGGCCCCTATTTATAAGCTTGATTGTCGCCCACCTCACCAATCAAAAGCATTTGAGTGGCCAAATGCTTTAAGCACAATAATACAACTAAATAGCCCACTTCATGCTTGTTTAATTTGCTTAGTGCCAATGTCTTTAAGTTTGTCAAATAAAGAAATGAGTAATGGCAATTATCTTATTCAAATACCATTAAATGATGGTCATCTTGTGCTTGTTAAAATCAAAGTGAAAGCATGACAATGCAACTAAATTCAATGGTGACTTAGTGCTTGAAAGAAATGGATGAAAGAAGTAAATGGCACCTCATGCCTTCACTTTCAAATTATGGCAACACGTTGCCACATGTCATGCCATTACAAGGCATTATGATGCCCTGGCTTGACCTATGACAACTACTTAGGGGATTAGGTGGCAAGTCCTTACTTTTCACTTTTTAACCTCTTGGATTTAACACTTAAACCCCATCAACTTTCAGAAAGACCCTGAAATATTTTTGCTTTTCAAAATCTTCCTAGATCAAACCATTCGACCTAGTACGCTAGTCTAGTACTTAATAAGTACACTTTATATTGTGAGACTCCTTAGGTTCACACTCGTTTGTCTTATAAAACTCTTTCGTAAGTCGATATACGATGTCCTATACACATGTTACAAAAATTATAGAATAGTGTGGTAAACCATACAAGCTAATTTAATACATATTTGTATAATCATTCTATCACTTATATCTTAGAAGAACGAAGATATAGTTCATCACCGTCAAGTCTCCATATACTCAACCATGAACTTTTCTCAAGATTCTTATTCATTAAAAAATATTCACATACACTTTTACGATATTGTTTATCCCATGGAAAACTCTTTCTCGGGTCTATTGCTTATAGCCATAAGACTTTTTAAAATACAATATTAAAGTATCAGGATATACAACTCACCAATATAAGCTGATAGTTCCTTTATCAACATACACCAAACTACATGAATATATTATACCATACCAAGCGACACCCAGCAGTTAGACCATGAAAGGTCTTTAACATATGTGTAACTTAAGAATTGTGGATCACTCACAAATAGTGCTTACATATTATTCCAAAATTGTATAAATATTAATTGTTTAATATTTATACAATAAGCATTTTGAATAAAATCGTTAAAATTAAATGCATATGGTAAGATGCTTGTAATACTTCAGATATGTATGATCTGAAGGAGTTCAGACCTAGTTCAAAAGAGTTTGAATCACTACTAAAAGTTAGCTATGGTGGGAGTTATAATTGTTAAGAGTTAGCACTCCTAAGCATTAGCAGGTTATGAGAGTTAGCGAGATCTAAAAAGTTGGAGCCTTGTCTGAAATGGGACAAACACCTAAAGGTATATTAGCAATGACATAATTGCAAAAAAATGCTACAAATAGTGCTAAAAAATACATTGTGCAAGTATGTTTTCAAACTTTATATTCCTGATCTAGGTCTATTAGTAGAAACCTTATTTAATATAGATTGGTATATGTTTGTATCTAGATGATCCACATAGTTAGTCTCAGCAAACCATTAGTTTAATGGAAGCTAATATAGACATGCGGGTATTCAGTTATGACTGGATACTGAACAAGCTCAATTAAGATCTCAAATAAACATCCCATAAAGCTGTCAATGGATGATCCTTTCAAGTTAAGTAGTATTTGTGGTCCCTTAACCTGAGCACCACGATGGACTTGTGTGTAATCCACCATACTTAGGCTCTACACATATTAGAGACATTTCATAGTCTAATCGCTTAGAGGCCACTGGGTATGGTTCGATGCTCATAGAGTCTGGTGTGTGTAGATATGGGATTTGTCAACTCATTTTGGTGAGTAGTATATCTAGATGCTTCAAAATTGTGTCTAGAAAATCTTATATCCATAAGTAATTCACCGAGAAAAATGTTTTCGTGTAAGAAACAATATTGTAAAAGTGTTTGCGGATATTATTTATCGGAATACGAATCTGAAGATAAATTCTAAAGCTGAACATATGGAGACTTGATGGTGATGATATATGTCTATGTTCTTCCAAGATATAAATGACGGAGAGATTATACAAATATGTGTTAATCGTAACTTGTATAGTTCAACACGCTGTTTTTGTTATTTCTATAATGTATGTGGGGCATCATTTATGGACTTACAAAAGAGTTTCGTAAGTCGAAATGGGTGTGAACCTATAGAGTCTCACTATATGAAGTGTACTTGTTGTGCAATGGGGTAGCGCACAAGATAGAATAGTTCAATTTGAAAGTTCTTGGTAAAGTCAGAACTATTTCAAGGTCTCTCGTAGAGATCATAAGGTTTAAGTGTTAACCCCAAAATCTCAGCAAGTGTAGCTTGCCACTTTATCATTTCTATTGGATGCCACATGTCATGCCATTAATTTGTAAGGGCATGACATGTGGCATGTTATTAATGGGCCATTAAGATATTAAGTGTTAATATATTATTTAGCCAATTAAAACAATTTCTAAATGAAATAGTTTTGCCATATCGTGAAATCAAATTATATTTGATTTGTTAAGCAATATGTGGTGTTGATTTATATGGCTTTTTCATCAATAATTAAGACATGTCTTTTGTAAGGGAATTTTTAGACACTAAGCTTGATTTTATTCAGCCAAGTTATTATTTTTTCATGATTTAAAAGGCCACCAAGTTACCTTTGATTTGGCCACTTTTTTGGCAAATCAAAGCATGCTTTATCAAACTTATTTTTAAGCATAAGCTAGTGATAAAGGAAAGGCTATTTGGCCACCAATTAAAGCAAGATTCGGCCACCACATTCACTTGCCACTAATCTTATTATTTCCATGCATAATGTGGCAATATAGAGATTTGTCAAGCTTATAATGTTTCTACCATATTTAATTGGATTGGGATAATTGGCGGCAAAGGAGGCTATAAATAGCTTGCCTCACTTCATTTGCAATACAAGTGAAGTGAGCAAAAATTATATAGCTTGTAACCAAGAGATTATAGGAAGTAATAATTCCTTTAGTATAAAATATTCCAGCGAGAATAGAAAGTTACCGTTCTAGCTCCATGGATCAAATCGAGTCCTAGACTAGAACTGCATAAAGCACGCTTCAAGGATGAGTTGTCTAAAATTTCATTTGTGTAATAAAATATTTGTTTATATTCCGCTGTACTTAATTATACATGTGTGATGTGTAATTAAAAAATTAAATATACATATTAACCCTACACATAGTGCACTTTCAAACTGATATTAGAGTGCATGATTTTGTACTATTTGTGAATAATCAAAGTGTCCATAGCGTAATTAGGATGTCAAAGGGCTACCTATTACACGATTCAAATGTTGAAAAAGACATAATCAGGATGCAGCCAAAGGGATGCCACGACAGTGTCACTCTGCGCCATGGTGCTATGGTTATCCAGGCTTCGGCACAGTAGCGCTAAAGTTTCTAGGCCCCAATACCACAGTGCTGGTAGGCCAATGCCACAGTGTTGTGGTTTCTAGACCCCAGTGCCGCAGCACTCACGGCTTAGTGGCACGGCATTGGAGATAAAATCTCAAGCGATGCAGCACCAATGGTTCAATACCGCAGTGCCAGGTGTGTTGGAAATCGAATGTGTGACATATGAGTGTATACGTAATTTTAAAAATTACTACACACAGTGGAAACATGTTAACATATACACCTAATTTAACAGATTTAACCACATATATCACATATATGTTCAAGTATAACTATTATATAACAACTTATATATGATGAACAATTATATTACTTAAAATAAATAATGAAGGTAGATTTACAAATTCTTCAAGTCCTCCAACAATCCAATTAAATAGCTCACCTTGAAGTGAATTATGAACAATTCTAGTCCATAACGGTTTGGTGAGATTATAGAGCTAGAATGGTATCTTAGTTTTACAATTTTCAGCATATGTATTCAAACTCTTTGAACACAAATTATTTGATTCTTAAATGGAGATAGTAAACATTTGCATACAACTCTTGTTTAAATGATAGAAACAATTTCCATAGATTAATTAATTTTAGCACAACTCTTGTCTATAATTACTAATCTCTTTCTCTATTTTGATTTATTCATTTTGATCTATTCATGAGAGAAGAAGATGAAGAAAGGTTTTTCATGTTTTTCAACACTTGAAAGAACAAAAACTAATTTTTCTCTTACCTCTCCATGCCTTAACTGATTCTTGCACTTCCAAATTGAAATTTTCATTCAATTCTTTTGTATCAATTTGTAAAAATAATATATTCAATAGTTAGCCAAATTTTGTTTTTGTTATTCAATACTTTTTGATAAAACAAAAACAAGTGCTCCACCAATTTAATTGTTGGTCTCCCACTTACGATTAACTTATTAAGCACTAGAATAATGGCCACCTAAATAAATCATTACCTAACAAATATAATTATTTTAATCATATTAGGTAAATAAATGGCCAACATTTAGGCCCCTCATTATATTAAAATACAATGGACATGATTAATATATTATCATATTATCTAATAATATAATAATAATAATATCTAATTTAATTATTCAAAATAATTTTGAATAAGTACTTTTTACCTTACTAGTTTTTACTACCAAGGTTACATGGTAAAACTAAGGTAAAATCAAATCATGGAACAAATTTTGCCACTTGTCAACATCCTATTAATTAACAACTCTTGTTAATTAATTCAATGATGTACTTAACAATTAAGTCTTGACAAATGCACATCCCGAGGGATCTTGAAATAATTATTCTATTTTGCTAGAATTTATTAGATCGAATTATTCAATCCAATCTGCTACTCTAGTGTGCAACAAGTACACTTCATATTGTGAGAATCTCTAGGTCCACACCTGATTTGTCATATGGAGCTCCTCCATACGTTCGTGAGCGATGCCTCACATACACATTATGAATATTATAAATCAGCGCGTTAAACCATGCAAGTTGAGGTTATTGCATATTTGTATAATCTCTCCATCATTTATATCCTGGAATAATAGAGATATAGATCATTACCATCAAATCTCTATTTGCTCAACCATCAACTTGTCTCCAGATTTATATTTTCTTAAACAATATTCACAAACACTTTTGTGATATTATTTATCCCTTCGGAATATATTTTTTGAGATTTATGCTTGTGGCCACAAGACATTTTGAAATATAATCTTAGAGCATCAAGATATACAACCCACTCATATGAGCTGATGGATCCTATATCTACTCACACCAGACTCCATGAGCATCGGACCATACCCAGTGACACATAGCGGTCAGACCATAAACAGTCTCTGACATGTGTGAAAGCAAAGTATGGTGGATCACTCACAAGCCCACCATGGTGCTCAGGTCAAAAGACCACAAATACTACTCAACACAGAAGACCTTCCATTGACAGTTTTATAAGATGTCTATTGGAGGTCTTTGTGAGTCTGTTCAATATCAAGTCCTCATTAAATACTTGTATGTCTATCGAGCTTCCACTAAGCTCATAGTTTGCTAAGACTAACCATCTAGATCATTCAGATATAGACATACACTAATCTATATTAATGGGTTCCATTAAAAGACTCGCATCGATGAAATTAGATCAGGAACATCATGTTTGATAACATATTTGCATAATGACATTTCTTAGCACCATCTGCAACTTTTTACAACTATGTCATTATAAATATATTCTCAGGTCATTGTCCTATTTTAAATAAGGCTCTAACTTCTTAGATTTCTCTAACTCTGTTAATGTGCTAACTCTTAGCACTGATTTGAACTCTTTTAGAATATATTTGAACTTCTTCAATCATACAATGTCTGAAATATTACAAGCATCTTACCATTTATTATAAATAATATTAATGATTTTATTAGAAATAATAATTGTATAAATACTATCATTAAACATTTATACATAATGGGATGGCACATAAGCACAAATTCCAATAGGGTGGTGACCCAGTGTTACAGCACTAAGGTAGGGAGTCTAGCACCGCAATGCTGTAAAGGTTGGAACTGCGATACCGGAGGCTAGGCCTTCAGCATCATAATATTGAAAACCTAAGAAAATCTATAATTACGCTAAATTACTCTGATTGATTATTTTTAAAAGTTGTTTAAAAAATATTTATTATTTATTTTATGTAAATTATAAATTATTATAATTATTGCAATATAAATTGTAGCTCATTTGTTTGTGTTGGTAACCACAATGAAAGGCCTACTAGTGGGGGTTAATTTTGTTTGCACAAAACAAATGTGTAATTTAGAATCACATCCTCATAAGATGAGAAAAAGTATAGAAAAATCTCTCTTAATTAGATTGAAAGTGTTTCATTATGAGATAATGTTACACAGTGATCGTCTTGTCAATACGGTGTTAAAAAAGTCACTTCGATCTTTTTCAATCTTTCTAAAGTGTAAGGAATTTGATCGGTGTGATTTGGACTATGTTGATTAAATATAAGATGAGACAAATATATGCAAACATATTACCCAACATTGCTAAAGTATGATTGTAGTATCAGTAACATATATTTGATCATTGATAAGTTAATCAGGAATACACTTTTCTAATATTGATAAAGCGTAAGGATAAGGTTATTTAGGATCAGTGGTAAAAGTTGCATGAGATGCAATTGACAAGAGTTGTTTATCTTTTAGGTTTACAAAAGTTAATATTGATAAAGTGTGAGGCTGGAGTAAAATGCCAATGGGATCACTTCCCGCTGTACAATTTAAAAGAATTTTAAGCTGTCATTTTTTTCCTTTAAGAGATTTTAAGGATTATGTAAAGCAGTGGGAGGGCCTTTTTAGATTAAAAATTGTATAAACGTTATACCTAATATCTAAAGCATTATTTATTAATGATTAGAAATGTTTCGCTAAACATCACATAGGTATCTTATAAGGATAAAATCAATATAATCGATTCGTTAATATACTTGATCTAAGCACACCAACTATAGGGTATCGAGAAATATAGATTTGCCAATGAATCTGAAAATAGTCCCAGATTCAAAAAAAACTTAGATATAATTATGATCAATAGATGATTAGAGGTGTTTCTGATAATATCTCTTCGAAAGAAGATAAAATTTATCAGAAAGGGATTAAGGATAATTTAAGAGTCAAATCATGTATTATAACCTCAATGTCTAATGATTTTCAATAAGAGCATGTGCACATGAGATATGCAAAGTAATATTATGCTCCGTCAAAAAAATTATATCTAAACCATAATAACAATTAAAAGTGTTTCCACTCTAATGAGGTTAAAATAGTAATTATTACTATTTAATGTACCTTATTTTAGGAAAGATAGACCCTTTAGATATCTTTTTATCGATCATAGACATTTTATCAGTATATAATGCTAAATGAGTAAGGGTATAAGATACTACTTGTCATTCTCTTTTTACCAAGATGTTGTATGATTTGAGGAATGCTCAGATGATATGAAAGGAAAAGTACAACTTCACGTAGGAAATGAAGATTTCCTAGACATGGTAGCTATTAAGACTTTTAAGTCATTTCTTTATTCTGGTAGAAGCATTAAATTGTATAATTGATATTTTATGCCAAACATTATTAGGCGATTCTTATTACTCCATGTAACAGATAAAGAAGGTTATCATGGATACATCAAGAATAGTTCCTCATATACATAAGATAATGATAATATTTTGCTAACTTAATGTTAGTTAATGAATGGCTAATATATCTTAAATACAACTTAAAATGTGAATAGAACAAATAGTAGTTCGGTAACTTTGAATAATAATGAATTATAGGATGTAAGATTAGGTCATCTAATCATGAGATGACTATCCTGTTTGGTTAAGGATAGCCAAATACTTGATCTAACTATGAAACCTTAGTCAATTTATAAATCTTAGATTTGAGAAAAAATGACCAAATACTTATATAAGAATTAGATACTGACTTACTGATTTATTTGAACTTGTACATAGTGATGTATTTGCTCTAATGTATCATACTATCATTAGGTGAATTTCGATACTCCATCGTGATTTGTCACAATACAAATATATATTTCTAGAAAACATAGTATGAAAACCTTTGAAATGTTATAAGAGTTTCGACTAGAAGTAGAGAAATAAAACCTTATGTATATTTAATGCCTTTGACTAGATCTAGACGATTTATATATGAACAGTAAATTCATAAATTATTTAAAAGAGAATATGATTCTCACTAAATATAGTCCTTCAGGTACTCCCTGATGCAAAGGTGTTTTAGAGTGGAGGAATTGGACTTAATTAGATATGGTTTGATTAATATTGAGTTTCAATGATCTTTTGGAATATCTTTAAGGATATGATTTAGTAATTGCTAATCACTTATTGAATAAAATTCTATCGAAAGTTGTTCCTTCTGTTCTGTATAAGATATGAACTAAAATGAAAACAAGTCTTAAGTAAGTTAAGATTGAGGGCTATTCTGTTTGCATAAATGTTATGCAACAGGATAAACTTGCACCCAATAGGTACAAGTATCAAATCATTTTGTATCCTAAACATATTATGGGATATTAGTTCTATGATCCAAATGAGTGAAACACGTTTGTTCCTTGTTATGCCACTTTTCAAAAGAAAGAGTTTCTCATAGATCATGGAGATTGTAGAGAGATTGAACTTAGTAAAGTCAATCTATAAATATATGAACCACTGGTGGAACTTTAAGTTCACTTGAGTGAGATACTTGTACATACTCTCTTTATAAGTCTGAGAGGATATCGAGGGTCACCTATTATGTATGTTGATACTTAAAGGTGCGCTCGGTGTTTTTTTTAGTTGAAGCAAATCATCCTTTAACTTATAAAGAGATGATGTTAAACATCAATTTGAGAAAAAGATAAGATGCTATGATATCCAAAATTGACTTTATGCATGACAATCAAGTCTAGCACTTGGTTATGCTTTTGGTAGGAATTGTTCCTATTTATTATAAATAAGTTTACATAATGGAAGTATGGTTTTAATAAAAAAAGTAGAGACCTTCTAACCAGGAATGATGATAAAAGGTTATACTCATAGATCTGGGTCGGTTATGAGTAAACTTTTTCACCAGTAATCATACTTAAGTTAATCTGAATTTTGTTAGTTATTGTACTTTGCTTGATTCTTTATTTTAACAAAGAAATAAAAGAGTCTGGTTTCATCAAGAACGAAGAGAAAGCATGTGTGTTTAGAAAAGGCAGTGGGAGCATAATTATCTTTGAGTTCTCTACGTGGGCGACATATTCAATGTCGAAAATGATGTTGATATATTGTAAGTCAGTCAGATAAGAGTTATTAAAATAAGAACTTCTCCATAAAATGTTTGGGAAAAGGCTTCTTATATACTAGCTATAAAGCGTTATAGAGATAGAGCTAAGAGGATGATAAGACTACCCTAATCTTGGTACATTGATAATATTTTTGAAAAGTACAAATTTAGTAACTGTGAGACTATTAATGTATTTTTCAAACATGAAATTCATCTTTCTATGAGGATTTATCCTCGGTAAGAGGATAAAAATGTTAGAATGTCTAACATATCATGTACATCAGCTAAAAGTAGCTTGATATACGTCATGTTATGTAAGATACCCATATCTGCATGGCTGTAAGTGTTACGAGCCAATATCAGTCTAATCTAGGTAACAACCATTAATTGGTCATGAAACATATCTAAATACTTAAGAGGTATAGAGAATAAGTTTCTAATTTATAGAGAAAGTTACTTATATATAAAAGGATACACAGACTCAAACTTCTAGTCTAGTTCTGATGATAGAAGGTCTACATCTGGTTATGTATTTCTTCTCTCGGTACTGTAGTTAGTTGATAGTGCAATATACATATCCACAACTGATTCTACCTTGGAGGTAGAATATGTTGTGGCTTGAGAAGCCTGCAAAAGAAGTTTTGTGGATATATAAGTTACTTGCTAAGCTTAGAATAGATCCAAGCTCAATAGATACTATCCCACTAAATGCAATAATAATAGGACAATTACTCAAGCCAATAAGCCATAAGCCGCACCAGAATTCTAATTATGTGGACTCTAAATATCGCATAATTAAAAAGTTCTTGGCTATTGGATAAGTAGTAATATCTAGGAAATATTATATGAATAATATAGCAGACCCACTAACTAAAGCCTTAACTCTTAATGCGTTTAAGAAACACATGGAGATGATTGGTATTAAATATCATCGTAAATAACACTAGAGCAAGTGAGAGTTATTGAAAATGGTGCTTACGTGTTATTCTAAAATTATATGAATATTAATTGTTTAATATTTATACAATAAGAATTTCTAATAAAATTGTTAATATTAAAAATATATGGTAAGATACTTGTAACACTTCAGACATTGTATAATATGAAGGAGTTCAGATCTAGTTCAAAGGAGTTTAGACCAGTGCTAAGAGTTAGCTAAATTGAGAGTTATACTTGCTAAGAGTTAACATTGCTAAGAGTTAGCGAGATCTAAAAATTTAAAGCCTTGTCTGAAATAGAACAAAGATCCAAGAGTATACTAGAAATAACATAGTTACAAAGGGTTGCAAATAATGCTAAGAAATGTCATTGTGCAAGTATGTTTTCAAATATTATGTTTTTGATCTATTTTCACTGATAAGGCTCTATCGGTGGAAATCTTATTTAATATGGGTTGGTGTATGTCTATATTTGGATGGTCCAGATGGTTAGTCTTAACAAACCATGAGTTTAGTGGAATCTCGTATAAATATGTGGGTATTCAGTTAGGACTGGATACTGAACATACTCAATTAAGATCTCCAATAAACAGCCTATAAAGCCGTCAATGGATGATCCTTTTGAGTTAAATAGTATTTGTGGTCCTTTAACTTGAGCACTATGATGGACTTGTGTGTAATCCACTATACTTAGGCTCCACACATATTAGAGACATTTTATGGTCTAATCGCTTAGGGGCCACTGGGTATGGTCTAATGTTCATGGAATCTGGTGTATGTAGATATAGAATCTGTTAACTCTTTTGAGTAAGTAATATATTTAGATGCTTCAAGATTGTGTTCTAGAAAATCTTATGGTCATAAGTAATTCACCTGAAAAATGTTTTCGTGTAAGAAACAATATCGTAAAAGTGTTTGCGGATATTGTTTATCGGAATACGAATCCTAAGATAAATTCTAGAGCTGAACATATGAAGACTTGACGGTGATGATCTATGTCTTTATTCTTCCAAAATATAAATGATGGAGAGATTATACAAATATATATTAATCTTAACTTATATGGTTCAACACGCTATTTTTGTTATTTTCATAATATGTATGGGGCATTATTTATGAACTTACGGAAGAGTTTCGTAAGACAAAACGGGTGTGAACCTATAGAGTCTCACTATATGAAGTGTACTCGTTATGCATTGGGGTAGCGTACTAGATAGAATAGTTCAATCTGGGAAGTTCTCAATAAAGTCAGAACTATTTTAAGGTCTCTCGTAGAGATCATAAGGTTTAAGTGTTAGGCCCGGGATCTCAACAAGTGGGACTTACAACATGCCATTAATTTGTAAGGGTATGATACATGGCATATTATTAATGGGCCATTAATTTATTAAGTGTTAATATATTATTTAGCCAATTAAAATAATTTTTAAATGAAATAGTTTTTCCATATCTTGAAATCAAATTATATTTGATTTGTTAAGCTATGTGGTGTTAATTTATTTGGCTTTTTCATCAATAATCAAGAAATGTCTTTTGTAAAGGAATTTTTGAACACCAAGCTTGATTTTTTTCGGCCAAGTTATTATTTTTTCATGATTTAAAAGGCCACCAAATTACCTTTGATTTGGAAAATCAAAGCATGCTTTATCATGCTTATTTTTAAGCATGAGCCGGTTATAAAGGAAAGGCTATTTGGCCACTAATTAAAGCAAAATTCGACCACCACATTTACTTACCACTAATCCTATTATTTCCATGCATAATGTGGCAATATAAAGACTTTGTCAAGCTTATAATGCTTTCTACCATATTTACTTTGATTTGGACAATGGGACAAAAAAAAAAGGCTATAAATAGCTTGCCTCAATTCATTTACAATACAACTGAAGTGAAAGGAAAATATATAGCTTGTAACCGAGAGATTATTGGAAGCAATAGTTGCTTCAATATAAAATATTCCAGCGAGAATAGGAAGTTATCATTCTAGCTCTATAAATCCTACTGAGTCCAAGACTAGAACTACACAAAGCATACTTCAAGGGTAAGTTTTCTAATATTTCATTAGTGTAATGAAATATTTGTTTATATTCCACTCCACTTAATTATATATGTGTGGTGTGAAATTAAAAAATTAAATATACACACTCACCCTACACACAACGCACTTTTAAGTGCTTAGGTCGAGGGACCACAAATACTACTACTCAATTCCTTTCATTGACGGCTTTATGGGATGTCTATTGGAGGTCCTCATTATTTCTGTTAGTATCCAGTCCACA
This sequence comes from Ailanthus altissimus, assembly GCA_946807835.1. Lineage (NCBI taxonomy): Eukaryota > Viridiplantae > Streptophyta > Magnoliopsida > Sapindales > Simaroubaceae > Ailanthus > Ailanthus altissimus. The sequence continues at coordinate 11,350,231 of OX327683.1, forward strand.
CTGAATACCCATATGTCTATACGAGCTTCTATGAAACTTATGGTCTTCTAAAACTAATCATGTAGACCATCCACGTATGCCTATATGATCAGGTTTTCATCGATAGACCCGCATCAAGAACATAAAGTTTGAGAATATACTTGGACAATGACATTTTCTAGCACTATTTGTAACTCGTTGCAACTATGTCATTACTAATATATCCCCAAGTCTTTGTCCCATTTCAGACAAGACTCTAACTCTTAGAATTTCGCTAACTTTTATAACTTACTAACTCTTAACAGTGCTAACTCTTAGCATTACTAACTCTTAACACTAATCTAAACCCCTTTAGACCAAATTTGAACTCTTTCAAATCATACAATATTTGAAATGTTACAAGCATCTTACCATATTTATTTAATATTAATGATTTTATTTGAAATATTTATTGTATAAATATTAAACAATTAATATTTATACACTATTGAAATGGCACGTAAGTACCAACTTTCTCGTTTACTCTATCCCATCACTACCTTCATGCACTGTTTTACATTTTTATATCTATATTTTAGTTATAATACCAAGATAAATGTGTTCCTTTATAACCTACTCTAGTTGACTACTATACCACAATACTCCATTTCTTTAACCATTAAGTTGTGAGTCCAAAACTAGTTATTGTTGTTAATTATGACGATAATTTGAGACAGTCATTGTTAATTAGTTATACTTGTTGCTTTTGCTAATGTGCTGCTCTCTCATTCTTTCAATTTTCATTGACAGTAACGTTTTATGCAGTATCAAAGTTGCCACTACATATTAGCTCGAGCCTAAAAATAATCTTCTTACATTGTTAATGTAATAAACTAAAAGGTGATACTGGAGACTTATGGCTCTACAATTAATTAATCTAATTTATTAATTTTAGTGTTATTCTACTTAAAACTTAGAATTACACTCTTGCAATTGTAAATATATTTTACTCAAAACTTAGAGCTGTCCATTAATTTAATCATTACATGCAATTATAGCTATGTTAAATTACTATTATACCCTTATAATTACTTTATTATTCTTAAGTACTATAATTCACAAATGAATAGGTAATTTGTAAACTTGTTATAAATTAAGCACTCTAACCGTTCAGTTCCAGGATTAATACTTAGGGGAAGCATCTTTCTACCTTCCGTTAGGAAGAAATGAATTCTATATTTATAAATCACATTCCCAATTGCATATCTTACCGTGCTACTAAAATACAAATTTTTAACCTATTCTACGATAAACTGTAATAAGTATCTCAAACGACACATTAATACAAATAGAGGTTTATGTTTATTCAGTATTAATATTGATCTATATATGATCATCGGTTGATATTATTTTAATTTTTAATTAACAACAATATTTTTTATAAGAATTCAAATTGTCTAATCTAGTCCTACATAATTATATTACATAAGTATTTTCACCATAATGTCACTACATTAGTGATCCAGATAAAATTACCACATTTTTAATATCTGTGGATTGCACTAATATTTTTTAATTAAAGATTTTAAATTTTAATTAATTTATCACGGATATTTTTTATTTATTATCTATAACTTTAATCTTTTTATATATAATAATTAATATTCATATTATGGTCACGTAAATAAATTCAAGATTTTTTTATATTTATAACATATTCATTATCTACCTACATATTTTAAGTATAAAATTAAAATTTATTTATTTAAAGAAAATATAAATACATAATTGGGATTTGCTGATGCGAATAGTCAATTTGAGAATCAAAATAACAAACAAAAAAAAAATAAATTATTTTGTATACTTTTGGAGTTTATTGGGGTGTAGGTTGTGTTGTCATTTACCATAACTACTTTTCATTCTCTCTCTGAAATTTTATGTAAGATGTGTTCTGTTTTGGTGAGTTTGTGTTTATATCTTTCTTTTATTTCAATCTGCACTGACCCACTGCAGTTGTCTGTAGGATATTTTACTTCGTTCATTGAGTCACGCAACAGCAATAAGCACCGTCTAGTCTTGTTGTTTGGCTGAGTGGAGGGCCAGGCTGCGGGCAGTGAACTTTCAAGAAAATTGCGACGAAATGTCACTTCTCTAGTTTGCAGTGAGCATGGTTGGAATCGGCTATCTTTCTTGAAAGAAAATGATATTCCCATTTTCAGTTATTTTCCTCATCTAATTATATATCATTGTCCAAGTGTCACAATTACCTAATCCCTTTGCTGTCTTTGCCCTTCTTATTCCAAGACTTAAAAGTGAATGAAATAACTAATATATTGCACGGTGTGGTCAATAAAAATAAATATTATTTAACTTATATTTTTTTTAATAAAAGAATATATACTGATAAAAAAAATATAAAGAAAAGGACATCTGACACATAATATTTTAAATTTTAATAATTTTAAAATTTTTATCAATTTTTGTGATAAATAATAATTTTTATTTATTTTAATAAATAAAAAAATTAATATTTAAACTCTGAAAATCATTGAGATTTGTATGACTTCTTCTTAAAAATATTAAGGATCCAGATATTCTTTTCTCACAAATATATAAAGAATCTAAAAGCAAAATCAAGATTGAATAACCGGTCAATTTTTTCTTTCCACTTTCATACGTAAATGAGTCTAGAAGTTTTAATAATTCATTTTTCAATTTCGTATTTGTGTTTAAAAAAAACTAATAAAAGCAAAATATATGAGATCTGAAAGCAAAAACACGATTCAATAATTGATCAGATTATTCTTTCTATATTTATCTGTAAATGAACTTTAAAATATCAATAATTTATTTTCTAAAACAGTATAGATATACCACTTTTGAGACCACTAATAATAAGATTAAGATAAATAAGATATGGTTAGGTGTTAGAATTTTACATTACTTAGTGAAATAAAATTGTTAGGTTATATATGTAGAATCTTTTCTCAAATAATATAAAACTTTTGGGGTGAAATTTAAAAGCAAAATAACATGAGTCCAAATATAAATCAGACAATATCATATTGTTGTGTGAGAGCATATTATTACAAATAGTATTAGAAATTAAACTTATCCTATAGTGTGGACTAAACAACTGATGATCTGCTAAATAGACTAAAATAGTCAAAATTGGATACATTTTGAAGGCCACAAATAGGAGGATCAAGGGTCAAGGTGTTGTGTTTGAGTAAATCATTATAAATAGTATTAAAATTGAATTTACCTTGTGGTATAGGTCATAGAGCTCGTGTTTGAAGGTGGATTAAAATAGCTAAGATCCAATATTCTTGAGGCAAGAAATAAAGGTCAAGTGCTAATTCACATATATATGGACAAATCAATATTTTTATAGATGCCTTCTCAAACACTACAAATGAGAGCTTGAATTGGAAAAGTGAAACAATCTAGATCTGGTAAGAGTCTAATGCATATGGGCTAACCCATGTATCCCCGAGTTCTTTTTCAAACAATAGAACTAAGACACTTGAAGGGCTAGATTGAAAAACCTAAAACTCAATATTCCTAAGTCAAAGATAAAGGATCGGATGCTAATATACCAAATACATGCACATAGGGACACACCATAAGTAGAGGATTAGGTGTTAAATCACATGTAGAGAGGTAGATTAAAATACCTAAGATCTAATATTCCTTATGAGGCCTCAAATAAGGTCAATTGCTAATGCGCTAAGTCACATGCACATAGGGCGACCAATGTGCTAAAGCAACACATATGAACCAACTAATATATAAGGATAGTCTTCTCAACCAATAAATATGAGCACTAAAAGGGTAGAGTGAAAGACCTTAGATTTAATAAAAGGTTTCTATAGCATATGAACCAGTCAATATATCCTCAAAGACCTTGTTAAACAGTGCGAGTGAAACCCTAAAATATAAGATTGAAATATTTAATACTTAATACTCCTAAGACTACACATAAAATCGGGTGTTAAAGTGCTAATCAAGCTCATAAGTACACACTTTAAAGGGATGGATTAAAACACATAAAATTCAATACTCTCAAGGCCACACATATATGGGCTAACCTATATATCTCATGGGCCTTTTCAAACAATATAAGTGAGGCATTAAAGAGGTAAATTGAAACACCCAAAATCTAATACTTCCCTTGAGGCCATAGAGAGAGATCAAGTGCTAAGGTGCTAAATTACATATCGCCTAACCTATTTAGAAACATTGTTAATAAGTATCAAGTGCTAAATAACACATTATTTAAGATCACAATATGGGTGAAGAACTAAATTACATATCACCTAACCTCTTTAGATAAAGCTATTAATAAAGGTAAAGTGTTAAAGGTGCTAAATCATACATCGCCTAGTCTATTTAGATGAAGTCATTAATAAAGGCATGTGTTAAGGTGTTAAATCAGAAATTGCCTAGATTAAGATAAAATTACTTTTCAATATATATAGGGGTCGGATCCATAGCACCTATTTTTTACACAACTTTTGACACAATGTTTTAAATATTAGATCACTTTTCATTCAATGGACAAGATTTAAAGTGATGCGGCATTTTTTATTTTTTAAAAATATCATTTAATTCAGAGTAGATCCCCACACTCAATTAAATAATTTATTCTATCTCTTTTTTTTCTCTCTCCTATGTATCTATGCTTTTTTTTTTTTTTATTGTCTTTATTTTTCTCTTTCTTCTTTTCTTCTCAACCCTTCATTTCTCACATAAAACATAAGTAAAAGTTATTTTTTTATCCACCACATCCATTCTTTTCACAATGACATATGTTAGTTTTATTGCAAATTAATTTTTCATATGTACATAAGTGTTGGAAGTTTGCCCTAAAAGCATGACTATTTGTATTTAAATACTACTAAATATAATTAATAGAGGTTATTCATTCAATATTATGTTTATAATTATGATTTTTTTGTTCAAATATCATGAAATTTCTTGATTATTATATGTAACCTTAAACATAATATATAATAGTTATATACGAGAGGATTAAGTTTAAGCATAACAATCTAAACTCGTCTTTAGTCTGGATAAAGACATAAACTTTATTTTGATAGACTATAAGTGTGGTCCATTTATATATTATATACAATGGTCTTATTCGAGTCATTCTATGTGGTGACATAGAAAATGGAGGCGCTTTGTATAATATTGATTATACAAGACTGGACCGTGATAAAATTAATTCTCTATTAATCTAATTAATAAAGAGAATTTATTTTATCATAATATAATCATATATAGATTAACCTTAATCCTGAGAAATTAGTGAACTCCTATTCATTGAGTTATATTTATTAATTTACAAGGAAAATATTGTAAAAGATTTTCAGTCAATTACTAAGTATTTTATAAATATAACAAAATGGATGGTTGGGAACATTTCTCATAGATATGGAATCCACTCTTTCTGAGAAGAAGTTAGATAAGTTATTCTCTTGATAATTAATTCTAGTCTTAAACATAATAAGTGCTTAGTTTTGTTTAAGAGTTAAAGAAAATAATAAATTTGTAAATTTCACAAATTAAACGTTCAAAAGAGGATCAATGTGGATCAAAGATAAAGATGTACATAGAAAGGTTAACGGACACTCGACCTAACTCCAATTATGAACACTTATGGAGAATTGATCTATATAAAATAATTATTAAATGGACAGAGATAGTTTTTTGTTTTATAATTCATCTGCAAAGTTAAGAGTTCAACTTTATATTTTTAGTAGAGTAATATAAAGTTAATAAATAAAATTATATTGTTAAAAAGTTTATTCAAATGATTTAATTTATTGGAGCTTAACTTTGTAGGTCTATTAGGTCCTTATGCTGCTCCATAAACACTAAAATAGACTATTAGATTAATTTGTGAATCTAAAATAGTAATTGGCTCAAGTTTAATTTGATTAAACTTATTAGAACTAATTAACTAATCTTATTGGCCCATGTTTAATTTGATTACACTTGTTGGGCTCAATCAATTGTTGTCTTAATCCATAATAGTTATGGAATTAAATAAATAATTAGATTATTTATTTAAATTAAAATAATTAGATTATTTAATTGAATTAGATAATTATGAGTTATCTAAATTATTTAAATTAAAGATAATATTAGATATTATGTTATTCTTTTAATTATCTAAATTAAAATAATATAAAAATATTATTTTATCCTAATCCTATTAGGATTAGGAGTTTAGATAAAATAAGGACTCTTGTACGATAAAAGGGGTTATTAGAATCACTTTTACGTATTCTTTATTAGTGCTTCTTCTGGGTTGAATTTTTGTAGAGAGAAAAATTATTATATTCTTAATTTTAGACGAAATTTGATTCCTGTCTCTAAATGTTTAGAATATTGCTATTCTGTTTCTTTTAATGTTAATTCAGTTTTTATTTCTAAAAACGGTTTGAATATTTACGTCAACAATTTAGAGAATGACCTTTATATCCTAAGCCCGGAAACGCAAACACTGTTTAATACTAAAATGTTTAGGGTAGAACAACCAAAACCTAAGAAACAAAAGATTTCTCTTGATGATGAAACATTTCTTTGACACCTTAGATTAGGTCATATTAACCGAAATATGATACAAATTAGTAAAGGATGAACCCTTAAATAATTTAATGGTCGATACTTTACCAGTTTGTACATCTTGTTGGGAAGGTAAATGACTAAAAAATATTTACTGGAAAAGACAATAGAGCCAAAGAACCTTTGGAACTAGTACATTTAAATGTTTGTGGTCCGATTAATATACAAGCCAGAAGAAGACATGAATATTTTGTCACTTTTATTTATGATTGTTCTTGCTATGGCTATGTATATTTCATGCATAGAAAATCGGAAACGTTTGAAAAAGTTTAAAGAATTCTAAACTAAATCTGAGAAATAACTCAATAAATTATTAAAAGTATTTCAATCTGATCGAGGATATGAATACTTTGATGCTGAATTTACAGATCACCTAAAAGAGCATGGGATCATATCCCAACTCATTGCTCCAGGTTTAACACAATAAAATGGTGTTCTAATTGATATTATACTAGCTAAACGTAAGCCTACGCTATCGTATCAAGTAATATAGGATTTTAAGTCCAAGTATCAATCTCACAGGGAATATACGATCTAATTCTATAAATCAAGTACTAAAATTGTACATACTTAACTTCTATTCAGAAAACTAAAATCTAGAATTTATTTAACTAATCTAATTCTATCAATTAAATCAACATAAACAAAAGCAAAAGGTAAAATTCACAAATAAAAATAATCTAGGGTTTTGACTAGTACCCTAATATTTTATTGGATTTATTAACCTTTAGTTAATCAATTAATACCAATTATTGGCTTATACACTAATCTCATCACAAGCCTCTATCGATAGTCGAGTGACTATATTACGCATTTTAACAATCACTTATATGTCTATAGTAATCAAATCAAAATGTAATTCATTAAGATCAAGTCTAAATTATACCATACATTCCATCTAGGTATATGTCTATTCTAGATGGAACTCATAGTTGTTACCCTGTGATCATGCAATAAACTATCCTAAGCTAAACACATGAATCTATCCGTCAAGTTCATCATGGTTTTTTAATCATTCAAAAATTGATTAGGTATAGTGAAAGCATTAAACACAAGATAGAATGAATCAATTGAATGTATCAAGATTAGAAACTAAAAATTAACAAAATCCAAATCCATACTAGGTTCACATAATCTAACCATAGATGAACAATTTAGCCCATCACAAAACCAAAAGTATCCAAAAAATTCATAAATATCAACAATCTTTCATTAATTTTTTTTTTTTTTTGTAATTTATTCTTCTTAAACCTTAAAAAATAAATTTATTTTAGACAATCGTACATCTCTTAACAAAACTATATAGTAGCATTTTTGGGATGACAAGAAATATGGTCCTTTCAACCTAGACAAGACTTGCTAGTTTATTATATAAATTAATTAAAATTAAATAAAAAAATTATTTTATTACATAATAAAAAATCAACTTACCTTAAGCACTGTTGAAGTTTCAGTAGCATATTTCTGGATAAAGATGCTTCAACTTTTGTACTACCTCAAAATCAAGATCATCAAGTTATAACCAATGACATTCTATTCTTCAGCTAGACTTTATTGGGTGATTATAAAAAACTTTCACTTTTGTAGCATGTGAAGTAGATGTCCAATAGTGAAGAGTATCATTAGTAACTCTATACTCAAGCTTCAAAGCCCTTCCACTTATTATTAAATTTGATTAAACATATAAGATGTGACTAATGTAAAAGGTTAAAATGATGACAAGAAATATGGTCATTTCAACCTAGACAAGACTTGCTAGTTTATTACATAAATTAATTAAAATTAAATAAAAAATTTATTTTATTACATAACAAAAAATTAACTTACCTTGAGCACTGTTGAAGTTTTAGTAGCATATTTTTGGATAAAGATGCTTCAACTTTTGTGCTACCTCAAAATTAGGATCATCAAGTTATAACCAATGACATTCTATTCTTCAGCTAAACTTTATTAGGTGATTATAAAAAACTTTCGCTTTGGTAGCATGTGAAGTAGATGTCCAATAGTCAAGAGTTTTATCAGTAACTCTATACTCAAGCTTCAAAGCCCTTCCACTTATTATTAAATTTGATTAAACATATAAGATGTGACTGATGTAAAAGGTTAAAATGATGACAAGAAATATGGTCATTTCAACCTAGACAAGACTTGCTAGTTTATTACATAAATTAATTAAAATTAAATAAAAAAATTATTTTATTACATAACAAAAAATTAACTTACCTTGAGCATTGTTGAAGTTTCAGTAGCATATTTTTGGATAAAGATGCTTCAACTTTTGTGCTACCTCAAAATTAGGATCATCAAGTTACAACCAATGACATTCTATTCTTCAGCTAGACTTTATTGGGTGATTATAAAAAACTTTCGCTTTCGCTTTGGTAGCATGTGAAGTAGATGTCCAATAGTCAAGAGTATCATCAGTAACTCTATACTCAAGCCTCAAAGCCCTTCCACTTATTATTAAATTTGATTAAACACATAAGATGTGACTGATGTAAAAGATTAAAATGATGATAGTTATGAGATCGGCTTGATTCTGTGTAATTAGGAATAAATTGAATAAGTTTTTACTATTCCAAATTGATTAAGAGTAATTCTAATAACAAACTCAATAACTTGTGATGAGAAGTTGTCTAGATAAATCGTTTACCTCACATTCTCTTGAAATGCAGTATACTCAGCCTTTATAGTAGACTCCATGTAGGATGAAGAATACAATTTAGATTAAATTGTAGCTTACCCATAAAGACATGATAGAGGCATGTACTTGTATAAAATATAGTGTTATATCTCTTTAATGGTAAGATTTTGATGGTTTAGAGTTTAGTGTTGAAGGTTTGGAATTTAGGATTTATGGTTTAGGGTTGAGGGTTTAAAGTTCGAGATTAAAGGTTTTAAGTTTAGGATTTTGAGTTTAGAGTTAAGACTTTAGGGTTTATAATTTGGAGTTTAGGGTTTAGAAAGTTTACGGTTTATCATATATTTAATAATTGTTGTATAGAGAAATTTTTTAAAACATATATTTTGTTAGGCTCTTAAGAGTAAAAATAGTTTACTATATTATTTAACTATTTAACTTCTAGTTTTTTAATTTATTTAATTATTTAATTACTAATTAATATTTAAAAAACAAATTAAACAATTAAATATATTAATACCTATATTTTATTTAATATATGAAACCAATTTAATTATTACAACACTAAAAATTAAATTAAATATATTAATTTGATTAATAACTAAAATTAATTTAATTTTGTATCAAAATATATTAAATTATAAAATTTTGGTCATGGCACGTGGCGTGTGCTCTGTCACATATGGAGCACAAAATGGTGTTTTGCCAATTTTTCTTCCATTTTTGGCTATTTTTTCATTTATATTTTACAAAATCTATCTATTTTTCATAATATCTACACACTTAGATGAAAGAGAGAGTATAAAATTGAAGATATTTGGGGTTGAGAGCAAAAGTCTTCAAACTTGACTTTTTGGGCTATAAAAAGATAAAAACTTTTATGTATGGCTAAATAAGAATACCCTATAAAATTAGATGCCATTTTTGAAACAATTTCCTATTATAATGGGATAAGAATATTCAATTGTGGGGTGTGTTTCATGGTGGTTTCAGTTGTTTTCTTAAAAATCAATCTACTTTTAATTGCGAGATTATGATAATTGTCTTAATTATTAAATTGCTTACAGAAAGTTATGCAAATTGTCTCAAAATTTTAGGCAATTATCTTTTTTAGCCAGAAACTAATACTTTAATCTTTATTAGTCAAAACTAGGATAAATAGATATAATTGCCCTTATTTATAAAATATAATGATAAATAAAATATTTAAAAATAAATGTTTTAAAATCAGCTAGTATTGTCAAAATCAATCTCAAAATACATATTTTAACTTTCAGAATAAGTAGACTTTAATATTCTAATTGTAAAAATATGTATGATTACATCTACTAAGATGTAATGTATTTGTTTCGTATATATTTAAAATTTTAATTGACCAAATTAGAATTACTAATGTAGTTTTGAAGGTTTTTATATTTGTTTTATAAATATATGAGCATCGAAATATAGACATAGTATAATATGATAAAGTGGAGACGAAATATGGTGAATCGGAGAGAAAAAATCACAAATTTAAAAAATAAAGTAAAAAATATGAGTTTTTCGTAGGTTTCACACGTACACATGATGTAACTACAAAGTGGATGCATGCAACGCACGTAGATGCTTTGCATGGTTTTACCAAATTAAAATTATTTATTAATTTAAATAATATTTTAATATTTTTCTGTTGTTCGTGTCATGGAGTATGAGTTACTCATTGTATATTTTGAAGGAATGTAGGAAAGCTTCAGTGAGGATGATGAGAGATGTATTGATTACAAAAACTTCGGTATTTCGATTCTGAATGATGTGAAATATTGTGTGTCATGTAATTGGAGTTGATTGTGTAATATAAAGTGTCTTTAAAATTTTTTGATGTAAGAAGATTTAAGTTGAGACCAATTGAGATTAGAAATGATAATGATGATTGGTTCTTTATAAGGATCAATAAAAGATTATTATTTCATCTATTTGTAACAGTAGATCTTCTAACTCTTGTATGTGAAGAGGATATACATGCGCCCATTGAGGACTAACCATCTTGCTATAATCACTTCATGTCGACAAGTGATAGTAACCAAAAAAGTAATACAGCCCCAACAATATTGATTATTGTGCTTCCTATAAATATTACAATTAATTATCATTATCCCCCTATAATATTCAACAAATACCCAATTTATATAAACTATGATAGTTAGACAATAGGGATGTCGATAGTAATAAAAAATAGTAATAATGTTGAAGAAGCTGATGGATTAGATGATTTACAAAAAGGTGATCAATGTTATGTTTCTAATAGTTCTTTTAATGAAGCGCGTAATGCGTACAATTCTCATAAAAGAGGAGATAAAGTTAAAGTAGATAATCTTTTTCAGTTTCTTTCTTTAATACCACCATCAGACTTGGTTATATCGAATAAGGTATTGTGTTCTGAAATTAGGGATGCATATGTAGAGAAGTTATATAATAGCAAAAATGAACTTCACCAGGCTATTAGCTTACTAGAACTTAAACGTAATTGGAGTTTTAAAGTCTACAAAAGATCATTTTGAGGCAAAATGTGATGAAGAAAAATGACAATGGCTATTATACGCAATGTTGATGAATGCGAGGAAACATTTCATCGTGTGTAGAATAGATGCAGATCACACTATCAATTGAGACTAATTGCATTATAGTCATTGACAAGACAAGAGTCATATTATTCATAAATTAATAAAATATAAGTTTGCATCAGTTAGTAGAATTTACAGACCGAAGAAGATTCAAGTTGACATACGCGAAGAAATTAGTATGGAGTTAAGGTATTTTGTTGCTTGATGAGCTAAGGAGAATGTATGCTAGTTGATAGTCAATACATTTTATTTAGATTAATTCTTGCATAATACTATATGCTAGAACAAAAAAAAAGGTACAATAACATATTTGAAAATTGATGTTATCAAGCATTTTATGTACTTTTTGTGGCATTGGGACATGCATCAAGGGTTTTTAGACATCTATCCGAATGATGATTACAATTAATAGAATATTTTGAAAGGTGAGTATTTGGGTACAATTTTTTGGCCAATTATAAAGATGGAAAAAAATCAAAATTTTCATTGGTACGAAGGATGTTGGTTCTAAAAATGATGCTTTTTGGGCATGGTTTATGGCCAAACTGTAAGGCATTATTAGTGATATTTAAAATACTATATTTGTATTCAATTGAAAAACTAGTATTGAGAAGGTCATCTGAGATGTATTTCTTAATGCCTATAATAAAGTTTGCAACTATCACTTGAAAGAAAATTGGTCACTAAATACAAGATACCATCATAAAAAGAAGAAGAAAGAGTGATTTCTAGCTTCTTATTTTGTTACTGCAAAGGAATATTGTCTTTCTGACTTTCGAAAGTAAATTAACAAGATGTAGGAGATAAAACCTAAGGCATAAAGTAATTGGAGGAGGGCATTTCCCAAATAAGCTTGATCAATGAAAGTATTTAGAAGATATTATATCATTACCACTAATATTATAAAGAGCATTAATGTTGTTGCAAAAGATGAATGATTTTTTCTTATGAAGACTTTGGTTCAAATGGATATGAGAGTTAATGTAAATTGATATTTTCAGAGACGGAAGGTTATAAAAGGTATGACACCATTTCTAATGACTTAGGGCAAACTATAAGGTTTGGAAGCACAATGATTAGTCCAATCGCATGATAATTTACCTAGTCAATAATTCATACTTTATCATAAAGAATGTAAGTAGAAATGAAATAATAGACATTGTAACGAAGTCATACAGTTGTCAGAATTTTGACTTTCAATAACTACATTGTGCCTATGCTATTACAGTATGTAGACATACTAGATTACAGTATCAGGTTCTTTGTTTACCTTATAAGTGGTTATTTCGTACATATAACGAGTCAGTCAATCTAGTTGGTCATTCGTTAGATTAGATAGTTTTGAACTAGTTGAGAGATGTGTTAATGCATTTTAAGGTGTATGCATGTAATTGTGTATATGTTGAAAAAACTAAATACATGTATCATATTTACAAATTTCACAGCAAAATTAAGCATGTAATCAACATATACATATGTAACTTAAATCTTTAACAACTTAAGATTATAGAAACATACATTTGATGACCTTCGGTGAAAATTTTAATTCTAAATTCTTCCTAGCTCCAACTTTGAGCTCACCTTGAAGTGCACTTTTGTTCAATTTTAGTTTACAACAATCTAGTAGGATTATGAAGTTAGAATAGCAGCAATTAAATTTTCAGCAACAATGTTTTTTGTTTCTTGAAAGAAAAATAAAAGGAATTTATTTTTTCAAAGAAAAACTTTCAAAAACCAAAACTCTGTTCAAATTCCTCTCACTATGCACGATTTTTTCTTCACCAATTGTTAATTAATTATTCAACATAATGTTTAGGTGTATTAATCACTTCACAAGTGCTCCAAAAATTGATTAAGTGACCATTAAACTAAAAAATAATATTTGGTGGCAATTACACCTAATTACGTATATGTCTCCCATATAAACTAAATTAATAAACAAGTAAATAAATATTATTATTTATTTAAATAATATTTATTCAATTATTCAAAAACTATTTTAATAATTATTTTTATACCTTATTTGATTTTATTAACATGGTTAATGGGTGAATTCATGGTGAAATAATTCATGGAACAAAATTGTGCCACTTGTCAATATTTAATTAGTTAATAACTCTTGACAACTAACTAAATGATGTACTTAGCATTTAAGTCTAGACAAGTGTATAATCCGAGGAACCCTGAAATATATTTTCAGTTTGCTGCAATTTCTAAGATTGAACTATTCAATCCATAATGCTGCCCCAATGCACAACGAGTACACTTCATATTGTGAGACTCTCTAGGTTTACTCTCGAATTGTCATATGGAACTCCTCCATATGAGGAGTTAAACTCTTTTTCTGCGAATTACTGCTTATGGTCATAAGACTTTCTGAAATACAATCTTAGAGTATTAAGATATATTACTCACCCAAATGAGTTGATGGGTCTCATATTTATACACACAAGACTCCATGAGCATCGGACCATACCCATGACACCCAGTGGTCAAACCATGAAAGGTTTCTGACATGTGCGAAACCAAAGTATGGTGGATCACTCACAAGCCCACCGCGACACTCAGGTCAAAGGACCATAAATACTATTCAACTCAAAAGACCCTTCATTAATGGTTTTATAGGATGTCTATTAGAGGTATTTATAAGTCTGTTCAGTATTCAATCCTTACTGAATACCTGTATCTCTATACGATCTTCCACTAAACTCATGGTCTGCAAAGATTAACCATCTAGACCATCCAGATATAGACATACACCGATCTATATATTTGTTAAGGTATTCATTGACAGACCAGTATCAATGAAGATAGATCAGGAATATAATTATTGAGAATATATTTGCATAATGACTATTTCCGCTCAAAATGTAATGTGGTTATCATAGTATAGATTGAGGTATCGATCCCATGAGGAAGCTTTTGGTAAAATAGGTTGGTGAAGTGAAATATTAAAGCAGTAGCAAAGAAAAAAATTAATTAATTGGTTTAAGTGGATGAGATAGAATTGTCTATGAATTGAGAAAAATGTCTTATGATGATTTAAGCAAGGCTTCGAGAATCACAATTATGCTTTATAAATCTACTCTACGCTTTGATTCAATGTTTATAATACAAAAGTTTCACATCCCAAACAATCAATTGAAAGATATGTAAAATACAACATATTTGATAACACGTGTAATTGATATGACTAAACTCTTTGCAAATATTAACACAAATCATGTTCATTTATACAAGTTATCTAAGATCGATAATATATCATTTTGACAATATTACAGTAAAAGATCAACTTGAATATCAAGCATTTATTGTCTTTACATGTTATCCAAGATCGACAATATTGCAGTAAAAGATTAACATATAAAATAATGTAACCAATAACAATTATAATTCAACAAGAATCACATAAGAAAAGCATGACTGAAAATATATAAGACATGAGAATTATAACCTCTAGATTATAGAAAATAAAATAGATAAGAGTTTAAGCAATACCAAACTTACAAATATTTGTAGCTCTTGACAACGAATCAAAGTATAGAAGTAGATTTATTACACATAAAAGTTCATCCCTTAGCCTTGCCAAGAACTTTAGCTTAGATTACAATGCATATTAATGAGAAAAAAATAAGATAGAATTATCTAATGTTGAAAACATCCTAAGAGTGTCCTTATATAGACAATGAATGGAAATATGTTAAGTGTGACATCAATCTTTAATAATTTAGGCCAATAACTCATTCTCCCACTTACAGTACCCTTTTTATAATGTAAATGATCAATGTAGCCTTTTTAGCCGACATGAAAGTTGTAGAGTTTTGTCTCTTCTTTCTATAGGCACTAGGCTTACAAAAATTAGATGCGTATCCAATGAGATATGAGCAAAATTCCAAAGATACATCATATTTCGGCCAATAACCCGTTTACCTATTTAAAATACAATTTGGTCTATGATAACGGTTGATTTGGACTTTACCATCAACATAAGAGTTGTTGCTAATTAAGTCAGTATTTCACAACTTCAATAATTATACCAATTGGTAATGTATTTTGTGAGATATGATCCAAATACGTGAGTTAGGTCAAGCTGAGCGGAAGTTGTAGCCCAATTCTATTGTATCTCAATTTTTGGCTCATAACATGTTAAATTTGGCTTTTCAACTATTCTTAAAGTTTGTGTAAGATTGAGTCATGTTACTCTAGGTTCAAGAATGTTTTCATTTCGATTTCTACATTGAGAGTTATATCAATGATACCTAAACCTGTGCAAATAATATTCATTAATCATAATTTAAGAAGAACACTTTATTTCAAGCTAAAAAAACAAAAATGCTAAAATTAGTGACATTAAATGGTGATTGAATCTCTTAATAGATATGTATTTTTATATTTTCATCGATGATATTTTCTAGCACTATTTGTAACTATTTGAACAACATCATTACTAATATATTCTCAGATATTTGTCCTATTTCAGACAAGGCTCTAACTCTTTAGATATCGCCGACTCTTATAACTTGATAACTCTTATCAGTGCCAACTCTTAATATTTATAACTTTCAGCGTTACTAGTTTTTAGTACTGATCTAAACTCATTTAGACCAGATCTGAACTCTTTCAAATCATACAATGTTTAAAATGTTACAAGTATCTTACCATATATAAAATATAATTAGCAATTTAATGAAATGATAATACTAGTATAAATATTAAACAAATATTCATACATAAAGGGATGACACGTAAGTATAAATCCCAACAAGATATTGACATCCAACCTTCTATAGCATGTTAACAATCAAGAAAGCACCAGAAGAAACAGATTGTCACAAGGTAAGGAATCGATGAAGAATGTGTGTAGTCCCTATAAGCAGCATGGATATTGTAGTAACCACTTATCCAACACCGAAAAGAATAAATATTTATATATATGTATAATATTCATATTGTATTTGTATGTAGATGATACTTAATTTATGTATTGTTATTATTATTATTTGTATAGATTAAGGACATACTATTAGTATTGGGTTTATTTGCAAGACTTTAGATTTATTTTCAGGACCAAATTGTAATACTTTAAAAATTTTGGGGGTTAATTTATAAATACTAAAGGTTAACCTCTTAGTATAAAAATACACATTTTAAACCTTAATTTACTCATTTTTGGGTCGAGCCACCCCTTTAGAGAGAGAAAAGAGAGAAATAGAGGGGAGAGAAATAGAAGAAAAAGAAGAAGAAATTAGAATTTTGGATTTCAAGAGGTATATCATAACTATTTCTCAATTTATTGGTGTTAATTAAGTTAATTTATTTAAGTTTTGATTTCTGAAAATATGTACGATTGAGGACTTGATGTGAATTGTGTAAGATATATTAAGAATTGATGATGATTATGTAAATAACTTGATAAATCATGATGAATTGTAGAATTGCTACTTGATAGTCTCTTGATCCGGGAATTTTATAAATTGTTGTACTTCGATTCTAATTTTGAATTTTTAGATTATAAAAATAGACATGTCTATAATAATTTGAGACTTTGAATCGATTGCAAATTTCAGAAATTGAATTTATAGTGAATTTACCAAAATGACCCTGAAATTCTGAAAATGTATTGTGTTAACAGTATAATACAGTGACAAACAATTTTTGATCTGCTGAATGATCTTCACAAATTACTAATTTTTGGAATATGATAAATTTTTATGTCTAATATGATATATTCAAAATTGAGAATTTAGATCAGTGTGGTTAAATTGTTATGATTTTCTAAAGCGTATCAGCTTATTGCAGTATTTGATTAACAGATTTTTAAAGCTATGGAATACAATAGTTTTAAAATACTTTTAGCAGGTATTTTAAAGTAAAATATTTATCATGGATTGCAATATGTGTCAAGAGTAATTCTATGATAGTTTTATAATTTTTGAGTTAGTATATGATTTTATAAAATTGGGATACTGAATACTGTTCAGTAAATATCTTGATCCCGCCAGAATAATAGTTTGGATTTGATGGTGTTTATGAAATAGATTGTGTAGGAATTATGATATAATATTCATACATAAAGAGGATATATGCATTAAGAAAGATATATTCTAATTTTGGAGCAATTGGACATCCTTTGATGTATAAGAAAATTTTGTTAAGTGTAAGTGGTCAGAATGACAGGTTTTGAGAAACCAAGTAATTAAACCAATTCGATGTGATAAGTGCAATATGTGTAATTTTGCAAGCTATTTAAAGAATTTTGAGGCTTATGAAAGGATTAATCTCTATTGATAGGTTAAGGAGAATTAAGCCTTGTACCCGAAAGTGCTAAGAGGTAAGTATACTAGACTTTTACTGAAATCACAATAAGCATAGTAATTGTCTATGTATGATTTTGTAAATGTGCTTACGAATATATTTATGTTATGCCAAAGTATATTTGATATAAAATGTGAAAGACATATGTTTATGAATGTGAGCATTGACATTGAGCATGGACATATATGTGTTTATGAAAGTGAGCTTTCAAAATAAAATGTGTTTAACAAAAAAAGGTTTTGAAGTAGAAAATGTCCATGAGATACATTTTGTGTTTTGAGTATGCTTGAACTCACTATTTACTTAGTAGGCACCTTATGTGATTTGTGAAGCCTTTATGTGTGGCCTTTCCTTCAAAATTGGTATATGTCATGTGTTTCGTATGTAGGGAGGATCCTATTGGTACCTAAAGGAAGATTGAGTCATCACATTCGTGTGGTGGCGTATTGGTGCATGTAAGAGGACTCACTGATAATCGGGGTGAGGGTTTGGCTCTCAACTTCGGGCATGAGCATTATATATGTGTAATTTAAACCTTACTTGTACTATTCCTCTCATACGGTATGTCACCTACGAGTGACATTTGGCTCATTATATGATATGCGATATGGAAGTCCTACTAAGTAGTAGTTGAGTGATGGTATTCATATTATATGTTTTGAAAGAATATGTAAACGCTTACCTGACATGTGATTTGATAAGATTATGAATTTTAATTTATCACAGTATATCATACACATGCATTGTGTACATATATGTATTTTTAATTTGATATATGAAAAACCAGTATGCTTACTGAGTTTTATACTCATTATAGTTTATGGTGATTTTAGGTAAATAAGGTACATGTGTATTTAGTGGATTTGGCAAGACTTCTGCTGTCCTTTGGGTTCCCTAAGTTGTTAGGTTGTTAAGTGTTTCATTTGTGGACACGTAGTTTAAGATATTTAATTTGTCCCTATTGAATAAATACTTATGTATTATTTTATTAGGTGTGATTGTATTTGGTTTATATTTCATCAAGTATGGTCATGAGTGGAACTTTGTGTTAAACTTACTAGCAAGTTGCTAAGGATTCTTATGTTGAATTTAAGTTTGAAATTTTATGCAATATTAATTATGAGTGCACATTATTGAATGAGTGTAAGTTATATCGTATGTCAGATCTTTTGGGTCTGGGGTGTGACAGCTTTTAGTGGTATCAGAGCTAAAATATGATTCCGTAGACTTTTAGGTGTCAAGTCAAAGGAACCGAGTAGATGCCAAATCCTTAGGATTATATTTGTAGCTTTGTTGTGTAAATGTTTGACATCTTACTTAAATTTTTGTATGATTTTCTGAAGATAACACATTATCCAAGAGCTGCTAAGATTGTTGATATTGTCGATAATGGTACTTTTGTGGATCTTAATGTTACCATCTATGATTTTTTTTAGTTGTGACTAATATGCTTAGTAAGAATGGTGTCAAATATCTTATAATAATAATTTGTATGTCATAGAGCAAATTAAGATAAATTTCTCAATGTCAAAATATAGAAAAGTATAGTATTGAAGACATCAATTAAAACAACTTTTATTGAAAAGAAAAACAACAACAACAACAATAATAGCAGCAACAAAAATACAGTAGAGGCTACAGAGTGAGATTTAAATCTATTTTGCGCTTTTTCTCACTGTCATGAGTAGAACAATCTAACTGAT
This sequence comes from Ailanthus altissimus, assembly GCA_946807835.1. Taxonomy (NCBI): domain Eukaryota; kingdom Viridiplantae; phylum Streptophyta; class Magnoliopsida; order Sapindales; family Simaroubaceae; genus Ailanthus; species Ailanthus altissimus. The sequence continues at coordinate 11,370,084 of OX327683.1, forward strand.
GCAATGTTGGATTAGACAGAGGAATAAAAGACTGTAATTGGTCAATCAGTTGATCAACAGTTGGAGCAGAAATAAGAATTAGTCGTGCTAGAAGTGGGATGAATTGTGTTCCTGCTGCATAGTCAAGAAAAGATAGCAATCTGTTATAAAAACAATTAACATTTAACAAACCAATGGGTTTTTGGTGAATTTGTAATTATGCTCATAAGGCAATTTAAAAAATTTTCCTCTAAGGTCCCAAAACCTCCTAGTAGAGTTATGAAGACATCTGCATACCTAAGCATTTGAGTCATTCGCTAATGCATAGATGAGACTTGTAACTCATCCCCAACTGTTTTTCCTAGAGTATTTTCAATAGCTAGAGGTTTTGGAATGATACCCAAAACTTGACTATCTTTATTGTGTGCAGCTTTTGCCACAAACCCCATTAACCCACGATTACCTCCTCTATATACTAAATGTATATTTCGCGCAGCTAATACCTTACCAAGATTTTCTGCAGCTTTTACAAATTCTTCAGTATTTTCAGGGTTAGATCCACAAAATATACAAATGTTTGTGAATTGACGAGCTGAGGTTTTCCCCATTATTACGCTCACCCTAATCTTTGAATGTTTTCAAGTTTGTATAAGGATACAATAATAATGTATTTATAAAAACAAAATTGATAACAACTGTAGAGTATATGTATAAGTATGTTCAAGTATATATTTTCCTTGTTTCTTGTGAGGTAAACAAGAAAATAATGGTTTTTATTTTATCATTTATAAGGGACAATAGGCCGCAAAATTTTGAATAAATATTTGTTGATATTTATGTGTGATAAAGTTGTGTCAGAAGCGTGATGAGTTGGGTAAGATGATTAAGAAAAGTCAAATAAATGCCCATTTTATAGATTTAGGGACCTTGCCGTTTTGGCACTAATGGCTGATAATACATTTATGACTTAAAGACTTTTTGGGCTAACATCTAGACTTTTGGACTTGAGGCCAAATTAACTTTATTAATTATAAGGATTTTTGTGGTTTTAACATGGATTGTTTTGGCCTATAGATTAAAAGAAGACATGATATAAAGATAAAATACACTTGACATAAAGATAGAGCAAAAGCACTCCTGTCATGATTAACTGCTAAATGATGAGTAGCTTGAATTATCACTATCGTATCCTTAGGTAAAGTCATTGAATTGGGCCCAGAAACTTCTCATGTCTAGTGATGTGGTATCCATTGTGCTAGTTATCATCAATGCAGTTGCTTCTCTTTGGACTTTGCTATCAGTTGGATAAGGTTGGGAATCTTGGAATAATGATAAAGTCAAGTTGGGTCAGTGAGATGTTTCATCAATCTGCATGTGGTCACCTGGCACACTTGGCTATGGAAAGTTGTCTAGGTTTAGAGAAAGTTCATTTGGATTTGGAAAGTAGTGGTGGTGTCTAGAGTAGTCAGTCTCTTTTTGATGTGATAGAGTGGCATGGATCTGGTTTCTGTGAAAAATAGAATTTGCATTATTCATTCTTTCAGAAAAGTCTGGTGGCACATTCTTCTAAAGTGCTTGGTCATGGGGAAAGATCCATATCAAAGGTGGAATAATTTGATTTTCTTTTACCAAGACCTTTTCAAATGATCTAAGCTTCATTTTGTGTTCTTCTTGGAATAACTGCAAAGAGTATGAGAAGGTGAAATAATCTTTAACAATAACGTAGTAATGAATCTCATGGTTTGAGAATATCATTCATTTTCTTTAGAGTAATAGGACTATGTATAGATGTCTGGGATTGACAGAACTATTCACGTGCCTATACAATATGTGTTGTAGCTTGCTATTCCACCAAGATTTTGGATAAAACCATTGGAGAAAAATGCATACAGAATTTTCTTCATCATGTTGCTGTATCCAGTCTATAGTATTTTGTAATGGAAGCTCCATTGCAATGATGTATGGATCCAACAGATACCAGAGTAGGTAAATGACGAATTTTGACCATTTTTGGAGAAGAGTAATTCGAAGGAGATGGAAAAATGGGTAATCCAAATTAAAAAGAAGACCGCCGATTACAGAGTAATCATACTCTTGAACTGCCTCTATTGCATAATGTTGGATTAATTCTTTAGTTGCTAAGTGAAGTGTTCTGGCTCAGATAAGCTCTGGGAGTTTAAGAGGAGTAAAAGATATTGAAGGAGTGACTGTGAAGTTACTCATCATGAATATTGTAAGAGGGTTAATTTTCTTTGTTGCTAGAAAAGTGATTGTGAGGTTGAGGCTATTTATAGAGTTTCATGAAAAAAAATCAGCAATCATTTTATCCTTTCCTTTTACGTGGATGACGTTAAAGGAATAGTTAAAAAATCATCTTTGCCATCGCAATAATTATACTAGTGGAACCTTTTCTGTTTGAAACTAAGCATATTAGAAAAAAGCAAACATGTCAATCTCAATGAGAAAATGATGTCCAATAAGATGGACTATTTTAAAAAGTTAAAGTAAGAGATATAATGCTGAGATCTATGGTTTAAGAATCAATTGAACTAAAGGTCTTTTCATTGAAGTTGATTTCTGATCATTTAAGATAATACCTTCAACATTCTGATTTGAATGACAACTTAGTTGCGTAGAAATGCTAAATTATTTTCATTTCGAAGAATGATATTAAGGTAATGAATGATATTATGATATATGAGTACATGTTGAAGGGATTAAAATTTTCAGAGGAGTTAAGAATTATATTTAAGAGGCTAGTATGAGTATTCTACATCTATGTCATTCTCTAATGAATAAAATGTGAAGTGTATAAATGCCCATTAAATATTGAATGAACGGGTGAAAATAATAAAAATATATGTGTATAAATTTTATAAGTTCATAATGTGTGCTATGTGTTTATTTTCTGGATATATATTTTGTACTCCTTTCATATACTAAGCTATGAGTCACTTAAACTTAGAGATAATCTAACATATGAATGAGTGTTTATTAGAATTTTGGACCACAATGAGCAAATTCTATATACCAAGAAGATTGCTTTGTAAAAGTTTTATGAATAAACTATACAATTGAAAAGGCAACTTAGGAATGAGAAGAGAAAATGAGATCTAAATATCCTCATATGTTTGCTTAAGTCATTAATTTTGAGGACGAAATTCTTCTAAGGAGGGGAAAATTATAGTAACCACTTATCCAACACCGAAAAGAATAAATATTTATATATATGTATAATATTCATATTTTATTTGTATGTGGATGATACTTAATTTATGTATTGTTATTAGTATTATTTGTATAGATTAAAGACATACTATTAGTATTGGGTTTATTTGCAAGACTTTGGATTTTTTTAAGGACCAAATTATAATACTTTGAAAGTTTTTGGGGTTAATTTATAAATACTAAAAGTTAGCCTCTTAGTATAAAAATGCACATTTTAAACTCTAATTTACTCATTTTTGGATCGAGCCACCCATTTAGAGAGAGAAAAGAGAGAAATAGAGGGGAGAGAAAGAGAATAAGAAGAAGAAAAAGAATAAGAAATTGGAATTTTAGATTTCAAGAGGTATATCACAACTATTTCTCAATTTATTGGTGTTAATTAAGTTAATTCCTTTAAATTTTGATTTATGGACAAATGAAAAATTGGGGATTTAATGTGGATTTTGTAAGATATATTGAGAATTGATGATGATTATGTAGATAGCTTGATAAATCATGATGAATTGATAAATCATTATGTAGATAGTATGCTTACTGAGTTTTATACTAATTATAGTTTATGGTGATTTCAGGTAAATAAGGTACATGTGTACTGATGCGATAATTCTTATATCTTATAACTAAGTGCAAGTATACACTATCATATGCAAGTAATAAAGGGACTAATTAGTCGGATGTCGAACCCATAGGGATAATTTCTTCTTTTAAACTAATTACTAAACTTATGTCTTCCTAATAATTATTCAGAAAAATAAAAATCTAAGAATGAATGTAGAAAATATAAAAGTAAAAAAATACAATGCAACGAGAATAGGGTGATGGCAACGTAGAGAAAACCTAGGATTAATACTATCCCTCAATATGCTTTTTAATGATTAATCTTTTAATAGTTAACTCACTTAGTCTTTGTTATTGATCAAGACACTAATGTATTCACAAGCCTCTTCCAAGGTCATGCAAGTATACCCTAATTTACCAAATACCTATATTCCTATGGTACTTGTAATAAACTAAGATTTATTAAGATTAAGTCTTATTGATCATACATGCTAACTAGGTATATTCCTATCCTAAGTTGAAACTTGCATATGTAGCATTGAATGTTACTCTACAATCATGTATCAAATTACCTAGGTCTAAATATATTGATTCCTCTTCCGAGTTTATCAACATATTACCAACTCATTCACCATATATTGGCCAGATATATTGAAGTATTAAACACAAAGTAATTTAAATAATAAAGGACTAAGTTTATTAAATACTAAAAGATATGGCAATTTAAGCGCACATATTGAGTTCAAATATTAACTCTAGAAAATAAATTAGTTCATAGATACAAGAGAATCACAGCAATAAAAATAAAAATAAAACATGATACAATCAATCGCAAACCGATGTAGACGTCGAATTGCTTTTGATTGATGTTGCTCTGAATTCTTGGTGCTCTTGAACTGCTCTAAGTTCTCTTTTTCTTGCCTTAGGTTCTTCTCTGGTCTCCTCTTTACGTATGGGGTCAAGTGGCCTTTTATAGGGTTTGATTTGAACTTGAAAACTCAATTCTGGTCGCACTAGGATTCGTGCTACCGCTGGCGTGCTATGCAGTTGTCGCTGGGGCGCTGCATGAAAACGGCTTCATCGCTGGAGCAGTGAGCTGATAGCGTTGGGGCACTGGAGCATCGCTGGCGCGATGACTATTTGTCGCTAGAGTGCCAAATGTGACTTAAACAGGTCTTTTTCATATTTCGATCACTATTCCAGCGCTGGGGCGACAATACTTGTGGCGCGGGGGCACTAGACTCATATTTTGAAAACTTTGCATTTTAGTCCATTTTTTTGCTCCTTTTGCATTCTTTCTTTAAATTTCGTTCAAGTCCCTATAAATAACAATAAAGCACATAAATAGCCATATATGACAATTTTGCCCTTATTATGTACTTAGTGGATTTGGCAAGGCTTCTGCTGTCTTTTGGGTTCCTTAAGTTGCTAGGTTGCTAAGTGTTTCATTTGTAAACATATAGTTTAAAATATTTGATTTGTCCCTATTGAATAAATACTTATGTATAATTTTATTAAGTGTGATTGTATTTGGTTTATGTTTCATCAAGTATGGTCATGGGTGGAACTTTGTGTTAAACTTACGAGCAACTTGCTAAGGATTCCTATGTTGAATTTAAGTTTGAAATTTTATGCAATATTAATTATGAGTGCACATTATTGAATGAATGTAAGTTATGTCGTGTGTCAGATCTTTTAGGTCTGGGGCGTCACAGATATAACCCCTAGACTTTTCAAAACTTAGTTGCTTTGCATGATAATTGATATTGCCTGTTATTGTATTTAGTTATTATTTAATGTGATTTGTCTTTGTATAGCTTAAATTTAAATTTAATGTGATTTGTCATTTTACTACTAATTAATATTATTTTAAAATATTATAGTTAAAATGATAATGAACGTTAATGTCATTTTCCGCTTTAAAATGTAAATTATGTATTACATTTATGTTGAGGCACGAGTCTACAGTTCTCTAACTTTCCCCAACTCCATTATTAATACAAACTCCTTACAGAAGAATCGAATGCACTTATTGCCAATTAAAAAACACATTTCTTTATACAAATTTATAGTTTGAACTTGGTGCAATTAAATCTCATGTATTGAAATTCCTGAAAAAGTAATATTTTACACGTCTAAAAACTCTCCCATACATGTTGCTTTAAATAATTCTAATTGAGTAGATGTCAACTAATGTCTTATAAGGTCTAAGGCCCACATTTTGAGTAAGATGTAACTAATGCTAAAAAAAATAAATAACAATCAATAAGAATTTATTGGTTAGAAGTCTATATTCTTTAAACACATTATACTTCTCTGTAAAAATAAATAACAAATCAATAAGAATTATAATGTTCTAATTGATTTTCTTTGATATATAAGGTAATTTAATGTTCTAAAATATCAAAATTCATCTATGATAATTATAAATATATGTGAAATATAATGGATTAATTTTTAAATTTATATTATTATTTTAATTAAAATTAATTTATTTTCCCCTTCTAGTTACGTCTGTGACCATAGCTATTTTTCATTTTCTTATAGGAAAATAATATTTTGAAATGTTTTGTGAGTTCATGTTTGTATCTTCTTTTTCCAAATTTCCAACTTCATGTTTGTAGTATAATTTTACTTCTTTTAATGAATTGCGCAACATCAATAAATAATAATGGACGCTCTTGTCATCTAACATTTGTGGCAGTGAACTTTCAAGATTGCGACAATTTGTTCCTTCTTGTTTTGGAAGAGCAAGATTAGGTATCTTCCTCGCTATTAAATATTAATCGCATAAAAATTAACTATGATAGCAATTAAAGTGTCTCTTTGTTCTATATGTTCTAGCTACAATAAAGAACAAGTGAAAGTAGAGTGAAGCTACATGAAATGTCACTCATACTCATTGTAGACTTATAAAATTTATCTACCAAAAATCATTACTTGTTATAGGGATTAATAAAATCCTAGGATCCAAATGTATCAATAAGACACCAAAAAACTTATCATGTTGTGCAGTTCATTATGTTGGGATTTGTGCTTACGTGCCATCCCTTTTATGTATAAATATTTGCTTTATGTTTATACATTTATGATTTCAATATATCACTAATTATTTTATTTATAAATATGGTAAGATGCTTGTAACATTTTAGACATTGTATGATCTGAAGGAGTTCAGATCTGATCTAAAGGAGTTTAGATCAGAACTAAGAGTTAGTAAAATCTAAAGAGTTAGAGCCTTGTCTGAAATGGGACAAAGACCTAAGAATATATTAATAATGACATAGTTGCAATGGGTTGCAAATGGTGCTAAGAAATGTTGTTATGCAATATGTCTTAAATTTAATGTTCCTAATCTACCTTCACTAATACGGGTCTGTTAGTGAAGATCTTAATATATATATATATATAGATCAGTGTATGTCTATATCTGGATAGTCTAGATGGTTAGTCTTAACAGACCATGAGTTTAGTGGAAACTCGTATAGAGATACAAGTATTCAGTAAAGACTGAATATTGAACAGACTCACAAAGATCTCCAATAGACATCCCATAAAGCCGTTAATGGAGGATCTTTCGAGTTGAGTAGTATTCGTGGTCCTTAGACCTGAGTGCCACGGTGGACTTGTTAGTGATCCATCATACTTTGGTTCTACACATGTTAGATACCTTTCATGGTCTGACCGCTGGGTGTCGCTGGGTATGGTCCGATGCTAATGGAGTTCGGTGTGTACAGATATGGGATCCATCAACTCAATTGGGTGAGTAAAATATCCTGCAACTCCAAGATTGTATTTCAGAAAGTCTTATGGCCATAAGCAGACATCTAAGAATTTCTTGGGAAAATAATATTGTGAAAGTGTTTACGGATATTATTTATTGAAATACAAATCTAGAGATAAGTTAATGGTTGAGCACATGGAGACTTGACGGTGTTGATCTATATCTCCGCTCTTCTAGGATATTTATGATGGAAAGATTATATGAATATGTTATAACCTCAACTTGTATGGTCTAATGTGCCATTTTGTAATATCTGTAACATGTGTGTGGAACATTGTTCACAGACGTGTGAAATAGTTTCATATGACAAATCGGGCATAGACCTAGAGAGTCTCACAATATGAAGTATACTCGTTGTGCACTAGGGCAGCGAATTGGATTGAACAATTGATCCAACAATTTCCAGCAAAATGAAAAATGATTCAAGGTTCCTTTTATTATTCACTTGTCAATAATTGAAGGTAAAATACATTATTAGTTTACAAGAGTTGTTAACCAATAAGAATTTGACAAGTGACATAGTCTTGCTCCATAAATTATTTACCATGTATTTACCTATTTACCTTACTTGGTAAATACATATATGGTAAATGTAAATATTCAAAATAGTTTTGAATTATTAATATTTTATATATTAATCAAATTATTATTATTAATTGGAATAAGTGGCAAACACCATTTACTAATGGAGAATGCACTTGTTATTAATAATAAGGAATGTTGACCACTTAGTAATTCTTAAATGATGCACTAAGGAAGTGGTAAAATCACTTAACATTGATTAAATGCCATTTACTCTCTAGAAATTGATTCAAATGGTTGAATCAAATTAGTGAGTGAAAAATATGATAGATTAATGTTTGTAATGGCAAACATGGTTAAGTAGTGGTGGAGCACTAAGAGAAATCATTCTTTGCACTTAAGAAAGAATTGAAAGAGTTCAATTTGAGTGAGAGATAGAGTGAATTTTGTTCAAGGTGAAAGAAGAGAGAATTGAAAGCATTTCCTAAGTGTTTCTCTCAAAGTGTTGAGAGAAAATACAAAGGCTTACCAAGGTTCAACATAAAGAGTTGTAAAGAACAAAAGAAATCTCTTAATTCTTCTCATCTCTTGGTAGTAATCATTCATATACACAAATGTTTTTAAGTGTTAAAACAATCATTTGCTGGAAATTCAAGGCTGCCATTCTAGCTTCACAATCCCACCGGATTTAGTTGTGAACTAGAATTGTGCAAGGGAATACTTCAAGGTCAGCTCAACAAATTGAAGCTTGGAGTTCTTGAAGAATTGTAAAGCTACCTTCATATCCGGGTAGGTTATTTATTTGTTATTCATTTTATATCATGCATGAAATATATGTATGAGATATATATGTACTTGAATGATCATACATGCTTGAATATGTTACATATTGTATAATATGTATAAATACTTTCGTTGCGTATTTAATTTTTTGAAATTATATACATCTATACACATCACACACCATATCACAACACATTAACTATCTCAGATGAAGAGGAAGAGGTAGTTGAGATAACAGAGGAATTTAAGGAACATCGAGATGAAATAATGTGGGCTGTTTAGTAGGGAAAGTAATGTCAAACATAGCCATTAATAAGAAAGCCTTAGGGTCATAATGAAACAGACCTAGGAAAAGTTACAAATTAAAAGCTTAGGGAGTACTAGATTCTTGTGCTTTTTGCTTAAAAAAAATGTTTACGCTTAAAATATAATGCGACTATTGTAGTATAGATTGAGGTATTGATCCCATGAGAAAGATTTTAGAAAAATAGGTTGGTGAAGTAAAATATTAAAGTAGTAGCAAATGATAAAATTAATTATTTAGTTTAAGTGGATGAGATAGAATTGTCTATGAATTGAGGAAAATGTCTTACGATGATTTAAACAAGGCTTCAAGAATCACGATTATGCTTTATAAATCTACTCTACACTTTGATTCAATGTTTATAACTCAATTGACAGTTTTACATCTAAACAATCAATCGGAAGATATGTAAAATATAGCACATTTGATATGACTAAACTCTTTTGTAAAAATTAACACAAATCATATTCATTTATATAAGTTATCTAAGATCGACAATATATCATTTTGACAATATTGCAGTAAAAGATCAACTTGAATATCAAACATTTATTATCTTTACATGTTATCCAAGATCGACAATATATCAATCGACAATATTGCAGTAAAAGATTAACATATAAAACAATGTAACCAATAACAATTATAATTCAACAAGAATCACATAAGAAAAGCATGACTGAACATATATGAGACATGAGAATTATAACCTCTGAATTATAGAAAATAAACTAGATAAGAGTTTAATCAAAACCAAACTTACAACATTTATAGCTCTTGACAATGAATCAAAGTATAAAAGTAGATTTATTACACATAAAAGTTCATCTCTTAGCCTTGTCAGGAACTCTAGCCTAGATTACAATACATGTTAATGAGAAAAAAATAAGGGAGAATTATCTAATGTTAAAAACGTCCTAAGAGTGTCCTTATATAGGCAATGAATGAAAATATGTCATGTGTGACATCAATCTTCAATAAGTTTAGGCCAATAACTCATTTACCCAGTTGCAGCAGATTTTTGATAATGTAAATGACCGATGTAGCCTCTTTGGCCAACATGAAGGTTGTATCATTTTGTCTCTTCTTTCCATAGGCACCGATTTCATGCAAATTGGATGAGTATCCAATGAGATATGAGCAAAAATCCAAAGATACATTAGATTTCGGCCAACAACCCTTTTACCCATTTGCAATGCAATTTTGTCTATGATAACGACTGATTTGGACTTTACCATCAACATAAGAGTTGTTGATAATTAAGTCAATATTTCATAACTTCAATAATTATACCAATTGAGTATGTATTTTATGAGGTACGATCTAAATACTTGAGTTGGGTCAAGTTGAGCAGAAGTTGTAGCTCGATTCTATTATATCTCAATTTTTGGCCCATTACATGTTGGATTTGACTTTTTAACTATTCTTCAAGTTTGTGTAAGATTGAGTCATGTTACTCCAAGTTCAAGAATTTCTTCATTTTGATTTCTACATTGAGAGTTATGTCCATTTTAACTAAATCTGTGCAAATAACATTCATTAATCACAATTTAAGGAGAACACTTTATTTCAAGCTAAAAATACAAGAAAATGCTAAAATTAGTGACATTAAATAGTGATTTAATCTCTTAACAAATATTCATTTTCATGTGTTTATCAAAAGACAAAATAAATATACTGGCAGAAGAACTTTGGCACTTTGACAGAGTCCTTATAATCCTAGTAGAGGTGGATAGAATATAAATAAACAAAATCCTGTTTCATTATACTTCTTTTTGGACCAAGATATATAATGTTCCTATAATGTGATAAGGTAATGACTAATAAATGGAATGAAGATCCTATTCTAGTTCCAATTTTTCCGGTTACAATAGCTAGAGCTAAAAGGTTCAAAAAATCTCAATGGATTGATTCAAAACATCTGGGTTGAGGTGAATTCATAGAGGCCCAAAGAAGATGTTTCACGTGTTCCACAAGGTTGAATGAAGATCTTATTCAAGTTCCAATTTTTTCGGTTACAATAGCTAGAGTTAAAAGGTTCAAAAAAAATCTCAATGGATTGATTCAAAACATCTAGGTTGAGGTGAATTCATAGAGGGCCAAGGAAGATGTTTCACGTGTTCCACAAGGTTGAATGAAGATCCTATTCAAGTTCCAATTTTTTCGGTTACAATAGCTAGAGCTAAAAGGTTCAAAAAAATCTTAATTGATTGATTCAAAACATCTAGGTTGAGGTGAATTCATAGAGGCCTAAGGAAGATGTTTCACGTGTTCCACAAGGTTGAATTTCCATTGTTTAAGCTTTGGAATAATCTAGAAGAAATTTCTTATATAAAAAAATAAATGAATTAAGTGGAGTTCCCTAAATTGGTGATTACCCAATTTTGGCTCATCAAGTATTAGGGAATGATGAGAACAGTAGTACAGTAGCCCATGTGAGCAACCCAGGTGGTTAGAAGCTTTTAGGAGCCTACAAGAAACATTTATAATAGTAGGTGTAATGTTTGAAATAAAGCCTTAGTTATTGGTGATAGCTGATAGTTAGTTAAAGTTTGCAGCTACATTTATTATTGTAGTTGCAAAGTTTAAAAGCTAGTTTAAATTAAAGCCTTATTGGTAGTTAATAGTTTTTAAATATACGAGGGATGAAAGGAAAGCATTTAGTAATTTAATTAAAAAAATTCTCTTTGATTCTTTTAGAACTCTTTGAACTTATCAGAATAATTTTTGTAGCGTTCTCATTCGACTTATCAATCAATCATTCCATAATTGATTGTGGCGTCTTCATTATACCAAGGTTCTTACTTCAATATAAATAATGGGTTGCGGTTTCATACAAATCTATTTCTAGATTATCTTGGAGTTCTTGATCCATAACTTTCTCAATTTCTTGGGTAGATCGTATCAGTTGGTATTAGAGCTTGGCACTAGTTACAGGTTTGCCTATATTTTTTATTTGAAAAAAAATAAAAATAAATAAATAAAGTGACATTGCGATTCAATTCTTGTAATTTTTATTTTTATTTTTCATCTTTTTGTTCCTTTTCGATTCCATAAATTTGAATTCCTTGCTCCAAAAAACAATTTTGAAATCCATGAAATAGTCTTATTTTCTAAGCCTTTAAATCTAATTTTCTTTTAGTGAGTTTTTGGTGAATTGTTGCTGAACATTGTGATATTTGGGTGGATCGTATTAGTTGGTATTAGAGCTTGGCACTAGTTGCAGGTTTGCCTATATTTTTTATTTGAAAAAAATAAAATAAATAAATAAAGTGACATTGCGATTCAATTCTTGTAATTCGTATTTCAATTTTCATCTTTTTGTTCCTTTCCGATTCCACAAATCTGAATTCCTTGCTCCAAAAACAAGTTTGAAATCCATGAAATAGTCTTATTTTCTAAGCCTTTAAATATGATTTTCTCTTAGTGAGTTCTTGGTGAATTATTGCTGAAAATTGTGGTATTTGTTTAATTAGTTTTATAAGAACCTATAGAGGATTACTACGAGTGAAAAAGCAAGAGTGGTGAGCATATAAGAGGGTAAAAGCCAATCTGATTTTGTATGAAACACGAGTGAAAGTTGAGTGAAATCATTCTTTGATGAAACACGTGAGAGAGTGTGCAAGGTTCCTTCTTTTGTTTCTCTAACTTTGTTTTACAGTAAACATGTCAGACAACAAGAATAAAAATACTTCCAAAAATGCATCAGAAATGATTGATCGAAAGTTTCTTATGGAAGCTTTAATAGGCGAGATGAGGAGAATATTGAAAGTAGAGATGGAACAGGTTCATGAACAGATAGATCAGGTAGAGAATGCAAGTTTAGAATAACCACAAAACAATCCTAATATGTGTAGGAGATGGAGAGTTCAACCTAGGGAAGTGAGAGTTGAAGTTAAAGAGTGTTATCGGGATGGTTTTAATGAAGAAAATGACCAGGATTCAATTATTGGTAATAGGAGATAAGGTGGGTGGTTTAGAGAAGCTAGGAATTAGAAAGATAATAACTTGGGTTGTATTAAGATAAAAAACATTCCATTATTTTAAAGCAAAAACGATCTAAAAGCTTACCTTGAGTGGGAGAAGAAGATAGAATTAGTATTTGATTCACAATTATTTTAAGCTTAAAATGGTAAAACTTGCACCCATTGAATTTTTTGGTTATGCAATTGTTTGGTGGGATCAACTAGTGTTAAATAGGAAGAGAAATAGAGAGCGTCCGATAGAGACTTAAAAGGAAATGAAAATTATAATGAGGAGACGTTTGTTCCAAGTCATTACTATCGTGAGTTGTACAAAAAATTGCAAAGTCTTACAAAAGGTAATCGAAGTGTGGAGGATTATTATAAGGACATGAAAATTGTTATGATCTGAGCGAATGTAGAGGAAGACCAAAAGGTTACTATGGCTAGGTTTTTGGTTGGTTTGAACTGAAAAATTGCTAATTTGATAGAATTGCAACATTATATGGAGTTAAGAGATATCTTGCACATGGCTATCAAAATTGAGAACTAACTCAAGAGGAGGGGCAGCAGTATATGACAAAACCCTAGCTCGGTTTCATTATGGAGGCCAAATTTTATGAAGAAAAAGAAGAAGTAAGCCACTGTCAAGTCCAAAATCAAGCACAAATAAGAAGCAACTAGTTATGGAAATCAAGGTAAATCTGATTCTTCCACCAATCAGAATCGTGATATTAAGTGTTTTAAATGCCAAGGCAGGGGTCACATGGCAAGCTGATATTTAAAAAAAAGAGTTATGATATTGCGAGATAATGGTGAGATTAAATCCGATAACGAAGATGACACCTAATATTTGCCACCATTAGAGAATGTGGACGATAAGGAATACGTTGCCCAAGGAGAATTATTGGTTGTGAGGAGAATTCTAAGTATACAGGTTAAAGAAGATGACAATGTGCAGCAAGAAAACATCTTTCGTGCTAGATGCCACATGCAAAACAAGGTATATAGTGTAATTATTGATAGAGGTAGTTGTACTAACATTGCTAGCACTACAATGGTGGAGAAATTAAGGCTACCAACAATTAAATATCCCCGACCTTACAAAATGCAATGGCTCAATAACAGTAGTGAGGTAAGGGTTACTAAACAAGTGTTAGTTTCCTTCCACATTAGAAAATATGAAGATGAAGTTTTATGTGATGTAGTTTTGATGCAAGCTGGACACTTGCTACTAGGCTAACCATAATAATTTGATCGGCGCGTTAAGTATGATGGTTTCACTAACAAATACTCATTTGTGCTTAATCAAAGGATAATCACTCTAGTCCCTTTATCATCAAAGCAGGTCTATGAAGATCAAGTGAGATTACAAAAAAAGAGTGAGAAAAAGAAAACAAGTGAAAATCAGAAAGAAAATAGAAGAGAGACCGAGAAAAATGAAAGAGAAAACATGAGGACAGATTTGGCCATTGAGAGAAAAGCAGAGAGAAAAGAAAACTTCTATGCAAAAGCAAGTGAAATAAAAGAAGTGATGTTTTTAAATTAGTAAATAATTGTACTTTTGTACAAAGAGGCGTATTTAAACACTAACAAACTTGACTCGTCTCTGCCTAGTTCAGTTATTTCTCTTTTGTAGGAGTTTGATGATGTCTTTTTAGAGGAGATTCCACCTAGTTTACCTTCTATTTGAGGAATTAAATGTCAAATCAATTTTATACCTAGTGCTTCCATTCTAAACCGACCAGCCTATCAAACCAATCTCAAGAAGGCAAATGAGCTACAAAGGCAAGTTAGTGAATTGATGGAAAATGGGTACGTAAGGGAAAGTATGAGTCCGTGTGCCGTGATAGATTTTAGTTCCTAAAAAGGATGGAACGTGGAGAATGTGCGTTGATTGTCGAGAAATCAACAATATAATAGTAAAGTATCATCATCTTATTCCTCATTTAGATGATATATTAGATGAACTGCATGATGCTTGTCTATTTTTCAAGATTAATTTAAAAAGTGGGTATCATCAAATAAGAATAAAAGATGGCGATGAATGGAAAACTGCTTTTAAAATGAAATATGGTTTATATGAGTGGTTAGTTATGCCATTTGGATTAACTAATGAACCGAGTACTTTTATGTGATTAATGAAACTTGTCTGACGTGTTTTCATGGGTAGGTTTGTTGTTATTTATTTTGAAGATATTCTCATTTATAACAAAAACTTAGATGATCATATTATACATTTAAAATCTATTTTGGATGTACTTAGAAAAGAAAAGTTATTTACTAACTTAAGGAAGTGTACTTTTTGTACCGATAAGCTTATGTTTCTTGGTTTTTTTGTGAGTGCATAAGGAATACAGGTTGATGAAGTAAAGATCCACGCGATTCAAAAATGGCCGAGTCCCACAAGTGTAGGTCATGTTCGTAGTTTTCATGGGCTCACTAGTTTTTACAAGAGGTTCGTGAAAGACTTTAGCAGCATCATCTCACCACTTACCGAAGTCATCAAGAAGAATGTTTGATTCAAATGGGGAGAGAAATAAGAGAAGGCGTTCCAATTGATCAAGGAAAAATTAACTTATGCTCTTTTACTTGCTTTACTTGATTTTACTAAAATAATTGAAATTGAATGTAATGCTTCAGGTATAGGTATAGGCACAATTATTATGCAAGAAGAAGACCAATAGCATATTTCAGTGAGAAAGCCTTAAAATACCCTACTTATGATAAAGAATTATTTGCATTGGTTCGAGCATTAGAAATATGGCAACACTGCCTTTGGCCTAAGGAGTTCGTGATTCACACCGATTATGTGTTCTTAAAGCATTTGAAAGGCCAACACAAGTTGAACATGAGACATGCATGATGGGTGAAATTCATTGAGATACTTCCATATCTCATCCAATATAAGCAAGGTAAGGAAAACATCGTTGCCGATGCACTTTCTCAAAGGTATATATTAATTTCTACTCTTGATGCAAAGTTACTTAGTTTTGAGCATATTAAAGAATTATATCCTTTAGACCATAATTTTTGTGAGGAGTTTAGGGCTTGTGAGAATAACGCAGTATGTAAGTTCTTTAGGTATGAGGGTTTCTTGTTTCGAGAAAATAAATTGTGTATATCAAATTTCTCTTTACAAGATTTGTTAGTAAGGGAATCCCATGGTGGAGGGTTAATGGAACACTTTGGAGTTGCTAAGACCTTAGCCATTTTGTAAGAACACTTTTATTGGCTATACCTGAAAAGAGATGTTGAGAACATTTATCGTAGATATGTCATATATAGGCAAGCGAATTCTCGAGTGCAACTTCATGGTATATACACACTATTACCTATTCCTAATGAGCCTTGGATTGATATTTCAATGGACTTAGTGTTAGGTTTGCCTAGGTCTAAACGTGGTAAAGATTTCATTTTTATAGTTGTGGATAGTTTTTTAAGTCGGCACATTTAATTCCATGTCACAAAACTGATGATGCTTCACATGTTGTTAATTTGTTCTGTAAAGAAATTGTAAGAATACATGGTATACCTAGAACAATAGTTTCAGATAGAGATGCTAAGTTTTTTAGTTACTTTTGGAAGACTTTGTAGTGTAAGTTAGGAACTAAATTGTTATTTTCTACTACTTGTCATCCACAAACTGATAGTCAGACCGAAGTAGTGAATAGGACTTTGTCTACTTTATTGAGGCCTATTATTAAAAAGAATATCAAAACTTAGGAAGAATGTTTACCACATATTAAGTTTGCTTATAATTGTACTACTCATTCTTCTACTAAGTTTTCACCATTTAAAATTGTTAATGGTTTTAATCCTTTAACTATATTGGATTTAACACCATTACCTTTGCCTGAATGTGCTAACATAGTTGGAAGAAAATGGCTGAATTTGTTAAGTAGATGCATAAAAAAGAAAAAGTCAACATTGAGAGGAAGATGGAGCAATGCGCAAAACAAGTTAATAAAGAGCTTCGACAACTAATTTTTTAACCCGGAGATTGGGTTTGGCTCCACATGGGAAAAGAAATATTTTTGACACAAAGGGGATCTAAGTTACTTCTAAAAGTAGATTAACCTTTTTAAGTCCTTGAATGCATTAATGACAATGCATATAAGTTAGATTTTACTAGGTGAGTACAATGTTAGTGCCACTTTTAATGTTATTGATTTAAGTTCTTTTTATGTAGGTAATGATTTGAGGACAAATCTTTTTCAATAAGAGGGGAATGATGAGGGCACGACTAATAAATGAAATACAGATTTATTCAAGTTCTAATTGATCTAGTTATAGGTGCTCAAGCTAAAAGGTTCAAGAAAACTCTCAATGAACTGATTCAAAATATCTGGGCTGAGGTGAATTCATAAAAGTCCAAGGAAAATGTTTCACGTGTTCCACAAGGTTGGATTTCCATAGTTCAAGCTTTGGAATAATCTAGAAGAAATTTCTTAGATCAAAAAGTGGGTGGACTGAATGGAGTTTTCTAAATTGGTGATTATCCAAATTTGACTCATCAAGTGTTAGGGAATGGTGGGAACAGTAGCACAGCAGTCCATGTGAGCAACCCAAGTGGTAAGAAGCTTTTGGGAGCCTACAATAAATATTTATGATAGTAGTTGTAATGTTTGAAATAAAACCTTAATTATTGGTGGTAGCTGGTAGTTAGTTAAAGTCTACAGCTGCATTTATTATTGTAGTTGCAAAATTTGAAAGCTAATTTAAATTAAAGCCTTATTGGTAGTAGTTGGTAGTTAGTAGTTTATAAGTTGTCATTAAATATTGTAATAAATGCTAGCATCCCAAGTGTTCACTATAAATACATGAGGGCTGAGAGGAAAGCATTCAGCAATTCGATTAAAAAAATTTCCTTTGGTTCTTTTAGAACTCTCTGAACTTATTAGAACAATTTCTATGGCATTCACCTTCGACTTATCAATCAATAATTCTATAATTAATTGTGGCGTCTTCATTATACTAAGGTTCTTGCTTCAATATAAGTAATAAGACGCGGTTTTATACAAATCTATTTGTAAACAGTCTTGAAGTCTTTGATCCACAACTTTCTCAATTTCTTGGATTGATATTATCATAATGTGTATGCATAGAAGTTTGATTAAAATGCCAGGTAGCAAGATAAGACATGTGGACGAAATAAACTCAAATGCACAATGTGGCTATAAAAGGAAATTTGTAAGAGAGAATCATAATTGATATAACAAAACCCTTAAAGAGATTTATGAAGTTGGGGATAAAAGGGTTGTAAGAAAAAGCTACCCTACCAATTTTGTATAAAAGGCTCATTGACTTCTGTTATATATGTGGAAGAATGGAGCATGGTTATAGGGAATGTGAAGAATTTAAAAGAAAATTACAGAAAAATCAAGATAAAGTAGAAGGAACTAAAATGGGTGTAATAAGATAAGAAGACTTTGCCTATAAATAGTGATTGAGAGCTGAAAATATTGGGATACCAACAAATATAATAGAGAGAAGGAGAAGCCTTACAAAGCAAATGAAAGAGTATAGGAAAATAGTCACTAATTCAATCAAAGGGAATTTCAGAACAAGATGATTAAAAACGCATATGAAGAACAAAGAAGATGAGGGGCTCAAATCCAAATGCTGAAACCAAAGGGGGAGCTAACCCAACTCTAGACCTTGACCCAAATTCAACAAATGAAGGATGAACCGACTCAAGGGAGAATCCATCTAACTTGGGGGAGAACTACTAGGTCCATGATGAACCTAGACCGTAATTAAGGGGTATGCTAAAAGAGGCAAAAATTTATAATAATAAAGAAAAGTTAAGAGGGACAGATATAGATGTAGGTAAGGTGGGAAATGAGTCAAAAGATTCAAATAAAAAGCTAGAATTTGGCGCCAAACTTAGCCATGCTAAAGGCTAAGAATCAATAGGCCAAAAAGTGTTGTGAATACAAAAGGCTCAAAAAACACGCAAAGAGGGGCTCATTACAAGCCTGCTTAGAATAAGGAAGAAAAAATGGAAACACATGGAAAGGGAACCCGACTTAGAAAAGCAAAATGGTCATATAACTAATCTAGCGGAAAGGAAAAAAAAAGGGTCTAAGGTGGCAGCCCAAAAAATAAAAGAGGAAAATTTGAATTAATGCAACCAATATTTGTGCTTAACATAAATGGCAAAGACGATATGGAAAGCAATGATAGGATGAAACGTTATTGGTGAAGGCTAACCTTTAGACCCACCGAGAATAATAAAAATCCTAAGTTGAAATGTGTAGGGTTTGGAGCCCTTAGACATTATGAGCCCTAAAAAAACCTCAACAAGAATAAGTGAAACATCTTGTTTCTCTGTGAAACTAAATTATAGGAAACCGAATGAGGTATGTGGGTAGTCGATTAAATTTTAGGAATTGCTTAGCTGTTAATAGGGAAGGGCTAGCGGGAGATATTGCTTTGCGATGGGACTATGATGTGGACCTCTAAGTGTTATCTTCAACAAGTGCTAGGTGGACTCAATTATCAGGAAGGGAATACTCTAAAGCATTGAGATTTATAGGAATCTATGGTATGCCAAAGGTCGAGCAAAAAAAACATAAATATGAACTTTTTTGAAAAGATTACCATACTTTGTTGATCTTTAATGGATATGCAGTAGGGAATTCAATGAGATCTTCAATGGTTAAGGGCAAACAGATAAGCACAATGGCTATAGAGGATTTTAGAGCAATTGTTAGAATAAGTAAACTGGAGAAAATAAGATGGAGTGAATTTCCTTATACATGGTCGAATAGAAGATTTAGCCCAAATTTTATAAAAGAAAGATTGGAGATATTTTTGTGTAATTAAGTGTTGGTATGAACACTATAGAAGATATAAAGTGACCCATCTAGCAGCAATGAGGTTAGACTATTGTCTCATTTTGGCTGAGATATGGGAAAATGATAAACGGAGTGAGAAAAAGTAGAGGATAGATTCTAGGTTCCACTATGAGGAAATTTGGAACATGTATGAATATTTTAAGAGAATAGTTGTAGAAGGATGGATTGACCATAAAAAGGGTGGACAAGAACCAATCAATTAAATTATTGGAAAAATAGAGAGGACAAAGGAAGCTCTAAAAGGTTAGAGTAAGAAGGAATTTTGGGGAAGGGAGAGAAAAATTAAATAATTGATAACGGAGTTGAATTAGTATAAGTTATCTAACCAATAGTATGAGCCCAACAATAAAATAAGGTTTTTGGAAAATCAAATTGATAAAAAATTTCACGAAGAAGAAATATACTAGAGGTAGAGGTCTAAACATCATGGTTGAAGGAAGGAGATATAAACACAAAATATTTCCATGCCAGAGCCAGTAACAGAAGAAGAAAGAATAAGATAAAATGTTTGCATGATAAATAGGGGAAATGGACTAAAGATAAGTAGAGACTGAAGCAAAAAGACTACTTTCTGCATCTCTTTAAATCAACAAATCCCTCAATGGCACAAAATAAGGCAGCATTGATGGCATGAAAGCTAAGATAACAAGAGAAATTAATGAAGAGCTAAAAAGACTATTCACAAAGGAAAAGGGTCATAAAGGCTATGTGGTAGACAAACCTATCCAAAGCTTCTGACCCAAAGAGACTATTAGCTAGCATCTACCAGAAACATTAGGAGCAAGTAGGAGGGGATATAATTGAAGCTTGTCTCCAAGTGCTAAACCATAGAGGTAATGTAACAACTCTTAATCACACATTAATTACCATAATCCCAAAAACTCAAAACCCCTAAACACCAGTAGAATTTAAGCTTACTTGCCTTTGTAATGTAATTTATCGATTCATTGCTTAAGCTATTACAAATAGACTAAAAAAGATGCTTGCACAAATTATTTCCCCAAACTATAGTGCAATCATTCCAGATAGATTGATAAGTGATAATATAATCATAGAATATGAATGCTTACATAAGATTATGAGTAATAAATAAGGGAAAGAATGGTTTATTACTTTTAAGATAGACATAGTAAAGCTTATGATAGAGTAAAATGGGATTTCTTTAGGGATGCTGTGATAAAATTAGGGTTTGAGGAGGATTAGGTTGAGCTAGTTATAAGATGTACTTCCACTGCCTCTTTTTAAGTACTAATGAATATGGTAGTGAGTGAAAACTTTAAGGCCAATAGGTGATTAAAGCAGGGTTGTCCCATCTCCCATACCTACTCATATCTATATTGAAGCCTTCTCAGTGCTTATGCGAACAACTAAACAGGAAAGGTAACTTAAAGGGATTAAATTTAGCAATACTCTATTAACATCACACATCCTGTTTGCTGATGACAATCTTGTGTTTATAAGATTAACATACCAAGAATGTTTTTTCCACAAATAAATATTTGATTGTTACAGTAAAGCATCGGGCCAAATATTCAATTATGATGAGTCTTCCATATTCTTTAGCCCAATATCACCAGAGACCAACCAAACACTCTAAAGGATATTTTTCAAGTTAAAGAAGTATCTATGCATGACAAATATCTAGGGTTACCATCCATGGTTGGTAAAAACAAGAAATAGTAGCCTAAGCAGTGCCTATATATGTTATGAGTGTTTTCAAATTCCTTGGAGGGCTATGTGAGGATCTCTAAAAACTACTCATAAGATTTTGGTGGGGCTTAAAAGAGAATAAGAAAAAGAAAATCCATTGGGTATGGTGGAGGAAGTTATGTCAAAAGAATAGTAATGAAGGCCTTGGGTTTAGGAAATTCAGTTGTTTCAACCAAGCTATCTTAACAAAACTGAGATGGAGAATTTTGCAAATGTTAGATTCCTTAGTAGCAAGGATACTTAAAGTTAGATATTTCCCATAAGGTTAGTTCTTAAAGGCTAAATTAGGAAATAATCCTTTTATGTGTAGAGAAGCATTCTTTGCGTCTTTCTAGTGATAATAAGGTGGAAGTCCCGATTAATGAAGAGAACAAATGGAAAAAGGAGGTAATCAAACAATTTTTTAAAGAGGAAGATATGCAATTAATCTTAAAAATTCCATTACATCTAGCAAAGACAAAGGACACTATATGTTGCCATTATTACAGGAGGGGTGTGTGTTCTGTCAAGATTGGCTATTGTATGGATCTCTAGGAGAAGACTTTAATGGATCCAACAACATTAACAAACATGGAAAAAGGATGGAGGCTTATTTAGACACTGTCAGTCCCCTAAGAAAGTCAAAATCTTCCTATGAAAGGCATGTCCAACTTGTTGCCCACTACTACTACTCTATTAACCAAAAAGGTTATGAATTATCCATTTTGCCAAAGATGCCTTAAGGAGAAAGAAAACAACTTCCATGCTCTGATCAGGTTCAAGGCTATTAAGCCATTGTGGCAATGTTCTTAATATGCTGGCTTGGTTAAGGGAATTCAAAAGATGAACCTATAGAGCTTTTATCTAATATGTTTCTATAGTTGTCATGAAGGAAGAACTTAAGCAGATAGTAAAAATTTTATGGGCAAACTAGAAAGTAAGAAACAATTTTCTAACCAATGGAACACATAAGGCCCTACAAAGATTAATTGCAATAGTAGACGCATACTTACTTTCTAATAATAAGGGGGGGATAAACCAGACCATATAGAGAATTCGTACCAAGGATATAAGGGCTCAGAAAGGGATGTAATGCAAATGACACTGCACAACCTATATGTATATAAGAGAAACACGTGGGCTTAGAGGGACACATGAGATATATGAGCTTGGAGAGGCTTAAGTTCAGCAATCACATGATCCATTAAGTTTGCCAAATAGGCCAATCACAATACTTAGAGCCAATCAATTTAAAGAAGCATTAAATGGGTTGATTCAACAAGTTTGTGAGATGGCAAACACATGAAGGCCTGGCATAAGCCCAAATCCATTTCAAATATGTTCAAATTAGATTCAAAGAAATCTAATCACTTTGATTAAGGAAAATTTTCTAGATATTTAATTCTGGAAGGCTAACAAATCACTTTTTTATTAAATTCAAGAATTAGAAACATGTTGGCTGAATTGTTGTGATATGTTTGAATTTTGTTGTGTTAGTTGTAATTGTGGACTTTTGGGTATGCGGGTAGCTGTAAGTTTGTTGTGATATGTTTGAATTTTGTTGTGTTAATTGTAATTATGGATTTTTTAGTGAAAGGGTAGCTATAAGTTTAGACTTTAAGTAAGAGGGTAGTTGTAATTTTGAGATTTATGTTTGAAAGTTATAACTTGACATCCTATATAATCTTTATATTATCATAGGGATTGAGAGTGAGTGGACAGGATTCAGAAAATAAAATTTGAGAGTTTTTGTGTTCTTCTTTCATTCTTGAAAGGATTTGAACTTATCAAGTTTATTTTTATGGTGTTCAAACTACCAGACTTATCACCTTGATTCTTGACTGTCCTTGGGTTTCTTGGTGTGGCATCTTCTATCCAGCCGCAATCTTGGTTCTATGTTTGCTAACTTAAGGGTTAAGACTCATCAAACTTACATCTTAAAGATCTTTGGTTTGATTCCACATTTTTGTGTTAAGTTTCATCACATCGTTGACGAGGTTCGTAGTAGTTAGTATCAGAGCTTTGGTTTCAAGGCAAGTTTGAATTGTCCCTTTAATTATTTTATTGTTCCATTGAATCTTGCATAAATTGTTTTGGATAAGAAAAAAACTTACTCGTTGCGCATTCTATCTTGAAAACTCTATTTTGTTATAAATTCGTATTTTTTATTTCTAGTTTCTGAAATTTAAAAAAGAAAAGAAAAGAAACAAACAAAAACAAATAAAAAAAGAAAAAAAGAAAGAAAAAGAAGCCAGAAAAGTGTTTTCATCTTCATCGAAATTTTGAATCTTGATCCGTCTTTCAACAATTTGAAATCACTTTGCCAAGTTGATTGTTACATTAATTTTTTAAAGATTGCTACTTAAATCTTGTGACTTGTCTCGGTTGCTTCTCATCTTGAATTGGCACTTAAATCTTGATTGTTCTTGAGTCTGATTAAAAGTAAAAAAAAACACGTGAGTGGAAAGAGGTAAGAGTAATGAGAACATAAGAGGGTAAAACCCGTTTGAGTACTAAACACGAGAGTGAGTGAATTTTCTTGAGTGAAACACATGAGGGAGTGCTTATGAGGCCCTTAACTATGCTTTTGCATATTCTAAACATGTTACACAATCAAGAAGAAAGCTCAACCAAAGAGTTACAACAACCAACCAATCTTAACCTATAGCTGCGGGTGTTGTTAGGCGAGATGAGACAGATGATGAAAACCGAATAGGAGCAAATTCATAAGAGGATGGATAGGTTGGAAAATAAAAGGCAACATCAAAACACTTCCATTAGGCAACCACCTAAGCGAGTGCAACCAGGAATACAATGGGGAGATGTTAAAGATAAAAGGAGTTGGATGAATTGAATGAACCACCAATGAACCAAGATAAATGTGGGTGTGGATATGGAGATAGAAACACTAGGAGGGGAAGATCTAGGTGGGATGATGACTTAGAAAGCATTAAAGTGAAGATTGCACCATTCCAAGGTAAAAATGACCTAGAGGCATATTTTGAATGTGAGATGATGATAGAGATGATCTTCAATTGTCACAACTACTCCAAAGCCAAAAAGGTAAAATTGGCTGCAATTGAATTCACTAACTATGCTATTATTTGGTGGGATCAATTATTGAAAGAAAGAATAAGAAATCACGAACGACCTGTTAAGACAAGGAACAAAATGAAGGCCATCGTGAGAAGATGCTTATTCCTAGCTACTACTATCAAGAGTTGTATAACAAACTGTAGCGTCTAACTCAA
Source organism: Ailanthus altissimus (assembly GCA_946807835.1). NCBI lineage: Eukaryota > Viridiplantae > Streptophyta > Magnoliopsida > Sapindales > Simaroubaceae > Ailanthus > Ailanthus altissimus. Next base: position 11,395,007 of record OX327683.1, read on the forward strand.
GGATCCAATAACGTTGATGAATACTATAAAGAGCTGAAAGTTGCTATGATCCAAGAGAATGTAGAGAATGACAGAGAAGCCTCTATGGCTAGGTTCTTGCATGGCTTAAACTGGGAGATAGCAGACATGGTGAAGATGCAGAATTATGTGAAGTTGATGGATATGGTGCACCAAGCCATCAAAGTTGAGCAGTAATTGAAGTGAAGGAATATAGTTAGAAGAGGATCAAACATGACTGCCACAAACTCATGGAGACTAGCCCTTAAAAGAGATGAATTTTCATTAACTAAGCCTAAGTCTGAGCCATCTAAGGATGCCAAACAAGCTGCGATGTTGAAACAAGGTAAAACAAAATCCACAACTTCTAAAAATTGTGACATTAAGTGCTTCAAATACCAAGGCAATGGATATATAGATAGCCAATGTCCAAACAAAATGGTGATGCTGATCAACACTCAATGGGAGATTGAGTCAAAAGATAAGCAAGAAGACGAAGTTGATAAAATGCTACCTCTTGAAGATGACTAGAAAGAGCAATTTGCAGTAGAAAGAGAATCATTGGTGGCAAGACGAGCTCTTAACGCATAAGACAAGAAAGAAGAAAATAATCAGCAGGAGAACTTGTTCCATACTCGATGTTTCGTGAACCAAAAAGTTTATAGCGTTATAATTTATGGTGGGAGTTGCACCAATGTTGCCAGCACTAAATTGGTGGAGAAATTAGCGTTAACTACCTTGAAACATCCAAGACCATACCAACTTCAATGGCTAAATAATTGCGGAGAAGTCAAGGTAATCAAACATGAGTTAGTGGCATTTTTCATCGGCAAATATGATATGACAAAACTACAATTTGTCATATATTTTCTCATGTTTTTATTTTGATATTTTATGAGAATAAATGGCTATTTATGTGTTTTATGGTTATTTATAGGGACTTGAACAAAATTTAAAGAGAAAAACAATGAAGAACCATCTCCCCGGTCTAAGATTAAAGTCTTTCCGGAGAGACATAAGGAGATTGCAGCAAAAGATACTGCTCGAGGTTTAATTGCAAAAATATGGAAGCCAAAAAAGAAGAAACCCAGCAAGATCACTTACACAAATGCTTCCATCAGCATCTTCGACCCACCATAAAAGAATAGGAAGCCCCGTCAAGCCGATGACGTTAAATCAAGCTCTACTTGGGAGGCAACCCAAGGTAAGTATTATTATTATTATTATCATTTTTTTCAGCATCTAAAAAAAAGGGGGGGGGGATCAGCACTGTAGCGAGAGAGTTCAGCGCGGCAGCGATATGAAATTCGAGTCCATACCGCCCCGCGATAAACACTTTAGCACGCCAGAGGGAATTCAATAAGCAGCTCACAATAAGCCTTCAACACTGCAACAACAGACGATTATCGCATCAGCGCCAGAACATCGCCCCAGCGACGGAGAATCAGCGCTATAGCGAAATGTGAACAAGAAAGTCTCTTACTTTCACTTCTTTATCTTTCGACATTGGGGACAATGTTAAAATTAAGTTTGGGGTGGGAAACATTTTCTTGTGTTCATTTTGCTGCATGATTTGAGTGGTTATTCTTGTGCGTTAAATTTGTTTTTTAGTTAGTTAGTTTTTCTTAGTTAATTAGTTTTTATTAGGTTGTGTTAAGATGATCATTAGTCTATGATAAGAAAAAAAATATATGGTTGAATTTATTTTTTTACAAATCCATAGGGAATTACTTGAGACAATTTTGGTTATCTAAGTTTAGGAACAATTTCGACCTTATTTATAATCACCATTCTTTTTTAGCACTTTATTAAGCATAAATAGTTATAACTATTACTTAGAGATACTTATGCTTTAGGGAGTACATTACTGTCTCAAAGACAGATACTTTAGAACTTGTCTTTAATTACCACTTGAGGTGAAATCTTAGGAATTACATGAATAGAAAAATGACATTAGGCCATCTTTGGACTGATTGAGCCTTTCTAGCCTACCTTTTATTGTATATTTATTCCTAGTACCTTATTTGAGCTAAATTATCTATTATTTGGTTTAACCACATTATAAGCCCAAGACTTAAAGTTTACTTATTCAAAGATTTACCAGTAACACCATAAACCCTGTATTTGCTTAGAAATACTCTTGAAAAGAAAATGTTGTAGTGATATGAGAAAAATAAGTTTGGGTGTATTCCAAAAACAAATTTCAAAAAATCAAGTAAAATAAAATACCCCTAGCTTATGAAAGAGAAGAAATTTTTTGAAAAATAAGGGTTAAAAAAAAGGATGAGAAACACAATAAGTTTGGGATAGAGATAATATAAGGAACAAAAATATCAAGAGGTTTCTAGGTTAAAGTCTAAGTGTTCATGGTGTGAATTGAACCTCATATATTTATTATTTTATCCTACCATGACCCTAGTCTTACGTTACAAGCTAAGTAAGTCTTAAATAAATCCTTAGATATGTGATTTTTTACATTAGTGGAGAGTGGTAGTAAAGATAAGCCTATAGGAGTGTCATTATACAAATTAAATACTAAGGCATCATCTTTTCTGTACGAATTAAAGTATAAAGTAAATCAAAGTATGGTTTGACTATTTGCTTGCTGCTTGCACACACACACATGGTGATTGTTTATAAGGAAGAATGAGAGACTAAATGAAGATATTTAGAATTGCTAATAGCTATTTATCTACCTTAAGAATTTGTACCATTTCGTCAGCCTTTGAGACAATGATTTTGATCATCTTACTAGTTTAGTATATTTTATTTTGTTTTCTTTATTTGTTAAATAAGTCAAGTATAACCCTTTCTTTCTCTCTTAGTTTTATTTTATTGCTTGAGGACAAGCAAGTGTTTAAGTTTGGGAGAATTTGATAAGGAAAAATTTGTCATATATTTTCTCATGTTTTTACTTTGATATTTTATGGTTTTATGAGAATAGATGGCTATTTATGTGCTTTATTGTTATTTATAGGGACTTGAACGAAATTTAACAAATAGGGACTAAAATGCAAACTTTTTAAAGTATGTGTCTAGCGCCCCAGCGCCACAAGGATTTTTGCTCCAGCGCTGGAACAGTGATCGAAATAAGAAAATCAAAAAGACGTCCTGTGAAGTCGCAACTGGCGCCCTAGCGCCAGACCAGCATCGCGCCAGCAACAGGACAGCGCCTCAGCGCCATCACTCCACTGCTCTAGCGGTGCGGCCTTCTACATGCAGCGCCCCAGCGACAGCATCCAACGCTCCAGCGATAGTTCGAGTCCTAGTCCGACGAGAATTGAGATTTTCAAGCTCATATCAATCCCTATAAAAAGCCTCTCAACCCCAGACATTAAAAATAACCTAGAGAACCCAAGACACATTCAAGAACACCAAGAATATAGAACACGAGTCTTAAAGAGCAATAAATATTTAATTGAAACAACTTTAGAGAGAGATTCAAGGCGTTCTTCGGTATCAAGAGTTCTTAGGCAGCGCAATTAAGAGCAATTCGTCGTCTATATCGATTTATTATTGACTGTATCATGATTTTTTATTATTTTTACTGTTGTTCTCTTATAGCCATGAGCTTACTTATTTTCTAAGGTTAATACTTGAACTCAATATGTTTGCTTAATTGCCATATCTTTTGAATATTTAATAAACTTAGTTCTTTGATATTCAAATTACTTGATCTTAATGCTTCAATATATCTGGCCAATATATGGTAAATGAGTTGGTAATATTGTTGATAAACTCTGAAGAGGAATCATAATATTTAGACCTAGATAATTTGATGCATGATTATAGAGTAACATTCAATGTTGCATATGCAAGTTTTAATTTAAGATAGGAATATACCTAATTGACATGTATGATCAATCAGACTTAATCTTAATGAATCTTAATTTATTACAAGTACCATAGAAATATAGGTATTTGGTAAATTAAGGTATACTTGCATGACCTTGGAAGAGGCTTGTGAATACATTAGTGTTTTGATCAATAACAAAGACTAAAATGAATTAAATATTAGAAGATTAATCATTAGAAAGCATATTAAAGAATAGTATTAATCCTAGGTTTTCTCTATATTGCTATCACCTAAATCTCTTTGCATTGTATTTTTGTTTTTATATTTTCTACATTCATTCTTAGATTTTTATTTTTCTAAATAATTATTAGGAATACATAATTTTAGTAATTGGTTAAAAAGAAGAAATTATCCCTGTGGGTTCGACATCCGACTTATTTAGTCCCTTTATTACTTGCATACGATAGTGTATACTTGTACTTAATTTTAAGATATAGAATTATAACATCAGATAATTAGATGCTTTGTGATATGGTACCTATATATGCATGTCACATCCTATTTGGATGACCATAACAGTTTGATAGGCGAGTCATGTATAACGGTTACATCAACAGGTACTCTTTTATCATCAAAAGTAGCCTATAACACTTGTTCCATTGACTTCTAAACAAGTTCTTGAAGACCAACTCAAGATGTAAAAAGCAAGTGAAAAGAGAAAAAAGAAAAAAAAGAAAGGCCAAAGATGAGAGAAAAGAAAATGAGATGAGAGAAAAAAAGAAAAGCAAAAGCATGAAATGAGGTGAGAGGGAAAATGAAAGAGTTGCGGCCTTGGTGAGTGCAAGAGAGGAAAAATATAACTACATAGTAAAAAAATGCGAGATCAAGAGAGCTTTATTTTTACAACAGTCCCTTATAGCACTTATATACAAGGAGGCTCTTTTGTGTACAAACTATCTTGCCGAATCTTTACCGAGCAACATTATTTCTCTTTTGCAGGAATTCGATGATGTCTTTCCTAATGAGGTGCGTCCAGACTTACCTCTAATTTGAGGAATTGAACATTAAATTGATTTCATACCTGGTCAATAATTCCAAACCGACCCGCCTATAAAAGTAATCCTGATGAGATAAAGAAACTTCAACGACAAGTTAACGAGCTGATGGAAAAAGGGAATGTTAGAGAGAACATAGGTCCTTCTGTGGTTCTGGTGCTACTAATGCCTAAGAAGAATAGGACATGGAGGATGTGTATTGATTGTCGAGCCATCAACAACATTACATTAAAGTATCGTCATCCTATTCCTTAATTAGATGATATGTTAGATGAACTGCATAGATCTTGTGTGTTTTTTAAGATTGATCTTAAGAATGGATACCATCAAATTAGGATGAAAGAAGGTGATGAGTGAAAAACTGCATTTAAAACAAAATATCATTTATATAAGTAGCTAGTGATGCCTTTTGGATTAACTAATTCACTTAGTACTTTCATGAGACTTATGAACTATTTTTTGCATGCGTTCATTGGCAAATTTGTAGTTGTCTACTTTGATGATATCTTGATTTATAGAAAAAATCTAGACGATCACGTTGAACACTTAAAACTTGTTTTAGAGGTTTTAAAGAAAGAAAATTTATTTGCGAACTTTAATAAATGTATCTTTTACACAGATAAACTTGTGTTTCTTGGTTTTGTTGTAAGTTCTAAAGAAATTGAGGTTGGCAAGAAAAAGGTAAAGGCAATTCAAGATTGGCCAATGCCTACTTCAATAACTCAGGTAAGAAGCTTCCATGGCTTGTCTAGTTTTTACCGATGCTTTGTTCGAGATTTTAGCAGTATAGTTGCACCCTTAACCGAAGTCATCAAGAAGAACGTTCCGTTTAAGTGGGGAGAAGAGCAAGAAAAAGCATTCAAGTTCATCAAAGATAAATTGACTATTACACCTTTACTTGTTTTACCTAACTTTATTAAAATATTTGAAATTGAGTGTAATGCTTCAGGTATAGGTATTGGAGAAGTGTTGATGCAAGAGGGAATGAACTTTAGATACGATTGCCTTGCTAGGTGTAGATTATAATTAAGATTCTTATGTTTTGTTGTCCTTTTGTTTGTTTTCTGCTATGTGAATTTTTTCAAAGAGTCTTGTTTTGGGGCTAATTAAGGCTGAATTGGTCGTACGAATTTTTGCATTTCAAGTTGTGGCATTGACTTATTTATTATCATGCTAGATAGGTTTATGAAGTTTGATTAACTAGTATTCTAAATCCTATCATTTTAGAAAATTTAATGATTTTTACTGTGAACTCAAGTTTTGAACAATTTGAAATTTAGTTTTCTTATGAGCTAGTTAGAAGATATGGTTTTTATTTTTGGTTTGTTATTTAATATTTAATTTTAGTTGGGTGATAAATCAATAGCAAAGTCATAATTATAATCGTGAGTTATAGATTATAACAATAGTTTCGACACAATAAAGTAGCTATCTTGTTAAGTAACTTCGTATAGATGCTTTTTCCAATTAACTTAAGGTTATACAGATTAGAGTGACTGTTATATATTACAATCTAATGTGCCTATTAATTATAAGTGAGGATTTTATCTTCTCTCAGATATGTTGGATTGAGAAGGCACCTATTTATTGATCAATATTTGCTTAAAGATAAGAGTAATTCTCTTAATCTTACTGTGGACAATGGGGCAGTCCTAAAATATTCACTTACGACAAAGAATTATATGTATTAGTTCGAACTCTAAAGACCTGGTAGAACTACCTATGGCCGAAAGAGTTTGTTATTCATATGGATCACGAATCTTTGAAGCATTTAAAGGGGCAGCATAAGTTAAGCAGATGTTATGCTAGTTGGGTGGAGTTCATTGAAATATTTCTCTATGTGACCAAATATAAACAAGGTAAGGAAAAACGTAGTTACTGATGATGCACTATCAGGTAGCTTTACTTTCAACCCTTGATGCTAAATTGCTTGGATTTTATTACATTAAGGAATTATACGCAAATGATTCTGATTTTGGTGACTTATTTAAAATTTTCACTAAAAAGGCGAGTGTGAAGTTCTATTTACATGATGATTTTCTGTTTCGAGAAAATAAATTATGTGTTCCACATTCATCCTTGCGTGAATTATGTGTTCGGGAAGCATATGGTGGTGGTTTGATGGGTCATTTTGAGGTAGCAAAGACTTTAGGAGTATTGTATGAGCATGTGTTTTAGCCACACATGAAATGTGACGCAGAAAGGATTTGTGCGAGATGCATTACTTGTAGGCAACTTAAGTCTAGGTATTAACCATATGGGTTATACATACCCCTCCCTATTCCTAGTGCATCTTGGGTTGATGTTTCTATGGATTTTGTTTTGGGCTTACCTAGGACTAAGAGAGGGAGAGACTCGGTTTTTATGGTTGTTGATAGGTTCTCTAAGATGGGATATTTTATTGCATGCCATAAAAATGATGATGCATCATATGTAGCAGATTTATTTTTAAGGAGATTGTTAGGTTGCATGGCATGCCCAGGACCATACCCAGGATTATTATTTCTGATCGGGACATATAGTTCTTGAGTTACTTTTGAAAAACTTTGTAGGGAAAGTTAAGAACTAAATTATTTTTCTCTACTACATATTACCCACAAACTAATGGTCTAACTAAAGTAGTAAATAAAACTTTATCTATTTTGTTGCGTGCTATCTTACAAACAAAATTGAAAACATAGAAAGATTATTGTTCGCGTGTTAAATTTTCTTATAATTGTTGTGTTCATTCTACAACTAAGTTTTCACCGTTTGAGATTACCTATGGGTTTAATCCATTGACTCTTTTGGATTTAATTCCTCTACCATTGAGCGAACGTGTTAATTTAGATGGCAAGAAGAAAACTAATTTTATTAAGTAGATTCATGAGAAAGCAAAGTAAAACATAGAATGGCGGACGGAGCAATATGCCAAACAAGCCAATAAAGGAAGTAAGAAGATTGTCTTTAAACCAGGAGATTAGGTTTGGCTGCATATGAGGAATGACCACTTTCTCGAGCAAAGACGTTCTAAACTCTTTCCTAGAGGGGACGTGTCGTTTCGAGTATTGAGACGCATCAATGATAATGCTTACAAATTTGAATTGCCTGCTGAGTATGGTGTTAGTGCTAGCTTTAATGTTACTGACTTATCTCCTTTCAATGTACGTGATGATGCAAACGACGATTCGAGGATAAATCTTCTTAAAGAGAGGGAGAATGATGCAAATGATGCTACGCAGCCTATACGCATACAAGAGAAAGAACTCACACATGGGCTTGGAGGGATACATGAGACACGTGGGCTTTGAGAGGCTCAAGTCCAGCAATCACACGATCCATTAAATTTGCCAAATGAGCCAATCACAAGACTTAAAGTCAAGCAATTTAAAGAAGCATTAAATGGGCTGATTCAATAATTTTGTGAGATGGCAAACACATGGAGACCTGGCATAAGTCTAAATCTATTTCAAATATGTTCAAATTAGATTCAAGAAAATGTAATCACTTTGATTAAGGCAGATTTTCTGGAGATTTAATTCTAGAAGGCCAACAAATCACTTCTTTTTTTTTTAAATTCAAGAATTAAGAACATGTTGATTGAATTATTATGATATGTTTGAATTTTATTGTGTTAGTTATAATTGTGCACTATTAGGTATGTGGGTAGCTGTAAGTTTGCTGTGATATGTTTGAATTTTATTGTGTTAATTGTAATTGTGGACTTTTGAGTGAGATGGTAGCTGTAAGTTTAGACTTTGAGTGAGATGGTAGTTGTAAGTTTAAAATTTATGTTTGAAAGTTGTAACTTGACATCCCATATGATTTCTAGAAATACCATGGGGATTGAGAGTGAGTGGAAATAATTCAAAAATAAAATTTGAGAGTTTTTGTATTCTTCTTTCATTCTTGAAAGGATTTAAGCTTATCAAGTTTATTCTTATGATGTTCAAACAACCGAACTTATCACCTTGATTCTTGAGTTTTCTTGGGTTTCTTGGTGTGGCATCCCCTATCCAGCCATAGTCTTGTTTTGCTAACTCAAGGGTCAAGACTCATCAAACTTGCGTCTTGAAGTTCTTGGGTTCGATTTCACATTTTTGTATTGGGTTTTGTCATATCTTTGGCAAGGTTGGTATCAAAATGATCCTCAAAATGAATGTTATAAGTTGAATGTAGATGCAACCACTGATAGTGAAACAGAAACCGTAGGGCTGAGAGTGTTTATAAGAGAAAAGTTGATATCCAGTTCATGCAATGGCAGTAAATACAAGTAATTTTTGGGGGGAAGTGGAAGTTGAAGCAATGATAGCCTTCATGTGGCACAGCAGAGCTGAGCTTAAAACTAGACATCAAAATCTAATGCAAAGAACATAGTAGAGCTGGTGCAGGGATCATTGCGCTCTTTTTACGAAATTAGATTGCTAATAGAAGACATTCGAAAGCAACTTCAAAGTGATGAACAAAATAGAATTAAGCACATATCTAGATCTTATAACGAAGAAAGCTCACAAGCTAGTTAAAAGTGCTCTTTAATACTTCTGTAAAAAAAGTTTAGCTAGATCACTTTCTAGTGTTATTGCAATAATGAAAGTTTACTCCTTTTCTAAAAAAGAAGAAGTTAATCACCTTACCATTCACTGCATTTAAAGCTAAAGTTAATTAATGAAGTTTGTATAGAACAACCAATTATATTATATAGTTTAAATTTAGAAAAATTCTTTTTAACTCCTTTACAATATTTTATTTTTATTTTTAACTTCTTAAAATGGCCTTTCGAGTTTGATGTGCCCCTGTGTTTCTTTCATTGTCCAAGTTTTAAACTGCTTGAGAAAAAATTGGTGGCTGGATTTGGAATGCGATGGCCTCAAACCTCCCTATAATTTCTAGAATTATGGGATTTGACCATAATTTTGAATTGACAAATGATAATATATCTTAGTCTCTATAAGCATGTTAAATAAAACAATTATTCAGCGAAAATATTAATAAATCATTTTTAATTGTACTTTTGTATTAAAAGACTTGTTTGTATTATCAAATTGACTTCAAATTAGATTAAAAATCGTCTAATTTTAAGCTAATCTCACATTTTGCATTAAAAAAATATACAGGGTAAATAGTAGTGCAGGTTCATTCGAGACCTACTATTTATCCTCTAAAATCAAAAAGAGTTTATGTCATAAAAAATTTATGAAATAAACTTCTTAGAAAATAAATTTAATCTAAAAAATTAAAATTAATTTTTTTATAAATAGTAAATAAATTTAAAAAAATTAATATTCATAAAATATAAGACAAGTAAAAAAATGAAATATTATTTATATAATTAAAATGAAAATATCTTATATTTTAATAATTAATAAAAATTATTATGACAAAGTAAATATATATTTAGATATTTATTATTACAAATAAAAATTATTTAATAATTGAAAAAGCTGGAAGGAAAGAAGAAAAGGAAAATTTTTAAAAATAGTCCCTATTTTAATGCATTATTCTTTCTAACCTCATATGAAATTTCTAATCTTTTATAGCCAAAAGATAAACTTCAGGACACTTTTACCTCTCAACTATATATTTTTTAAATTAAAACAAATATTTGAAAGTTTCTCGAATTAAAAATATATTATGCAATAGTTTTAGAAAATGACATAGTTTTGTGATATATGTGTTAAAAATGAGTACATTGGTTAAAAACGAGTGAAAATTATATAAAATTATGCAAAATGATACAAAATGAGTGATTTTATAAATCAAATGCAAAAAAATTCCAAGGCATCCGGCATTGCAGTTGCGGGTTGTACGCACTTGGCGTGGCGCCTGAGTAAGGGTGTTGCGCCCGCTTGTAGCACTTACACTAAACACAGTGTGCATAAGATTTTCACTTGCTACGCGCGATTTTCTTGAATTCAATTTATTTCTCATTCTTTTAGTAATTTTTCTTTTATTATAAGTGTCATAGAGCATGTTTCAACTATTGTATGCTTTAGGGGAAGGTAGATGAGTTCTAGTGATAGTGATGATAGATATATTGGATTAAAAAATATTGGTATTTTGCTTTCGAAGAATGTAAAATATGATGCTATTAAGGAAAGTTTTTCATGTAATTAGAATTGATTAGGTGCAGTATAAAGTATCTATAAAAGTTTTTATTGATGCAAATAAGGTAAAGTTAAGACCAATTGCAATTGAAAATGATGATGATGTATAGTTTTAGTTAAGTATCCATAAAGAAAACTTCTTTGAAATCTCTATGTATAATAGTGGATGTTTGATCTCTCATATGTGAAAATAATGTAGAGTTATCTGTCCAGAATGAATAAGTCTGCCCTAATCACTTTATGTCCGCAAGCGGTAGTAACCAAGTGAGTAATATAGCCCTAATAATACCAATAGTTGTTTCTAAAAAACATTATAAATGATTATCAATATTTCCCTTACTGTTCAATGAAGACCCAACTTACACATACTACAATAGTTAGGCAAATGGGGATGATGATGGTAATGAAAATGCTTACTAAAGAATCGAAGCTAATTGGTTAAATGACATATAGAAAGGCAAATTGTGTTATATTTCTAATAGTTCTCTTTGTGAGTTGCATGATGTGTATAATTCACATGAGAAAAAGATACAGTTCAAGTAGAAAATAATTTTAGTTTATTTCTCCGATACCACTATTAAATTTGAATATATTGGATAAGGTATTATATACTAGAATTGGGAAAGTATTTGAGAGAAAATTATATGATAGTAAAGATGAAATTTATGAGACTATAAGCATACTAAAACTTAAGAATAATTGAAGCTTTAAAATTCATAGGTCTACAAAAAATTATTTTGAGGTAAAATGTGATTATGAAATATATAAATAGAGAGTACATGCAGAGTTGACAAAAGCACAAAACTTCTTCATCGTGAAGAGAATAGATGCAGAACACATACATATTTTGGTCCGATTATGTATTAGTCACTGGCAAGCCAAGAGTCCTATTATTGATAAAATAATAAAAAAATAAGTTTGCATTTATCAAAAGAATTTATAGACCGAAGAAAATTCAAGTAGACAAGCATAAGAATTTGGTGTAAAGTTAAAGTATCATACTACTTGATGAGTTAATGAGCATGCATGTAGGTTGACACAAGGTACTCTAAAGGATTCATTTAGATTGTTTCCTACATGTTGCTATGTGTTGAAATAATAAAACTCAAGTTTGATTACTCACTTGAAAATAGATGATGACAATTACTTTAAGTACTTTTTCTTATAGTGTTGGGACCCTACTGATGCGATATTTCTATATCATAAATTAAGTGCAAGTATACACTATCGTATGCAAGTAATAAAGAGACTAAATAAGTCGGATGTCGAACCCACAGGGATAATTGTTTCTTTTTAACCAATTATTAAAATTATATCTTCCTAATAATTATTCAGAAAAATAAAAATCTAAGAATGAATGTAAGAAATATAAAAACAAAAACACAATGCAATGAGATTTAAAGATAGCAATGTAGAGAAAACCTATGATTAATACTATCCCTCAATATGCTTTTTAATGATTAATCCTCTAATATTTAACTCACTTAGTCTTTATTATTGATCAAGACACTAATGTATTCACAAGCCTCTTCCAAGGTCATGCAAGTATACCTTAATTTACCAAATACCTATATTCCTATGGTACTTGTAATAAACTAAGATTCATTAAGATTAGGTCTTATTGATCATACATGCCAATTAGGTATATTCCTATCCTAAATTGAAACTTGCATATGCAACATTGAATGTTACTCTACAATCATGCATCAAATTACCTAGGTCTAAATATATTGATTCCTCTTCCGAGTTTATCAAAATATTACCAATTCATTCATCATATATTGGCCAGATATATTGAAGCATTAAACACAAGTAATTTAAATAATAAATGACTAAGTTTATTAAATACTAAAGGATATGGCAATTTAAACGCACATATTGAGTTCAAATATTAACCCTAGAAAATAAGTTAGCTCATTGCTACAAGAGAACAGCAGTAAAAATAATTATAAATCATGATACAATTATTAGCAAACCGATATAAACGTCGAATTGCTCTTAATTGCGCTGCTTAGGAACTCTTGATACCGAAGAACGTCTTGTATCTCTCTTTAAAGTTTCTTCAATTAAGCTCTTATTGCTCTCCAAGACTCGTGCTCTGTATTCTTGGTGCTCTTGGGTCGTCTTGGATTCCTTCTTGAAGGCTGGGAACGAGTGGCTTTATATAGGGATTGATATGAGCTTGAAAATCTCAATTCTCGTCGGACTAGGACTCGCACTACCGCTGGCGCGCTATAAAGTTATCGCTGGGGCGACGCGTGAAAAAGCTATTACCACTGGAGCGGTGTGATGTTGGCGCTGGGGCGCTGCATGAAAACGGCTTCACCGCTGGCGCGGTATGTTGATAGTGCTGGTGCGATGGATCGTCGCTGGGGCGGTGACTGTATGGCGCTGGGGCGCTAGACGCGACTTAAGCAGGTCGTTTTTCTTATTTCGATCACTATTTCAGCGCTGGGGCGACAATACTTGTGGCGCGGGGGCGCTGGACTCATAATTTGAAAACTTTGCATTTTAGTCACTGTTTTCGCTCCTTTTGCGTTCTTTATTTAAATTTCGTTCAAGTCCCTACAATTAACAATAAAGCACATAAATAGCCATATATTCTCATAAAATCATAAAATATCAATAATAAAAACATGAGAAAATATATGACAAATTTGCCCTTATCACCTACATCAGATATTTTTAATCATCCATCCAACCCGTGATTATAGTAAATGGAATAGTTTTGAAAGATGTTTATCTTGGTAAAATATTTTTGGTTGTATGTAAAAACAATAATAGCATTTTTCCATTGGCATGGGCAATTGCTAGATTTGAAAATGATGCTTATTGAACATGGATTATAGTCAAATTACAGGGAGTAATTAGTGAATTTTAGGATCTAGTTTTTGTATCCATTGACACATTAGTATTAAGAAGACCTCGGGGTGTGTTTTCTAATGCTTATCATGGATTTTGCATCTATCACTTCAAGGATAATTTAGTGACAAAATATAAGATACCAATAAAAAAATAGAGATTTTTAACTACTTATTTTATTACTGCAAAAGTATGTCATCTTTAAAACTATCAACACCAAATGAACAAGATGTGATAGATGAGACTTAAGACAGGTAAGTAATTGGATGAGGACGGTGGTACGAAAAAATAGGCTTGATCAATATGTGCATTCATAAGATACAGCATCATGAACACTAATATCCCAAAGAGCATTAATACAATTGTAAAAGATTCAAGATCTTTTTTTGCAACCATTTTAGTTGAGTGGATATGAGAGATAATGTAGACGTAGTTTTATTATAAATGAGAGGTAATAAAAGGTATTACATCTTTTCTAATAACTGGGCAAATAAAAAATGATAAAGCTAGTAAAACGAGAGTTCACGACAGAAATAGAACTAGAATAATGGACATCACCACAAAAACATATAATTATTGGAAGTTTGACTACATGCTATTGTTGTATGTAGATATACAAGATTACAATATAAGAGCCTTTGTTCAGCTTATTCTATGTCCATTATTTCGTGCTTATAACGAGTCAATTCTTTTGGTTGGCCATCTGTCAGATTGGATAGATCAAAATAAAGTGAGAACTGTTGACATTCAGCCTTCAATAGCATGTCAACAAGTAGGGAAGCATAGGATGAAATAGATTCCATCGTAAAGAGAGAAACTATCAAAAATTATTTGTAGTCACTATAAACCATATGGACATAACTAACAAGTACATTAGAAGCCTTTTACTTTATATAGCAATTAATGTTCGATTGTTTATTTTTGTTTAAATTGTTACAATGGAATTGTATTTTTATTTGTAAAACATAAATTAATATTTAATCTTCTTTCGTTTGGTTTACTTTATTCGCCTTTCATTTGATTTACTTTGTTTGCCTTTTGTTTAGTTTACTTTGCTTGCCTTTCATTTGGTTTATTTTTATATTTGTTGTTTGATTTATTTTACTATCAGTTAAATATAGTTAACTATCATATACCGAAATTTTGGCAAATTTTTTTATGTTTTATGGACATTCCAAAACCTACAATTTAAAAAAATAACACTTCTATACATTTTGTACATATATATATCATCTCTGTATATATTCACCAAACAAAAAAAATAACATACAACTATATAACATAATTGCATATCTATATAATATTTTTTTACATATATATAACATAAAGTAGTTTTTATTTATTCTCGTTATTGGTCCATAAATCTATGGCTCTCTTTTCTCTAAAACAAGCACCAGTCTCAAAATTAAAATTGAATGGTCGATATAACATTAAATACTCAATAAATATACACGTGAATATACCACAGTCCCTCTCTAGACCATCTAGTGAGACACACCTTTCTTTAAACATGAAACATTGAAGGATGACAAATTCTCTATTACTTATCTCCTAAGGGTATAAAATCTACATGCTTAAAGATAATGTGGCATAAGAATATATAGAGGAAAGATAAAACTTCTATAACTTTGTTAGCATATCAACTAATATTAGAATCGTAGATAATAATCCTCTTTTGCAACAAATTGACATTTGCTGCAATTAAATGCTCTATTTTATAGTTCATTAGACTATATACATATATGATTGTAGTTGTATTATGAACTAAATGTAACATAAATGAAAAAAAAATATTATTTTATGTCATTACCTTATCTACCTTACCCCACAATTTAGCATCAAGTAAATCCTCTTTTTGTCATAATTCATATTACATCAACGACAAATCCCATGTAATACCATCTAGAGCATGGGCATGTTATTGGTACACAAATCTAATAGAATCTTAAAATCAAATACATGCCAATAATTAAAAATAATTATACCAATAAATTTATACATAATGTGAACAACAATCGGAAAAAAAAACTTATAAAAAATATACATCTGCAACTGTGCACCCTTATCAATACGCTTGCACATACTTGCACTATCGTTGATGGAATAACTTTAAAAACTTATTAATATATTGTAAAACCCTACATACGTGTGTAAGTATTGATACCAATAATTCATATCTAAAAGAAATTACAAAAAATTATAAGAATGTCCTCGCAAAATTATCAAGCTAGTTATTTATGAGGTTAAACTATTTCTGAACAACATTGATCCTAGATAAGCTAACATACCCTTGATCATCCCAAAGCAAGCCTTAAGCTCTACATACGTAGCCAAGTTTATCAGCTATTGGGGATTCACATTAACCTGAGAATCATTGCATATAACCTCTACTTTTTATTCTACCTTTCTTTTTCTAATCTTTCTTTGAATGAGATTTGTATAAGGGGTGTATTAACCTCTATGTTCTTGTACTATTGTCCAAATATGTTCATCCCTTGTATAGTGGCATCAGGTATAAATTGCACACTTTAGAGGCTCTCGTGATTATATTGCATGCTCGGCTGTATGTCTAGTTGTCACTAATGTTGATATCTAACTGCTGGAGTCTAAATTTCATGGGTATTTATTGAACTCATCCAAGTCGTCCACAAGCCTAAGCACAAAATTATGGATCTCTCTATGATCGTCCCACGACACCATCACACGATGAACAAATATAATTTTACTACATCTGTGTCATCTTCTTTACTTAAATTTAACATAATAAACCAGGAATCTAACTCCTTATAGTTAAAAAATATTCTATTTTTAAAATATTTATCCCATAATTTATTTCTAAGTTTTCTATTCAACTCTCTAACTAATGGATAATCTTCCATTATCAACCCTGTAGCTAAATAAAAATCTGAAAAAGAGAATCTAATGCGCTTATTGCATATAAAAAATCTCAAATCTTCATATAAATTTTTGGTATGAACTTGTCTTAACTATACCTCATGCACTAACATATTTGAAAATGAGATATCGTACACATTTAGAAAATGACCCTAACATATGGTCTTAAATAATTTTATTTGTGGGGCATCAACTATTGTCTATTGGTGTCTCTGCCCACAACTTTGAATAAGAAGTCATTAACGTTTGATAGAACTCATTTTTTTGAACTATAAATGATTTGGACACATTTTGCTTCCTAAAAAAAAGTAAATTTTGGGCAAATAATAAAATCAATTAATAACAAATAATAAAATTAATAACAAATTAAATAAAGCATTAATTAAATAAATACATTAAATAAATAAAATAATTAAAAATAAAAATAAATTTATTAGATAACAAATAAATATATTAATAAAAATTTATGATTAAATAAATTAAACCAATTAATAACAACTAAAATTAATAAAAATTAATTAAATAGTTAAAATTAATAAAATAACAAATAAATATATTAATACTAAATTATTAATTAATTATGAATAAATTTAATTAACAATAAATAAAATAAAAAATTTGAAAGAGCCATATGGCTCAACAATAATGGCAATGCGTATGTCGTGGTGTGCGCACGTCGTTTCGTGCACATTAGCTAAGTGGCATGCATTATCACGACATGTAGGCTTATGCATGCTGCGTGTAATGCCACGCCAAGCGTAACATTACACACGATGTGTAAGTGTGTGCGCACCGCACGTAAGCACATGCCGTTGTAACCAAAATCTAGAAATTGACAAATTTCGCTGGATTTTTAGCCTTCCAAGTCATTTTTCAACCTATTTTCCATAATACTAATTTTTTACAATATTCACCAATTTCTCACAATATCCATTCATTTCATACAATATCGCACCATAAATCATTAATTAAAAAATTTGGGAATACTCAACAATGGCACTGTAGTTGGGCCTAGGGGGGACGCAGCCCCCCCAAGCCCTGACAGAACCTTTTAAATTTATATTATAGTCTCCTATGGCCTAACAGAATCTCTTAAATTTATATTATGTGTATTCGTATTAAAATTCTTATTTTAACCTCCCAAACTTCTTTTAAAATTCTTATATTTAGTAGGTTAAATTGTCATTTTAAGATAATGGTCTCTACTAGTATTAAAGACTTACTTTTTACTAAATTATTTAATGTTTAAATAATATTCCATCTTTCTCCACTTTAACGTCTTTCTCTAATAAAAAATAAATTTTAATATAAAGTGGTCTCTATTTTTACATTTTCTCAACTTTATGATATTATCTTAATAAAAAAATAATTTTATATTTATACGGGATCTTATTCGATATGAACCTCATAAAGAAAAGTAAGACTCGACGCTTAATGAGATTTCATTGCCAAATATCATTTTAATTCAAATTTTTAGATAAATAAAAACATGAACCTTGACCCGTTATTTATAAGAGATAAGAACCAGAGTTATAAAAAGATTGTAAATGTTACACTCAAAATAGTTAAAAAGTTCTGAGTAATAAGTCTGAAAGAACTCTATAAGATGAAATTTTGATAAATTCTAATAAATTTTTTTGAAGAATTTAAAATTTAAGAGAAAACTATCAATATTAATACTATTAATTTTGTTCATTTTTTTTATCTCATGTATTTATAGAGATCTATTAAGATATCTAACATTTATTATAATAATTAATGATAATTTATAATTATTAACTATTAACTATTACTAATAATTTAAATACTTAGGATGACAGTATTTAATTTTTTTAACTACAAAATATTAATAAAAGAGAAAAATATGAGTAGAAGGTAAAAAAGTTCATTTTCAACATTTTTTTAACTACAAAAAGATTAAAATTGTAAATTGTGACTAAAAAATAATACATTAAAATAATAGCTATTTTTGATATTTTGATAGCTATTTTTGAAAATTTCTCCAAAGAAAACTGATGTACTAGCAAAATTTATAAAAAAAAGTTAGAAAGCAAAAACAAGATTCAACATGTGTAGGGCTCAAATTATGTCAGGATCACAGCAAAAGAGGGGCTGAAAATATGGCAACAAGGAGGGGGCTTAGACAGTGGCATTAATAGCTGCAGTAATTGTTTTTTTTTTAATTTTAATAATTTATTTTTAAAGAGTGAATAATTGTAGGAATTTAAGAAAGACTGTGTTGAGGAAGTAAATTAGAATAATAATATATATTTTAAATAATATTTTAAATTATTATGTTAAATAATAAAATAATTTACATTTTAAAATTATTATTTTATTATTTAATAAAGAAATTAATTAATGAAATAAAAAGTTTCCCAGTATCATTATTCAATTAATTAAGAACCATGGAAAGTTAAAGAGTCAGAGTGTAGGGCATTATCAAGTCAACTCTTCTGAAGGCTTTTTCAATAGGCAGCTTTTGCCCCAGAAGTGAAAAATTCTTGTCTGTTTGTTCTTCCTCATCCTTGTTTCTCATTACAACAACCGGCAATTTATTCTTTCATTTTTCATGATATGAAATTGAATCTTAGAAAACTATACGTCGAAGGCCTGGGGAAACCGACAATGGTTCTCTATGTAGTGATTCTCCCTCTTCTTGTCGTTTCCCCTTCTGCCTTTCTCTTAAACGACCATCGTTCAAGTGGCTACGGCTACTCAATTAGTTTTTCGAAGCTGATCACGGAGCTGAACTTGTTTCCTGAGCAGGAAGTCAAAGTGGCTGTTGACGGCCGTGAACCGCCGTTGTTTTCCGGAACGGGGAAGAGGATCGTCGAGAAGCAGTTTAAGTTCCCGAATGTGGTGGCGGAATCCGGGGGTGGGATTTCCGTCGAGGAACTGGGGCACCACGCTGGATATTACAAGCTTCCCAATACTCATGATGCTAGGTAAGTACTACAACTACAAGTATTTGAATTTAATTTAATTTTTAGATTGTTATTAGGATATTTAATTTTTTTTTTAAAAAAAGTGACGAATTTCCTTTAAAACAGGAACATCACTATATTTATTTCACGGTATTGTGTCGTAACTTGATTGGCACCAAATTTAAGCTAATCACGTGCTTTTCCTTTTTTTTTTTTCTCTCTGTCTTCACTCTCTCCTGCTTCACTTCTCTACATAATTTGTTAATGGCAGGTTTATATTCCTCTTTGTTTTGAGACACGTGACAGGGCATTTTAAAATACTTTATATGATGTCATGATGTGTTCTTTTTGCTTATTTGTATGTTTTGAACTTCTTCTTTTTTATGGATTTGCACTGACCCATTCCAGTTGTTGTTCATAGGATGTTCTACTTCTTCTTTGAATCACGCAACAGCAAGAATGACCCTGTTGTTCTCTGGTTGAGTGGGGGGCCAGGGTGTGGCTGTGAATTGGCTCTGTTTTACGAAAATGGCCCTTTCAAGATTGCAGATAACATGTCTCTTGTTTGGAATGAGTACGGTTGGGATCAGGTTTCATCATTTGATTTTGATTTTGATTTTACTATGTCTGTGCTCGTGTTATTAATTATTTGAATTGTTAGTTTTTGTTTTCCCTCTACTTCATTCATGTAAAAGGACAACAATATCAATTTACATGTGGCATTTCTATGTTAAACGGAGTGTGTACAGGGACCATGGAGTTTGTATAGCTATCTTGTTTACTTTTCCTTTTCGGTTTATTTCTACGGAAGTTATAGTACAGAAACTTATGCTGGCATATTACAAGAGTCCAGAAACCTAACAAACTCTTTGGTGATTTTGCAGGCATCAAATATTCTGTATGTTGACCAACCTATTGGGACTGGTTTTAGTTACACTTCTGATAAGCGTGACATTCGGCACAATGAAGATGGAGTTGGCAATGACCTCTATGACTTCTTACAGGTATGTTGTTCACAAGAATGAAATTTTAGTTTCCAATACCTCACAACGGACTGGAGTTGATTTCAATCTATCTTTTGCGGGCGGGGCGGGTGGAATATATAATGCAAAAGTAGGCCTTCTTTGAGGAGCATCCTCAGTTTACAAAGAATGACTTCTACATAATCGGTGAATCATATGCTGGCCACTATATTCCTCCATTTGCTTCTCGAGTGCACCGAGAAAACAAAGCTAAGGAGGGAATTCATATTAATCTAAAGGTATGTCTTTAATTCCTATATTTGAAGATATGCCATTAATTCTATAAATGTTTTGTAATTGGTCAACTTATTTTTCTATCTAGCTTGACTTATTATGCTGAAACAGGGTTTAGCCATTGGGAATGGGATGACTGTTCCCGCTATCCAATTTAAAGCTTACCCAGATTATGCATTGGAAATGGGGATTATTAAGAAATCTGAGTATGACCGTATCAACAAGATTGTTCCACTGTGTGAAATGACAACCAAGCTTTGTGGTAATGTTACTTTCAAGATTGTTCCATCATTTTTTTATTTCTCTTGGTTCTGTTTCTCCTCTGAAGTATTTATATGTAATACTTAGATTTTTGTGTGCTGAATTTATTTTTCATTTATTCTATGCTCGAGTTTCATGAATATATATTCTATGATGTTAAATGCAGCAGCAACCCTTTTCTGATTAAACAAATCATTTTCTTTTGTTTTAGGCACTGATGGCTTTGTTTCTTGCGTGGTTTCATTCTTAGTTTGCAATACTATACCCAAAAGAATTGAGGCAATTGCTGGTGATATAAATGTAAGGGAGTCCATATTCTTCCTTTTTCAATTGTTCATATAACAGAATACAAGCAAAAATTATGCATTCTGTTTATTGTTTTGAATATAGACTATGATAATCGGTGTTTGGTTTTGTGTCTTAGCTTGGCATGTATGCTATCAAATCATTTATTTAAAATTTTTTAAGGCACAACATCTCATTATTGAAAGCGTAAATTGTCATGGAAGAGGAAGAAAAATAAATTCTATTGACAATATGATATTCCCATCTTGCAGAACATGATCATCATTCTTACAAATCTTACGTTCCTTTTTTCCTATAAATTAAAATTTGTTCTAGAAGAAGGTATATTTTCTGGAAGGGTCTTGAGACCACTTATTCCCTTAGCAAAAAAAGGAAAAAAAGATTTGACACCAAGATCCTAAATAAATTTGACAAGCACTGAAACATTCATTCTGCAGTCCTATGACATTAGAATGAAGTGTGAGGGGAGCATCTGCTATGACTTCTCAAACGTGAAGGCATTCTTCAACCAAAAGTCTGTCAGGGATGCTATTGGCGTTGGAGACATAGATTTTGTGTTAATTAATCATAAACTGAGTCTAGCTATGCTTACGGACACTATGAGGCATTTTGATGTTGGAATTCCACAACTTCTAGAAGATGGAGTCAAGTTGCTTGTATATGCTGGAGAATATGACCTTGTTTGCAACTGGCTTGGTAAGCTTTTTCGTTTAATCAGAAATCGAACATTCCAAGAAGTAGGTGATTTGGCATTTTAGTCAATTCAATATAAAAATTTACCTTCATTCTAATCTCTATCTGGTTGAGTAGGTAATTCGAGATGGGTTCATGCAATGGAATGGTCTGGTCAGAAAGACTTTGTAGCATCTCCTGAAGTTCCTTTTGAAGTTAATGGGTCAGAAGCTGGAGTACTTAAAACTTATGGGCCTCTCAGTTTCCTCAAGGTCTATAACACTCTCTTTCTCTTTCTTTTGTGCATGTGCATGTCTTTGTATTCTTGCTCGTGCTCTTACTACAATTTGCAACAGTTAATTCTCTGCATTGACAAAGATTGCTTGATGAATCTGTTGATAGGTTCATGATGCCGGTCACATGGTTCCGATGGACCAGCCCAAGGCTTCATTAGAGATGCTGAAAATGTGGATACAGGGCACGTTATCAAAATTTCCAGCTAGTTCAGAAAAGTTGGTGGCTGAGATTTGACTGCCTTCATATCCTTTTGCCTGCCATACATTTAATACGGATTAATAGACCAATTCATGGCAATGATAAGTATTTTTTTTGTTTCTGAGCATGCTTTTAGATAATTATCTGAAAATTCCAAAAATAAATGGAACATCTATTTGAAATCTGAAAATCAGATTATTCACGTATATGCAAGTTCTTAAAAGAGCTTGTCGGAGCATTTTTTTTTTTGATAATTAATTAAGGGAAATTTATTGATAAAATTATCCAAAGTACAAATGGCCATAGAGCCGTAACACAAAAAGAATAGAAAATATAACATGTAACTTATCACTTAGTTACAAAATCATCTATACTTTGGCTATAGATGGTTGACAAACATTTAATTCAGACTATATCTTTAATACATTGCTATACATAATTTGCATTAGGGGTTTTATGTTGGAATATCATCTAGTTGTGTTCTTGCCATATTGAGTAGATGGAGGCATGGAAAGCAATTCTCTTGATTTTGTGAAGGATTTACCTCTATTTTTTGTTTTTTGGCAATAATAGGATACTTCCCTTCTCCAAGTGACAGAAAGTCCATTGATATGGCACGCCAGCAAATTTTGTTTTCATATTCCCTCTGTAAAGTTACACTGAAAGAATAAATATTCCACCATCTCTCTGATTTTACCACAAAGTAGGCAATTTATGGATATGTTGACTCTATTTAGCCAGTTTACTATTTGTAGATAATTGGTTCTTCAGTGCTAATTAAGTGATAAAATTATGTGTAGGGATATGTTGTAGACCTTATAGTAACTTGTACTATCACACCGTAGGTCTTTTATTTGTTAGGTTCCTTTATACACTAGCAATTGAAAATCTTTCATTAGAGCAGCATTTTAAATGATCTTATTCTCTCTAGAGACATTAATGGAGAAGTTATGACTTATATAATCTCAAGCTTAAGCAGTGTGTTCATTCATGAGGTCTGGTAAGGTCCAAGTCCCATTGTGCCAGAGGTCATTAACTTTTGTATTTCGTGGTATATTAGAGTCACTAATATTGACATGGAAAAATTTGTTTATGATGGACTCATTATTTAACCACAGATCACAGCAAAAAAAGAAGTTAGAACCATTATCCAACTTATAACCAAGCAACTTCTTTATGTGGCTTTGCAAATCTAGGAGTTTTCGTCACACCTAGCTATAGTCTAATGGTTTTGTTATCCCTTAAAAGCTTAATCTTTTATGCTATTATTAGTCACCCATCTAGCCTATAAAGAGAATTTCACAGCCAAAAGATTCCATATGTGTTTGATAATTGCAGTTTGGTTTCAAGTTTGTAGGGATTTTATTCCCAATTCCCTTTCCCTCTTGGTATAACAAAGATCATTCCAAACAACTAGACGCCTTTTTTTTTTCTGTGAATCATGACCATGTCATAGGAACTTCTTACAAATACATTCCATCTCTTTAATAATTGTATTCGGTAGCATAAAAATGGAGTATTAATACACATTTATGCTCATTAACACATAATTAATCAGTTGTAGTCGCCTTGCATATTATAGCATCTTGCCTGCCTAATTCAAAATTCTTGCAGTCATTTTACTAATCAATTCTCGGTAATATTCCTTCTTTAGTCTTTTAGAAATTAAGGGAATCCTTAAATATTTAACTGGAAGAACACCACATTAAAACTGGGTTAGATTTAAAATAGCCTTTATTGTGAGTGCAAGAACATGGCTAAAGAATATTAAGCTCTTGCTTACATTTAGATGCAAGTTGAATACTTTGTAGAAGTTATCCAAAACTTTTTTGAATTAACCAACATAACTTATATCACCATGAGAGAATATGAACAAGTCATTAGCAAAGATAGGTGGTTCAATCTCATTCCTTTACACCATTTATGAAAAATAAACTTGTTATCATCAATACAACTTAGGCTTTTACTTAGATACTCCATTGCGCTATAGCGTAGAGGCCTTAGCATCGTAGCATATTTAGGTTGGTTCCACGACACTGAAGGCTGAGCCTTTAATGTCGTAATTCCTGAAACCTATGAAAGCTGTAATTATACTGGTTATTCCAAATATTTATTCTTAAGAGTTTAAAAATAAATTGTTTGTTTTTTATAATTTATAATTGTTATAAATGTGATAAATGTTGTGGGCTATTTGTTTGTGTTGGTAACTAAATTGGGAGCTATACTGCTGGGGGTTAGTTGTGTTTAAACAAAATAAATGTGTGATTAAGAATCACGACCTCATGAGATAGGGATACAATTAAGTAATAATTAGATAGAATAATGTACCATTATGAGATAATGTTACACGCTAATCTGTCTTGTCAATTCGGTATTAGTCAGTAGCGTGAGGGATTTTGTTAGTGCAATTTAGATTATGTCAGTTAAACATGAGATGAGGCAAATATATGCGAACATATTGTTCAATATTATTAAAACGTGAAGGTTGTATCAGTAACATATATTTGATTATTGACAAGTTAATCTAAAATATACTTATCCAATATTGTTAAAGCGTGATGATAAGATGTATTTAGAATTAGTCATAAAAGTTGTATAAGATATAATTGATAAGGGTTGTCTATCCAATATTGCAAAGCATGAGGCTGAGAGTAAAATGTCAAATGGATCTACTTCCTGCTTTACAATTTAAAGAGTTTAAATTTGTCATTTTTTCTTTTAAGAGATTTAGGAGATTTTATAAATTAGTGGGAGAGTATTTTAGATTTAAAAAATGTATAATTTGATTATATCCTTAATTTAAAATAAAAATTAGTGATTGAAATATTTATTTTTCGCTAATATATCTTATTTTCTCTTGAAGATAAAATGGTCTCATTTAATCTCTTGGCACGTATATTGGATGGAACCAACTTAAAGACGCAAAAAACCATAAAGACAGGTTGATGAATTTAAGAATTGTTTTCGATTCTAAAATTTTTGGATATGTGATAGATCAGCGTATACTCACAGGAATTTTTAATAAAGTCACCCCAGATGAGAGGGTGACTTATCAGAAATGGTTGGATGATGATTTAAAAGTTAAATCTTACGTCTTGAATGAGCTGTTTGGCGACGGTCCTCAGGTTGAGACATATAGGGTTGCTAAATTGCTTTTTCAGTGTAGACTTTATGAGGGCAGTCTAGTCAATTTCTATGTCCTCAATATGATTTCTATAATAGAAAGATTGGAGACAATGGACATTACGTTAAATAAATATTTGGAAAATAGTTTGATTCTCCAGTCGCTTCTAGGGTATTTTAGATAGTTTATAATGAATTTTAATATATAAGGAATGATCCCGTCTTATACTGAACTTCATAATATGTTGAAGACAACAGAAGAGGACATGAACAAGGTGGGATCGTCCCTCTTTGTTCATTGTGCTTCATCTTCTGCTACTAGGGCTTTTGGGAAGCGTAAAGGAAAAAAGAAAAAGAATGTGAGGCAGACACACAATATTGATCTTTAAAGGCGACCTATATCCGAACCACAGAAAAAAGAAAAAGGAAAGTGTTTTCATTGTGGCAAGGAAGGATATTGGAAAAGAAATTTTTAGAAATACATTGCCTTAGTAAAGAAGACTCCATCGGGTATATGTTTACCAATTATTAACATTTCTTTAACATATGATGCTCATTTTGACTGGGTATTGGATACTGTTTCTCCTTATCACATCTGTAAATGTTATAGGGTTTGAGGGAAGTTAGATTGTTGTAGCTAAGAGAAATTCAGCTTCGTGTTGAAAATGGAGATTTTCTTTAGGTCGAGGCTGTGGGACATTTTAATTTACATCTCTTATGTAACAGAACTATAGCGTTGTATAATTGTCTTTATGTACTTAGTATTTTAAGACATATAATATTCATTTCTGTACTTGACAGTGAGGGTTATCATATGTATATACAAAATCATTCTTTATGTTTATATGATATGCATAATGTTTTGATAATTGATTGTCAGTTAATTAATGGTCATTATGTATTGAATATAACACAAATGTCTTGAATGTACAGGTAAACGAAGCTAGTAGTTCGAGAACTTTAAATGAAACAGAATTGTGGCATATAAGATTAGGTTATATAAGCATTAGACGTTTATCCCGTCTAGTTAAAGATGGTCGAATACCTGATTTGATTATAGAACCTTATTCAATTTATGAATCATGTATTCAAGGAAAAATGATCAAATCTCTTTTTACTGGTGTTGGACACCGTGCCACTGGTTTATTGGAATCGATATATTGTGATGTATATAGTTCATTGAATCACGCTGCTATAGGTGAATTTCAATACTTCGTAACCTTAATCGATGATTTGTCACGATATGTTATGTGTTCCTTATGAGACATAAGTTTAAAACTTTTGAAAAGTTTAAGGAATTTAGACTTGAAGTAGAGAAATAAA
Organism: Ailanthus altissimus; assembly: GCA_946807835.1. Classification (NCBI taxonomy): domain Eukaryota; kingdom Viridiplantae; phylum Streptophyta; class Magnoliopsida; order Sapindales; family Simaroubaceae; genus Ailanthus; species Ailanthus altissimus. The sequence continues at coordinate 11,422,058 of OX327683.1, forward strand.
CCTGTATGTATGTCAAATGCCTTCAATCAGATCGAGGCAGAGAATACATAGGCAGTGAATTTTTGAATTATTTAAAAGAGAATGAAATTCTCACTCAGTATAGTCCTTTAGCTACTCCGCAGCACAATGGTGTTTCGGAGAGGAGGAATCAGACTTTATTAGATATAGTCCAATTGATAATGAGCTTCACCGATCTTCTTGAATATCTTTGGGGCTATGCTTTACAAACCACTGTTCATATATTAAACGAAGTTCCGTCCAAAGTCGTTCCTTCTACTCTTATGAGATATGGGATGGTTGGAATTCAAGTCTTAAATATTTTAAGATTTGAGGCTGCCTTATTTAGGTAAAAGTTACATAACAGGATAAACTTGCATCCAGTGGGTATAAGTATCGGTTCATTGGTTATTCCATCAACTCAATGGGATACTAGTACTATGATTCCGAGGAACGAAATGTGTTTGTTGCTCGAAATGCCACTTTCCTAGATAAACAGTTTCTCATGGATTGTAGGAAGATTAATTTTGATGAAGTCAATCAGAATGAACCACAGACTCAATCGAGCAAATTACCTTTTACATACCCTCTATGTAGGTTATAAAGGATATCGAGGCAACCTGATAAGTATGGTATCATACCTAAAGTGTCCTTAAGAATTCTTACTTTAAAAAAAATGATCATTTAACTTATAGACAGGTAATATTAGATATTGATTTGGAAAAATGGTAAAATGTCATAAAATTTGAAATTGACTTTATGTATCAAAACCAAGTCTAGGACTTGGTTGAGCTTCTCGAAAGAATAGTTTTTATTAGTTGTAAATGGGTTTACAAGTAGAAGCATGGGTCCAATGGGAAGGTAGAGACCTTCAAGGTCCATCTGGTAACAAAAGGTTATGTTCAACGATTAATGATCGATTTTGAGGAAACCTTTGCACCAGTTGCAATGCTTAAGTCAATAAGGATATTATTGGCAATTGCTGGGTACTATGACTTTGAAATTTGGCATATGGATGTAAAGACGGTATTCTTGAATGGATATCTTGAGGAAAAGATATTCATGGAACAACTTGAAGGTTTTGCATTCAGCCTTTCTTCAAGTCTTGTATACAAACTGAAGAAGTCTATTTATGGACTTAAGTAAGCTTCTTGAAGCTGGAATCTTCATTTTGATTTGGTAATCAGAGGGTCTGATTTCATAAAAAATGAAGATAAGGCATGTGTATATAAAAATATCAGTAGAAACATGGTTATCTTCTTAATTCTTTATGTGGATGACATACTAATCATTGGGAATGATATTAGTATGTTATAGTTAATAAAAAGTTACCTTAGTAAGAATTTCTCCATAAAAGATTTGGGAGAGGCTTTCTATATACTAGGTATAAAGCTTTATAGAGATAGAGCAAGGAAGTTGATAGGACTCTCCCAATCTTTGTACATTGATAGTGTTTTGGAAAGGTACATTTTTAGTAACTATAAGACAGTTAATGTACCTTTTAGACATGACATTCATATTTTGAGGAAGATATATCCTCAGAATGAAGATGAGATGGTTAGAATGTCTAACATTCCTTATGGATTAGTTGTTGAAAGCTTGATGTATGTCATGATGTGTACGAGACCTAACATTAGTATGGTTGTAAGTATTACGAGCCAATACCAGTCTGATCCAGGTGACAGTTATTGGATGACAGTCAAACATGCCTTTAAATACCTTAAGGGTACAAAGAAAAAGTTTATCATATTTGGAGATAATGATTTATAGGTAAAAGGATATATTGATTCAGAATTCCAATCTGATCCGGATGATAAAAAGTCTATATCTGAATTTTTGTTTATTCTCAACGGCGCCGTCATAAGTTGAAAGAGTATCAAATAGGGATTACAACAGATTCTACCACTGAGGCAGAATACATTGCAGCTTTTGAAGTAGTAAAAAAAGCAGTGTGGATCAAGAAGTTTGTCACAAAACTCAATATAGTCCCAAGTTCAGTGGATCCTATCTCATTATATTGCGACAACAACGGGGCCATTGCACAGGCAAAAGAGTCGATAGCACACTAAAGATTTAAACATGTAGAGAGAAAATACCACATTATTAGAGAGACCTTGGCTCATGGAGATATTGTATTTTATAGAGTTGATTCTGTAAATAATATAGCGGACCCACTCATTAAGGCCTTTAACTCCAAAGGTATTTGAGAAATACATAGAGTCATTAGATATTAGATACCACTATGAATGACACTAGAGCAAGTAGGAGTTGTTGGGATTTGTGCTTATGTGCTATCCTAAATTTTGTATGAATATTGTAATTTCGTACTTATGCAATAAATAAATATTTCATAAATCGCTAATTATTTTATTAAGGTAAGATGCTTACAATATTTTGGATATTGTTTAGATCTGATATAAATCTGAAGGAGTTCAGATCAAGTCTAAGAATTAAAACCTTATCTGAAATAGGACAAAGACCTGAGAATATACTAACAATGACATAGTTACAAAGAGTTGCAAATGTTGCTAGAAAACGTCATTGTACAAATATATTCTCGAATTTTTTATTCCTGATCAATTTCCACCAACACAGGGTCTATTAAGTAGAATCGATTAATATAGATTAGTGTATATCTATATCTAAATTGTCCAGATGATCAATTTTAATAGATCATGAGTTTAGTGGAAGCTCGTATAAATGTACATGTATTTAGTGAAGATTGAATATTGAACAAAACTCAATGAACACCATCAATAGATATCGCATAAATCCGTCAGTAGATGATCTTCTCGAGTTTAGTATTATTCATTATCACTTGACCTGAGTACCACAGTGGGCTTGTGAGTGATCAACATACTTAACACATGTCAGAGACTTTTTATGGTCTGACCACTAGGTATGGTCTGATACTTATGGAGTTTGGTGTGTGTAGATATAGGATCCATCAGCTCAAATGGGTGAGTTAAATATCTAGATACTCTAATGTTGTATTCCAGGAAGTCTTATGGTCATAAGCATTAAACCCAGAAAAAAGTTTTTTATAGTATAAATAATATCGTAAAGGAATTTATGATTATTGTTTATCGCAATACTAATTGAAGAGATATGTTTATGGTTGAGCAATAGGAGACTTAATAATATTGATCTATGTCTTTGCTCTTTCAGAATGTTAATGACGGAGGGATTGTACGAATATGGATTAACCTTAATTTGTATAGTTCCATTCGTCATTTTTGTATTATCCATAACGTGTATGTGTGGGCCATTAATTATAGACTTACAGAAATATTTCGTGACACAAAATAGGTGTAAACTTAGGGAATCTCACTATATGAAATGTACTCATTGAGCATGTGGGTAGCGTACTGGATCGAATTGTTTAATCCGATTTTTTTTAAAAAATATGTATTTATTTCAGGGTCTCTTAGATAATAACTAAAATTTAAGTGTTAAACCTAAAATTATATTAAGTGAGAGAGTTAATACTTTTATCTATTTTGTGTGTACCTCAAATTGTGCTAATAATTTATTTGGATACTAAATTTAACATTGGCGGATATAGCTACCATTTAAATGATTCAATCTTTCTCAATTATGCTGCATTATATTCAACATATCTTGCCACTAATTCAAAACAAATGAAAAGCAAACCATAATATGGCATTGTTCAAAGACAATTGTTTTAATGAGATTAAATTTGATTCAAAGAAGCAACAATTGCTTCCCTAAAATAGCCATGAAAGCAACTCATTATTCAGCATATTAATTAAGCAGTTGTTGGCTATTTTACTTACTTTGTCATGTTGCTCCAGATGGTAATCAAGTCTTCTCTAATTGGCTTCACAAAGGCAATGGTTGCCTATATAATTGTTAGCCTAGTGAGAGAGAATTTTGAGAGTGAATTGTTTTAGTTTCTTTTGAAAGGTTTAGAGTTAACTTTAAATCCGAGAGATAATAATATATCAGAAACAAAGAGTTGCTTCGAATGTTCCGGAAGGAAAGCTACTAGTCTAGCTTGAGGAAGCCCACCACGTTTCCAACTAGATTTGTTCAAAAGCATGTTTTAAGGGTGAGTCTTCTAATCTCATTAATATAATGAGATAGTATTGTGTATTATATTTTTGTTGCGTTGCATGTGAGACATGTAATATTTAAATTATTTAAAATACACAAATTCACCCGTAGTACGGCGCACACGCACATAGCATCCAACAGAAATTGGATCATAAATCTTCTGCAAGTCTATTTTATGGGCACAACTAGGAACTTCACTTTTCTTACCATAACCCCTAACCAATTCATGAGCCAAAAGAACATTATCAATAATTGTCTTATAAGGGATGAAAGTTGTTTGGTTAGGGCATACAATGTAACCAATAACCTTTCTTAATCTGCTTATGATTATTTTTGTGATACATTTATATAGAATAATACTGCAAGATATTGGTCTGTAGTCCTCAAGGACGTGAGGATTTGGCACCTTAGGAACAATGGTAATAGTAGTGACATTAACAAAGTTATAGATCTGATCTGTAGAGAAGAAATGTTATATAGCTTGTATGTCATCTTTGCCAATAACAATTCAACATTTTTGAAAGAAGAAATTGTTATAACTATCAAAACCCCACGCTTTATCACCACCTATACTGAACAACACATCTTTAACTTTCTGGTCAGAGACAGGAGCACAGAGTATATCCCGATCTTCCTCTTTTAGCTTTATCCCAGTATTAATGACATCTTGATTGATGGGCTGTTTGGTACCTGCATCTGTTCCTAGCAAGTCCTTATAGTAGTGCATAATGGTACTTTTAATGTCCTCAAGATCTTGAATAAGGTCATCATTCTGATCTGCTGTATAAGAGATTTTATTCCTTGATCTAATCTGTTTCATCATATAGTGATATCTAGGTTTGAGTCCTTAAATTGCACCCAATTAACTTTGGATTTCTGTTTGATTATGCTTTCCTCAGTGATAATAAGCTTTCTCAATTACTGATAAACACTCATTTCATCATCTTGAAGCATTTGATTAAATTGGTCAGCCATTAAACCGTTTTGTAAGGAATCTAACACAATCTTCCAATCTGCAATCTTCTGAGAAATATCCATAAAGCAATCCTTGTTGATTTCCTTTTGCTTTACCTTTAGGAGTTTAAGTTTACACTAAACTTTGCACATTGGAGGCCCCTAAATCTTTGTTTACCAAATCTTTTCAACTATTCTGATGAACTGAGGGTGAGAATACCAAGCATTAAAGAACTTGAAAGGTAATCTACCCTTGGGTAGGTCTTTAAAGATAGTCACCACAAGAGGGGAGTGGTTAGAAACACCCGCTGTTAACACTTCATTCTCATACTATTCCCATATGTCTAACTAATTCCTATTTACAAAAGCCCAATCAATTTGCATCTAGATCCTCTGGGAACCTGTTCCTTAGCTGATGATTACATCGTGTAAATCTGCAGCCTTAATATTTACGCTCAAAAAGCTCTAACATAGAAATCCAACTTTTAAATGGACCTGTCATAATATCATTAACCCAGTTGCCTCAAACCTTGTCATTATTGCTAAGAACATTATTAAAACCACCCTAGATCAGCCAAGGGTGTTGTACAACCACCATCCTAGCATGAAGATCATGCCACAGAGCCTCCCTATCCATAGCATTTGATGCACCATAAACAATGGTCTAATAAAACTCTAAACCTTCCATTTTTACTTTATAGTGCAAAAATTGCCAGTGCTTTATGAGAATTTCAACATTGCATCTAGTAGGATTAAAAACAACCCAAATCCTTCCCATATCCAAAAAATCATAATTATGTTCTAGTTTCCAATCTTTTAGAGCCAATTTACCCCATATTTTAGCAATATTCTCATGATTCACCCTTGTTTCTAATAGGCCTCTGAGACCTAAATTATTCTTTTTAATTCTCACCTTTGATTATTTACAGAGGTCATGAAGACCTCGAATATTCCAGCTTGCAATCATGTTCCCCTATTAAGGGGTTGGAGAATCCTTGTAACGTTTTGACCTTTACCAATTATTTTCATCTCATGGGTGAGAGCAATAGTCTTCCTTAAGTTGAATCTCTCAATTGCTTGAATTTTACCATAACCAACCTTAGATTTCCCTTCTTTAGTCCTTATCTCTTCTGTGTCCTTCTTGCTTGCCATGTTACAATTCTTCTCCTCATTCTGTATTGCCACAATCGTCTCTTCTACGGGTTTATGGGCCTCTTTAGTCTTTTCATATTGGAGAGCATTTTCCTTCCCCTCAGTATTTTGTTGCTTATCATTCTTCACTTACCATATTTGTTCGGGCTTTCTCTTCGGCTTTGTCTGCGTGACCAAATTTATTGCATTTAGTAATGGTTGGCTTCTATTCATAAACTACCTCCTAGGTCACCGTTGTGCCATTTTCATCCTCCAACGTCACAATATGTGAAAATTCTGTTGGAGCTGGTGCTCACGTGCCATTCCAATATTGTATGAATATTAATTGTTAATATTTATACAATAAACATTTCGAATAAAGATTGTTAATATCATATTAATATGGTATAATGCTTGTAACATTAGAGACATTGTTTGATCTGAAAGAGTTCAGATCTGGTCTAAAGGAGTTTAGATCAGAACTAATAGTTAGCAAAGCTGAGAGTTATAAATGCTAAAAGTTAGCACTGTTAAGAGTTAGCAGGTTATAAGAGTCAGCGAGGTCTAAAGAGTTAGAACCTTGTCTATAATGGGACAAAGACCTGAGAGTATACTTGTAATGATATAGTTGCAAAGAGTTGCAATAGGTGTTAAGAAATATCATTATGTAAGTATGTCTCAAAGATAATGTTCCTGATCTATAATCACTAATGCAGGTCTATCGGTGATTTACTTTAAATAGATTAGTGTATGTCTATATCTGACTGGTTCAGATGGTTGTTCTTAGCTGACCATGAGCTTAGAGCTTGTATAGGCATGCGGGTATCCAGTCAGGACTGGATACTGAATAGACTTATGAGGACCCCAATAGATATCCTATGACACCGTCAAAGGAAGGTCCTCTCGAGTTGAGTAGTATTCGTGGTCCTTTGACCTGAGCGCCACGGTGGTCTTGTGAGTGATCCATCATGCTTTGGTTCCACATATGTCAGAGACCTTTCATGGTCTGACCGCTATGTGTCGCTGGGTATGGTCCGATGCTCATGGAGTCCGGTGTGCGTAGATACGGGATCCGTCAGCTTACGTAGGTAAGTTGTATATCCGATGCTCCGAGATTGTATTTCATAAAGTCTTGTGGCCACAAGCATAAACCCGGGAAAAGAGTTTCCCATAGGGTTAAACAATATAGCAAAAGTGTTTGCGTATATTGTTTATCGAGATACGAATCTGGAGATAAGTTTATGGATGAGCAAATAGGGATTTGACGGTGCTGATCTATATCCCTGCACATCCAGGATATAAATGATGGAAGGATTATACGTATACGTTATGACCTCAACTTGTATGGTCTGACACGCTGATTTGTAATATTCGTAACGTGTGCGTGGGGCATCGATTACGGATTAATGGAACAGTTCCATTTGACAAATCGGGTGTAGACCTAGAGAGTCCCAATATGAAATGTACTCTTTGAGCACTTGGGCAGTGTACCGTATTGAATTGTTCAATACAGTATAATTCAGCAATTACTAAGGTTACGTTAACTAAAGTATGTGGTTAAATTGGTGGGACCCACTTTAGGTTAACTTGGTAACCGAGTAAGGATATAATAGTAATTTCACTTTATGATTATTTAATTGTTAAATAATAAGAATAAATATTTATTTATTTAATTGTTAAATAAATAATTTAATTTAACTATGATTAAAGGTTAATCATATGGTTAATTAAGTTAACCTTACTTAAAGGTTAAGTAAAGGTTAACCTAACCATAGTTAAGTTAGTTAACTATGGTTAAATTAATTAAATATTTATTAACTTAAAGGTTAAGTTAAAATAATCTAACTAAGGTTAAATGTTAACTAAGGTTAGGTTAAGCCAAATGAAATGCAAATGAAATTCAAATTAGTTTGGAATTAATGCATTTGTATATAAAGTGAAATGAAATTCAAAATTGATTTTTGAAAAATGTTTTTAGATTTTAGGTTTTGCATTTTGGGAGCCAATTCAATTTGAGAAATTGAAATTGTTTATTTTGTGTTTTAAGTGTTAGAACAACAAAACAAATTGAATTAATGGTTACTAAATGTAATAACTAAAAACAAGATTTGTTTTATTTATTCAAGAGTTGAATAAAAGGAAAAACAAATTTAATTAAGTTAAATGGTTTAACTTTGAAAAATGTTTAAGTGTTAAACACAAAAGCTGGATTAAGATGCTGCCATTCTAGACAATCAAACCCACCCTTGTTGATTGCTAGAATTGATCAAAGATTCATTTCATGGTGGACTTCAAAGAAAATTAATCCAAAGGCTTCATAGGTGATTTTCTCAATCTCGAATTTCAGTTAATCAAATGTTGTTTTCTGTGTTCATTGTATTTAATCTTTCGCTGTGCACATGTATGTATGAGATATGTATATTGTTTGTATGATGAACACAACCCACATGCAAGAACCCTAGTAAATTCGCCCAACACACCCAACAAATTCACCCATAGCATCCATTTCCACTAATACCTCAGCATAAGCCAGTTTTGTTCTATTCAAGGTACAAAGATCACAATATTTTGGCACACTTAATGAGCTAGCAATTCGATTTAACATAGAGGGGCTCCGAAATTCCTATGGCAGCCCAGGCAACTGTATCCAAATAGGCACAGATTAGATGCTAGCCATATCCATAGTTATTCTTAGTTTCTAAATTTTAACAATCAAAGGACGGTCATCAAATGTAATTATTCCATCATCCAGGGCCTTTTGTTGTCCTAATTCGCTATCAAAGTTAAATAAGAACAAACCATGCTTAATGGAGTGAACATAAATTAATCCATATCGAGCCATTCAATTTTTCACAAAAGCTTGTAAGAGGTAGAACCATGGTGATAGATTGTACACTCTTCCAATTAAAGCATATTTACATTGTTTTTCTTCTTCAATGAGTTCATCAGTCAAAATTTTACCACCTTTTAGCCATTGCAAATTTTTAGAGCAATATATTGCAGTTTACATTTAGGGATGAAGTTGCGATTGTGATAGTGGTTAATTAAGTCTAATATTTTCATCTTTCAAATTTAATATTTATTCATAGAAAATAAGATTATTTGACTTTTTATGCATTTTATTATTATTTTTTGTAGGTTTGGAGTCAATTGAGCAAATAGGGTCGAAGCTTTAATGAAAATAAGCTAAAAACATCAAAATGCTATAGTACTGCTACAGTAAATTGCTACAGTACTAGCTACATTCCCAACGACCAAAATTCAGCGTCGCAGCACGTGAATAGTAATGGTGAACAATATTTTTTGCTATAATATCTCATGTACAGTAATCCTAATCTGACTTATATTTGATGTTTAACCCTAATTTAAAGGCATAAACCTATAAATAAAATGCCAAAAATCCTAATTAAGGAGGAAGAGAAAAAGGAAAGAATCAAGAAGAGAGAGGTAAAAACTTAGAGAAAGAATTCACAACACAAAATCAAAGATAAAAGTCAAATATTGAAGAACCAAGATCAAGATTCAAGCTTCAAGTCAAAAAAGAGCAAGAAGCAAATCAATGAGTTGCTTTGATTAGTTTTTCTACTATTTTCTTTATCATTATGTTCTTGTTTATCTAGGGTTAGATTATGTGAACTTAGTATGGATTTGGATTTTGTTAATTCTTAGTTTATATTTCAATACAATAGATTGATTCTTTCTATCTGCGTTTAATACTTTTATTATACCTGATCAATATTTTGAATGATTAAGGAACCATGATGAACTCGACGGATGGATTCATGTGTTTAGCTTAGGATAGTTTAATGCATGATCATATGGCAACAACTATGAGTTTCATCTAGGATAGACATATACCTATGTGGCATGTATGGTATAATTTAAACGCGATCTTAATGAATTACATTATATTTTGATTACCATAGACATATAGGTGATTGTTAGAATACGTAATATAGCCACTTGATCATCGATAGAGGCTTGTGATGAGATTAGTGTCTAAGCCAATAATTGTTATTAAGAGATTAACTAAAAAGTTAATAAATCTAATGAAATACTAGGGGATGAGTTAAAACTCTATATTATCTTTATTTGTGAATTCTACCATTTGCTTTTGTTTAGTTTAATTGATAGAGATTAGTTAATTAAATTTCAGATTGTGATTTTTTGAATAAAAGTTAAGTAGGTACAATTTTAGTACTTGATTTATAAAATTAGATCGCAGAGTCCTAATGGGATCGATATCTAGACTTAAAATTCTATATTACTTGATACGATAGCATGAGCTTACGCTTAGCTACTATAGCACACATTAGATTGCCAAAAACTAATGAAGCTCATGGCTTGGTGTGTCTATCTCTATTTTGCCCTTACCATCATTACGCACTCCCTTGATTGCATCAGAATCATCTAAAGTAAGACTCTTACCAGGCAACCCAGTTTTGGTTGTCACAGGTATAGCCACAATATTGCGAACTCCAGTTACGTTGGCAATTACAGAACCAGAATCTGAACACTGCTTAATGTCTACTATAGAGCCATTAATGGCAAGACCCTTAGCAAATAATCTAATTTCGACTGCCACAGATGAAGCCATATAGCTACTATCTACTGTCCCGTTTACAGCCATAAAATTAGAGTAAGATCCATCAACAGTCCTGGAGCAGCCGCCAATGTGTTCCCCTAAGTCTAGAAGGCCAGCACCTAAACTACCGCATGCTAAGACCTCTAAAAGACAATCAGGATCAGGTCGCGATTTTCCAATAGCGAAGGAATTGGCTGACTTCGCATCTGACCTAACAGAATCCACCGTGCCTTTCAATGGTAAACCATCAACGATCGGAACCTCAGAAGACGTTGGCACCACAATATCATCATCAGAGTTGAATGTCGATCGGGAATAGGAGGCCGCAGGGGATTTGCGAGCCTTTTTCTTTCCCATGAAAAAGGGCGTAAGTTAACTAAAGCTAACATACGCCGAGAGAAAAAGGTGTACAATACCCACACATAAGTTTTTTGTGGGAGCATTTTTAATTGCAATTAGTAGTACGTTTGAGAGTGATTATATTTAAAAAGAAAAAAAATATATTTTCTTATGCATTTCTCATAAAAGGGAAGCATTCTTAAACACATTAGATCTTTTTTATATTTACCAACAGGATGACATAATGATAGATGCAGAGGTTTTATGTTTTATTCATCGTCAGATATTGATATTTGCGAGTCAGGGATAAGTTCTTAAAATCTACTTGCATACATGTAGTTGTGAGATCTAATAAGAAAAGACTTGTAACCGTTTCCTTTAGGATCTAAACTGCTATTACAAAATTAGGAAATAAATAAATTACAATGCTAATACACAAAGAAATAAAGAGATGTAGGAGACAATTTAGTGATTGAAATCCCATTAGAAAGAGCCCTACAACAAGGCTTGTCTCCTTGTCTCCAAGATTTGTTAAAAGATCCATAAATGTGGGATGTGAAAAGGTCCTAGTAAAATGACAGAATAGAAATGATTTAGATTAAGTCGCCCTTTGCTTTATTTATAGGCAGCATTTACGTAATAAAATTATCATAACAACCTTTTAATAATAAAACCTCTTTTATAGCGACTTTTTTAATATACAATTAAAAGCATATGTATTAAAGCAACTTTTTCAAAATATACTCCAATTTTGGTTTTTCTTTGTTCGATTAATGTAAAAAGGTTAGCCATATAAATACCTTTCAGAACTAATAGAAATCCTTTGTATATATCTCGCATGGCATTTGTAAGAAGTTATTTTTTTTTAACACTATGCATTCAAATTTCTTAAAGCATGTAACAGTGTGTCATATGACCACGGAGTTTGTCTATTGTTTTAGTTTATATGTGTCAATAAGAGGAGTTAGGTGTGCAAAAAATTGGAAATCAAATCGGATCAAACAAATCAAATTGAATTGGTATGGTTTAACTCTGTTTTGTTTTGGCCAATTCGATTTTATATTTTAAAATTTGAAAATTTAGTTTGATTTTCAGTTTTGGACTTTCAAATTGAAAATCAATATTTTAAAAAAAAATTAAAAAATACACATGACACCTTAGAAATAAAATGGAACTGAGAATTGAACCGAACTGAATCATTCAATACCAAAAGTGTGCCTAATTTGAGCCCATTTGAAAGCCAAAAATTCAAACTAAGGAACTGAACTGAACCGAATCGGTTTAGTTCCCTCTTCAACTAGTTCAGTTTTTCGTTTTATTTTTTGAAAACTGACCGGTCCGATTCAATTTTTGGTTTATCCCTAAAACTAAATCGGACCGAGGATGCTCACCCATAAGAGAAGTTTCTTCTATCTTTTTACTTCCACACTAAAAACTAGAAGGCTTGTTGTTAAAGTTAATTATAGTGATATATAGACTACTCCTATGAAACCACCTAGCCACTAAGGCTAGCATTCCTAAAAAACTACTCAGCCTAAATAAAAATCATGTTACTAGATTCACTAAAGGTCTGTGCTTATTAGTATCACATACTTGACCTATAGGGTATGTCAGATAGAGCATACTTGGGAATCCACATCACCGATGAGCTTTACAATCCAAGGACACCTCAGCAGGGCTAAGTCATAAATCTTTTAAAACCAGCTTTCTTCTCTTGTTAAGGCGGTGGCTGCAATGGAAATCTATGAGGATTTATAAGATTTTATGACTGGCTTGAATTATTGCTTCATGAAAAGTTAGAATTTTATTACTGGCTTGAATTATTACTTTATGAAAAGTTAAGATTTTCTTGACTCTATAAAAGAACATCAGTGTGCTTTATATACTGCATAAACATATCTTCTAAAGCCATCTTCTTCTCTTGTTAAGGTTGTGGCTGCGATGGAAATCTAGAAGGATTCATAGAATTTTATGACTAGCTTGAATTATTGCTTCATGAAAAGTTAGGATAATTCTTCTATCTCAAACTATAAAAGTTTGAATTTGGGTTAATTTGTTACCTACTAAAATTTCTCATATAATGAGTTATTCCTAGACATTTTCCATTCGCATGGTTGTCTTAACAAAATTGGCAAGTAGTAAATAAAAATTTCTCATATAATGAGTTGTTCATAGGCATTTTACATTCGCATCAATTTTCTTTAAGGCATTTACTCTAATAGCATCAATTTTCTTTAATAATAAGTTAAATCAAGCGACTAATGTAGTAAGCACCTCTACATCATAAATACCAATGACCTTTATCGGAGCTACTCTCTCATATGACCATTGATAGCTATTGGAAGCCATCCATCTAACTGTTCATAAGCCTCATCAGTAGATTTCCTCATTAATACATCTTGTGCAATATCATCAATAATTATTCTTAAGTATCCTAATAATCCATTATAAAAGGCTTGCACAAGCAGATACTTTGGGACTCTATGGTGTGGAAATCTTTTTAACAAGTCTTTAAATCTCTTTCAAGCTTCATAAAGTGACTTTGAGTTATATTGCACAAAAGAGGTGATGTTATTTCTTAGTCTCATTGTCTTGGTTGGTGGAAAGAATTTTGTTAAAAAAATTTAGGCCAAATTATCCTATGTTGCAATAGAACTAGATGGTAAAGACATCAACCAACTCTTTGTTAAAATTAGCCAAAGTTGAATCGCATCATCTAAGAATATTATATTTGAACGTATTGCAAATCCAAAAAAATTACGATATGTTTATTTGGATCATTATTCGGCAGCCCATTGAATTATATCAAGTCTTTCAATATCTTAATTATATTCGGCTTGATTTTAAATTTATTGGCATTCATAGAGTGTCTTTAAATACTCTAATGAATGCCATCAAGAAGTGGCATTGCATAATCTCACAGTGGTCTCTGCTTTTCAGCTTGATTCTAATCAACCATTCAATCTTGTTGATGTTGAACTTGATTTATTTCTTATTGAATTCTCATAAGGTTCGCTTGATTTTTGGATCAAATAAAATCAATTCAAATATTTTGGAATGTTACTTAAACGACTAAAAAGTAACTGTAAAACAAAAGAAAGAGGTTTAAATTAAGAATAAGATAGGTTGGCATTAATATTAACAAAGATAATAAATAATTTATCGATAATGGTGTCAAAAACTTATTGTATGATTTGAAAACTTAAGTGCACGATAGTGTAAACAAGTAATATAATGATGAGTAGAGTATTGTTTTCATGATAAATTATTATTAAATTCATTAAGTACTAACATTGTTGTAGTCGGAGATCTTATACATGTGGGTGTATGCATGTGCAATTGTGTCTATTGCCTAACATATGTATCTTATACATATTCTACGCGGCGGAAGCGTATAAATTACAATAAATAAAATATATTAATCACATTAATATATTACTAGTATAGATAACTCACCTCAATGTGTAACGTTATACACGTATTTTTTTCGAAGTCCGCATGGAGACCAACTGGCGGACAATTCTAGTCATTAACATAGTGGGCTTGGTGAACTAGAACAGTAGCTCTTTACACAGCACCGGGTTTAACTCTTAAACTCCAAAATGAGTTGGGTGTGTGTTTTTCATCCTTTTCTCCAAAAGAATAAGAAATGGAGAATTTGAAGCAATCTACCATTACTTCAATTAGAAGCATAGAGAAAAATGAAACAGGTTCATTTTTTCCTTTTTTCTTCTTCTTCTTCTTCGGTTTTTTTTCTTTTCTTTCTTCATTTCTTTCTTCCTTTCTCGGCAAACACAAAAAAAACACCTGAATTCCTTTTCTTTTCTCATCTCTCTCTTTATATATATTAAAAAAATAATATAATAATTATAATAAAATAATACCAATGGGTGCCAGCTATTTGGCACCAAAAATATAATATTATTATATATATAATATCTTATAATATCTTATAATATAATATAATAAAATAATAATATATTATATGATAAAATAAGAGAGATATTTTGATTATTTAACCATTAACTAATCAAAGTGTGAAATGATCATTTTGCCCCTCATGAATAGTTACCAAGTTTACCCCTTAGTGGGTCCTACTAAACCCGCACTTAGATAAACTTAACCGAGGGTTCACAATGCATTATATGTCATTATACAATTAGTAAATAACAATTATTGACTAATTATTATCTTTAACACTTAAATACAGACACGCATGCATTCCCGTGGTATTACTGAATATTGCTAGATTAAACAATTTAATCTGACACGTTGTCCCAGTGCACAACGAGTACACTCCATATCGTGGGACTTCGTAAGTCCTATGCCTGATTCGTCAAATGGAACTATTCTATAAGTTCGTGAGCAATGCCCCACGCACACGTCACAAATAAATAAAACAGCGCATTGAACCATGCAAGTTGAGGTTACAACGCATACGTATAATCATTCTGTCATGATATCCTGGATGTGCGGGGATCTAGATTATCATCGTCAAATCCCCTTATGCTCATCCATATCTTATCTTCAAATTTGTATCTCGCAGAACAATATGTGCAAACTCTTTTGCCATATTGTTCTACCCTAGCGGAACTCTTTCCCGGGATAATTGCTTGTGGCCACAAGACTTTTCAAGATACATTCTTGAAGCATCTGGATACCGAACTCCTATGCGAGCTGACAGATCCTATTTATGTATACACCAAACTCTTATGCGAGCTGACGGATCCCATTTATGTATACACCGAACTTCATAAGCATCGAACCATACCCAGCGACACCCAGTGGTCACACCATGAAAGGTCTGTGACATGCATGGAACCAAAGTATGGTGGATCACTTACAAGCCCACCATGGCACTCAGGTCAAAAGACCATGTATACTACTTAACTTGAGAGGACCCTCCGTTGACGGTTTACATAGGGTGTCTATCGGAGGCCCTCATGAGTTTGTCTCATATCCAATCTTAACTAGATACCCATATGTTAATACGAGCTCTAAGCTCACGGTCAGCTAGGAACAACCATCTATACCCTATAGGTATGACATATGCTGATCTATATATATAAAGGTATCCACCAATAGACCTGCAACGGTAGAAATAGATCAGGGATAATTATTCGAGAACATACTTGCGCAACTTGCATTTTCTGGCACCCGATTACAACTCTTGTAACTATACAGTTACTGGTATATTCCTAGGTCCATGTCCCATTACAGACAAGGCTCCAACTCTTGGATCTGCTGAGTATTATAACTAGCTAACACTTAGCTGTACTAACATTTAACATTTATATCTCTCAGCGTGGCTAACTATGAGCCATTATCTAAACTCCTTTAGATTTGATCCGAACTCTTTCAGATCATACAATGTCTATAACATTACATACATAGTACCATATTAATGGGTATTAGCAATTTAATAGAAATTTACACTTGTATAAATATACAAGTATACGTACATTCAGGGATGGCACGTAAGTACCGACCCTAATAATTGTGTTTTCTTATTCTTATTCAAACCATCAATATCTCAAGCAAAGAAAAATTAAACTAAATTGTAAAAAAAATAATAAGTAAAATAGAGTAAAGAAAACAACTATAAATTCACCAATATTAAAAAGTCTAGGATTACAATTATCCCTCAATACTTCACTTCAATCTAGTTACTCTTTTTAAGTTATTCAATCAAGATAAATTATTAACTAAGAAATGTAATATCTTCACAAGCCTCTTTCGATAGTCAAGTGACAATATCTTACCTAATCAATTATCTATATTTCTATGATAATTAAATTAAAACAAGATTCGGTTATATATGCCATATAAGTATACTCTTATCTTACAGGAAACTCAAAGCTATTTACGTATTGATTATACATCAATCTATTTAAGGCCAAACATAAATATCCATTTTTCAAGTTCATTAAAGTTTCCTTAATCAATCTAATTATTGATCAAGTAATTAGAAACATTAAGTACAAAATAAAATGAACATTCATCATTGATTTCATAAACTAATGGAAAGTAAATAATTCAGGCTGCAGATTTGAGTTCAAATTGTAATCTTATAAAAGTAAATTAGCTCATAACGAAATAAAGAGTTTTAAAGTATATTAGGTTCCACAATAAAGAGATAATATAAAACTAAGAAAGATAAAGAGAAAAGAAGTAAAGTGTATGATAATATGAATTCTTTAATCTCTAATCTCTCATTCTCTTGAATTGTTTTTCATTGATTCTCTAAAAGTCTGCTCCAAACTCTTAAAATATTGTTCTCTCTATTGCTCTCTCTTCTTCTTCTTCTTCTTCTAAAATTAGCCTGTTGCCTTTCACTTATAAGCTTTCGTCTTCAAGTTAAGGCAACAATCTGAGTCTAAGTCGGAGTAGGCTTTCAAAATCCAGCATCTAATGCTATAACCTTGCTTTCCAGTACTACAGCATTAGCCTGATATTATCTCACTGATGCAGCCTTGGCTTAAAGCATTGTAGCACTCACTTTCTGCCGCTCTTAGTGCTAGTGCTGAATCTTGGCATTGTAGCCTTGAGTTTCTAACTTTAGACTTGTTTCCCTTTGTCTGACGCTACAACCTTAACTTCTGGGGCTGCGACACCGATCTTTTGACTTTATCTTGATATTTAACAAATGCTGAGCTTCAAGATGCAAAAATATAAATATAAAATACACCCATCAGTTATGAAAAATGGTCCTCATAATTAAGAAGATACAGCACGTGGTGAAAGCTACATGAGATAAGGCGACCTCTAAGTACGATGAGTTCAAAGCCTTCTAGAATAGACTCGTTAACTTACTTGAGGTATATTTTTTAGGTTTAGTTTAAATCTTTTAAATCTTTACTTTTATATGGAGCATAGTGCTCAACTTTTACACTTTTCCTCTATGTAGACTACTTATGCCATTTGTCAATACCAGGAGGTCATGATAAGTGCTGTCTTGGATGGGCATAAGATTAAGTAGGCAATATTAGCATTAATCAACTCCGCAATGAGCTAGCTGTGGTTATTAAGAAAGTGGATGAGGGTATTCACTCCTTAAAGGAGTATAGTCTCAAGGTCGATGAGGTAGAGATGAAGGCTGCCACAACAGAGAGCAAGATTATTAAGTTGCAAAGAGTGATCATTAGTTAAAGGTAGAGGCATTTGAAGCTAAAAAAATGATGAGGATCCTCCTCAAAGTATGAAAACTTGGTTAAGGAGGTTAAAGATGCTCACGTTTTGGCCTATAGAAAAGCTAACAACAAATAGTTGATGGGACTAACCAAGGCTTTGATAAATGTGTCAAGCTCTTTAAAGGGCACTACCTAGAGTTAGACTTTAAATGATTAGAGGATGAGCTTGCGAAGTAGCCACTTAAGGAAGCGGTATCGAGGATGCCCAATAAATAATTGACTTAAATGATAGGGAATCCTCTCATGGTGTTAAAGACTTTAAGTTAGTCGTTGAGAGTACTCAAAAAGTCGTGGATGATCTAGCACTATTTAGACCACCCTAAGATATCCTCCTCTTTCAATTGATAGCAATACTCCTCATGCACCTTTTGAAAATGAGGGGCCCCTACCACTATCAACTATTTAGATTTTCTTTTGTTTTTTTTATGTTTTTTTTTTAATGAACCTTAATAACTCAATGAGAATTTTCAGGCCTAAGAACCATTTTTATACTTGTATGGATGTGTTCATAAATGTGTTGTCTGTCCAGTAGTATTGTTGAATGGAAGTTCTCTCAAAGGGTTGATGGCATCAAATTATAAAGGATTAAATGCCAAAGATCCAAGCACATAAAATGCTAAACATTAAATGAGAAAAATTTGGATAAGTGCTTGAAGATATAATTAGTCCGGTCACTAGCTAGATGTAGTCCTCAATAATTTAGCTAATTAACAAGCTAGTTTCAAACCGAACACGTTTGGCATGGATGACCATGAAATTTGGTATCAAATACTAAGTAACCAAATAAAAATTTAGCAAAAGGTAGAGTATCGATCCCTTGCATGCTCAAGACTTAGGTGATTCTTCGAAGGCGTTCAGGATATTCAATACTTAAGAGCAATTTACATTGCTCTGTATGGAATAAAACCAATCATTCACCCTTGGTCTTTAGGATCAACCATTAGATGGGGTGGAGTTGGGCAATCAATCTTGATAGTTGGTGGTCTAATCATTCTAAAGTTTCAAGTAGAACATTGGTCATTCTCAGGGTTTGTCTTGATGAATATTTATCCAAAATTTTCCAAATCTTAAAGGATATTGGTGATGCGATATTTCTATATCATAAATTAAGTGCAAGTATACACTATCGTATGCAAGTAATAAAGAGACTAATTAGTCGGATGTCGAACCCACAGGGATAATTCTTTCTTTTTAACCAATTACTAAAATTATATCTTCCTAATAATTATTCAGAAAAATAAAAATCTAAGAATGAATGTAAGAAATATAAAAGTAAAAACACAATGCAATGAGATTTAAAGATATAGCAACGTAGAGAGAACCTAGGATTAATATTATCCCTCAATATGTTTCTAATGATTAATCCTCTAATATTTAACTCACTTAGTCTTTATTATTGATCAAGACACTAATGTATTCACAAGCCTCTTCCAAGGTCATGCAAGTATACCTTAATTTACCAACTACCTATATTCCTATGGTACTTGTAATAAATTAAGATTCATTAAGATTAGGTCTTATTGATCATACATGCCAATTAGGTATATTCCTATCCTAAATTGAAACTTGCATATGCAACATTGAATGTTACTCTACAATCATGCATCAAATTACCTAGGTCTAAATATTATGATTCCTCTTCCGAGTTTATCAATAATATTACCAATTCATTCACCATATATTGGCCAGATATATTGAAGCATTAAACACAAGTAATTTAAATAATAAATGACTAAGTTTATTAAATACTAAAAGATATGGCAATTAAGCACACATATTGAGTTCAAATATTAACCCTAGAAAACAAGTTAGCTCATGGCTACAAGAGAACAGCAGTAAAAATAATTATAAATCATGATACAATTATTAGCAAACCGATATAGACGTCGAATTGCTCTTAATTGCGCTGCCTAGAAACTCTTGATGCCGAAGAACGTCTTGTATCTCTCTCTAAAGATGCTTCAATTAAGCTCCTATTGCTCTCCAAGACTCGTGCTCTGTATTCTTGGTGCTCTTGGGTCGTCTTGGATTCATCTTAAAGGCTGGGAACGAGTGGCTTTATATAGGGATTGATTTGAGCTTGAAAATCTCAATTCTCGTCGGATTAGGACTCGCACTACCGCTGGCGCGCTATGCATCTGTCGCTGGGGCGACGCGTGAAAAAGCCTTCACCGCTGGAGCGGTGGGATCTTGGCGCTGGGGCGCTGCATGAAAACGGCTTCACCGCTGGCGCGGTGTGTTGATAGCGCTGGGGCGCTGTCGTGTCGCTGGGGCGGTAACTGTCTGCCGCTGGGGCGCTAGACGCGACTTAATCAGGTCGTTTTTCTTATTTCGATCACTATTCAGCGCTGGGGCGAAAATACTTGTGGCGCGGGGGCGCTGGACTCATAATTTGAAAACTTTGCATTTTAGTCCCTGTTTTCGCTCCTTTTGCGTTCTTTCTTTAAATTTCGTTCAAGTCCCTATAAATAACAATAATGCACATAAATAGCCATCTATTCTCAATAAATCATAAAATATCAATAATAAAAACATGAGAAAATATATGACAAATTTGCCCTTATCAAATTCCCCCAAACTTAAGTACTTGCTTGTCCTCAAGCAATAAAATAAAACTAAGAGAGAAAACAAAGGGTTATACTTGACTCATTTAACAAAACAAAACATACTAATACTAGTAAGATGATTAAAATCATTGTCTCAAAGGCTAACGAAATGATACAAATCCTTAAGGTAGACAAATAGCTATTAACAATTCTAAATTATCTTTGTTTAGTCCCTTATTCTTCCTCATAAATAATCACCATGTGTGTGTGTGCAAGCAGCAAGCAAATAGCGAAAACCATACTTTGATTTACTTTATACTTTAGTTTGTACAGAAAAGATGATGTCTCGGCATTTAATTTGTATAATGACACTTCCATAAGCTTGTCTTTATTACCACTCTCCACTAATGTAGAAAATCACATGTCTAGGGATCTATTTAGGACTTTACTTAGCTTGTAACGTAAGGTTAAGGTCAAGGTGGGATAAAAGGATAAATATATGAAGTTCAATTCACACCATGAACACTTAGATTTTACCTAGAAACCTCTTGATCTTCTTTTCCTTGTATTATCTCTTCCCCCAAACTTATTGTGTTTCCCATCTTTCTTTTCAACCTTCTTTTTTTTTTTTTTTTCAAAGAATTTCTTCTTTTCCTTAAGCTGGGGGTATTTTTCTTTACTTTTTTTTTTTTTTTTTTTATGAAATACCACCCAAACTTATTTTTCTCATATCACCACAACTTTTTTTTCTTTTCAAGAGTATTTCTAAGTAAATGCAAGGTTTATGGTGTTACGGGTAAATTTTTAGATAAGTAAACTTTAAGTCTTGGGCTTGTAATGTGGTTAAACCAAAGAATGGGTAATTAGGCTCAAAATAGGGTACTAGGGATAAATATACTCTAAAAGGTAGGCTAGAAAGGCTCAATCGGTTCAAAGATGGCCTAATGTCATTTCCCTATTCATGTGTTTCCTAGAATTTCGCCTCAAGTAGTAATTAAAGACAAGTTCTAGAGTGTCGGTCTTCGAGACTGTGGTGTACTCCCTAAAGCATAAGTATCTCTAAGTAATAGTTATAACTATTCATGCTTATAAAGTGCTCAAAAAATGGTGATTATAAATAAGGTCAAATTTGTTCCTAAACTTAAATAATCAAAATTGTCTCAAGTATCTATCATTCCCTATAGATGTGTAAAAATAAATTCAACCATGTATTCTTTTTCTTATTATAGACTAATGATCATCTTATCAAAACCTAATAAAAATGAATTAACTAAAAAAAAACTAAGTAACTAAAAAAAAAAAAAAAAAAATTTTAACCCACAAGAATGACCACTCAAATCATGCAGAAAAATGAACACAAGAAAGTGTTTCCCACCCCCAAACTTAATTTAGACATTGTCCCTAATGTCAAAAAATAAAGAAGTGAAATTAAGAGACTTCCCTGGTCAATTTTCGCTGCCGCGCTGACTCTCCGTCGCTGGGGCGATGTTCTGGCGCTGCCGCGATAATCGTCTGTCGCTGCAGCGCTGAAGGCTGATTTCTGCACAGTTACTGGAATTTGCGCTGGCGCGATGGTGCTTGTACCGCGGGGGCGGTGGTGTCTCGATTTTCCTGTCGCTGCTGCGCCATGTTATGCCGCTGGAGCGCTGAAATTCTTGGTTTTTTTTTTTTTTTTTTTTTTTTTTTTTTTTTTTTTTTAATGCTGAAAAAAAGAAAAAAAAAAATTAATAAAATGATAATAATAATAATAATATTTTCCTTGGGTTGCCTCCCAAGTAGCGCTTGATTTAACGTCATCGGCTTGACGGGGCTTCCTTTTCTTTCATGGTGGATCGAAGATGCTGGTGGAAGCATTTGAGTAAGTGATTTTGCTGGCTTTCTTCTTTTTCGGCTTCCATATTCTTGCAATTAAACCTTGGGCAGTATCTTTTGTTGCATTCTCCTTATGTCTCTCCGGAAAGACTTTAATCTTAGACCGGGGAGATGGTTCTTCCTTTTCTTTCTCTTTGCTTGCTTCGTCGTGATGCTGCTTTTTCTTCTTCTTTCTTGCCTTCCTATACTTCAATGCTCTTTTTCGGATGTGAGGATCCAATGTCTCCATATCTTTAATTTTCTTAACACTTGGGTGCATCACATTAATGCAGAAACAGTCTTCATTTTCAGTTGGTAATTTGATCTCCTTGAAGACCTTAAAAGTGACTGTGTCCTCTTGTACCCTCATGGTCAACTCCCCCTTTTGCACATCAATGATTGTTCTTCCAGTGGCTAGGAAGGGTCTTCCAAGGATGATTGGGATCTCCTTGTCTTCTTCCATATCCAAAACAATGAAATCGGCAGGGAAGATGAATTTATCGACTTTAACCAACACATCTTCAATTAATCCCTTGGGATAGGTGAGAGAACGATCTGCCAGCTGAAGTGTGATATTTGTTGGTTTGGCTTCTTCCAGTCCCAACTTTTTATACACGGACAATGGCATAAGATTGATGCTAGCTCCTAGATCACAAAGTGCTTTCCCAAAATCATAATTCCCAATTGAGCATGGTATGGTGAAACTCCCAGGATCTTTGAGCTTTGGAGGTAGCTTCTTTAGAAGGATGGCGCTACACTCTTCTGTTAGGGCCACAGTCTCGAAGTCATCTATTTTTCTCTTCTTTGATAGGATTTCCTTCATAAATTTCACATAGCTCGGCATTTGCTCCAGTGCATCTGCAAAAGGAAGATTAATATGTAATTTCTTAAAAACATCAAGAAATTTAGAAAATTGCTTATCTAGTTTCTTCGTTTGCAGCCTCTGAGGAAATGGAGGTGGTGGAGTGAATGACTGCGTAGGTTGCTTCTGCGGGTTGCTATTGGTATCCTCTGCTGCATTTTCATTTTTCTGTTCTTGTACTTGAATACCAGATTCTATGCTTTTCTGTGTCTCATCACTCTTCTCTTGGTTTCTAAGCTGCTGTAATCTCTGAGGAAATGGTATAGGTGGTCTATATGGTTGCACGTCATCTTGCTGGACCACTGTTTCTTTTTCCTTCTCTATCATTTCCGAAAGCTGTGGTTGAGGAGTGTTATCATGTAAGACTTTACCACTTCTTAGGGAGATGGCTTGGCACTGTTCTACGCTTCCTTTTTGATTGACTTCAGTGTTGCTTGGTAGAGTTCCTTGAGGGCGATTGTTTATTGCTGTTGCGAGCTGCCCTACTTGATTTTCCAAGGCTCTAAGTGAAGTTGCTTGACTTTGAAAGAGTGCATCTGTTTTCTTCATGTATTGCAGGAGCATGTCTTCAATGTCTGGTTTCTTCTCTTGCTGAATTTGCGTTTGGAAGCCAGGAGGAGCTTTGGAATACTGTCCTTGATTATTGTTGCTCCATGAGAAGTTGGGGTGATTTCTCCATCCAGGATTGTAAAAATTTGAGTTAGGATTGTTGCGGTTGAAGTCCCCTACATATTGAGCAGTCTCCATGCATTGTCCATTAGCATGATTGCTTCCACAGAAATCGCAAGTGATGGGTTGACTCTTGATAGCATTAACTCCCAAGTTGCTTAATTGTTTGGTCAAGAGGTTGACTTGGGCAGATAATGTAGTCAAAGTGTCTACTTCATGTAATCCAGCGATCTTTCTTGTGGTTGACCTTTCGGTGGGCCATTGATAGGCATTGGACGCCATCTCATCTAGTAGATCATAAGCTTCATCGGGGGATTTATTCATAAGTGCTCCTCCAGCTGCAGCATCTACTATTGTTCTGAATTGACCGGCTAATCCATTGTAGAATGTTTGTACAAGCAACCACTTCGGAACTCCATGATGAGGACATTTTCTTTGCATATCTTTGTATCTCTCCCATGCCTCATAAAGAGATTCTCCATCTAGTTGTAGGAATGATGTGATGTCGTTCCTCATCTTGGTAGTTTTAGCAGGTGGAAAAAATTTGGCGAGGAACTTTTGTGCAAGATCATCCCATGTAGCTATGGATCCAGATGGAAGTGATAGCAGCCAGCTTTTTGCTTTGTCTCTCAAGGAAAAGGGAAACAATCTTAGACGGATTGCATCATCGGACACCCCATTGTATTTGAATGTATCACATATCTCCAAGAAGTTGATGATGTGCATGTTTGGATCGTCATTGGGTAGTCCACTAAATTGTACCGAATCCTTAAGCATTTGAATCGTGCTTGGCTTGATCTCAAAGTTGTTAGCTTGAACAGTTGGTCTTTGGATGCTCGAATGGATTCCATTAACTAAGGGAACAGCATACTCCCTTAGTGGTCTTGCTTCATTGTCAGGTGCAATTGGTACTTGATTTTCCATGGTGTTAACTTGATTTTGCTCTCTTCTAATTCTTCTTAAAGTTCTTTCAATCTCTGGATCAAAAGCAATCAAGTCTTCACTTTTCGATCTTTGCATGTACCTCGTAAGAAAGAAAGTAAAACTAAATTAAGAAAAATAAAAATAAAAAAAAATTCTGAAGTAAAAACTAGAAAGATTGGTATTAATATTGGTAAAAAAAGTAGATAATTATCCCCGGCAACGGCGCCAAAAACTTGATGCGATATTTCTATATCATAAATTAAGTGCAAGTATACACTATCGTATGCAAGTAATAAAGAGACTAATTAGTCGGATGTCGAACCCACAGGGATAATTCTTTCTTTTTAACCAATTACTAAAATTATATCTTCCTAATAATTATTCAGAAAAATAAAAATCTAAGAATGAATGTAAGAAATATAAAAGTAAAAACACAATGCAATGAGATTTAAAGATATAGCAACGTAGAGAGAACCTAGGATTAATATTATCCCTCAATATGTTTCTAATGATTAATCCTCTAATATTTAACTCACTTAGTCTTTATTATTGATCAAGACACTAATGTATTCACAAGCCTCTTCCAAGGTCATGCAAGTATACCTTAATTTACCAACTACCTATATTCCTATGGTACTTGTAATAAATTAAGATTCATTAAGATTAGGTCTTATTGATCATACATGCCAATTAGGTATATTCCTATCCTAAATTGAAACTTGCATATGCAACATTGAATGTTACTCTACAATCATGCATCAAATTACCTAGGTCTAAATATTATGATTCCTCTTCCGAGTTTATCAATAATATTACCAATTCATTCACCATATATTGGCCAGATATATTGAAGCATTAAACACAAGTAATTTAAATAATAAATGACTAAGTTTATTAAATACTAAAAGATATGGCAATTAAGCACACATATTGAGTTCAAATATTAACCCTAGAAAACAAGTTAGCTCATGGCTACAAGAGAACAGCAGTAAAAATAATTATAAATCATGATACAATTATTAGCAAACCGATATAGACGTCGAATTGCTCTTAATTGCGCTGCCTAGAAACTCTTGATGCCGAAGAACGTCTTGTATCTCTCTCTAAAGATGCTTCAATTAAGCTCCTATTGCTCTCCAAGACTCGTGCTCTGTATTCTTGGTGCTCTTGGGTCGTCTTGGATTCATCTTAAAGGCTGGGAACGAGTGGCTTTATATAGGGATTGATTTGAGCTTGAAAATCTCAATTCTCGTCGGATTAGGACTCGCACTACCGCTGGCGCGCTATGCATCTGTCGCTGGGGCGACGCGTGAAAAAGCCTTCACCGCTGGAGCGGTGGGATCTTGGCGCTGGGGCGCTGCATGAAAACGGCTTCACCGCTGGCGCGGTGTGTTGATAGCGCTGGGGCGCTGTCGTGTCGCTGGGGCGGTAACTGTCTGCCGCTGGGGCGCTAGACGCGACTTAATCAGGTCGTTTTTCTTATTTCGATCACTATTCAGCGCTGGGGCGAAAATACTTGTGGCGCGGGGGCGCTGGACTCATAATTTGAAAACTTTGCATTTTAGTCCCTGTTTTCGCTCCTTTTGCGTTCTTTCTTTAAATTTCGTTCAAGTCCCTATAAATAACAATAATGCACATAAATAGCCATCTATTCTCAATAAATCATAAAATATCAATAATAAAAACATGAGAAAATATATGACAAATTTGCCCTTATCAATTGGTCATTCTCAAGATACATATAAGTCATGGTAGTGATCTCCCAATTTTCTTCAAGTTTTATAAAGCTTGGTTGTGCTTAGGGATTATATAGCCAATAACCCATATTTGTCGAGGACTACCTAGTTTTTCTCAAGGTTTAAGAAAACCTTGGCCATTCATAGGGATCATATAGGGTTAGGTTGTTAGGTCATCTCTTGCAGATGAGCACTAGTTTCTCTTAGGCACTAAAGACTTAATAGTGAACACTCTTATCATACTTAAGGGGTCATTCTTGAGTATAAACTCGAAACAATAATTAAAAATCAAATACAACATGTGCTCGTCATTACATTTGAACAACATTACAACAAAATTTATAAGTAAATTATTAGAGAAAAAGGGAAAAATTATCTAGGTATAGTATCTCTTAAAGAGTTTCAGCATTCCACGGCTTTATGACCACTTATCCATCTATATGCCTAAGCTCGCATCTTCATGGTCCAATTCTTCTAAAAACTTTATAGAGAACTTTATAGTTCAGACCAAGAACCAGTATAGCTAGGTTTGTAGTGTTCACCAATTCTTTTTTAAGGATCAGATCACCCTCTAAAAATTTACAAGCTTAGACTTGTTTGTTGTAGTATCGAGCAATCATCTACTGGTAGGCCGCTGCTCTGATCTGAGTTCGTTCTCCCTATTTGATCAACGAGGTCTAGCTATTCCTTGGGTAACTTTTCAATTTTATTTTCCCCTAAGTATAATGATACGATCCACGCCAAGATATTGATAAAGTTATGGATCAAGAAGGACTCCAAGATCGTCAAGAAACAGATTTGTATGAAACCGCGACCCGTTGCTTATATTGAAGCAAGAACCTTGGTATAATGAAGATGCCACAATCAATTATGGAATGATTAATTGATAAGTCGAAGGAGAACGCCATGAAAATTACTCCGATAAGTTCAAAGAGTTTTAAAAGAACCAAAGAGAATTTTGTTAATCAAATTGCTGAATCTTTTTCTATCATCCCTTATGTATTTATAGTGAACATTTGGGATGATAGCATTTATTACAATATTGAATGACAACTTAAAAACTAGTAGATACCAACATGGCTTTAAACTAGTTTATTTCAAACTTTGCAACTACAACAATAAATGCTTCAAACTTTGCAACTACAACAATAAATGCTTCAAACTTTGTAACTACAACAATAAATGCTTCAAACTTTGCAACTACAACAATAAATACTGCTACAGACTTTAACTAACTACCAACCACCAACAATTAAGGCTTTGTTTTAAATATTACAACTACCATCATAAATGTTTATTGTAGGCTCCCAAAAGCTTCTAACTACTTGGGTTACTCAAAGAGGCTGTTATGATCACCAATTTAGAAAACTCCTCTAATTTCATCAACTTTGTGATCTGAGAAATTTCTTCTAGATTATTCCAAAGCTTGAATCATAGAAATCCAACTTTGTGGAATGTCGTAGAATCTCTTCCTTGCACCCCCATGAATTTACCTCTGCCTAAATGTTTTGAATCAGTCCATTGAAAGTTTCCTTGAACCTTTTAGCTCGAGCCATTGTAACCAGACCAATTGAAACTTAAATAGGTTTTGCATTCCATTTGTTAGTCGTGCCCTCATCATTCCCCTCCTCTTGAAAAGGATTTATCCTCAAATCATCACCTACATCAAAATGACTTAAATCAGTAACATTAAAAGTGGCACTAACATTATACTCACCTTGCAAATCTAACTTATATGCAATCTCATTTATGCGCTCAAGGACTTACAATGGTCCATCTCCTCTTGGAAGTAACTTAGATCACCGTTGTGTCGAAAATCTTTCTTTCTGCATATGCAACCAAACCCAATCTCCGGGTTTACAAATTAGCTGTCGACGCCCTTTATTAGCTTATTTTGCGTACTGCTTCGTTCTCCTCTCAATGTTGAGTCTTGCTTTCTCATGTATCTGCTTAACAAATTCAACCTTTTTTTTTCCATCTATGTTAGCACGTTCAGACAAAGATAATAGTATTAAATCCAATGGAATTAAAGGATTAAAACCATAAATAATTTCAAATGGTGAAAACTTAGTAGCAGAATAAATAGTACAATTATAAGCAAACTCAACATGTGGTAAATATTCTTCCCAAGTTTTGATGTTCTTTTTAATTTTAGCCCTCAACAAAGTAGACAAAATCCTATTTACTACTTCTGTTTGACCATCAGTTTGTGAGTGACAAGTAGTAGAAAATAATAACTTAGTTCTTAACTTACACCATAAAGTCTTCCAAAAGTAACTTAAGAACTTAGCATCTCTATCTGAAACTATTGTTCTAGACATACCATGTAATCTTACAATTTCTCTAAAGAACAAATCAGCAACATGTGAAGCATCATTAGTTTTGTGACATGGAATGAAATGTGCCATCTTAGAAAATCTATCCACAACTACAAAAATGAAATCCCTACCACGTTTAGACCTAGACAAACCTAGCACAAAATCCATCAAAATATCAATCTAAGGCTCATTGGGAATAGGCAGTGGCATGTACAAACTATGGGGTTGCACTTGGGATTTTGCTTGCCTGCATGTAACACATCTATTACAAATTCTCTCAACATCTCTTTTCATGTATGGCCAATAGAAATGTTCTTGCAAAACACCTAAGGTCTTAGTGACTCCAAAGTGTCTCATTAACCCTCCACCATGGGATTCCCTTACTAACAAATCACGCAAAGAGCAATTTGGCACACACAATTTATTTTATTGAAACAAGAAGCCCTCGTGCCTAAAGAACTTACCTACTGCATTTTTCTCACACGTCTGAAACTCCTTACAAAAATCATGGTCTAAAGGATACAATTCTTTAATATGCTCAAAACTAAGTAATTTTGCATCAATAGTAGAAATTAATGTATAAATTCGAGAAAGTGCATCGGCAACGATGTTTTCCTTACCTTGCTTGTATTGGATGACATATGGGAATGTCTCGATGAAATCCACCCAATTTGCATGTCTCATGTTCAACTTATTTTGGCCCTTCAAATATTTTAAGGACTCATGATCAGTGTAAATCACAAACTCCTTAGGCCAAAGGTAGTGTTGCCATGTTTCTAATGCTCGAATCAATGTGATGCGATATTTCTATATCTTAAAATTGAGTGCAAGTATGCACTATCGTATGCAAGTAATAAAGGGACTTATAAAGTCGGATGTCGAACCCACAAGGATAGTTTTTATTTTCTTATCAAGTACTAATATTATATCTTTCTTGTAATTTTTCAGAAAATAAAATCTTAATTTTGTAATAAATTTAAGTAAAATAAAAGTGCAGAAAATCAATAACACAACTCAAATAAAATAAGAAGATAGTAATATAAATAAAACCTAGGGTTAATTACTATCCTTAATATGTTTTTTAAAGATTAATTCTTTTAATAATTATATCCCTCAATTCTTATTATTGGTCAAGCACTAATGTATTCACAAGCCTCTTCCAAGGTCATACAAGTATATCCTAATTTACCAAATACCTATATTACTATAGTACTTGAAATAAATTAAGATTCATTAAGAACAAGTCTTATTGACCATACATGCCAATTAGGTATATTCTTATCCTAATTTGAAACTTGCATATGCAACATTGAATGTTACTCTACAATCATGCATCAAATTATCTAGGTCTAAATATAGTGATGCCTCTTTCAAGTTTATCAAAGTATTACCAAATCAATCATAATATTGATCAGATATAATGAAGCATTAAGAATAAATAATTTGAATAATGAAGAATTGAGTTCAAATAAATATTAAAAAGATACAACAATTAATCTCACATATTGAGTTCAAGTAATAACCCTAGAAATTAAATTTAACTCATGATAATAAAAGAATTATGGCTGAAAAATAAAATAAACATGATACAACCAAAAGCAAACCAATATAGACGTCAATTCGCAGTTGGTTGATATGCTAAAGATTCGCCAATAATCTCTTGCTTTCTTGAATTTTCCTTACTTCTCTCTTTAAAAATTATTCTTCTTTAATGTGTTGTGACTCTAAGAGCCCTGAGTTGTTTCTCTCTGAGGTCTAAAACAAGTGGCCTTTATATAGAGATTGATTGGAGTCTTGGAGTTGTATTTCTTTTAGGATTAGGAAAATTGCACTGTTCACCGCTGCCGCGAACACTGTTCATCACTGGGGCGACAACACTATAGCGTGGTACTGTTCATAGAATGTTCACGCACATTATTCACCGACACTGTAGCATTATGTTTTTCCTTGTTTTTCTTAAATTTTCATCCCCAATTGATCCATTGACTCCAAAGTTACAAAATAACAATTAAACATATAAAAAAATCTAATATTCTTATTAAAATGAGCAATTAATCAAGTTAAAGGAGTGAAAATAATAGATATAATTTACGCTTATCACAATACATATAATTCCTTATTATAAGTAGGATAATTTAAGGCTGCCCCACTTAATTTCTCACTAAAATATGCTATTGGTCTTCCTCCTTACATAAGAACTGAACTTATACCCATACCTGAAACATCACATTCAATTTAAAAAATTTTAGTAAAATCAGGCAAAGTAAGTAAAGGAGCATGAGTTAATTTTTCCTTGATCAATTAGAATGCCTTCTCTTGTTCATCTCCCCATTTGAATCCAACATTTTTCTTGATGACTTCAGTAAGCGGTGCAGTGATGCTGCTAAAGTCTTTCACGAACCTCCTGTAAAAACTAGTGAACCCATGAAAACTACGAACATTACCTATACTTGTGGGACTCGACCATTCTTGAATCACGCAGATCTTCTCTTCGTCAACCTGTATTCCTTGTGCACTAACAACAAAACTAAGAAACACAAGCTTATCGGTGCAAAAGGTACACTTCTTCAAGTTAGCAAATAACTTCTCTTTTCTAAGTACATCCAAAACTGATTTCAAATGTACAGCATAATCATCCAAGTTTTTGCTATAAATGAGAATATCATCAAAATAAACAACAACAAACCTACCTATGAAAGCACGCAAGACATGGTTCATTAATCGCATAAAAGTACTTGGTGCATTAGTTAATCCAAATGGCATAACTAACCACTCATACAAGCCGTATTTCCTTTTAAAAGCAGTTTTCCATTCATTACCCTCTTTCATTCTTATTTGATGATACCCACTATTTAAATCAATCTTAGAAAATACACAAGCATCATGCAGCTCATCTAACATATCATCTAAGCGAGGAATAGGATGACGATACTTTACTATTTTATTATTAATTGCTCGGCAATCAATGCACATTCTCTGCGATCCATCATTTTTGGAACTAAAATCACTGGCACGGCGCACGGACTCATACTTTCTCTTACATACCCATTTTTCATCAATTCACTAACCTACCTTTGTAGCTCCTTTGCCTCCTCGGGATTGCTTCGATGGGCTGGTCGGTTTGAAATTGAAGCACCGGACATGAAATCCATTTGATGTTCAATTCCTCGAATAGGAGGTAAACCAGGTGGAATCTCATCCGAAAAGACATCATCAAACTCCTGCAAAAGAGAAATAATTAAACTATGCAGAGACGAGTCAAGTTGGTTAGTGTTTAAATACGCCTCTTTGTATAAAAGTACAATCATTAGCTGATTTAAAAACACTGCTCTTTTTATTTAACTCATTTTTGTATAGAAGTTTGTTTTTCTCTCATTTTTGTCGGCCTCTTTTTTTTCTCTTTTTGATTTTCATTTTTTTTTCTTTTCCTCACTCTCTTTCTTTTGATCACTCTCTTTTTGTAATCTCACTTGATCTTTATAGACCTGTTTTGGTGACAAATGGACTAGAGTGATTGTCCTTTGATTAAACAGAAATGAATATTCGTTGGTGAAACCATCATGCTTAACACGCCGATCAAATTGCCATGGTCGGCCTAGTAACAAGTGTCCAACTTGCATTGGAACTACATCACACAGAACTTCATATTCGTATTTTCTAATACGGAAGGAAACTACCACCTATTTAGTAACCCTCACCTCGCCACTGTTATTGAGCCATTGCAATTTGTAAGGCCGGGGATGTTTAATTGTTGGCAGCCCTAATTTCTCCACCATTGTAGTGCTAACAACATTCGTACAACTACCTCCATCAATAATCACACTACATACCGTGTTTTGCACATGGCATCTAGTATGAAAGATGTTTTCTCATTGGACTTCATCATCTTCTTTGACCTGCAAACTTAGAACTTTTCTTGCAACTAGCAATTCACCTTGGGCAGCATATTGGTCATCATCTACGTCCACTAATGGCAGTATAGATTCGGTGATATATTCATCATCGGATTTAATTTCACCATTATCTCGCAATATCATAACGCTTTGGTTTGGACATTGACTTGCTATGTGACCTGTCTTGGCATTTAAAACACTTAATATCACGATTTTGAGTGATGGAAGAATCAGGCTTACCTTGATTTCCATGGCTGGTCATTTCTTATTTTTGCTCAATTTTAGGCTTGGCGATGGCTTGCTTCACCTCTTTTTTATAAAATTTGGCCTCCAAGATGAACTCAAGCTAGGGTTTTGTCGTGTATTGTGGCTCCTCCTTTTGAGCTGGTTCTCAATTTTGATAGCCATGGGTATCATATCTTCTAACTCCACATAATGTTGCAATTCCACCAAATTAGTAATTTCCTGGTTCAAACCAACCAAAAACCTAGCCACAGTGGCCTCTCGGTCTTCTTTTACATTCGCTCTAATCATAGCGATTTCCATCTCCTTATAATAATCCTCCACACTTCGATTACCTTGTGTAAGACTTTGTAATTTTTGGTACAACTCACGATAATAATGGCTTGGAACAAATCGTCTCCTCATCATGATTTTCATTTCCTCCTAAGTCTCTATCGGACGCTCTCTATTTCTTTTTCTGTTTAACACTAGTTGATCCCACCAAACAATTGCATAATCAAAAAATTCAATGACTATAAGTTTTACCTTTTTAAGCTCGAAATAATTATGACATTCAAATACTAATTCTAACTTCTTCTCCCACTCAAGGTAAGCTTCTGGATAATTTTTGCCTTGAAATAAAGGAATTTTCATCTTAATACTACCCAAGTTATTATCTTCCCGATTCCTAGCTTCTTTAAACCACCCACCATATCTCCTAATACCAATAATTGAATCTTGGTCATCTTTTTCCTCAAAACCTTCCCCATAACACTCTTCAGCTTTAACCCTCACTTCCCTAGGTTGAACTCTCCCTCTCCTATACACATTAAGATTATTTTGTGGCTGTTCTAAACGTGCATTCTCTACCCGATCTATTCGTTCATGAATATTTTCCATCTCCGTTTTCAATACTCTCCTCACCTCACCCATTATAGCTTCCATGAGAAACTTTGGATCAACCTCTTCTGATGTAGTTTCGAAAGTAATTTTGTTCTTATCCAACATGTTTGCTGGAAAATAAAGTTTAAAAAAAAAATAACCTCATACACTCACTCACATGTTTCACTCAAAGAATGATTCACTCAACTTTCACTCGTGTTTCACAAAAACAAAAAAAAAATAGATCGACTTTTACCCTCTTATATTCTCACCACTCTTGCCTTTTTCCACTCGTCGTAATCCTATATAGGTTCTTATCAAACTAATCAAACAAATATCATAATTTCCAGGAATAATTCTACAAGAACAAACCAAGAGAAATTCGAATTTAAAGGCTTAGAAAAATAAGGCTGTGTCATGGATTTTTTTTTTTTTTTTGGAGCAAGGATTTCAGGTTTGTAAAATCAAAATGGAACTTAAGATGTAAAATTGAAATAAGAATTACAAGAGCTTAATCGCAATATTTCTTTTCTTTAAATATTTTTTTTAGAATATAAAGATAGGCAAACCTATAACTAGTGCCAAGCTTTGATACCAACTGATACGATCTACGCCAAGATATTGATAAAGTTGTGGATTAAGAAGGACTCCAACAAGAAATAGATTTATATGAAACCACAACCCGTTACTTATATTGAAGCAAGAACCTTGGTATAATAAAGATGCCATAATCAATTATGGAATGATTAATTGATAAGTCAAAGGAAAAGGCCACAGAAATTACTCCGATAGGTTCAAAGAGTTCTAAAAGAACCAAAGAGAATTTTTTTAATCAAATTGCTGAATCCTTTTCTATCATCCCTTATGTATTTATAGTGAACATTTGGGATGATAGCATTTATTACAATATTGAATGACAACTTAAAAACTAGTAGCTACCAACTACTACCAACATGGCTTTAAACTAGTTTTTTTTCAAACTTTGCAACTACAACAATAAATGCAACTGCAAACTTTAACTAACTGCCAACCACCAACAACTAAGGCTTTATTTCAAATATTACAACTACTATCATAAATGTTTATTGTAGGCTCCCAAAAGCTTCTAACTACTTAGGTTGCTCAAAGGGGCTGCTGTGATCACCAATTTAGAAAACTCCTCTAAGTCCATCCACTTTGTGATCTGAGAAATTTCTTTTAGATTCTTCTAAAGCTTGAATCATGAAAATTCAACTTTGTAAAACATGTGGAATATCTTCCTTTCACCCCCATGATTTACCTCTGCCCAAATATTTTGAATCAGTCCATTGAGAGTTTTCTTGAACCTTTTAGTTCGAGCCCTTATAACCAAACCAATTGAAACTTGAATAGGTTTTGTTTTCTATTAGTTAGTCATGCCCTCATCATATAAAACTCAATGAGTTGGTACTCTAATTTTAGTAAGGATGAGTACTTTAAGTTTGAAAGCAAAAAAGAATGGGATCTTCTTAGTTACAGTCTTACCAGTAGTCCTTCAGGCCCATAATACTTTAGGCAAGTCCTCTACCTAGGCCTCTTTTTTTCTACCAATTGCTTATTTAGTAGCTTCTTAATCAGCTTGTTTGAAGACTCCACCTTCTTGCTAGACTTGGGATGAGTAAGAAAGGTGAACTGAAGCTATATAGAAATTTTTCCACAGAAGCTCTTGAAGTTCACATTGTCGAATTGCTTGTCGTGGTCGATCATAATAGTAGGGTACCCTAAATCAGCAGATAAGGCTCATTCATATAAAATCATTGACCTTATTCTTTGTGATTTTGGTGCCTTTACCTTGACCTACTTTATGAAATAATCGATCACTACCACTAATAAATTTGGCCAAACTTTTTTCTCAATGTAAGGGTCAATTAGGTCAAGCCCTTATTATGTCAATAATTAAAGGCTTAGTATTACTTTTAGGCTTTCAAATTGGGCATGTAGGTTGTCAGCATGCCTTTGGTAAGCGTCATATCTCTGGATAAGCTATTTGGCATCTTGAAGGGCATCAACCAATAGTTCCCTAGTTTGAAGATTTTTGTGTGATAAAAATTCTGATCCAAAGTGATTGTTACAAATGCCTTCATAAATCCCTTTTATAATATAGTTGGCTTCTTCAAGGCTAAGGCATCTCAAGTATGGATGAGAGTGTCATTGGCGATAAAGGACTCTATAAATTAAAGTGCACCGCATTAAGGTATACTTGAGTTAGCAAGCCTCAAGCTTGTTCTAAAGTACTTTTCTTTGCTTAATCGACCTCAATCATCTGGTTGTGATCGACTTAAAGAACTTTTTCCACAACTTCTTTGATTATGAACTTAAGTACGAGCTTCAAAGGTATAGATAAGGGGATCCTTGTATCCTAGATTGAAACTAACTGAGCTAAAACATCTGCCCAATGATTTTTGCTTTGAGAAATTTGCTCAATGATAGGGGTTTATATAGACTATTATTTCTATCTTCTCGAACTTATAGTTTGCTATAAATCATGAAATATTTGGCTATTTATTAAGTTTATTGATAAAAAATAAATTTTCAACCTACAATATAAAGATTCTAAGAAATCAAATGAAAAAATGAAAAAGTCCAAGAAAAACCTGTTAACGTATTTTAGGGTGTATGCATGTGATTGTGTACATATTGAAAAATTAAAATTATGCATCATATACATGAATTTGACAGCGGAATTTATCAAGTAATCAACATATACACATGTAGTTCAATTCTTAACAACTTAATAATACAAAAAACATACCTTTGAAGACCTCCGATGAAGATTTCGAATTCCGGATATCTTTGCTCCAATTTTGAGCTCACCTTGAAGTGTACTTTTGTCCAATTCTAGTTCACAACAATCCGGTGGGATTGTGAAGCTAGAATAGCAGCAGTATGATCTTCAGCAACAAGGTTTTGATTCTAGAAAGAAAAATATGAAGGATTTATTTTCTTTCTCCTTTGGTTTTTCTCACAAGTCTTTGTTCTTTGAAAAACTCTCTCAAAACCAACTCTTCTTTTTCCTTTCAACCCTTGCACGAATTTTCATTCACTCTCTTGTTAACACACTTGAAACTCAACCATTTTTAGTGGTTACAACAACTTTACAAGTGCTCCACCAAAACTAGATTAAGTGGCCAATTACCAAAATAATTTTTTGTGACAATTTTAATGGTCTAATAAATTTAACCATTAATCATAAAATAGTGCTCCACTAAATTTAGTTTATGTTTCTCAAATTAGGTATGTCTTCCATTTAGGAATAAAATAATAAATAAATAAAATCATATTTTTTTTATTTAAATAACATTTATTTAATTATTCAAAAACTATTTGAATAATTAATATTTACCTTATTTGATTTTACTAACATGGTAAATGGTTGAATTCATGGTAAAACAATTCATACAATAAAATTGTGCCACTTGTTAATATCTAATTAGTTAATAACTCTTGTCAACTAATTAAATAATATACTTAACATTTAAGTTTAAACAAGTGCACAACCCGAGGAACCCCGAAACATATTTTCGGTTTGCTGGAATTTCTAGGATGGAACTGTTCAATCCATTATGCTGCCCCAATGCACAACAAGTACACTTCATATTGTGAAACTCTCTAGGTCCACGCCCGAATTGTCATATAGAACTCCTCTATACGTCCGTGAACGATGCCCCACACACACGTTATGGATATTACAAAGCGGCGCGTTAGACCATACAAGTTGAGGTTATAACATATTCATATAATCCCTCCATCATTTATATTCGAGTAGAGCATAGATATAGATCAACACCGTCAAATCTCCATATGCCCGACTGAAAGCTTATCTCTTGAATTGTATTTCAATAAATAATATTCCCAAATACTTTTGTAATATTATTTATCCCTAGGGTTAAACTCGTTTCTCAGAAATTATTGCTTATGGCCATAAGACTTTCTGAAATACAATCTATAGAGTATTAGGATATAATACTCACCCAAATGAGCTGATGGATCCCATATCTATGCACACTGGACTCCATGAGCATCGGACCATATACCCAGCAACACCTAGCGGTCAGACCATGAAAAGTTTCTAACATGTGTGGAACCAAAGTATGGTGGATCACTCACAAGCCCACCGTGGCACTCAGGTCAAAGGACCACGAATACTACTCAACTCGAAAGATCCTCCATTGACAGTTTTATGGGATGTCTATTAGAAAGAGGGAGACACTTAAGGGGTATATATTTTGGGGAGCTACAAAATGTATGTCTTAAAATGTCAGTTTTCACTCTTTAAATTTATACATCAAAGTAGTTATCATCATACATTTGAATATGTTTATTCTTTATGATGATTAACTTAAATTTGCTTTAATAATTAAAAATCCATATTCATGCTTTGATTGTTGATTCATTTTTATTGTTGTGATTTTGATTATTCATTCTTATGTTTACAATTATCTCATTGGTTTTTATGATGCCAAAGGGGATTTATGAAATAATTTTATATTTCTAATCCTTGATAACATACCTTTGATTTTTGGCAAAAGGATTAAAAAAGATATAATTGCAGGGAAGCATAAATTGAGTGGGAGTTTTACTTTCCCAATTCAAATACTACATAAATTATTTGTCATCATAAAAAAAAAAGAAGACTGTTAGCTGATAAGTGTATTTTAATGATGTTATTGTTGTCAGCGGATCTAAGGCACATGAGTATATGCATGTGCAATTGTGTCTATTGCCTAAATATCTCATTGGTTTTTATGATGCCAAAGGGGATTTATGAAATAATTTTATATTTCTAATCCTTGATAACATACCTTTGATTTTTGGCAAAAGGATTAAAAAAGATATAATTGCAGGGAAGCATAAATTGAGTGGGAGTTTTACTTTCCTAATTCAAATACTACACAAATTATTTGTCATCATAAAAAAAGAGGAGATTGTTAGCTGATAAGTGTATTTTAATGATATTATTGTTGTCGGCGAATCTAAGACACATGGGTATATGCATGTGCAATTGTGTCTATTACCTAAATATGTATCATATACGAATTTAAATCTAACGGAAGCGCGAAACATGCAATAAACACAATAAATAAATATATTAATCACATTAATATATTAGAAAGGTTAGAGAACTCACCTCAACGTGTCACGTTATACACGTATTTTCTCGGAGTCCGCATGGAGACCAACTCATGTATAGTTCTAGTCACTAACACGGTGGGCTTGGTGAGCTAGAACAGTAGCCGATATTCAGCCCGAGATTAACTTTTAATCCCTAAAATAGCCGGTGTGTATTTTTTATCATTTAAAAGGATAAAAAATGAAGAATTTAAAGCAATCCACCATTGCTTCAATTGGAAGCATAAAAAAAAATGAAACAATTTTATTTTTTCCTTTTTTTTTTCTTCTCTTTTTCTTATTTCTTTCTTTTCTCTTCTTCTTCTTCCATTTCTCTATTTCTCTCTGGGACAATTTTTGCCCAACACCAAAAATACTTGCTTTTCTCTCTTTATCTTTATATATATAATATATAAAATAATAATATAATATAATACATTATAAAATAATAATATAAAAATATAAATGGGTGCCAACTATATGGCATCCACATCCACGCCTTAAGAAATTACCTTGAGGAGTCTACTAGTTTAGGTACTTTATACAATCTTTTAATTGTCCTCCCAAGTTCAATCAAACCCTTACATAAGTGTGCTTTTTCCAAGTACCAACTAAACTCTAATTAGTTTCTGAGATACCAATTAAATTCTCAAAATGAGTTGGCTTTATTGAATACCAACTAGACCCATACAAAGATTATTTTGTTGAGTATTAATTAAACCCTTATAATATCAAGCTCTCTCAAAGAATGAATATAACAATTATAGTACATGGTGAGTATTACAATATGTTGGAAGATTATAGAGCACTCTTACACCTTTTAAGCTTGAATGAAGCTTTTATTTATAGTTTGAGGAATAAAATAATCATTGCTGCAGTGATCTAACTATAACTATAGTGATTTGGCCATTGTTAAAGTGATTCAACCATTAGTAGAATGATTTGATCGCTACATAGTAATTTAACTATTACAAAATAGTGTCGTTGCTATAGTCATAAATAGTGATGTTACTATAGTTTTGAACATTGATGTTGCTACAATAATCCAACTAAAATTTTGAACATTATATGATAAACACTTGGAATTACACATTTAATAAAGGTTATGCATCACCACTTTGTATTACTATTATCATTAACCTTTCTAACTTAAGCATATTTACAATATAGTATCTAATTAGTTCTTAACTATTTTCATATAAGTTTGGTACATTAGGTATAACTTTCTATCTACTAATCTAATTAAAATAATTATTGAGCCAGTGAAGAACTAATGTCATGTAAAATAATATTAGATTTTAAACACATTTTATAATTTAAACATTTGCACAGTGAAAAGTGGATTAGAATAAAATCCATCTATTAGACAGTCTTAGTCCTAATAGACTTTAATATTTTGGCCTATAATTTGAGAAATAAGTATCCAATACATACGTGTTTACCCATTTTAAGAAGTTAAAAGAAATACCTACAACTTTGTTGTTGTCATATAAATCGAATTTGGATGGCTATGGTAAAAAATACAAGATTCAAAATCAGTGCATGTATAAGTCCTAATTTGTCAATAATTCATGCTAATTGGTTGCTTTTTTTTTGCTTGTACCCTTCAATATTTCTTATAAATAGGTGACTTGTTGAAGCGCAAGGGGATTGAATTTTGATCCTAAACTCATTTCCTTTATATTTCTCTTTTGTATTTTTTTTGTTTTTCATATTGTATTTTGAAGTTTATATATTGCTCCTTTGCAATTCTTTTCTTTATTTCCATTATGCTTTACTAATTTACATTTTATTAAGGTGAAAGGATGAAGCCCTTGGTAATGTAATAAGAATCTCTTCAAACTCTTAAATTAGAACTTAATAATTACATTTTTAAGTTAATAAAATTATATGTGTTGTATTTATTTTTTTAAGTAAATATATACTCTTTCTTATAAAGTGAGAGTCTTAATTTATTATAGACAATTATAATAGTTGAGACAATAAATACTTGAACCTATTTATAAAATTTGATATAGATATTATTTCTTGTAAAATGAGAGTCTAGATTTATTATAGACAATTATAATGATTAACACAATAAATATTTGAACTCATTTGTAAGGTTTGGTGTAATCATAGTAAGGCAGTTAAATGGAGTAAATACAATTTCATATATAAATTTTGGAACCTTCTTTGGATGTAGATTTTAATTAAGTTACAAGAAAGAGTTTAATATATCATTACTTAATGTGCCAAGAGTAGAATCCAAACCTTAACATTTATTTCAATTGAATATTTGCATTATCATTTTGTATATCTTACATCTTTAACGTTTTATTATTTGAGATTATTTGTAGTGTAGAAACTTTAAATCAACTTTCCTGATGATTGATTCCGTTCTCATTGAATTATTTATTACTTTGACATTCTTGTACTTGAAAATAGAATCTAATATTCTAAACGTATCATTTTATATTTTAGTTCATTTTTTGAAACTTTCAAAATTTTGTATTTTAATCAAAAATCATTATTTCTTTATTATTTGAAATCATCAAAATCTTCAAAAAATTTTAAATCAACAATTTTTTTATTAATATAAATAAAAAGTAATGCATTAAAAATATTATTGATTTTTTTCTTAAACTAGTCTTTCTTGCCAAAATATTTAAGTGATTAATTAGGTGAGCGACGGAGCACTGTTTGACATTGTTGAAATATTACTAAAACAGTGTCCGTTGCCCACCTGATCAAATCTATATATGCATACATATATATATATATATAAAAGCTTGTCTTGTATAAATTAAATTATAGCTAACACACACACACACAAACATATATATATATATATAAAACTTCTCTTACATATGTTCATAACATTAAATTATAATTGTTAGATTGATACGGATATTCTCTTATGCTCCTTCTATATATACATATTAATTGCTTTTTTAAATTTATATATTAAAATTTTTAAATGCTACTTTTATATATTTATATTTTTTTTCAAATGCTCTTTAAAAAAAAATCAAATGCTTTTATACGTAAACATTTAAAAAAAAAATTATTTTACATAAAATGGCTTTTGTAGAAAAGTGCTTTCTTAGCATTTGTTTAAATGATCTGGTAATAAAAAAAACTTGTTTTAGATTTGAATCACACACATATATATAAAAGCACTTCCTTACACTTCGAGTAATCACCCTATAATGTGGCATCAACACATTTTTTGAACACGAGCTCGTGCTGTTTCTTAACATTGAAACTCTTGTCCCACAAAATCCAACATGATAAAATCTAAGCCAAACTCACCTGATCAATATTTAAATTAGAGTTTCATTTTGAAAACTTAATGTACCACCTTAGACTGACAGAATCTTCTTTAACGAGACTTTCAATATCAAAACATTAAATTATAGAAAAATAAATTACTATAAAAGTGCTTATTTAAGTTAGCTTTTCCCAAACGATACGCTGCCTTTTTCTCGTAACAGTCAGCAGCAACCGATTCTGCTTCCTGGATTTTCCCCTTTAGACTCGGGACCATCTCCAAAAAGCTGAAACCATTTGCACACCTGAAGAAAAAAAAAACAACATTTTTCTTTTGCTTTTTTTTGTGGGGGGGGTTTCTGGGTTCATCAATATCGCCATTGGTTTTGCTATTATCTTGTTTCAGGTGTTCGTATCTTTGACACTTCGATAACTCTTAAGGACGGTTTCAGTTGTTAGAAGTGGATAACATGGCGTGCATGAAGCTGGGATCTAAGTCTGAAGTGCTTCACCTCGATGGCCAAACCTGGTTTGTGTCATTTATTGTTTTGTTTTGTTTTTTTAAATTTATATATTTTAAAAATAGTTGAAAGGGGTTGTCTGATTTTGCGTTTTTGAGCTGAATTTTCAGTTGTGATGTATTAACTTGATAAATTCAGAATGTGAGTTTGTGATGGCACTGAAAATCGATTCATGGGTGGTCTGCTTTTTCTTTTTCCCTTTTGAATGATAAAATTTGAACACGGATGGTTCTGCTTTTGTTAGAATATATGTGCAGAGATGATTTTGTGCATTGGTAGACTAGGCAGGGTTTGTCTTACAAAATCAATGAGGGAGTTAGGCTTGTTTCGCATTCATGTTTCTGTAATCTGGCTTAAACATTAGTCTCTTAGTTGTTTATTTCTATCTTCAAAGGTTTGTTGAGGGGGAGAGAGATAGAGACATTTTGAAACTTAAGCTTATAAGCAATACCCTTAAGAAAATGTGGAATTTGTAGTGTTATGATATTGGGGCCTAGATTCTTGGTTTCTTATGTAGTAAAATGTATACCCTCAACTTGGCCAAAAGAGCTTTTTTAGACTCAAGAAATTTTTAAGATAATAATGGAACAGCTCCAGAACCTACTTCAGTGCAGGATTAAGTTTCTTGTGATAAGTAGTAAAATAAATTTGTGTTGACTGGAGATGACTTTAAGTAGAGATATTAGAAATTTCAATTGGTTTTTCAAGTACATTTTACTTCTTCATGGTGGTTTTAATTGTCTTCCTTTCTCCACAAGGAACTACTTAGTTCACCATAAGGAACTACCTACCTTTATTTTTTTGTTAGTTATTTGATTGTTCAAATGATGTTGACTTAATCACTGTTGGCTGGCCTATAAGTGAGTTTCCTCGATGATACTGAAATATTGAATTTGGGACTATCATTTAATCGACAGCATCTGTTTCTGGTGGTCATTCAGTATCACTGATATTTGCTCCACTTTTTAGTATTCATTTAGTGAAGTTGAAGCCAATATATGCCTCGTTTACAGG
This sequence comes from Ailanthus altissimus, assembly GCA_946807835.1. Classification (NCBI taxonomy): domain Eukaryota; kingdom Viridiplantae; phylum Streptophyta; class Magnoliopsida; order Sapindales; family Simaroubaceae; genus Ailanthus; species Ailanthus altissimus. The sequence continues at coordinate 11,466,148 of OX327683.1, forward strand.
CTATGCTCATCAGGACTTCCAAGTGATGTCATTATTGAAGTTGGAGAATGGTCCTTCCATCTCCATAAGGTATGTTCTACTTGCTCAATCCTTAACTTCATTTTATTACTTGGTCGTAATGTTTAGGCATATATATCTGTAGATCATAATTGCCCTGGTCTGAAAGTAGGCAAAGCTTCATCATGGCTCACATTGAGTTGAGGCTTTATCAATACCAAGTGCAATCTTAAAGCTCAAATCCCTTTAGTGCACATCTCATTCATTCAGGTCTGCAATTTTGTTTCATAAGAGACTTCTCATTTAGTTCTTCCAGGCAAATCTTTGATTTAATGCATACAAACTGACGGTGAACCTAAAATCTTCTTCTTTGCTTTTTTTTTGTGTGTGTGTGTGTGTGTGTGTGTCTTTCTTGTTTACCTTTTAATGTTGGAAGTCAAATAGATAAATATAAAATAAAAAGAGATTAAACTACTGAGCTCTACTTTTGAACATTTTGAAATTTCATATATTAAGAATTTCTTAAGCCTCAACCTTGCTTTGCCTTCCCTGTATTGTGGAGTTGTATGTTTCTCCTCCTTGCTTTATACAGCTAGCAGCTGCTGTGTGTTGAGTGATTGTGTTTCTATGTATCTGTTCAAATCTGCTCAGTGGACTGCATTTGACTCTTTCCCCTCTTTATGTCTTTCAGTTTCCATTGCTGTCTAGAAGTGGAGTATTAGAAAATCTAATAGGAGAATTTTCTGGTGAAGCTGAGAAGAAGTGTATTTTGCAACTTCATGACATACCTGGTGGAGCCAAAGTCTTCTTGCTTGTAGCCAAATTCTGTTATGGTGTAAAATTAGATCTCACTGCATTAAATGTAGTCAGTTTGAGGTGTGCTGCTGAGTATCTACAAATGAGTGAAGACTATGGAGAAGCAAATCTCATTTCACAAACAGAAAATTTTCTTAATGAAGTCTTTGGTAACTGGACAGACTCGATTAGAGCTCTTGAAACATGTGAAGAGGTTCTACCTCATGCAGAAGAGCTTCATATTGTTTCAAGATGCATCAATTCCTTGGCAATGAAAGCTTGTACAGATCCAAGTTTATTCAGTTGGCCTATGTCAGGTCCCACTGATGTGCAGAGCCCAGGAGGAACCGTGTTATGGAATGGTATAAGCATATCAACCAAGCCACAGCCCATGACTGAGGATTGGTGGTTTGAGGATGTGTCTTTCCTTCGACTACCACTGTTTAAAAGGCTGATTCTGGCTATCGGAATGAGTGGCATAAAGGCTGAAAGTGTTTCTGGGTCCCTCATCCACTATGCAATGAGGCATCTTCCCTTGCTAGGTAGGCAGTCAAGCTTCAAGAATGGAAACCATGTTGCTGCTGGATCAACTATTTCTGCCCCATCTGAGGCAGATCAAAGGAATCTCCTTGAAGAAATAGTGGAGTTAATACCTGATCAAAAGGGAGTCGCACCAACCAAATTTCTGCTCATGCTTCTACGCACATCAATGGCTTTACATGCTAGCCCGTCATGTCGAGAGAATTTGGAGAAACGGATTGGGGCCCAGTTGGATCAAGCAGCTCTTGAAGATCTCCTAATACCCAATATGGGGTACTCAGTGGAGACCCTTTACAATATTGACTGTGTTCAGCGGATTCTTGATCACTTTATGCTACTTAATCATGATACAATTGATTCAAATTGTATAGCTGATGAAGGACAGTTGATAGGAGGTTCCCATCCTCTGACCCCAACGACAATGGTGGCTAACCTGGTGGATGGATATCTGGCTGAGGTAGCTCCTGATGTAAACTTGAAGTTGCCAAAATTTCAATCACTTGCTGCTGTGATTCCTGACTATGCTAGGCCATTAGATGATGGAATCTACCGTGCTATTGATATATATCTCAAGGTAAGATTTATATTTGCTTATTCTAGAGTCTTTTGTATGAAATGCTTATGTGTTTCTCAACTTCAGGCTCATCCCTGGCTAACAGACTCTGAGAGGGAACAGATATGCCGGCTCATGAACTGCCAGAAGCTTTCCCTGGAAGCCAGTACACATGCAGCCCAGAACGAGAGGCTACCACTTCGAGTTATTGTCCAAGTTCTGTTCTTTGAACAACTTCGTCTTCGTACCTCCATAGCCGGTTGGTTCTTTGTCTCTGACAACCTTGAGAACTCACAAAATACAAGCGGGAATCTTGCACTCACCAGAAATGTTGATCACGCCCAAGCAGGAAACACTCAGGACCCCACTATAGCAATTGATGACATGAAGGAGCGTGTTTCTGAGCTTGAGAAAGAGTGCTTAGGCATGAAACAAGAAATTGAGAAGCTAGTGAAAGCAAAAGGCAGTTGGAGCATCTTCCCAAAGAGATTCCCTTTTAGATTAAAATCAAATTCCAGTGATCCAAGAGCTTCAAAACCCTGCAACTCCAAGGAATCACCCTCATCAACGGTGCCACTCACAAACGGAAAAGAAAATCACAGTAATGGTAGTTCAGGAGATTGAATTTTGCACTGTTAGACAATAAAGTTTCTATTCAAAAGATAGATAGTTTACTTGTTTGTTTGTGATTTAGTTAACGGTGTAATTATATGTAGACATTTTTTCTTGGAGATTGTCATTCTGACATTAGATTGAGATACTGTTATTCTTTCCCTTGGTGATATTATATCGATCTTTTGAAGCTCCGTATTTGGAGGTCAGCATAGTGAAACCATGGTCATGTGCACAATGAAAAATTAAGCATGTGTGATGCCAATGTTCTTATAAATTTGCATTCTCAATCTAAATTTTCATGATACTAAATCTTCAAAGTTTTCTTATGAACTGAGATAATGTATTTTAAGAACTTAAATTTATCCAAGATATAAATTTTAGAGTAATATTACACATACAAATTATTCTTATAAATTGATGTGAGTTGAAATTGATTAGAATTCTCAGCCTTAGTCAATAAATAGAGGAAAATGATCACTTTCAAGTATGAATATTAGAAGAGGTACAGAATATGCTAAGTTGCATCAGAAAAAGACAAAGATGACCGACTGTCACAGCACAAATGAAGCATCTAATTAGAATTCAACACCAGCTATAACAAATGGACCAATAACAGGGCAAACCAAGAATCCAAGGTTGCATAACACACACACTGATTTGTGTAATGATTATTTTTTGTATTCTAGCTGATTCGGTTATACAGCAACCCTTATAAATGTACATTTACTCTTGTATTTGAAATCATACCATCAATATAACAAAATACATTTATCAGAGCATTTTACTTTCTCCTGTCATCTTCTTCATCTTTTTATCTTGGTATCAGAGCTCAGCTTGTCAACATCAATGGCAAATTTTGGCTCATCTTCTGAGTTTACAGGAGAAACTATAAACCCATCACAGAATCTGGTACCAAATGGTGTTACCAGGAACCTGACTTTTGCTGTGCCTATCAAACTTAATAGAACAAATTACATCATTTGGAAAACTCAAGTTCTACCATTCATTAGAGGGAATGAACTTGAAGATTATATTGATGAAACTAAACAGTCACCTAGCAAATACATAATGACCATGGATGAAAATCAAACTCCTAAAACAACTATCAATCCTTTATATGGCCTCTGGAGAAGGTAGGACCAATTGTTACTTAGTTGGCTACTGTCTTTACTAAGTGCGAACATCCTGAGCTCAGTCACTAACTGCAGCACCTCATTGGAGCTTTGGATGGCTTTAAGAAGGATGTATTATTCACAGTCCATGGCCCACATGATAGAAGTCAAGAGACAACTCAATATCATAAGGAAAGGTCCCATGAACATAAGTGATTATTTCAGCAAAATGAAAAAGCTTGCTGGAATCCTTGCAATTTCAGGGAAGCCAATCTCAGATGTTGAATTGATTCAATACATACTTGGAGGTCTGGGTTTAAAATATGACCCAGTTGTGGTTATCATTACCACCAACTTAAGCAACACTTCTTTGGAAGATGCTTATACTTTCTTCTCAACTTTGAAGGGAGACTTGAAAGGAATGCTATTGAAAACAGTGATTATGAAGCCAATATGGCTATCAATAGAGAAAATCAAAGAAGATCCCAACATAGCAGAGGTTCTAGTGCACGAGGAAGCACAACATATGGAAGAGGAAATGGCAGGTTCAACAGTTATAACAACAAGAACAATGCAGGCAACAAGAACAATAAAGCTGGACATGAAGCCATAGAATGCTGGCATAGATTTGAACAAGATTTTAGGCCAAGAAATACAAATCAACAGAACTCAGCTTTTGTTGCAGCTCAAGAGGATGATGATGATGAAGGATGGTATATGGATAGTGGTGCAACAAATCATGTGACCAAAACCTCAGCAACCTTAACACAAGGACTGAATATAAAGGTAATCAAAACCTCATAGTTGGAAATGGACAGAAACTTTATATTTCTCATGTTGGTACAAGCATACTGCATCTGCCTTTTTTAAATAATGTTCTAGTCCTTAAACATGTTCTGTATGTTCTTAAGATGACCAAAAATCTTATAAGCATCTCTAGATTAATGAAAGATAATAATGTCACTATAGAATTTTATGACAATGTGTGTGTTGTGAATGACAAGATGGAGAAAGCTCTACTCCAAGGAATGGCTAAGGGAGGTCTATACCAATTGACTATGGTGCCTTTACACAAAAACACTAAACTTAAACCTAGAGTTGCATCATCAAACAATGTAGTTTCTCTTTTTGCCTTAGTACCAGAAAACAGTGACACACAATGAAAAAACTGATACAAATTTATCAAGAAGACTATCCTTATATATAGACAAATTGGTCATCCTAATGTTCAAATGTTGAAACACATTTTATCTTCTTGTAACAAGTTCAACAATCTTAATAAAATTGTTTCTCTGCCATTTTGTGATGCCTGTGAGATGGGTAAAAACCACAAATTAAAGTTTGATCATTCTGAAAATTCAGCCAAAAGACCCTTTGAGATACTGTACTTAGACTTATGGGGCCCTGTACCCCTTATTTCAGGTAACGGTTATAGGTTTTATATTGGCATAGTTGATGGCTATTCTAGGTTTGTTTGGATATTACCTTTACAGACCAAATCCCAGACCACCAATGCAATAGTATAATTCATAAACTACATTGAAAAACAACTTGAATTCCAGGTAAAAATTGTTCAAATAGACATGGGAACTGAATTTAAACCTTTGAACCAATACATGAAACAAAAGGGAGTACATATAAAACATATCTGTCCTTACACCTCAGAACAAAATGGAAAAGTAGAAAGAAAACATAGACAAATTATTGAAATAGGCCTCACACTACTGTTACAAGCTAAAATGCCTCTAAAATTTTGGTGGGAAGCATTTGAGACTACAGTCTATTTGATAAACCTATTCCCAACACCAGTGCTGGATAACAGTACCCCATTTGAGAAAATTTACAGAAAAAACCTGACTATGATAAGTTAAGAGTATTTGATTGTGCCTGCTATCCCCATCTGAGACCCTTAAACAAACACAAACTTGATTTTCACACAAAGAAGTGTACATTCATAGGATATAGTTCAAAACACAAGGGATATAAATGTCTACTGCCCAATGGTAAAATCTTCATTTCGAGACATGTTACTTTCAATAAAGATGATTTTCCATTTGTCAATGATAACTTGTTGAATTTTAAAGAATCACATCCCTCGAAACACGTAATCCTTGGTCATCTACAACATATCTCCTTACCACAGACTTTTGAAGGTGTCACAATCACAGGTATAGATCACTCAGAACCATGCCAAGGAAAGGAGCAGCACCATCAAGGAGATCACAACACAAAAATTGTATCAATACCAAATGAACCTTTATCAGTATCAAACCAAACACCTGAGCCCCATCCGATGAACACATCACCCTCACCAAAAACTACAGACATAACTTATCAACCAGAAATTGATCTCAGTGATCAACATCAATCTATGAGACCTACACACCCTATAATCACAAGGTCAAAGTCTGGAATTTTTAAGCCAAAGATATACTTAACATGTCAACAAGGACTTGAACATGAAAATCTACCAATTAATGTCAAAGAAGCTCTAAAGAATCCAAAATGAAAAGCTACCATGACTGAGGAGTATCAGGCACTGCTGAAAAATGAAACACAGTCTCTAGTTGATTATAAACCAAGAATGAAGGTGATAGAAAGCAAGTGGATTTATAAGATAAAGTATAAACCAAATGGTGAAGTGGCTAGATATAAAGCCAGATTAGTGGCTAAGGGTTTCAACCAAATAGCAAAAGTTGACTACATATAAACCTTTAGCCCAATAGTAAAAACAACAATCATTAGAGTTGTTCTAAGCTTAGCAACCTATTATAATTGGGAAATCCAACAAGTAGACATTAATAATGCTTTTCTAAATAGAAATTTATTATATGAGATTTTTATGATCCAGCTAGAAGGATTTGAGAACAAACAGAAGTTGAATTCAATATGCAGGCTCAAAAAGGCTCTATATGGACTCAAACAAGCCTCTAGGGCATGGTTTAAGAAGCTCAAAATAGCATTACTACAGTAAGGGTTTGTAAATGCAAGATCAAACACATCTCTTTTTATTTCAAGGAATCAGAATAAATTGATATACATACTTATGTATGTAGATGATATTTTGATCACTGGAAGTGATTCAAACATGTGTGAAAGCTATCATACACAAGCTAAATCAAACCTTCTCTTTGAAATTTCTTAGGCCATTGAATTATTTTCTGGGCATAGAAGTCAAAAGAGATGATCAAAGGTTTCACTTGAGTCAGAACAAGTATACTCTGGATGTCCTAAAAAGGGTAGGGATGTCAAGCTGTAAATCTTGCCCTATACCAATGAGCACAAGCTCAAAATTCACCAAGAATGAAAGAGAAGACTTCAAGGATTAATCTCTCTACAGAAGCATCATAGGTGCATTACAGTATGCAACAATCACAAGGCCAGAGATCACCTATAGTGTCAACAAACTAAGCCAATTTCTCTAAAAACTAAAAGTTGATCACTGGATTGGCTACAAAAGAGTTTTTAGGTATCTTCAAGGGACTTCTGAACATGGATTACACTACACCAGAAATGAAAAATTGGAGATTGAAGCCTACACAAATGCAAGTTGGGCTGATGACATTGATGACAGAAAATCTATAGGAGGGTATAATGTGTATCTGTGTGGAAATCTAATATCATGGAGCTCAAAAAAGCAGAAGGTGATATCAAGGTCAAGCACAGAATCTGAATATAGATCACTTGCTCAGACTGGTGCAGAGATAGCTTAGCTTAAATCTCTACTTTCTGAGGTGAGTATAAAGCTGAAAACATTGCCAACTATATGGTGTAACAATCAAGGGGCAGCAGTGATAAGGGCAAATTTGTCATATATTTTCTCATGTTTTTATTATTGATATTCTATGATTTTATGAGAATAGATGGCTATTTATGTGCATTATTGTTATTTATAGGGACTTGAACGAAATTTAAAGAAAGAACGCAAAAGGAGCGAAAACAGGGACTAAAATGCAAACTTTTCAAAGTATGTGTCCATCGCCCCAGCGCCACAAGGATTGTCGCCCCAGCGCTGGAATAGTGATCGAAATAAGAAAAACGACCTGATTAAGTCGCGTCTAGCGCCCCAGCGCCGAATAGTCACCGCGCCAGCGGTGAAGCCGTTTTCATGCAGCGCCCCAGCGCCAAGATCCCACCGCTCCAGCGGTGATAGCTTTTTCACGCGTCGCCCCAGCGACAGATGCATAGCGCGCCAGCGGTAGTGCGAGTCCTAATCCGACGAGAATTGAGATTTTCAAGCTCAAATCAATCCCTATATAAAGCCACTCGTCCCCAGCCTTCAAGAATGAATCCAAGACGACCCAAGAGCACCAAGAATACAGAGCACGAGTCTTGGAGAGCAATAGGAGCTTAATTGAAGCATCTTTAGAGAGAAATACAAGACGTTCTTCGGCATCAAGAGTTCCTAGGCAGCGCAATTAAGAGCAATTCGACGTCTATATCGGTTTGCTAATAATTGTATCATGATTTATAATTATTTCTACTGCTGTTCTCTTGTAGCCATGAGCTAACTTATTTTCTAGGGTTAATATTTGAACTCAATATGTGTGCTTAATTGCCATATCCTTTTAGTATTTAATAAACTTAGTCTTTTATTATTTAAATTACTTGTGTTTAATGCTTCAATATATCTGGCCAATATATGGTGAATGAATTGGTAATATTTTGATAAACTCGGAAGAGGAATCAATATATTTAGACTTAGGTAATTTGATGCATGATTGTAGAGTAACATTCAATGTTGCATATGCAAGTTTCAATTTAGGATAGGAATATACCTAATTGGCATGTATGATCAATAAGACCTAATCTTAATGAATCTTAATTTATTACAAGTACCATAGGAATATAGGTATTTGGTAAACTAAGATATACTTGCATGACCTTGGAAGAGGCTTGTGAATACATTAGTGTCTTGATCAATAATAAAGACTAAGTGAGTTAAATATTAGAGGATTAATCATTAGAAACATATTGAGGGATAATATTAATCCTAGGTTCTCTCTACGTTGCTATATCTTCACATCTCATTGCATTGTGTTTTTACTTTTATATTTTTCACATTCATTCTTGAATTTTTATTTTTCTGAATAATTATTAGAAAGACATAATTTTAGTAATTGGTTAATAAGAAGAAATTATCCCTGTGGGTTCGACATCCGACTAATTAGTCTCTTTATTACTTGCATACGATAGTGTATACTTGCACTTAATTTATGATATAGAAATATCGCATCAAGTTTTTGGCGCCGTTGCCGGGGATAATTAACTACTTTTTCGCCAATATTAATACCAATCTTTCTAGTTTTTACTTCAGAATTTTTTTATTTTATTTTATTTTATTTTCATTAATTTAGTTTTACTTTCTTTCTTACGAGGTACATGCGAAGATCGAAAAGTGAAGACTTGATTGCTTTTGATCCAGAGATTGAAAGAACTTTAAGAAGAATTAGAAGAGAGCAAAATCAAGTCAACACCATGGAAGATCAAGTACCAATTGCACCCAATAATGAAAGAAGACCACTAAGGGAGTATGCTGTTCCCTTAGTCAATGGAATCCATTCAAGCATCCAAAGACCAACTGTTCAAGCTAACAACTTTGAGATCAAGCCAAGCACGATTCAAATGCTCAAGGATTTGGTACAATTTAGTGGACTACCTAATGACGATCCAAACATGCACATCATCAACTTCTTGGAGATATGTGATACATTCAAGTACAATGGGGTGTCTGATGATGCAATCCGTCTAAGATTATTTCCCTTTTCCTTGAGAGACAAGGCAAAGAGCTGGTTGTTATCACTTCCATCTGGATCTATAGCTACATGGGATGATCTTGCACAAAAGTTCCTCGCCAAATTCTTTCCACCTGCTAAAACTGCCAAGATGAGGAACGACATCACATCATTCCTACAACTAGATGGAGAATCTCTTTATGAGGCATGGGAGAGATACAAAGATATGCAAAGAAAATGTCCTCATCATGGAGTTCCGAAGTGGTTACTTGTACAAACATTCTACAATGGATTAGCCGGTCAATTCAGAACGATAGTAGATGCTGCAGCTGGAGGAGCACTCATGAACAAATCAACTGATGAAGCATATGATCTACTAGATGAGATGGCGTCCAATGCCTATCAATGGCCCACCGAAAGGTCTACCACAAGAAAGATCGCTGGATTACATGAAGTAGACACTTTGACCACATTATCTGCCCAAGTCAACCTTTTGACCAAACAATTAAGCAACTTGGGAGTTAATGCTATCAAGAGTCAACCCATCACTTGCGATTTCTGTGGAAGCAATCATGCCAATGGACAATGCATGGAGACTGCTCAATATGTAGGGGACTTCAACCGCAACAATCCTAATTCAAATTTTTACAATCCTGAATGGAGAAATCACCCCAACTTCTCATGGAGCAACAATAATCAAGGACAGTATTCCAAAGCTCCTCCTGGCTTCCAAACACAAATTCAGCAAGAGAAGAAACCAGACATTGAAGACATGCTCCTGCAATACATGAAGAAAACAGATGCACTCTTTCAAAGTCAAGCAGCTTCACTTAGAGCCTTGGAAAATCAAGTAGGGCAGCTCGCAACAGCAATAAACAATCGCCCTCAAGGAACTCTACCAAGCAACACCGAAGTCAATCCAAAAGGAAGCGTAGAACAATGCCAAGCCATCTCCCTAAGAAGTGGTAAAGTCTTACATGACAACACTCCTCAACCACAGCTTTCAGAGATGATTGAGAAGGAAAAAGAACCAGTGGTCCAGCAAGATGACGTGCAACCATATAGACCACCTATACCATTTCCTCAAAGATTACAGCAGTTCATAAACCAAGAGAAAAGTGCTGAAACGCAGAAAAGCATAGAAAATGGTATTCAAGTGCAAGAACAGAAAAGAGAAAATGCAGCAGAAGATACCAATAGCAACCCACAGAAGCAATCTACGCAGTCATTCACTCCACCACCTCCATTTCCTCAGAGACTGCAAAAGAAGAAACTAGATAAGCAATTTTCTAAATTTCTTGATATTTTTAAGAAATTACATATTAATCTTCCTTTTGCAGATGCACTGGAGCAAATGCCGAGCTATGTGAAATTTATGAAGGAAATCCTATCAAAGAAGAGAAAAATAGATGACTTCGAGACTGTGACCCTAACAGAAGAGTGTAGCGCCATCCTTCTAAAGAAGCTACCTCCAAAGCTCAAAGATCCTGGGAGCTTTACCATACCATGCTCAATTGGAAATTATGATTTTGGGAAGGCACTTTGTGATCTGGGAGCTAGCATCAATCTTATGCCATTGTCTGTGTATAAAAAGTTGGGACTGAAAGAAGCCAAACCAACAAATATCACACTTCAGTTAGCAGATCGTTCTCTCACCTATCCTAAGGGATTAATTGAAGATGTGTTGGTTAAGGTCGATAAATTCATCTTCCCTGCCGATTTCATTGTTTTGGATATGGAAGAAGACAAGGAGATCCCAATCATCCTTGGAAGACCCTTCCTAGCCACTGGAAGAACAATTATTGATGTGCAAAAAGGGGAGTTGACCATGAGAGTACAAGAGGATACAGTCACTTTTAAGGTCTTCAAGGAGATCAAATTACCAACTGAAAATGAAGACTGTTTCTGCATTAATGTGGTGCATCCAAGCGTTAAGCAAATTAAAGATATGGAGACATTGGATCCTCACATCCGAAAAAGAGCATTGAAGCATAGGAAGGCAAGAGAGAAGAAGAAAAAGCAGCATCACGACGAAGCAAGCAAAGAGAAAGAAAAGGAAGAACCATCTCCCCGGTCTAAGATTAAAGTCTTTCCGGAGAGACATAAGGAGAATGCAGCAAAAGATAGTGCCCCAGATTTAATTGCAAAAATATGGAAGCCAAAAAAGAAGAAAGCCAGTAAAATCACTTACTCAAATGCTTCCATCAGCATCTTCGACCCACCATAAAAGAAAAGGAAGCCCCGTCAAGCCGATGACGTTAAATCAAGCGCTACTTGGGAGGCAACCCAAGGAAAGTATTATTATTATTATTATCAATATATTTTTTTTTTTTTTTTTTTTTCAGCAAAAAAAAAAAAAAAAAAAAAAAAAAAAAAAAAAAAACAAGAATTTCAGCGCTCCAGCGGCATGACATGGCGCGGCAGCGACATAAAAATCGAGACACCACCGCCCCCGCGGTACAAGCACCATCGCGCCAGCGCAAATTCCAGTAACTGTGCAGAAATCAGCCTTCAGCGCTGCAGCGACAGACGATTACCGCGGCAGCGCCATAACATCGCCCCAGCGATGGAGACTCAGCGCGACAGCGAAAATTGACCAGGGAAGTCTCTTACTTTCATTTCTTTATTTTTTTTTGACATTGGGGACAATGTCTAAATTAAGTTTGGGGGTGAGAAACACTTTTTTGTGTTCATTTTACTGCATGATTTGGGTGGTCATTCTTGTGGGTTAAATTTTTTTTTAGTTACTTAGTTTTTTTTTAGTTAATTCATTTTTATTAGATTTTGATAAGATAATCATTAGTCTATGATAAGAAAAAGAATACATGGTTGAATTTATTTTTACAAATACCTAAGGAATGATAGATACTTGAGACAATTTTAATTATTTAAGTTTAGGAACAAGTTCGACCTTATTTATAATCATCAATTTTTTGAGCACTTATTAAAGCATGAATAGTTATAACTATTACTTAGAGATACTTATGTTTTAGAGAGTACACCACAGTCTCGAAGACCGACACTCTAGAACTTGTCTTTAGTTACTACTTGAGGCGAAATTCTAGAAAACACATGAATAGGGAAATGACATTAGGCCATCTTTGGACCGATTGAGCCTTTCTAGCCTACCTTTTATTGTATATTTATCCCTAGTACCCTATTTTGAGCCTAATTATCCATTCTTTGGTTTAACCACATTACAAGCCTAAGACTTAAAGTTTACTTATCTAGAAATTTACCCATAACACCATAAACTTTGCATTTGCTTAGAAATACTCTTGAAAGGAAAAAGTTACGGTGATATGAGAAAAATAAGTTTGAATGGTATTCGTCAATCTAAGTTTGGGGGTATATAAAATTGAAGAAAAAAAAAAGAAAAAAAAAAGAGTAAGAAAAATACCCCCAGCTTAAGGAAAAGAAGAAATTCTTTGAAAAAAAAAATAAAAGGTTGAAAAGAAGGATGGGAACACAATAAGTTTGGGGGAAGAGATAATACAAGGAAAAGAAGATCAAGAGGTTCTAGGTAAAATCTAAGTGTTCATGGTGTAATTTGAACTTCATATATTTATCCTTTTATCCCACCTTGACCTTAGCCTTACATTACAAGCTAAGTAAAGTCCTAAATAGATTCCTAGACATGTGATTTTTTACATTAGTGGAGAGTGGTAATAAAGACAAGCTTATGGAAGTGTCATTATACAAATTAAATGCCGAGACATCATCTTTTCTGTACAACCTAAAGTATAAAGTAAATCAAAGTATGGTTTAGCTATTTACTTGCTGCCTGCACACACATACACATGGTGATTATTTATGAGGAAGAATGAGAAACTAAATGAAGATAATTTAGAATTGTTATTAGCTATTTATCTACCTTAAGGATTTGTACCATTTCGTCAGCTTTTGAGACAATGATTTTGATCATCTTACTAGTTTATTATATTTTGTTTTGTTTTGTTAAATGAGTCAAGTATAACCCTTTGTCTCTCTCTTAGTTTTATTTTATTGCTTGAGGACAAGCAAGTATTTAAGTTTGGGGGAATTTGATAAGGGCAAATTTGTCATATATTTTCTCATGTTTTTATTATTGATATTCTATGATTTTATGAGAATAGATGGCTATTTATGTGCATTATTGTTATTTATAGGGACTTGAACGAAATTTAAAGAAAGAACGCAAAAGGAGCGAAAACAGGGACTAAAATGCAAACTTTTCAAAGTATGTGTCCATCGCCCCAGCGCCACAAGGATTGTCGCCCCAGCGCTGGAATAGTGATCGAAATAAGAAAAACGACCTGATTAAGTCGCGTCTAGCGCCCCAGCGCCGAATAGTCACCGCGCCAGCGGTGAAGCCGTTTTCATGCAGCGCCCCAGCGCCAAGATCCCACCGCTCCAGCGGTGATAGCTTTTTCACGCGTCGCCCCAGCGACAGATGCATAGCGCGCCAGCGGTAGTGCGAGTCCTAATCCGACGAGAATTGAGATTTTCAAGCTCAAATCAATCCCTATATAAAGCCACTCGTCCCCAGCCTTCAAGAATGAATCCAAGACGACCCAAGAGCACCAAGAATACAGAGCACGAGTCTTGGAGAGCAATAGGAGCTTAATTGAAGCATCTTTAGAGAGAAATACAAGACGTTCTTCGGCATCAAGAGTTCCTAGGCAGCGCAATTAAGAGCAATTCGACGTCTATATCGGTTTGCTAATAATTGTATCATGATTTATAATTATTTCTACTGCTGTTCTCTTGTAGCCATGAGCTAACTTATTTTCTAGGGTTAATATTTGAACTCAATATGTGTGCTTAATTGCCATATCCTTTTAGTATTTAATAAACTTAGTCTTTTATTATTTAAATTACTTGTGTTTAATGCTTCAATATATCTGGCCAATATATGGTGAATGAATTGGTAATATTTTGATAAACTCGGAAGAGGAATCAATATATTTAGACTTAGGTAATTTGATGCATGATTGTAGAGTAACATTCAATGTTGCATATGCAAGTTTCAATTTAGGATAGGAATATACCTAATTGGCATGTATGATCAATAAGACCTAATCTTAATGAATCTTAATTTATTACAAGTACCATAGGAATATAGGTATTTGGTAAACTAAGATATACTTGCATGACCTTGGAAGAGGCTTGTGAATACATTAGTGTCTTGATCAATAATAAAGACTAAGTGAGTTAAATATTAGAGGATTAATCATTAGAAACATATTGAGGGATAATATTAATCCTAGGTTCTCTCTACGTTGCTATATCTTCACATCTCATTGCATTGTGTTTTTACTTTTATATTTTTCACATTCATTCTTGAATTTTTATTTTTCTGAATAATTATTAGAAAGACATAATTTTAGTAATTGGTTAATAAGAAGAAATTATCCCTGTGGGTTCGACATCCGACTAATTAGTCTCTTTATTACTTGCATACGATAGTGTATACTTGCACTTAATTTATGATATAGAAATATCGCATCAAGCAGCATTAGCAAATAATCCAGTTTACCATGCTAGAACAAAATACATAGAGATTGACGTGCATCACATCTGCGACAAAGTGATCAACAATGAACTAGAAATCAAATTTGTTCCTACCAAAGATCAAGTGGTAGACATAATGATTAAAAGCACTTTCAATTGAAAGATTTGAATATCTGAAAAACAAACTCAATATAATACCAGAACCTTGAGCTTGAAGGAGGGAGTTGAAATTGATTAGAATTATCAGCCTTAGTCAATAAATGGAGGGAAATGGTCACTTTCAAGTATAAATATCATAAGAGGTACAGAATATGCTAAGCTGCATCAGAAAAAGACAAAGATGACCAGCTGTCACAGCACAAATGAAGCATCCAATTAGAATTCAACACCAACTGTAACAAATGGACCAATAACAAGGCAAACCAAGAATCCAAGGTTGCATAACACACACACACACACACACACACACACACACTGATTTGTGTAATGATTATTTTTTGTATTCTAGCTGATTCGGTTATACATCAACCCTTATAAATATACATTTACTCTTGTATTTGAAACCATACTATCAATATAACAAAATACATTTATCAGAGCATTTTACTTTCTCCTATCAACTTCTTCATCTTTCTCCTGTCATCTTCTTCTTCATCTTTTTATTTATGTGGCATGATATGCTTAGATGATTAAATAAGAAATTAATTCACTAAAAATAATAATAATAAAAAGGTAATATTATTATTTCACTTATCGTATCATATCTTACCACATTAATTTATATGAATATATTTATACAGATAATTTGTATGTCTAATTTTATTCTAAATTTTAATAGGGTGTTTGTTATTTATTTTTATATTTTTTATGGAAGGACGTTTAGTTTTATCTTTGAAACACCATTCCTCATTTTGTTAAAAACACAAAGCTGATAGAAATTTATTCGACAAAATAATTTAAAGAAAATTATCCTTGAAATACCATTCTTCTTTTTAAAAAATGAGACTGATCAAAACTTACTTTTAGAGAAAAATACATAGAGAAAGAAAATTATATTTAAATTTTTGAAAAGAAAAAGTGAAAAGACCACACTTTTTTTTTTTAATATGAAAAAGGAGATAATGCACTGCAAATCCTTTTCAAAGGCTATTATCATAAGTGCACAAATTTATAATATTTTCACCATTTCACGTATTTTATTTATCTCACATTCCTACCTTCTATATTATCATATATTTATTTTATTTTTTATTCTTATATAACAATTGTGGATGGTGTTTTTAAATTCAAAAATAAATACGTTGATATTAATTAGTTTAATTGATAAAAAAAAAATTGGATGGAATTAAAAGGTTGGAGTTCAAAAGCATGCAACGAGATGGTGAGGGTATATTTTAAATTTTCTCAAACAAACTTTTATCAAAAGAAAAAAAAAATCGAAATAAATAGAAAAAACAAACACATCCTTGATAGAGGCCCATATATACTGAGCCAAGATCGGCCTCATTCAGGCCCACCCTTTTTCAATTCGACTCCTCCAAACAGAACCAGAATTCAGAAAATCTCGTCTGATTCTGACACCAAAACATCCTTAGCGAAACAAAACCCTTGATAACTCTTTCGTGGTAATTTAAATATGACAGCGATTGAGACACAGTCCTCGATTGCGATGTCTCAATCCTACAAACCCGACAACTCTGTCACAAATACAGCGAACAAGATTCAGGCTTCATCATCTTCGCCGTTCAAAAGGTGGGGCCGAAAGCACCCATTTATCAGATACGGGCTTCCGATGATTTCTCTCACGGTTTTCGGGGCACTTGGGCTTGGCCATCTCTTGCAAGGCAGGTTCGTGCGATACCCATTACGTGCTTTTCAATTTTATTTTGCTTCGTTTTGTTGTTCTTTACATGATTGATGTGGCAATTTTATTAGGGGCCTTTGGTGATTTTGGGTAGTTAGGCATGTGGGCAATTTAAGGGACTTGATTTTTTGGTTGGTTAGGCAATGGGGTGTAATGTGAGAATTGGTGGTTTATTGATTAAGGTGAGTTTCGAAGTGCTTTCGTAAGAGCAATTCCTAGAAAGCACTTTTTGTGCTTAGGATTACTTAGCCTTGGAAATATCAAATATGTGTCCAAAGCTTGTCTAGTGGAAGCTGGATCTCTTTGAAATTGGAGGCCGATTGTGGGAAACGTGCTTGTTAAATGGGGTTGTGCATGGTTCAATTTAGTTTGGCTTCTAAAAGAAGTTGTAACCAAATTGGAGTTGATTGGTTTGTGAATTTGAAATCAGCCAAAAACTCATAAAACACAAAGATAATTGTCTTGCCAAGCCAGTCACGATGAAAATGAAAAGTAGATAACTAGAACATGATTGTGTTCTGCTGTACCTTCTTTATTTAAGTTGAGATTGAAATAAGGACAAGTTTGATTAAGTTGATTTTAGGCCAGGACCTGCTACTTAGCTTGCCTATATCCCTGGGATGTGCTTGTTCCGCACTAATGGAAGGCCTAGTGCAATGAAGGATAGGGCCATTTAGAATTAAGTAAAACGGAAATTGGTGAGCTCCATAATATGGGGTTAATTAGAAAGAGATATTTTCCATGGTCTTATCTTGCATTCTATGTTGAAAATGCGACAGAAATAGAAATGGGATCATTAAGATTGGTTGTAAATTGTAAACCTCTTACTAAGATAGAGATGATATCAAATTCCTAATGAAAGAGATTTACTCGGTAGACTTTACAAAACTAGAATTTTCCAAAATTTGATGTGATGAGTAGGAACTGACAATTTCAAATAATCAAAAAGGATAGATACAGAATGGCATTCACAGTATGTTTTAGACACTTTGAGTGGAATATTATGCCCCTCAGAATTCCAACACATAAGAAATTAAATATTTCTTGTATGGACTTTGTTGTAGTCTGTATTGATGATATCCTAGTCTTTTTAAATACTGTTGACCAGCACTGGAAACACCTTAATACTAATCTCAGAATTATTAAAAGAGAAGGCTTGGTAATCTTTGCTAAAAAAACTAAAGTTGTTTTTTTTGCAAAATTGGGAGTATAATGACTTTGAAATTCCAACAGTCTTTTCAAAGACTGTTGGCCAGCACTGGAAACACCTTAATACTAATCTCAGAATTTTTAGAAGAGAAGGCCTGGTAATCTTTGCTAAAAAAAATAAAGTTGTTTTTTTTTGCAAAATTGGGAGTATAATGACTTTGAAATTCCATGACTAGTGCATGATGCACACACTATCATACAACCAAAAACCTAGTGAAGCAACTATGAGCTAATTTTGTTGTTTTGGTAACAAAATTTTTCCAAGCTTTCATATAATCATAATAATTGCACAATTTTGGGAAAATGTACCTAATCTGATTTTTTTCAACTTTCCTGAGTCTAATCCACATATAGCAATATCTTTCTTGTGTCACGGACCTTTTTAAAACCGTGCGACCTTAGACGCTTTGTGTGCTAAGCAGCCTGTAAAACTACACAAAAAGTGAGAAGAAAAACACACACACCAACTGTTTGAGAAAAAGTTCTAAGATTGATTTGTAAAATTGAAAGTCTCCCTCTTATATATTACTAGTTCTATACAATCAACGGCTAGTATCTAAGATGTTATACAATGATCTAACTATGTATAAACAAGATGAAAAAATATGTTTGAGAATATTCTAAGATGCCATCACATATTCCAGGATATTTTCCTTCCAAATAAAGGAAGATGCCACCACTTATAAGTCACGAGCTTGGCCCAGATTTTCATCCAAGTTTCAGGCCTTCTAGAAGCTCCGGTCCATATAGCCTTTAGGAAGCTTTGTCGCGCACTAAGTGTTCGAGAAAATGCTTGAGAACACTTGGGGCATGATATTCTCCCCCACCAAATCATGCAACGCTTTTGTCGTGTCTTCACTGGAACTTACGCACCTTGCTTATTAAACTGCCCTAGTGCACTCTAGGGTTTCCAGTTTGCTTCAATATCGAGCAACCCTTTCTACTTAACTAAGTACTCATGGCTCAAAGGGTATTTCTTCTTCCATACTTGGTGTCCGTCAAGGATGTGTTCCTCGTCTTTGTCATCAGACATGGAAATCCACAGAGGTGCCTGGTTTGTGTCTTATGCTCTGTCTTCTATACCTCTATAGTATAGCTTCTAATAGCTTACAGGAAACACTGGATGCAGCTGTCATCTTAAAGATAATCCCACCTTATACGAGACATTACCAATCCTCTTGGTAAGAGGAAATGGCCCCTCGTCCCCACGATCAAGTTCCTTGTGAAGTGGGTGTGTCAACTTGACATTCCATCATTTTCTTTGACCTACTTCTTACATTGTAAAAGTGCACCATATGACGCATTGGATTGTTGGATGGCACGCACACCTGAAAACTCTTTGGGCTACCCTTACAACTCTCCTAACTCCGGTTGAGGCGTTTGATATGGCATTACAGTTGGAAGCTTAGACCCCGGCTCCAACTCACCCTCATGATTCATCGTTCCTCTTTGAGGTATAGCTTCTCCAACATGGTAGTTGGCATGACCTCATTGTGCTCCCCAAGCACTTTCGCAACCTCCGTTGGTAGCTTGTTCTCTCCCTTTTTGCCTTGTAATTCGTCCCCCACATTGTGGTTGGTTGTGTCTGCGCTTAGCATCTCCCTTTAGTTGCATTGTGGAAATAAGTTCGGTACTGGTGTTTGGCTTGGATCGCCCACCCTTGGGTTTGTCTACCGTCAGTATTATGCAAGGTCCCCCCTCCAAGATACATATATAGTTGTGTCGAGAAAGTGACACCACATCATATTGCCTCAGAAACTCCATATCAAGCACTACATCAAAATCGTTAAGAGGTGTTATCTAAAAATTCACCTCGTCGCGCCAAATCCATAGATTTTTTCGACTCCTCGAGCGACCCCATCTAGTGGCTTGACTACAGCATTCACATATTGGAGGTATCCTTCCTCTTTCTCCACATTAAGTCCCAAACGCTCCTCTTCCGCGCGCTTAATGAAGTTGTGTGTGACTCCGGTGTCTATTAACACTTAGTCTTCATACAATGGATGTAGGTTTCAACGTACACTAGTGCCTTCCCCGTTGGCACATGGGGCAGCTTGCTTGGCTTTAAGAGTATTGAGCAGCTGCAAACACTCTGTTTGGCCCTGCTCACCCGCCTCTTTTGCCTCAAATATTGTGTTGATAGCCTTCTTTGAAACGACCCGTTCCACAGTATTCTATAAACTTTGGAGTGGATCTCAATTACTAACCTACGACACTCGTACGCTTTTACAACATAAGGAATTCTACCGAAATTTTGGCAAAATTTTTCCTATTTTTTGAACATACCCAAACCTGCAAAAAAAAGAAATCAATGCTTCTATACGCTTCACACATGCAACCGTACTTCCAAACTTCTCATCTATTATCCACAACATAAAATCATCATCAATTACATTTATGTAACCCATCCAACTACAAATTTTAGGAATTTAAGGAAACATTAACAACATTTATAGTATCAATGTCCGAATAGTATAATAAATATCCAAAATCAAATACTCATACAATCCAAAATAACAAGAAAAATTCAAGGTCTTGAACTCTACTAAATAAAAATCATACAAATATACCAACTCCAAAATAAATGACTTCTCGCCTTACCACCTAATTTATCTCCTAATATTAACTCCATTGAGCTGATTAATTTTTGCAATCTTCTGAGAAGAGAAAAATATAATAAAAAAAGGGTTGAGTCTTGTGACTCAATAAGTGGATGTATTTTTTTTTTAATAAAAAAATAATCTGTAAACCATATAATATACTCTTAAAAAGATAACTAATCATAAATTTGTATTTTTTTAATTATTCTTTTATAAAAATAGTCTATAAACTAATCTTTAATTAAAACATATAAAGTTGCTATATAAAATCATTTACCATAAAAAAAATGCATTTCTTGATCTCTGTGTATAAATAATAACTAGATCACAATTAATGATACATGTTATAAAACCACGTGCTGAAGCATAAATATCTTAGTCTATTATCATTTGTCTTCTCAATTGATCATTGATATAACACACAAGGTATTTGAAATATCATATACTATCCTTGTATTGAAAAACCATACTAAGCTAGTACCCAGGGGAAACCTCGTCATACCTAGAATATTTCTCAGGCAAAGCATTGGATGTACTTATTTTTATCTCATCATATATCCTCATCTTACGCATATGCAGAGAAAACTCTTATCCTCATTTTATGCATGCGCAGAGCATAAAGCTCCCAAAGAGCAAAGCGCCCATACACACGGCAAAAGTCTTTGTGTGTGTACAGACTGGTTTCAAAGACTTGAATCTCATATCTATATCTAAAAGGGGAGGGTACAGTTTAGTGGTTTTAAAACTATTTTTCTTTATACAACATATAAGCTTATAATATTACATTATACCATATCTCGTACTCTTTAAATCTCAAACTATTAGAAATCATTACTAGTGATATAGGAAAAATATAATCTTAAGATAAACATTTTAAGAGCCAAAGTCATAATATGGATGCTTTCTCTATAACATAAAATAAATCATTTCATGAAGTATAATTCAAGATAAATAGTCATTAAGGAAAATGTATATCATTAATAATAAAATCATGCTCATCATGCTTTAAATATATTTTTCTAAAATCATGAATTAGAAACCATAAATATAGTATAAGTATCTGCTCAACATTAATCTTCTAAATTCTTGTTCTCTTCACTGTATATATATTCAACTTGTAGAATTTATCACATAAGATTTTATTATTTATTCATTTATTAGTTAACTATAAAAATTTTATCATACACTTTCTACCAATCCAACCTATCTTTTTTTTTTGGCCTAGAATATCACATTTCATTTGCTAATTCCTTCATATCTCTTAAATATTAATAATATGACCTTGCACTATACACTACCATTATGCTTATCCCTAAAATTTAATCAAATCAAAGGATTTGGGTCATTCAAATTTTCTATTTATACAACTTAACTACACATCTGACATAGTTTAACATAAAAGATCTATAAATACTTAATTTACTAAATACTCATCATACTTATTATTAAATCTATTATATCTCTAATTTAATATTTTCATTTAGAATTTTATTTCAACAAAGTACAATTACTCCTAAGCCTTAAAACTATTCCAAATAATTGTTAAAGAAATCTTCAATAAAATATAATACATACAGATATACATTCATACATACATATCAATTCCACCCACGGACATTTTCTTAATTTAATTACTAACCATACGTAAACACATAAATTCATTTTTCTTTCAATGATTAAGACACTTATAAATTTAATATAAAAAAATAATAATAATCTTAATACAATATAAGAAAAACCGCTCACCAATTATAGAATCGAGTATAGTGACACCTATAATTCTCCCATTCTTCTCTTTCTTCTTCTTTCTCTCTTTCTTTTTCCTCTCTCTTTCCCTTTTTCTCTTTTCTCGTTTCTTTTTTTTTTTTCTCTGCTTCTCTCTCCCTTCCTTTCTTTTCTTCTCTTCTTCTTTCTCTCGTTTCCCAAAATGGGATTCCAAACAAAACAAACTTGAAAAAAACTTAAAAAGTCACTATGCCAAAATTCCACACCCGTTTTGCATCTTTCCACCCGTGGCCCACATGTATATATATATATATATATTAAAAATCTATAATAATTCAATCAACTATAGCCCCACATGCCTAATTTATAATAAAAAGAATATATATATAATTAAAATAAATAGAAATATAAAGAAATGAGTATCGGGTGTTATATTCTTCTTCAGATAGTCACTCAATGAAGCAGTTTGATCTCAGCTTTCTCTTATTGTCGCGCTTCTACTCCTTCCCTATAGGTAGTTTGTCATTCCCCTGCTTATTCTGTGGAGGGTAAGATTCTTTGGCTCTCCCACCTTTGCTATAATTGGGCTTGAAATTCTTGGACTTCTCAGTGTCCTTGCAGTAATCCATGAGCGTCTCCACCAATGTAAGGGCATCGAATATATTTGCCACTCAGCGTCGCTTCAACTCATTGGATTCCCATATTTGTAGTCCGTTTAAGAAATTGAACAGCAAGTCTTCTTCACTCATGTTGGGGATTTGTAGTTTCAACAAAGAGTACTCCTTCTCGTATTCGCTAATGGACTTGGTTTGTTTCAATTCCTTCAGTCATTTTTTAGTGTCATGCGCCACATTCTCTTGATAAAATTAGCGCTTCAACTCCCATTGCAATTCTGCCATAGTGTTGATGGTGTGCTACCCTTGTGAGTCTCCTCGCTTTTCCTACGCCACCACAGAATTGCATGATCAGAAAGATAAAAGAGTTGCAGTATTTACCTTATCTCATCTTACACGCCTATGGTGTCTAAAAGTCTCTCCATTTGCCAGAAAAAGTTGTTGAGCTCCTTGGTGTTCTGCTTGCCACTGAACTTCTTTAACTTAAGAGCATTAACTCTCAGTGCAGCTACCGTAACTTGGGCACCAAGAACCTCATTAACTACCGCCGCTTATACAGCATTACATCTTTCTTGACAGCTTCAAACCCTTTACGCAGTTCCTCTACTTGGGCTTGAACTTTGCCCATAGTGGGATACACCTTCTCTTGAAAAGCCTTGATTCAATCTTGTTGCCCATTAGCATAGCTCTCAATGGATGTGTCAATAAGAGAGCGCAGCTCGTCCCCTTGAGCATCGAAATCCACCTCGAGTTTCTCCACTTGTTGCTTTAACTCCCCAAGGTAATCCATTGCCTTTTCCACAGTGCACCAAGCTTTTTCACTTTGGCCCCCAAATCATGACTCAGATCAGCAAACTTCTCATGAGGTACACTGTCATGCCTCTTAGCTTTGGGGTCCCTAACTTTCTCTTCAGTCACCTCCGATGACGTCATTGCATCTTTTACTATCTTTTTTAAACCCATTCTGATATCAAATATCACAGATCTTTTTTAGAATTGAGCGGCTTTAAACGCATTGCATTTTAAGCAGCTTGGAAAACACCAAACAAAGAGAGGATGAAAAATTGCACATCAACTGTTTGAGAAAAAGCTCTATATTATGATTGAAAAATATATAAGTTAAGATTGATTTGTACAACTGAGGGTCTCTTCCTTATATACTACTAGCTCTATACAATCAACGGTTAGGATCTAAGATGCTATACATCGATTTAACAGTGTATAAATAAGATGAAAAAATATGCTTGAGAATATTCTAAGATACCACCACATATTTCAGGGAATATTCTCCTACAAATAAAGGTTTATGTCCTTTAGAAGTCGCGGGCTTGGCCCGCATCTCCATCCAAGTCAACAAGCCTTCTAGAAGCTCTGGTTCATGCACGTTCCACCGGTTCATAGTCTCTAAGAGGATTTATCGCACACCAAGTGTTTGAGAAAATGTTTAAGAACACTTAGGGTGTGACACTTTGTTGTTATGATTTACTTCGATAAATCTTGTTTCAACTAGAATGGCCTCATAAAAATTCATGTTTTTCGGAAGATGATATGTGTTAAGTTGATGTATGATATATGTTAGATATTTAGTTTTATTCTTTGGGGGTGCTCATCTTCTATGGTAATTTCTATTTTATTTGCTCCTCCATCATAAGGAAATTCTTCTTTAGTAGATGGCGAATTAGCGTTTGAAGTAGTATTTGACTTGGTTTGCTTTAATTCCTTCAATCGTTTTTTACATAAATGGAAAAAATATATACCGATTCTAAAAGTGAACTAATTTACCCTAATTCGTAGAATCTAATTTCTAGGGTCAACTATTTACCAAGGAACTAATTACAATTAAGGAAAGTTACAATTATTGCAACACAATCAAGAGAGTTAACCCAACTAATTAAGAAATATAACCCTATGGCAACATGTGGTAGTAGCTTCAACATTTTTCTTTGTGGATGATAATGAATCTCTCTTTTCATAAAAAGGTTGTCTTTCTTTTGGAAACCCTGGAACAATTTTTGAGCTCAAAAATCAAGTAAAGAATTCTCGTCACCTTCAATGTGTTCCATATAGAATTTTAAAAAAGTTAATAATGTTAATTTTTTTATAGGCTAAATTCTTAACATCTTTCCCAAAACTTCCTTACAACTCTAACAATAAACTTTTTATAAAAAAAATAATTTAGTTAATCTTGGAATTTTGTTATTATAATACTGTAGAAAGAATTTCCCTTTTTATGTTTGAATAGTTTTTTGGGTGGTGTCCCACATTTCCTATGTAAATCTTATTAATTTTTCTTATCCGACTATATGCTGCTTTGGAATTCTTCTATAGCCAATGTCTGATGTAGCACCAGTTTCTACAGTTTTAAGAGCATAAGGGTGAGGAATGTGTAAACAAGGAAGTTCTTGTTCTAGTGCCGTTCTCATCTCATTCTGGGCTTCTTTCTTTAACCTCTTAATGAAAAAAGAGGCTTGGCAACTTTATCTATCTAATTCCTCATAAAAATCTACCACATAATTTAGGCTACCTAAAAATCTTCACAATTGCCTTTTATTGCTAATTTCATTAAGGTATTTGTCTGTAGGCGATTGCTCTATCAATTGGGGCAATTGATTGTTGGCATATATGCCTTATAAATGAACAATTGTTTGAAACTATTTAATTTCTTGAGCAACTATTTTTAATGATTGAGAAAAGAATTCATATGTTTCTAGAGTTGTTAAATGGTCTTTGAAGGAATTAGGATTAGGGATGGCAAAAAAGCCCAGATCTGGATTGGGATTTTGAAAAACCCGGCCCGGTCCGAATCCGGAATCCGGCCTAGAAAATTCTGAAATTTTTTCGGGATTCGGATCCTGAATTTTTGGGAAATCCAGATCCGAATTTTTTTCTTTTTTAATTTTTTTTAAAAATTCTAAATTGGTTCCTAATCTTTGATATATATGAAACTAACAATTGTTTTACAAAATAAATGTCCTAAAAGTTTAAATTTAACCTAAAAATTGAAAAAAAAAATTGTAACAAGGATAAAAAAGTATATTTTAAACTATAAATGTAAATTACACGTCACTTATACAAATTATACATATTAAACTATAAATATATATTATACAATACAAACTATAAATACGAATCTAACAATTATTTTATGAAATAAATACCCCAGAAATTTAAATTTAACTTAAAAAATTGTAACAAGGATAAAAAATACATTTTAAACTATAAATGTAAATTATACTTGTTATTTATACAAATTATACATATTAAACTATAAATATAAATTATACAATACAAACTATAAATACAAATCTAACAATTATTTTATAAAATAAATACCCAAAAAGTTAAAATTTAACCTAAAAAATTGAAAAAAAAATTGTAACAATGAAAAAAGTACATTTTAAACTATAAATGCAAATTATACGTGTTACTTATACATATTAACCTGGCTCAGCCCGGATGTAAGTTCAGATCTGGCTCGGTCTAGAAAAAATCTGGGTTAAACCCGAGTTCCGGGCATAAGAAAAAAATTTGGATCCGAATCTGAATTTTGCCATCCCTAATCAGGATGCCATCAATGTAAATCACGATGGAATCTAGATAGGATGAAATATTTCATTCACTACATGGTGGAATTTTGAAGAGACCTCTACATCATATTTGTAGAGTCTCTTAATCCTACTCTAAGTAGTATACCTGTTTCAAAATCAGACTGAATAGATGAGGATCTAATAGATTTAATTTATGGTAAATGTATAACTTTGTCAAAAAAATAAAAAATAAATAAAAAAAGTAAAACAACAAACAATATTTGCACTAGATGGCACTGAAGACAACATGTGATGTAGGATGGATAGTCAATCCAATGAAAGAATAGAAAGGGGAGAAACTATAGAGAGAAAGGGGAGAAACAACCCAAAGAAATTGGGAGAAACCATAACATTCATTCCATTCATCAAATCATGTCTAGCCTAAACAACTGAAACATAAGGCCCTATTTATAGTGGTCAAACCTTAAAGAAAATAAGAAATTGAAGTTAAAAGAAATCTACTTCCAGTAATAACACAAAACCTACTTAAACAAGAAAATTACTTTGAGAAAGATAAACCAAAACTAAATAAGTAACAAAGACAACTTAAATGAGCTAAAATGAAAATAAATCTTAAAATTCTAAAATAGGAGTTTTTGTTCCTGGTCAACATGTCTTTTGACAAAGAACTATATGAGGGAGAATTTGGAGTAATTATTTCATGTATAGCTAAAATCAATGTATATAAAGCAAAGTTATAAGCAAGGAATTATTAATAATAAAACGGAGAGAGGATATGATAATTGTAATGAAATTGGAATGAGACCTTTCTATTCAAAATCTGTATTTTTTTTTACATTTGGAGGTTTATTTATAGAAATCCAAAGCCACCATTTACTTGACAAATATCATGCACGTGTCCCAGTATCTCGATGAGTTAGCTTTGATAATTTGTAAGGCTGACACGTAAAAGATAAGTTGGTGGTGGAAATCCACACTTGCCACAAAGCTCTCCTTTAGATATCCACCACTTAATGATAATTGTGTATGTTATTTGCAAAGGGAAAAATCCACTGGAATAAAAAACCAAAGCAAAAATACAATCTCTTATCGCTAGGTTATTTCCCAAACAAAGTCTAGTACTAGGGTAGGGCAAAATGATCAAGAACTAGTAACCAACAGTTCAGTTCGGTTCTTGCTATATATTTTGAACCAATCAATTTTTGATCTAAGTCAGATCGATTCGGTTTCATCTTCAGTTCATGCAAAAATCGAGCCAAGCAAGAAAACCAAAATATTTAGGGTTAAAATTGGTCAAAAATCAAAATCATTCAGTTCATATACTAAATCAGTTTTGAGGGTTCAGATATCAATTTTTGGTTTGGTTAATTCTAGGCCAAAGCTGACCAAACCTGAGTCTTGCCTAGCCCTATCAAGTACAATTATCGTGAGTGGTGGCTATTCAAGTGGAGTTGTGACAAATGTTGATTTTCTGCCATCAACTCATTGATTACATGTAACTTTATAAATGATCAGAACTTACTCACTGAAATATTGAAAACAAGTACATGATATTTGTCAAGTAAGCAAAATACATATTCTGAATAACAGCTCTATTTTATTATTAATTACACTTAGCTTAGAAGTTTGCTTTATTACAAATCACGATGCTATTAGAAAAGTTTTTATTCTACAAGCCTACTTATTACTCCATCTACTTTAGTTTCTTCCCCAATTGGGTTTGATAGATTAGATCTTTACCTTTTAGATCTTCTCTATTATTTTTTTAATTTTCTCCAGGCTCAATATTCTTTGGTTCCTTTTGATGATATGTTCTATGAAATATACTTTAATCTCTAAAGTTTTAAGGTTGTTTTCTTCGGCTTTCAAATTGTTTCTCATTTTTTAGATCATATAAGCTTAAAATTCAGGACATTTTCCCACCTAGAGTGAAACTTTTCTCATGTGGTGAAACTCAGGAATAGGAGTCATGGGAAAAATCACTGCAAATGAATGTAAAGATAAAGAGTAATAGAAAGGAATTAGAGCAAAAGCAAACTTGCATTCAACAAAATGAACCTTTCTAAATGGAAGATACAGACGTACACCACAATATTAGATGTCCTTTGATGAAGACCCATTGGGAGGAGAGCTTTCCAAAGACTTGATTCTAAGCTTTGAGATTTTCGTTTCGGCTTTTAACTTGTTTATCTTCTTTTTGAGATAACAAAAGTTTAGAATTCAGGATTTTCCCATCTAGAGTGAGATCATTCTTGAGGAAAAACTTAGAAATTAGGATTCTTGGGAAAAATCTCCTCAATATGAATGTAGAAATATATAGTAATAGAAAGGAAGTAAAGAAAAAGCAAACTTACATTCGATGCAACAAACCATTTTATGTGGAAGATATAGAAGCACTCCTCAATTTCAGAAACCTCCCTTGATGAAGACCCATGTGGGAGAGATCTTTCCAACTACTCTTGATTTCTAAGCTTTGCGCGTGAGAAGGGTCTCACAACACATGAGATAGTCTTGAATTCAAGCTTTGGCATATGCTGACTATTTCACAAGGGATTTTACTCCTTGGCACATGGGAAATGACTCATTTCACATCTTTTGACAAGGTTTTACCTTTAGCAGAAATTGGATATATTAGATCCTCATCCTTTGGGTCTGATTTGATGAGTATTTTATTGTTAATTAGAGATGGCCTGGAATTTTTAGGTTTCAAATTCTCACACTCATCCTGGGCCACCAACGAAATTCCAGGTTTCAAATTCTCACAATCATCCTTGGGCCACCAACGAACCAAACCCTTTTTAGAAGTTCAGATACTCCATCATAATTTGAAAAATCCGAAGGTAAGCAATGTTGCCATTTAATTCATAAAGTGCTTTAAAAGAGATACTATAATAATATCCTGATGGATGAGGATCTAATAGTTGTAAATGGGAAATATGCATGGTTTATTTAGCCTCGGAAATATGTGTTCAAGCTTGTGAGTGGAAGGCTGGAACTCTTTGAAATTGGACAGAAGTTGAGTGAGTGCTTGTTAAATGGGGATGGTGCATATTCTAAGAAAAGTTGGAAGTAAACTGGAGTTGATTGGCTTGTCAGAACTGAAATTGACCAAAAATTTATGAAAAATGAAGATAATTGTCCTGCTCAACAAGCCAGATGCATAATGCTGAAAAATGGATGGAAAAAATCAAAGAGACGAGATAATCAGAACTAGTTTGTGTGCTGCCATACCTTATTTGTATTTAAGTTGAAAACCATTGAAACACAAGCTGACTTTAGACGGGACCATGGCTCGGTTTAGCTTGCTTATATCCTTCATGGGGTAGTAAGATTTGTAGCCCTGCTGGGTCGTCATTTTTCAGCTTGATTGGTGGTTTTATTTTTGTTGGCTATGCATATAATGCAAAGAAAGAACGAAAGAAAAATTAACTGATTGCTGTTTCATTTAACATTTAAGCTTCAAAGCAATTGAGATTGCTTTATTTTCAGTAGTTCATTATTTGTATAGAATTTTGATGCTACATCTCCCCTGGACCCAGGGAATTCGTACCTGTGGTATTTGTGATCATTGCAGCACCTCTATTATCTTATTGTTCTTATTTCTTATCATCTTTCTTCTTCTTCTTCTTCTTCTTTGCCTAAAATGTGGTTTGACTTTGTAGTTCAGTAAGGATATTGCAAAGGTGAAAGATGATCAGGAGTGGGAGATTATTGAGACCAGAAAGGCATTGTCAAGAACAGGACCTGTAGATGCATATAAGCCAAAAAAAATCTCATTGGAGGATGAGCTAAAGGTATGCAGTTATCTCATTCATATAATCAAGGGCATCGTAGCATTTCTTTCCCTTGTATTAATTGATAGGTGACTATTTGTTTCTCTATTTGATAGGCCTTGCACGAGAAGGTGGACATAAACAACTACGAGTATAAGAGAATTCCTAGGCCAAATGAAGGCAAATCAGGCTAGTCGTAGGCTCTCATTCAGTGGTTTCTTGTATCGTTGTATCACTCATTTAGCATTGCCAAAAAATATGAGTGCTTGAATTTCCTCAAATTTTGTTAGAATATAATCGCTTTTGTCACAAGCAAAATGTCCGCATCTGTTTCTATCCATCACTTAGCAGATGTATTAAGTGCATACAATTTTTGTTTGTTGATAGTATGTAATATAGTCAAATATGATTGATTGTTAAAATAATATAGTCAACTGCATGTGCATGATAAAGCTATAGACCAAAATATAATTTTGTCCGTAGTTTATATGTGTAGAGTTTCTAAAGTAGCATTAGGAGACGATTTTCATTCACTATGCTTTTGTTTCTTTTCTTTTTTTTTTTTCATTAAGCACCACTGTAGGAAAGTGGGGAAAGGAAAATGAAAATATCAAACAACAAAAGGGCATGCATGCGTATATAATTTGATATTTCACAGTGGTGGAGGTGCTGGAGAAAAAAGAGTTGGACAGCATCTTGTAAATGGACCACAGCAGCAGATAAACCACAAGCTGGGTATTGGACACTTGAAGGAAACGTGTAAGGAACCACAAAAAATAACAGCCATTGGTATGCTTTTCAGTTCTGAATAGTTAACAAAAAGTCATACCATGACAACACGGTACATTACGCTCACGATTGATAGAGCGCATCTGCATTATCAGATAATAACAGTGTCATCAATATAAATTAAAACAGTCAAAAATGGGGTCAAATATTTGTAGCAGGGACTTTACTTTCTTCTGGAAGATAAGCAATATCATATAAATGGTCTGGTGTCCGTGGTTATGGCGGCAGCAGCGGCAGTGTATGAGGTTGAGGAGGTGAATCCATGTGTGATCAGAAGAATACGAGGGAACAAGTATAATTGTGAGAAGATTGTAGCAGTGAAGGGTATTGAGCTTAAAATCAATGAAATGAATGAGAACCGATATGTGACTTGGTGCAACTTCCTGGCTTTTCTTGATACTTCCTTCTACTATTCAACATTGGATATTCGTTCCTATATTTTCCTAAGGATTGTCCCATATGTAGACTTGAGGTCCTTCATGATTTTTTTTATGAAAAGAGTGTTCTGGAATTCAATTTCACTATAAGAGTTGTTGAAACAGTGACGCCATAGAAATGTTGCGAACGTTTATAATCATACGAAAATATTATACCAATGAATGGATCCCGATGTTTACAGTTTTTAATTAGTCTTAATGTTGCTTGAAATTTTTTTACAGAAGCTTGTTTTTGTGTCCGAAACATACCACCGTTGCCATACTTGCAACCGCCAATTCAGCTGCTTCATCAACGCCAATAATCCAGCTGAGAATCTAAGAACTGGTGACTTTGACGCAGATTAAGATGGTATGTGGAGATTAGTCAACGTGCGTCAGACTCTCAAACTATTGTCTTGGCCTTGGGAATTGTTGCAGAGATGCTCAATTTTCGCAAAACCCCTGGCTGTCTTGAGTCTCTGACAGTTGTTATTCTGTCTTTACATATCAGACCTCGGAAAGGATTCTCCGAAATTGGTTTTGAAATTGTCACTGTTGCTGATAATCCCACACATCTGTATTCAATGAATTTTTTTACAAATGAACATTTTTTTAGGTAATATTTTTTTTAGTTACAAAGGAAGAAATTAATCTTTTATAGTAAAAAATTAATAGTTGAATAATTATATTTTTAAATTTTTTTTCTCCCTTAAATATTTGAACCACCTTTTTCAAAAATTAAAAGTTATAAAAAAATTTATATTTATTTTATAAATAAATAAGCATCTAATTAAATGAAGTACAAAATAAATATAATAAATTAAAGAAAAATGAGATAAATTGAAGAGAAATAAAATGAATTAAAAAAAATATATAACTTAAAAAAATTTACGAATGGATTCATGTGCCTCATCGCACTTGCATATTGAGGCGCGTCTCATTCGCAAACGCAACAAAAGTGCGCTAAATGGAGCAGTTAATTTTTTTTATTTTCTTTTTTTGTAATTAATTTAATTTTTTTAATTTACTGATTTTTTTTTACTTTGTTTCAATTTAATAATTAAATAATAAATAACTTATTGTTTTAATTTCTTTTCTTTTTCCATGCAATTACAGTTAATAAATAATTAAATAATTAAAAATAAATTAATTTAATTTAAAATATTATTTAAATAAATAAAAAAATTTAATTAATTTTTTAAAAACAAATAATTAAT
Source organism: Ailanthus altissimus (assembly GCA_946807835.1). NCBI lineage: Eukaryota > Viridiplantae > Streptophyta > Magnoliopsida > Sapindales > Simaroubaceae > Ailanthus > Ailanthus altissimus. The sequence continues at coordinate 11,498,743 of OX327683.1, forward strand.
AAATTATGTAATATTAATTGAATATGCATCATTAATATTTTTTAATATGTCGGTATTCATATTTAAGAATTTATAAATAAATAAATAATTTTAAAAAATAAAACATACAAATACCTTGCGGGCTGCATGACAAACAGCGCGTGCAAGACGCACCTAATAGTCGACCTATGCATGTACATCGCACACCGTGTATTTTTTAATTTTATTAAATAAATAAATTATAAATAATAAATTATTTAATTAAAAAATTAATTTGATAAATTTAATAATTTTTTAATTAAGTATAATATAATTAATTAATTAAATTAAATTAAATAATTAAAAAATTCTACTTGCTAAAAGCGAAAAAATATTAAAAACAAAACAAAAGCACTTGAGTTAAGAAAAGAAAAAAGGCCTATTTAGCACTTGAGTTAACTTTAAAAAAAATTAAATTAATTACATTAACAAAATAAATATAAAAAATTTTAAAATTTTTAATTTCTTAAAAGAGAAATGGTTTGAATATTTGTGAGAGAGAAAAAATATAATTCAAGCATAATTAAATTAATTACATTTATAAAATAAATATAAAAAAATTTAAAATTTTTAATTTCTTAAAAAAAATAGTTTGAATATTTGTGGGAGAGAAAAAATATAACTCAAACATAATTAAATTAATTACATATACAAAATAAATATAAAAAAGTTTAAAATTTTTAATTTCTTAAAAAAGAAATAGTTTGAATATTTGCAGGAGAGAATAAATATAACTCTTGAGCATAATTGTTCAACTATCAATTTTTTAACTACAAAATATCAACTTCTACATTTGTAACTAGAAAAAAATAGTCTAAAAATATTAGCCATTTGTGAAAATTTTCCTTTATTCTCAAATTGAATCCAACAGCAGGCATGCCATACAATGTTTTCACAGATTTACAGGCAAGAATTTCATGTTTTGTTTGTTCTGTAACTCTGCCCAACATGTATTTCAGCAGTAGCCTGGTGACTTTTGGTTATAGATCCTGAGAATGGTCATGAATTCACATATTCACCACTGTGCCCTTTAGCTGACACTATTAATACTTGCATAACAATTTTAAGCCTACATTGTGTGAATATGTTAGCTCCATTTCAGGATTTACCTGCCTAATTCATCTTAGTTTGCAGAAATTCAAAGTGTATGCTTTCGTTATAAAAATAGCCTACCGTATCACCGGTAATGTTCTTTTCATAAGTAGGCACTCCAACCAAGAAACAAAGCACTTCATATTTTTTCTTGTTTTTCCTTTGTTTCTTTTCAATTTTCCAGTCAATACTATGCACATTTGCAATCAAGTTACCAGAGAGAAGGTGATGTAGAAAGCAGCTGAATTTTATATAAAGAATTGAGAGTGGGTTTATATATTAGGTGAAGACTTTCACCCAAAACCATTTCGTTACAAACTTATGCCCAGTTCTCCCCAAGAAACAATTTCTCTTTATGTACACACCCCCAACAACACAAACAAATAAAGAAAAAATGCTGTAAACCCTACCCTAGTGTTTCCCTCTTTTTTCCTCCCGCATATACTCTTTTGCCCTTTTCCCAGTTTTATTCATTTACACAAGCAAAGACGAGCAAAATCACAACCTAAAAAACCCTCTTCTTATATCTCCAATCCACCCCCCCTCCTCCTAAACAAAAATGTGCAAAATATCTAGGAAAAGAGTTGCTAGAAACTATTTGAAGATAAACTTCAATATTACCTTGGTTTTGGTTGTGATCCAACTGGCAATAATGGTTGAATAAGCCTTTGAGCTGATGGACTACCCAGTAACATAGACTGGGATCGTGTAAGCATCTCAGCCATTGAAGGGGTTTGATAAGACTGAACAAGACTTGACCCATCAGTTGAGTCACCTCTTGCTGTTGCTCTCTGCCATGAGTGTGAACTCAGCCCTGAAAGAATATATGCTCTACCAGATGCTTCATAAACATGCCTGCTTGCCATTCTCTCTTGCATTTCCTTGAGCTCAGCGTCCAATGCAATACAGAGACGATCATGAGATTTAGCTGAGACAGTCTCTGACAGTACCTGTCGACAATTCTCAAGGATGGAAACAGCACCAGCTAGATCTCCCTGCTCAGCTGTAGCTCTTGCCTGTGCCATTGCCTCTGCTGCTTGGAGTCGGTTGCGTTGCCTGTCCACTTCAATTGACACAACTTCTTGTCCAGCTATTTCAGGTCTTTCAATCCTAACTTCATCACTCTCGAGTGTCGCAATTTCTTTAGTTAAGGGATCCTTGTAACTACATCTCACCTTTAGCAATGATGTCTCATTTCTGGAAGACTCTGCAGGAACATTTATGGATACCAAAAAATCCCTCCCTTCATCAGCATACAAATCTCCAACATCAATGAATCCACTGTGTCCATCAACCATCACACGGCTTTGGTAACTTCCTGCTTTGAATGAGCCTAGGCGAACACTTGGGTGCATACATTCTACTTCCACTTGCAGTTCCTGCACCACAACACTCAGAAGCCCTCCAATGCATTGTGCAAATGCATCCTGGATCACAGCTTCAGTCTCAATGAAAGAAAATGTCCCTCCAGAGTTTTCAGAAATTGAATGCATTGAAGAAGCATCGTGATCTGTACCAAAGCCAAAAACATGCACTGGAATCTGGAAACCACTGTTGTCACCGCCGTGAATAGACAAAGGAAGGAGAGATTGATAATTGGGTTGAGGTTGGTTACCACCAGAACCATTCACAGTATATGTATCTTGCCCATCAGACAACAATATAATGCTGGCCACAGGATTCTTTTCCCTACGCTCTTCCATTACCTTGGCACCTTTCCTCAGGCCTTCAGCAATGTTGGTCCCACCATTTGCAACTAGAGAATTGACAGCTTGAAGTGCCTGCTGATGTCCTGTGTCAGACATTCGACGTAGGGGAAAGAGGCGGCGGGCAGTGGAAGAGAAGGCAATAACTGAGAGCCTATCATTGCAGCCAAGGTTTTGTATCACAAACCCCATTGCTCGTTTAAGTAGTGCAAGCTTTGTACCGGCCATGCTTCCACTGATGTCCAGTACCGTGACTAGGTCAACTGGAGCACGAGGAGTTTGGGAAAGTTGTGGTAAAGTAGCCTGATTTCTGCTAGGATTCTGTATAGCAATAGTAGCTGCAGCTTTGAGATGGATCAAAACAGTGAAATCATCATAAGATTTGGACCTTGCTGCAACTGAAACTTCTGGGTATGTTCTGATAGCTATCGTTTTACTAGAATTCTTGTCTGCAACATTGGTACAGCCAGAGCTTCCGTCAGTAAACACAAGTTGGTGATCTAGGGTTTCGTCATCATTGAATATCCCAGGCTCAGGAGCCTGAAATAGTGGCACAATGTGCCGTCGACTCTCTCGACGAGGGGGAGGTAACCGGCGGACCACAGTCATCAAAGCATCATTTTGATGCCAACCTATTGAATTGATTGCTTCCCTTCCCAGGGGAGGATCAGAGCTGGATCCCTGCATGGGGATCTCTTTCCATTTTGCCCTGCAAACTGGACAAACTTGGTTACCATGTTTCACACTTGAAGCAATGCAGTGGAAGTGGAAAGAATGAGAGCACTCTGCAGTGAAAATAGCTTGTCCATCTCCTTGTTTCATCTTTGTCAAACATACTGAGCAGGTCTGCTGAAAATATATAGCAGGAAAAGTAAACACATGAGTTCATACTGAAGAATAACTGCTGCGATGACTAGCACTAATGGTAGAAAGAACATGTAGAAATTCATAGGCACGTGTGTGCAAACTATACCATGGACATCTAATTTCAGAACATTATCTTCATTTGAGGACATCAATAGAGAAATAAAGAAATAACAAAACAATGTCAAGCAAATCAAGATGTTAGATAAAGGAAAACTTACGAACTTATTCTGTATAACACAAGTGGGAGATCTCAACATCATACAGAGTGCTAATAATGAATAAATGCCATAGCACGGAACCAACCAAAATCAGTAAAGAAGACAACATACAGAGTATAGACTTCACATTAAAATTTGTTAAGCACTCCAGCCACAAAGAACTTCGTAACAGATCTAGTCTTTCCCAACAAATCCAAAAAAGCCCTCCAGTTGAGTTAATTTGGCCAAGGGCAATTAAAACCAAGTTAGTTGCAAGTTAAGAGAAAAAGATATGAGTAATACTCATAATCTATACCCTAGTATATTGACTAAATTCATGGAAATCTTTGTAATCAAGAGTAGTTGCAATGAGTGAGTTTGTTACTGCTATTAGTTTTTTCCTCTTTAAGAAAATGTAGCTTCAGTTGCACATTCAAGAAAACAAAAATATAAAATTTGACAAAATGACTCCTAAGTTGTAATTCACCAGCATAAAATTTTAATCATAATATACTGATAATGTATATTACTAGATGGCTAACAATCAATTCTCAGGTTCATTCTTTGTCGTCATTCTGTATAAGACATCTACGCTGTCACGGAATGTACAAGAGACCTAAAAGTTAAAACCGGAAATAAAATCAAAATTGAAAAAGGTATACCAAGCTCCAACAACTGAAGCTCAGGTGCTACTTTTAGGGTCCGTGAGTATTTAAACAGAGCTCAAAATAAGGTAGTCTAAAAACTTGGTGGTATATGAATGATTATTATATTTCAGAAAGTTATCATGTTCCTAAGTTTCTATCACTCTCCTCCAAGTTCCAAGTGCTCCTTATAAAAGTTGATTTCAACCTTCTAGTTTTGCAGTAGGTTTCTATATCCTGCATATAATTAATTGAGCCTGTAAACTTAGATTGTCTGAAGGTGTTTTATCATAGAAGGTGGCAACACCTGCCAAAAGCAAGTGTAGGCGTGAATAGCTTTGTCTTTGGCCCTAGCAAGAAGAAGTAGCATTATCAAGATGGACAAGACAATGATTTTAAAAAAAAAGTGTAATTGATCAGCTAGCATAGCGGACAACTAGTCAATGTTAGGCATCCAACAATTAGAGGGCATGTACTTTTGAAAGGTTATCAAGCAACTATTGTGGCAAAATGTAAACCCATCTATCAGAGAAAGGGAAATAATAAGTTTCTTTACGACATATCTTTTCCTTTCTTTTGTTTTACTTATTTGATGAAGTTCACACCTGGAAAGCTTGTAATTAACAGTCAACAGATGAGGCCAGCAAACAAGTTGCTTTTCTTCCCTCTAAGAGAAGGAAAAGGAAAGGTAAATCCTTTAGCCTTCTTTTACCAAGGTCCTGAAAGTGACTTATGCATTAACCCCACAAGCCCAAATAGCAGAAAACAACGTGACATCAAATACCTAGCTCCAATAATTTCAGACGATGCTCAATCTAGGATACAGTTAGACCAAACAACAAACTTATTAATTATGGATTAAGACATTTCATGTTACGAATAAAAATATTGAGAAATTTAAAAGCTCTTTTGATTGTCTAGGTCTGCAAGAGAGATACCGAAATCATTAAATTCTTCATGTTTGGTCCACGGGAAATTGTTGAAACATAAAAGAAATAAATTTTTGAAACAAAAGATATTTCATTTTCTTAATCAAGGAAGGGAAAACCTTCATTAAGGTGATACTAATGTTTTGGGTAATTAGGACTGATTTAGTTCTAATTCCCATTCTATAAATCCCAAATTGAACAGAAATAGAAAATAACAGAAACACAATACAAAACTTCAATGAATTAGCAATAATACAATTCAAACCCACAAATAACATAGCCACAATTTTTATATTTTTGAAAAACAAAAGTTTGGTTGAACTGTTCTTCCGTTTCGTAATTTCAGCAAAATGAAGCCAAAAATTGAATTTCATTTCATTTAGCTTCATTTTCTTAGCAACCACACAGAGAACTCAATAACATTAAACCCCATCAAAGAAACCAAAACAACACAAAAGCCAATACTCAAATCTCAATTTCAGTTGATCCTCCATTTTCTCAGCAACCAATACAACCGCAAACTCAAAATCATTCCCACCTCAAAAACTTTCAAAAGAAAACAAAACAAAAAATTGAAAGCAATAGTTCAAAAATTGAGAAACAGCAAACAGACCTTGGAGGATTTGCTGCTACTTTTGGACAACCTTAAACCATAAGAAGATGGTGGTTGTGTCATAGGCCGGGAACACGTGTCCCAATTAGCAGGTGACAGCAAAGCAGCATTAGATAGTCTGTCAGTTGAGCCAGCTGAAGAAGGCGGTGGTGATTCCTCTAGAGTTCTTGGCAAGTACACGCATAGATTCAAGCCCAGAGCCACCTTTGCTTTTCTCCATTTGCTTCCCATTTTTCACTAGCAAAATGAGCTAAAGATGATATCTTTACTTGCTCAAGACCAAGAAAAAGCAAACCCAGAACCAAAATCAAGAAGCCAATACGTTTGTTCAAACAAAATGAGCTGAACCCAGAGAAAAAAAAAAGTTTGATCTTCAAGATTGTTTTGCTTCAAGATTTGATTTTTATTTTGTTTTTGTGTTTGTATTGTTTTGGTTTTCAAGATGGGTCCTTGGAATGAGAGAGAGATAATGGATCTTTAACAAAAGTTAAAATGGAACACGAAAACCAAGAGATGTTTTTAATGGAGGGGTCTTTTTTTTTAACAGAGTTATGATAGACTTATAGGTGTTGTGTTTTTAATGAAAATTTTTAAGAAATGGTTGTTGGTGAGAGGGTGAAAATTTGTCAAAGGCAGGGACTTGGTCGCCATAGACGAGGATAAGCGAAGCTGAAGCTATTCTGGATGGCCGCCATTGAAGAAGGAGAGAGAGTTTTGACCTTTGTTTGTTGCTCGAGTTTTTTTGTTCTTGTGAATGGAGACTTCGAGAGAAGTAAAAGGAGACATAAAAATAAATAATATTAAATAATAGCACTTGCTTCAAAGGAATATTAAATAAGTTTTACAAAGAGACAGGGAAAGCTAACTACTTTACCCAATTATGATTTATGTTTGTTTTCCCTGTTTTGCCCTTGTATATTGCTTTTTATCACAATTAATGCATCTCTTTAGCTTTATTAATTTATTTATTTTCACGTTAATATCCCCATCATAATAATATCTGGGTCCTTGCGTTTTTATATTTTCTCAAATAAGGGTCTACATGGTCTATTATATCTTGCATACGTCAATGCTCTTAATTAAATGACCTAAATTGCCCTTATCATTTTAAAATTTTACCAACAGATAGCAAGAGTTTGTAACTTACCACTGAAGGGTATTTCAATTATTTCATTGGGGATCGGGTCAGGGACTTATTTGATACAAACACATAAATTATTTCTTACTTAAAAATTATTGACCTAAATGTTATTACTCAAATAATAAAATTGAAATATTTTTTATGCTTTTTTTCTTCTTTGAATTATATTTTTGATGAGCTGAGTGAATTAGAAGAAAAAAAATCGGAATGAACTTCTTATTAAAATACATTTTTCGATCTCAAGGAATGCATATTTGATGATTTTGGAGGAATGTATATTCAATAAGATATTAATGAGTGTTAGTGAATTTGTCTCCACTAGTAGATAAAAATAGATATTTATTTTATTTTAGAGTTATTAAACTAGTGGTTCGCCCAGCAGTTTAGTTTGATTTGTAAAATTTGTGCATCTCTTATTAGAGGCTAAGGATTTGGGTTTTAAAAGAGGGCTAAGGTATGTGTGAAATTTGTGATTTAAAATAATATTTATTTTGATGGTAATATTTGAAACAAATTTAAAAATAAGATGAAATCAAATTAGAGCTAAAAATATGTGTGAAATGGGTGAAAAATTAATAGAACAATGTCAGAAGTGCAAAAGAAAATAGAAAAAAAAATTCTTAACTGTGGGCACCTTGGTACTAGCAAGGCATTGCCCATCTTATCCGTCAATCTCCTATACATGGTTGCTTTCTCTGTAGTACGCAATTGTTCGATCCAAGACAGGCGACATGACCCTCCGATAAGATTCGCTCCATAGACTCCCCGTTCATATTGATCTATAGGCTTCAAGGAGGCCTATTAGCAGCCGTTCTCTTATATATGATACCTACTTGAAAGAAAATATCTCATTCTGACTGTAGTTGATATCCCTCAATGGAAGAGATCAAATTCCTCATTCATCCCTTCCCCTTTCTTTTTCTTTTGAACAAAGTAGTGAGACTTTAATGACCTAGTATGACCAGACAGAAAGAGATAGCAGGTTGGATCATCATCAAAGACAGTTGAATATTAAGTAGGGAATTTTTTTACTATTGTGACGAAGCATGAGCGGGAATGAGCAAAAAAATCCTTTAAACAAACAAAGGTACTCTTATAGGTTCAATGGCTAAAATTCCATCGTATCGTCGTAAACATTCCAAGTTGGCACATGATGGGCTGAACGGAGAAGTAGTGGACGAGGCTTTCTCTGTTCACGACTCCGGTGATATTGAATCAGCCCTTTGGCTTTCGCTGGCACCTTGGTAATAAACCTTACCTTCTTCTTATGATTCTACTCGAACTGTCTTCTCTAAAGCGAAAGGGAGTTCAGTTAAATAGAGTTCTTTGACCGAAAGATTCTGTGTTGAAGGAAAAAGCGCTCTTTTCTTTCTATTTGTCAAGATTGGTTGGGTCTTCATTACTTTAGAAAGAGAATGCAAAACAAATCAATGGCCATGCCCAAAAGATGTGAAGAAGGGAAATTGACTAGACTACTTTCGTAGCCAAGGGGTTCTACTTTCAGGGATGAGACTTGCTTTTCTTCTTTCACATCTTTGGTTTTTGACTTCTTTTTTGCAAGTTCCATTATTGCAGTTAGCTTGACTCTAAAGGTAGTTTAATCACCAAGAAATTTACTTATTAATAGAAGGCCTAGTAAATAGAATAGGAGTTTTCCCAGCTGCTGCTGTTATAGAATAGGCAATTGTTCAAGAATCAGATGCTATTGAATCTGCGGCAAAGTCTGTAGGAATAGGATTTGATCTGAGACCGGGAGTTTCCTAGGTGAGGAAGGTAGATTCAGTTCGAAAGGGAGGGTTCAGTTAACCGAATCCTCTAAGATGCACGTAAGGGCAGGCCAAGGTAAGTAAGCGCTTTAACAACCTATCTTGCGATATCCTCTCAAGCATCTTAGGCGTGGGTTTCTGTCCCTTTCTATCTGATATCGGATATCTCATCGGTTTTGTTGTCTAGCTTAGAAAGAGAATCAGATGACAAGAAGAGGAATTCAAATAAGAAAAAGGTAAAGTAAGGTACATACTTAACTTTCTAATCTAATAAAGAACTTTTAATAAGATACTAAAATGACTCGACCAAACTTTTGTCTCAAATTGAGCATATTTTATTTCGTTTCCTTTCTTATCAGATAGGAGGCAAGGAAAGCGGTATTTTTTTATATAGGTATCTCAGTCACAAATTGATGTTGTCCTAATACCTCTTGGTGGATTAAGCTTTTTACCTAGAAAAATATAATAGAAAGATAATAGGTACAGAGAGGTACAGAGTCTGGGTCCGTCTCAATGCAGTAGGGGAGTCCATTGTGTTGTGAGAATATTTCAGAAATGCATTTGATCAAGAGGAAAGGATTGAATGACTGATTGACCAAGGAGAAAGCTACCTTTTTTTGAATATCCCTAAAAAACAGTAAAATTTTAGACATAATGAAATGTGATAAATAATACCCCCTACTCCCCGAAACACAAGCTAAAAGTTCGAAGTACGTACCCCTCGAACGAGGGCTTCTTGCCATATTGAGAGCTCTAGTGTCTATCTTGTCCACGATCCGGGTCCGAGTATTCAATCCCGCCGCTAATAAAAAGATCTAAGAGGAAACGCACAAAAGAGAGAATCAATCAAGATGTGAGCAACAATCATGGAACTTTGTCTCAGCTTTATATATAGATTGTAGAGATTTTTTTATTTTTATAGTGAACTCTTCCCCAGGAAACTATACTCTCAGTTTGCTTGAAAATAAACTAATTCTTATTCAATTCACCACTAATGAGCATCTGCGGATTAGTATGCCACGGTGAATCTTTAATCTTCAATCGGCCTTACGACTGCTTTGCATCTAGATGGTTCTGGCTTGAAGTGACTAAGCCTTAAGAAGCCCCCTAACGACTGCATTTTGTTTTCACAAAAACCTCCTTAATGTCTTTTAAACTATTTGCAATGGGTTGGCTAAGCGCAATATGGAATTGGGCTAAGTTTGGGCGTCACGGTGCTAGCACTATTCATTACATTCCCAAATTTGAATTTTAGTATTTTTAAATGTTTAGGTATTTTTAACTTCACATAAATATCCTATTATGCCTAAGGTTGAGTGAAAACTCTAAAAATACTCTAAAACATATTGTACAACAAACTCTTAAGCTCCAAATTACTATTATATCATTCCTTGATCTTTCAATATTAATTCTCTTGAAATCAAACATCAAATAAGAGAGACTTGAATCCTTGATCCACTGTGGACGTAAGTATATTGTTGAACCACGTAATTTTGTGTCTTAGTATAGTATATTTCTGTATTTTATCTACTATCATTACTTAGCTTTTGTGATTATCTTGTTGTTTTTAGTTGGCTTGTGTATTATCTATTTCATTGCTTGTATTTGCTATGTGTTTGTTTGATTAAACATGGCACCACATAAGCATGAAGTAGAGAAATTTATAGGACAAAATAATTTCAATTTATTAAAGCTTAAAATGTTAGCTTTGTTAGAGAGTCGATGACTAGAATCAGCCATTGAGGAATCCTCTAGTACTAGTGATAAGCCTACAATATTTAAGTCTGACATAGATCCTAAAACCATTAATAGAAATGCCCAAGGTAAAGTTATTTTAAGTTTGGGTGATGAAGTTTTGAAGGAAGTGGGTAAAGAAAAATTTGCACCGGGTTTAGAAAAATCTACACCGGGTTTAAGGATAAGATTTAATGAGTTGTATACGACTAAGTCTCTTACTAACCAATTGTATCTCAAGAAAAATTTGTTCCAGTTGTCTTTTATTAAGGGAGGTTCACTCAATGAACACATTGATTCATTCAACAAGGTTGTCATTGATTTGGAGATAGTTGATGTCAAAATCAGTGATAAAGATAAGATAATTTTGTTATTAAGTTCACTTCCTAAAAGTTATGAACATTTTTTTGATACTCTCTTATATGGAAGAGGGTGATTAACAATGAAGGATGTTAGATTCTATACTCAAATGAGTTAGTCAAGAAGTCAGAACAACAACAACAATAAAATTCTGCAGTTGTACTTATTGTGAGGGGAAGAGCTAAGAGTCGGGAAACTAAAGTGAGAAATTTATCAAGTTCAAAATCAAGGGGCAAATCCAAAAAGTGTTACTTTTGTAAAAAAAAAAAATAAAGAATGTTATTTCATAAGGGATTATCCAAAAAGAAAAGCCAAGTATCAATGGAAGAAACCTAAACTAGATGCAGCTATAGTCTATAAAGAATACTATAAAGTGTTGGGTGTGTTGTACAAATTACTAGGGTGCTTGCATGTGGGTTGTGTTCATCATACATACAATATACATATCTCATACATATATGTGCACAGCGGAAGATTATATACAATGAACACAGAAAATACATATTTGATTAAACTGAAATTCTAGATTGCGAAATATCACCAATGAAGCCTTTGGATTAATTTTCTTTGAAGTCCACTATGAAATGAATCTTTGATCAATCCTAGCAATCAACAAGGGTGGGTTTGATTGTCTAGAATGGCAGCATCTTAATCCAGCATATATGTTTAACTCTTAAACATGATTCAAAGTTAAACTATTTAACTTAATCAATTTTATTTTTTCTTTTATTCAACTCTTGAATAATTAAAACAAATATCCTTTTTAGTTATTACATTTAGTAACCATTAATTCAATTTGTTTTGTTGTTTTAACACTTAAAACACAAAACAAAGAATTCCAATTTCTCAAATTGAAATAGTTCCCTAAATGCAAAACCTAAAATCTAAAACAATTTCAAAACTTTCTCATTTTCAATTTCATTTCACTTTATATATATTAATGCATAAATTCCAAACTAATTTGAATTTCATTTGGCTTAACCTAACCTTAGTTAACATTTAACTATAGTTAGATTATTTTAACTTAACCTTTAAGTGAATAAATATTTAATTACTTTAACCATAGTTAATTAACTTAACTATGGTTAGGTTAACCTTTACTTAACTTTTACGTAAGGTTAACTTAACTTAACCATTTGGTTAACTTTTAACCTTAGTTAAGTTAAATCATTTATTTAACAATTAAATAAATAAATATTTATTTTAATTATTTAACAATTAAATAATCATAAAGTGAAATTACTTTTATATCCTTACTAGGTTACCAAGTTAACCTAAAGTGGGTCCCACCATTTAACCATATACTTTAGTTAACGTAACCTTAGTAATTGCTGAATTATACTGTATTGAACAATTCAATACGGTACACTGCCCAAGTGCTCAAAGAGTACATTTCATATTGGGACTCTCTAGGTCCACACCTGATTTGTCAAATGAAATTATTCCATTAATCCGTAATCGATGCCCCACGCACACGTTACGAATATTACAAATCAGCGTGTTAGACCATACAAGTTGAGGTCATAACATATACGTATGATCCTTCCATCATTTATATCCTGGATGTGCGGGGATATAAATCAGTATCGTCAAATCCCCATTTGCTCATCTATAAACTTATCTCCAGATTCGTACCTCGATAAACAATATACGCAAACACTTTTGCTATATTGTTTAACCCTGTGGGAAACTCTTTTCCCGGGTTTATGCTTGTGGCCATAAGACTTTATAAAATACAATCTCGGAGCATCGGATATACAACTTACCTACGTAAGCTGATGGATCCTTTATCTACGCACACCGGACTCCATGAGCATCGGACCATACCCAGCGACACATAGCGGTCAGACCATGAAAGGTCTCTGACATATGTGGAACCAAAGCATGATGGATCACTCACAAGACCATCGTGGCGCTCAGGTCAAAGGACCACGATTACTACTCAACTCGAGAGGGCCTTCCTTTAACGGTTTCATAGGATATCTATTGGGGTCCTCATGAGTCTGTTCAGTATCCAGTCCTGACTGGATACCCGCATGCCTATACAAGCTCTAAGCTTATGGTCAGCTAAGAACAACCATCTGAACTAGTCAGATATAGACATACACTAATCTATATATTGTGAATTCACCGATAGACCCGCATTGGTGATCATAGATCAGGAACATTATATTTGAGACATACTTACATAATGATATTTCTTAGCTCCTATTGCAACTCTTTGCAACTATATCATTACAAGTATACTCTCAGGTCTTTGTCCCATTATAGACAAGGTTCTAACTCTTTAGACCTCGCTGACTCTTATAAACTGATAACTATTAACAGTGCTAAGTCTTAGCATTTATAACTCTCAGCTTTGATAACTATTAGTTCTGATCTAAACTCCTTTAGATCAGATCTGAACTCTTTCAGATCAAACAATGTCTGTAATGTTACAAGCATTATACCATATTAATATGATATTAACAATCTTTATTCGAAATATTTATTGTATAAATATTAACATTTAATATTCATACAATATTGTAATGGCACGTGAGCACCAGCTCCAACATAAAGTTGTAGAAACATTAGTTGTTTCGAATGGATAGAATACTAGTGAGTGGATTTTAGATTTCGGATGCATTTTTCATATGTGTTCTAATAAAACCTTATTCACTAATTATCAGTCCATTAATGATTGCAAAGTATTAATGGGTAATAATATGACTTGTCAAGTCATTGGGATGGGTAGTATTAGCCTAAAACTACATAATGGGGGTGTGGGGGAGTTGTTAGGTGTGAGGTATATATTTACACTTAAAAGAAATTTAATTTCTTTAGGCATGCTTGATCAATCTAGTTGCACATTTAAGAGTGAGAATGGTATATTGAAAGTAATTAAAGGGTCCATAGTTGTAATCAAAGGTAAGCGTAAACACGGGTTGTATGTGTTGAGTGGAGAGGTTGTCATTGATTTTGTATCTTTCTCTGTTGATTATGAGTACATGCAAACTAAGTTGTGGTATTTGAGGTTAGAGCACTTAAGTGAGAGGTCTAAAAGAGCTGTATGATCAGAGTGTATTTGGCAATGATAAGATCTATCCAATGGGGTATTGTGAACATTGCGTACTTGAGAAAGTTCATAGAGTTAAGTTCAACACGGGTGAACACAACACTAAGGGCAATCTGGATTACATACATTTTGACATTTAGGGACCTGCACAAGCTGTCACTTATGGTGGTGCAAGGTATTTTTTGTCATTCATTGATAATTATTAAAGAAAGTTGTAGGTTTATGTGTTGAAGAGCAAAGAACAAATGTTTGAAATATTTCAACAATGGAAAAGCACATGTAGAGAATCAAACAAGTAAGAAAATTAAAAGACTTAAGACGAATAATGGTCTTGAGTTTAGCAATACCGAGTTTGATAAGTTTTGTGCTAAGCATGGGATTGCAAGACATAAAACGGTGTGGTATACACCACAATAGAATGGACTTGCAGAAAAGATGAACCAAACCTTACTTAAAAGGGTATAAGGTGTGATGGGGATCTAATACATGTAGGTGTATGCATGTGCAATTGTGTCTATTGCCTAAAATACGTATCATATCTATATTATACGCGACAAAAGCGTAAAATATATAATAAATAAAATATATTAATCATATTAATATATTTAGAAGAATTGAGAACTCACATCAACGTGTAATGTTATACACGTATTTCTCTGGAGTCCGCATAGAGACCAACTCGTGGGCAGTTCTAGTCACCAACACAATGGGCTTTGTGAGCTAGAACAGCAACCCTATAGTCAACACTGGGTTTAACTCTTAAACCCAAAAATAGCGGGGTGTGTGTATTCATCATTTTCTCTAAAAGGATAAAGAAATGAAATATGAAGCAATTCACAATTGCTTTTTATGGCACTATAAAAAAAAATAAAATAATTTTTATTTCTTCATCTTCTTCTTCCCCCCGACGGTGCCATTTCTTTTCTTTCTCTCTTTCTCCATTTCTCTTCTTTCTTTTTTGTTTCATTTCTTTTCCAATTCTCGTATAAGAGAAACACACACTCATCTGCATACAAATCTCACTTTATATATATATATATATATATATATATTAATATAATAAAATATTATTTTTATAATATTATTTTTTTATATTATATAATAATATAATAATAATAATTGGGTGCCAACTATTTGGTACCTAAATAAAATAATATTAAATAATAATATATTATATAATATAATAATGAGATATTTTGAGCATTTAACAATTAAATAATCAAAGCGTAAAATGATCATTTTACCCTTTATGGATAGTTGCCAAGTCTACTCTTAGTGGGTTCCACCAAATCTCACACATGGATAAACACAATCTAGGGTCCACAATGCACCACGTGTCATTATACAAGTAGTAAATAACAATTATTAACTAATTGTTGTATTTAACACTTAAATACAAATACGCACGCATTCTCGTGGTAGTGTTGAATATTACTGGACTAAAAACTTTAATCTGGCACACTGTCCCAGTGTACAATGAGTACACTTCATATCGCGGGACTTCCTAGGTCCTACGCCCGATTCGTCAAATGGAACTATTTCATAAGTTCGCGAGCAATGCCTCACGTACATGTCACGGATATTACAAATCAACACATTGAACCATACAAGTTGAGGTTATAACGCATACGTATAGTCCTTCCATCATGATATCCTGGATGTGCGGGGATATAGATCATCACTGTCAAATCCCCTAGTGCTCATCCATGTCTTATCTCTAGACTTGTATCTCACTGAACAATATGTGCAAACTCCTTTACCATATTGTTCCACCTTGACGGAACTCTTTCTCGGGATTAATGCTTGTGGCCACAAGACTTTCTGAGATACAATCTCGAAGCATCTGGATATCAAACTCCCTATGTGAGCTGACGGATCCCATATTTGTACACACCGGACTTCATAAGCATCGGACCATATCCAGTGACACTCATCGGTCACACCATGAAAGGTCTGTGACATACGTGGAACCAAAGTATGGTGGATCACTTACAAGCCCACCGTGGTACTCAGGTCAAAGGACCACTTATATTACTCAACTCGAGAAGACCTTCTATTGACGCTTACATAGAGTGTCTATTGAAGGCCCTCATGAATCTGTTCTATATCCAGTCCTAACTGGATACTCATATGTCAATACGAGCTCCAAGCTTACGATTAGCTAGGAACAACCATCTATACCATATAGGTACGACATATGCTAATCTATATATAAAGGTATCCACCGACAGACTCGTATCGGCAAAAATATATCAGGGACAATTATTCGATAACATACTTTTGCAACTGACATTTTCTAACACCCGATTGTAACTTTTGCAATTATGTAGTTACTAGTATATTTCGAGGTCAATGTCCCATTACAGACAACGCTGTAACTCTTGGATCTATGCTGAGTATTATAACCAGTTAACATTTAACTGTGCTAAGATTTAGCATTTATATCTCTCAGCGTGGCTAATTGTGAGTCATTATCTAAACTCTTTTAGATCTGATCTGAACTCTTTCAGATCAACCCGATGGGTACTGATCTCGAACTCATAAGGCATAAGTGGATAAGATCCAGAGTTCAGGCACTAGAGAGGTCGCGCATAAGATGCGTCTATGGCTGGGGCGCCAGTTGCTACACCCTAGTGGACCCCATGTGGAAAAGTGGGCCCCACCACAGTCTATAAAAAAGTTAACCTTTTTTGTTAGAGTATGTAGGACCCATCAACTCCTTGATCCACCGACTGGATGACACCTCAGAGCCACCGACGTTCCAACACATAATTACTCAGGTTATCTGCACCCCCAAAGAATCGAACCCCCACCCCCATCTCCATAAAGGCCTTATAGGCCTTTAGAGGTTTGTCCTTGTACCCATCAGGCCAGCAGAACGAACCTCTAAAGGCCTATAAGGCCTTTATGGAGATGGGGGTGGGGGTTCGATTCTTTGGGGGTGCAGATAACCTGAGTAATTATGTGTTGGGATGTCGGTGGCTCTGAGGTGTCATCCAGCCGGTGGACCAAGGTGTTGGTGGGTCTCATACACTTTAACAAGGTGCATACTAACCAATGTTGAATTGTCTAAGGCATTTTGGGTAGAGGCCATAGTAACAACTGCTTACTTGATAAATCGAAGTCCTTCCTTAGCTATTAACTTTATGACACCGAACAGAAATGGTCTAAAAGTACTCTAAAATATGACCACCTAAGGGTATTTTGATGCTCTGCATTTGTATACATCAAGTAAGGCAAACTAGAACTAAGAGTCTTGAACGAGATATTCATTGGATATTTAGAAGGTGTCAAGGAATACAAGGTATGGTGTATTAATTTTAAGTCACACAAGAATATCATTAATAAAAATGTGGCATTCAACAAATCTACATTGTTAAAAATCAATTCAGATTCAATTTTGAAGAAGTCAGAAGATGTGCCGAGTTCCGTTTTTGAATCTAACACTAAACATCATGAAGTGGACATGATTTAAAACCTGATATTCCTACAGGTCAGCACTTCAATGATGTAGCACATAAAGAACAAGAATCTAAAATTTCCTTCGAAATAGCACCACTGCAGTCTAGCACTTTTAAAGTTAAACTTGAAGAGTACCAGAAAGCTAGAGATCGGTAAAAAAGAGTTGTTCGAACATTGAACATATATACACATGTAGATTTGATAGCCTAGACATTTAACACTGCTTGCACTACAGAATATGGTGAACTAAAATTATATAATGAAGCCATAGAGAGTGTAAATTGTGTTAAATGGCAGTAAACTATAGAAAAGAATATCACTTCTCTTATGAAGAATTAAACCTGAAAATTAGTGGTGAAACCAAAGAACAAGAAGCTAGTGGGATGTAAATGAGTTTACAAAGTTAAGGAAGTGGTTTCAAGTGTTAAGTCTACAAAGTTTAAAGCTAGACTTGATGCACAGGGTTTCACACAAAAAGAAGAGATTAATTTTTATGAAATCTTTTTCTTGTTGTAAAACACTCATCCATTCATATTTTATTATTCATATGTGTAAATCTGAATTTACATCTTGAACAAATAGATGTAAAGATAGTTTTCCTTCATGGTAACCTTGAAGAAGAAATATACATAGCACAACCAAAAGATTTTGAAGAACCAGGCAAAGAAGATCATGATTATTTGTTAAAGAAGTCTTTATATTAGCTGAAGCAATCTCCGAAACAATAGTATAGGAGATTTGATGATTTTATGTTATGGTTTGCATAAGGCTGGGTATAACACAAGCAGTGAGTGTTGAAGTAGATACATGACTAATCCTAAAAATGAGTATTGGATGGCTATGAAATAGATACTTAGGTAATTAAAGGGGGCAGTACATTA
Organism: Ailanthus altissimus; assembly: GCA_946807835.1. NCBI lineage: Eukaryota > Viridiplantae > Streptophyta > Magnoliopsida > Sapindales > Simaroubaceae > Ailanthus > Ailanthus altissimus. Next base: position 11,517,211 of record OX327683.1, read on the forward strand.
TGGTTTATTTTTTAAAAGGGTTGACACAGGTGATGAAATGGTAAAGGGTTATATAGACTCAAATTATGCAGGTGACCTGAATAATATAAGGTCTTTATTTGGGTATATCTTCACGATGTTTGAATGTAGCGTATACTGAAAATTAGAATTGTAGTGTGTAATAGCACTGTCAACTATCGAAGTCGAGTATATAGTCTTAGGAGAATTAATTAATAAGGCTATATCATTAAAAGGTATATATGTTAAACTTTTGACTATGAATGAAGTTAATACTTATGTATATTATGATAACCAAAGTGCCATACATCTAAGCAAATACCAAGTGTTTCATGAGAGATTGAAACATGTTAATGTTAGTATGCATTCCATTCGGGATACTATATAGAGTGCATTAATAATCTGTATAAAATTTTAACGTCGAAGAATCTTACTAATATATTAACTAAGTCACTACCCGCAGTTAAGTTCAAGTTGTATATAGACTTAACTGGAATCACAACTTATAATTAAGGTTGTGATGTGGATATGATGGATCATTGAGTAATCTTTTGGTGTTGTTGGAGTGATTTTGTATCAAGGAGGGAATTTGTAGAATTTGTGATCTAAAATCATTTTTATTGTGATGGTAATATTTGAAACAAATTTGGGAACAAGTCAAAATCAAATTGGAGCCGGAAGCATTTGTGAAAGGGGTGGAAAATTAATGGAACAATATCGAAAAGTGTAGAAGAAAACGGAGAAAAATTCTCAGGTGTGGTGGCCAAGACATTGGATACAGAATGTCAGTGCCGTAGCGTCAAGTTTAGGCACTACGACGTTGGCACTATTTATTACACCCCTAAATTCTAATTTTAATATTTTTAAATATTTTAGTATTTTATATTTCATATAAATACCCCATTATGCTTAGGGTTAAATGAGAACTCGAAAAACACTCTAAAAAATATTGTACAATAAATCCTTGGACTCCAAATTGCTATTGTATCATTCATTGATATTTCAAGATCAATTCTCTTGTAATTAAATATTAAATAAGAGAGGCTTAGATTCTTAATCCACCGTAAACAAATTATTGATTCACGTAATTTTTTTATCTTGATATGATATATTTCTATATTTTTTCTATTATTATTATTTAACTTTTATGATTAACTTGTTATTTTTAATTAACTTGTGTATTATTTATTTATTACTTATATATTCTATATATTCTGCTGTGTATTATATTTTTACAGCATGTATATATTTTATATAGTATAAATATATTCCTCCTTTAGTGTGAGAGTATAGTGTCCCATTTTGTGAAAGTATAAGTCCGAAAGTATGTAAAAAGTTCTAACTATTTCACAAAAAAAAAAAAAAGGTTAGTGCTTATAAAGTATTTCAATCTAATAAAGAAAAAACGATTGTCCACAATAATAAATAAATCTTAACTTATTCTTCATTTTAGTCCATGGATGCACCACTAAAAAAGAATCATATTTATCAATCAACAAAAAGAGGTGTGTGGTTTCTTCTGAAGTTATAACAGTAGTATGATTCCATTATCCAATCAATTCACATTCTAAGTTGAAAATTTTATCTTCAAATATCCCATTAGAACTTTTTTTCCCATTCTGTAAATGGATGATCCTATTGACAATTTGAAGTGTTAGTGGATAGTTATCAAATCCTTTACATCTTAAAAAACATTTTAAAATAATCATAAAATTATGTTAGTGGGATGTCTTTTTAAGTAGTCATTCTCAGTTATATATTTAGGAAAAAAAGAAAAAGACTTTCCAAATTATTAACAACAGTACGTGTATGACTCATCATCTTGTATGACAAAATGAAATGGGGTTGGACCCCATCATGATCATGAATCATTGTTTGTTGGACATGATGATGATGATAATGAGTAAAAAATGTTGTGGGAAGTTCTCATGATCACCAATAAAAGAATATAGTTATTTTATGTTTTTATTTTCTTCCACTTGAGATGATGATGATGATGTTGATGATGACAAATATGTCAACACGTGCACATCATCACTGTAGTCCCATGTCAACCCTCTTGACATTTATAAGATCCTATCACATGTGTGGGGTTTCATTTTCATCTTTTATTCTCTCCTAATCTTTTTCTTTTTTTCTTTTCTCAAAAAAACAACAACAGAAACAAAAAAAAAAAAATTGTTTCACCTTTATTCTATTTTCAATTGTTAAGATACCTATTTGATATAAAAAAAAAATGTATGTATTTTCAAATTATAGTTTAAGAACCTCTTATATTATATATAAGCTGATAAGTTTTCTCATCCATTTAATTATTATTTTTCTTTAAATAAATTTCTTAAAAGAAGCTTTCAAGAGTGTATTATTGTTGTCTTAAATTTCTATTAATAACCAAAACATAATCATATTATTATAATATAAAAAATGTTGTGGCTCGCCCACCCCAAAAAATGTTTTAACTTTATAACTAAACTAATGTTATCTTAAGGCATAATTACTAGAATTCAGAAGCTTTTGTTTGAATCTCAAGTGATAATCTTGTTATCATTTTCCTTTGGAATGTGTTATTATCTTCTTAAAAAATTTTAGATACGTGTGCAAATTTCCAACCTTTGCTATCACGATCTCATACAAAAACCTTCAAGTCTACGAAATGACAATGCCTTGCCCTCCAAACTATCTAATTGCAAATGCAATGGTCAAACAAATGGGCACACATAAGAAATTTCAGCATTTGCCTCTTTATTTGAATTCTATATGGCTGCTATAATTTGATTGATTCATAAGTGTCGCTCCAAGAATAGCTAATCTGCTTAGAGTCGTTCAATAACATTTTTTTTTAATACTATCCGAGATTGAGACCTACTGACTTTGACCCTATATATATTTTTTCTCGAAAAATGAAAAAACCAAATTGAGTTTAACAACTTTATTAGAATTACAAATTAGATTATTTCTTTTGGTCTTTTGTTTTAAAAACAATAGATGAGAACCTTCATTCTGGTCATATTACCATCCGATCATTTAATTACTTAATGTAAGAATACATTATATGAACCGGTGTTCACATAATAGAATCGCGATGACAAACTCATCTAACTTTCTTTTATTTATTTTTTAAATGAATGATATAATAGTTAAGAAGACTTTGATCAATGAGGGACTTCTTCTTAAAAAAAAAAAAGATTAATGAGGGAATAAGCTCGAAAACTACCAATATTAAATGGTAAGAAAAAGGAATTTTTTTTTTTTTAAGAAAAAAAAGGCAGGCATATGAGACTTCTGTTTTACTATATATATATATAATGTTAGTAATATAAGAGAAGGTAAATAAAAAAAGAAAAAGGTTCTAGAGCATATATATATATATATGTGTGTGTGTGCGCGCGCGCGTGCACGCGTGCGCCCACAAAAAATAAATCATTTCAAATTATTTTAAGGTAACTAATAATAAAAGTAAAAAATTATTAAATTTAGATCCAACAATATTCATATTATTAATTATTAGCAAGAATAATATATGGCATTCAATGAGAATTCTCACCATATCTTTTTCACTTTCTAATGCCAAATTGAGAATGGAATTTTAGGTTTGAAAAAAATCTTGTGGGTATCTTTAATTTTTGAGTAGTAGTGGAAGCAAGAATATAATCTCTCATATGGTAGTTGAAAGTGGATTTGCAAAGCATCAGCCATATATGTTCATGAGAGGAGAGGAGTTATATAAAAGAATGGCTTATAAATAATGATCATATCTAGAAAGAGGTGTTTTTTTTATTAAAAAAAAAAAAAAACTCTGAGTGGAGTTTGCTATTCCTACTTTGCTTTTTGCTCTCCTCAAAAGACAGCCTTTTAATAAAAGGGAAAAAAAAATGCTCTATCTTTTTAGAATGCAAAGTTAATAAATATTCTCCTCTCCCCACAAAAGAACATCAACAAAGAACCAAGACAATGACTTTGTTTTTTTTTCTTTTCCATTTTTCCCTCTCCTTTTGAGAGCGCACACATGACTCATACAACTTTGTAACTTGTAAGAGAAAAAAAGAATTAAAGAGAGGAAATAATGAGTGTTTGTATAGCAATGAGTGGAGATCCATCAACAAATATCATTTCTCTTTCTCATAAAAATTCCAGCTTTGAGAGAGAGAGAGAGAGAGAAAACAAAGTTAAGGGATAGGATTCCCTTTTACTGCCTCTAAAATTTTGCCAGACTTTCGGGGCAAGTCAACTAAAAAGTTGACTTTCTTTACCTTTCTTCTTAGTTTAATTTTTTTTTATATCATTCTCTTTTTTAATAATTATTAGGGAACTTGGAGCTTCTCTTAATTGTGCTCCCCACTTTATGCAGTTGATTAATGCAATGGGATGTCTTGCACTAAAAAAATGAACCCCATTACTTGACTAAATCTAACATAATATTACTAGGGTTTTTAAAACACTCAAAACACATTATCTTAATTCTTATGACATGACATGAGCTAAGGCTTTCAATCTTCAGATATAGTGTTTAAGAGAATAATATTTATTCATAAACTTAATTTGATGGGAGATGTAGATTATGTAACCAAGTATATACATGTATATATATATATATAATATATGTGTGTGTGTCTGTCATATTAAAATAATAGATTATGGCAAGCAGTTTAGTGATCATAATATTCTGTCAAAGATACTATATGATGAGGACTTCACTAAGCCATGATATCACATGCGCTCATGATCATCAACAAGTCAAACCTAATCCATGCACTCATTGGGGTCCATACATTTTACATCACGTCCCAACACGGTGATTGATGACCATATATATATATCTTACTTTCCATTTAACTTTTTTCTTTTTCTTTTTCTTTTTTTAAAAAAAACTTATCATAGTACTGGGTACATGCATGTTTATAGATGGGTTCAAATCCAAAGTGAAATCTATGTAAAAGTTTTGCACAAATGGCTCCCTTAATCAGGGTTTCTTCTTCTTTGTGGATTTTATTTTATAAAGTGAGGTTTCAACGGCTTATTGGTAGGAGGTGCAAAGAGCTCTCTCAAGTGTTTGGCTAACAAAAAAAAAAGGTTAAAAGAAATAAAATAAAATAAAATTATAATATGAGATTATTAATTAAAAATTATTGGAATATAATTTGGAGATGAAGTTAAGTGTGTAGGGTGTGCACGGATCGAAGACGGATACGAAATGAGGTAAAAAATGAAGAAGGGCGCACCAGGCGCCAGCGCTGCGGCTGACCAGGCATGGGCGCTGCGGTGCCAGTGCCGCGGTTGACCAGGTGTGGGCGCCAATTCCAGAACTTGAGCGCCGCAGCGCCAGGAAGCCAGCGCCTCAGCACTCAGCAGAAGCGTGCCAGCACCGCAGTGATGAGCGCCCAGCGCTGCGGCGTTGGAGACGAAAACAGTATCCCGAAATTAGAAAACTTCCTAATTTCGTCTCCCACTCGTTTTAGGACTCTCTAATACGACTCCCACACGTATAAGGTAAACCTAGGTCATTCCAAAACCTATATAAAAGTTATCAATTGGCTTGTAAACATCATCTTGGTGATCAATAACAATTTTAGTGATAATCTTTGTAGTTCTTTGTGAGAGAAATTCTTAGAGGGCAAAAGAGAGTTTTCTTTGTGATCTTTCTTGTAATAAGTATACTTTGTGGTTGCCTTGTGATTCATAATAAGTGAAGAGTGTGATCTTAATTCGTCGTAAACGTAGATAAGTTGTCGAATTACGTAATTCTTTGTGTATTTTTTTTTTACCCATTTTTTTTTTATTTCTTAATAATTTATTCTACATTATTATATTATTTAGATAAATTATTTTACTTATTTATGCTTCCGCTTTAACATATAGAGATAGAGAAAGATTACAATGTTGGCTTATTGGATATGGATATGCTCTTGCAAGTCACCTTTGCATTGCTTGTATAAATAATACGAGATGGGAGAATCCTCTCTCTCAAGTCTTAAAACAAAAGGGAAATTTAATAAAAACTTAATGTTGAAGAATACATAACCTTGATTACCAAATATAATTATCAAAGACCAGTTATTTTGTACCCGATCGACAAGTCCAAGCAGTGCTTTCAGTCCACTGCACTTGTAGTTTCAAAGACAACTCCTCAATACAAACGCTTCCAAGGTACAACACAAACGAACCCTAAATCGAATTTAGATTCCTCATTCATGTAGATGTTCATCAGCACACAGATACATAACTATTTAGAAAGTTACAAGGAAAGGAGTATACATTCGACATTCAAGCATTCAAGTTGATGCTGAATCAATCACTTTACCCCTCAGAACAGTTCATTCAAGTATCCAAAAAATCCAAGATGATTAATATATTTCATTGAAACATCAAAGATAAACTTTTGCACAAAATTATGCTCTATCTGTATAACTGGACATTCGACTACAAATCCTTGCGAAAAAAAACAACTTTTAACCATATTTTCTGTTTTCTTTTTCCTTCTTCATTCTTCCCATGTCTCCTAGTATACCTTTGTAGTGTACTCGTTACACATAACGTCTATTTTACCCTAAATCACATCCCATTTCTAGATGTTGTAATTATATCCAATTTACGTACCTTTCTTTGTATCATCTCTCAAACCATTTTCCACCGTATCTCAACATGTATCACACCATTCTTTGAGTTGATTAAATGGTATTTCTCGTTGATGCGTCCATTCAACATAACATCAGTGAGATTGATTTCTAGATGCCCCAATGATTCCTACATAAAAGAAGATTTAAAATCCAAACCTACAAAAGTTTTGAAGAAATATAAACAAGAGCGACAGTAGTAGATACCTTCGACCAAAATCTAATGCCTGTTCGTTTACTCATAACCTCAATATGGATCTTCTCATGCAAAGGTGGCTCCTCAAGCATGTACTCAAATTCTTCGTTCCAAACAGGGTCCCGAGTTTTTCTGACAATCTACAAAATATGCATCAACAAAAGATAATTGAAACATGAGATTACTTCCCAAATCTAACACTAAAACAAAAATAGTTGGTTGCATCTCTAGTAAGTAGTTTTAAAACAGCTGAAATTTGGATATGAAGTATTATCTTGTGCTGAAAATTGCAGCTGAGGTTCCCCACACTGTAAGACTGAAGCTTATAGAATATCTGAATTGACTAAAATGATTTTACTGAACATAAAAATAGGAAGCCAAAATAACTTGAAAATATTGCAACAAGCTTAAAAGGTGTGTGCATTTAGCTCATCTTCCTGGTATAATTTTCGGGAACGAAATCGAGAGTTACATATATACACCCTAGACTGATGATAAGAATGCTATAACTACTATAGGGAAAATGTTCCAATTGCACCAAAATTGGTATGCTAGTACAACTCAAACACTTACACACCATATGATGATCTCAATTAAAATCACAGATCACCATCTTCTGAATCTATTTGATTTCTTATCTCATTGTCACCAAGCAGAATGTGTATTTTTGAGTCAGTCCAGGTTTTCAGTGAAGATCCTAGGGGTTAAATTTATTCATACATAATAAAAGATACATTAAACATCTCCTGTATATATGTTTCTTGACATCCTAATGATCCATTTCCATCTTTATCACAATTAGACCCCTGGAAGAAACTTGAATTCATAGGTGTGCTTAACTATCCACGAAGCACTGTCTCGAAATATTATAAAAAATAACAAAAATATATCAGGAAAAGAAAGTTCACCTTTGTTTTCTTTCTCTCTCCTCTAAAAAGGACTATAGCATAAGGATTGTTGTGACTCTCCCCTTCTACATCCTCGGCTCCTTGGACTAAAACTGAAAGCAAACCAGCTCCACTCAACGTCTCCTCATCAGATGACTTATCTGTTCCACTTTCCTTTCTTCTACACTTATCTGATAATGAACTAAACTTGGAGCTGTTGTCTTTAAAAGGTACATACATCAGCTCAACTTCAATTTTTCCTCTTTGTTTTGTGTCTTTAGGATCATTAATATTTGTGTGCTTGAGCAAATCCAGTGTAAATTCTCTTGTCTCATGGGGTGTGAGTAGTTTCAGGGGAATCAACTGCATTCCCAACCTGTCATGTCCCCCAACCTGTGGATAATTAAACAATGAAAAGACAATCATTTTAACCAACTTTTGAAAAGAAAAACTCAAGTGAACAAAATCACTTTTCTAGCAGGCTTTTATAAAAAATTCCATTCTTTTCCTTTGTCCTCTAAGCAACAATAAAGTGGATAAAGGTAAAAACCTTGTCCCAATCGAAGACTTGTAATTGAAGAACTTGAGATTGGGGTTCCTTCACAATAAGCTTGAAGTTCTCATTCCATTCCGGGTTCAAGTTCTTCTTCTTGATAGTGGTTTTCTTTGCCGGTAACCGCTCTCCAGTCAGACTGAGTTTGACGTAAGGATCAGATGTTCCCAGAAAGTCTTTCTTTAAGAGTTTCATAGCACGCACAACCTTCACATGTAGTATCCCCACAGGCTTCTTTATAGCCACACTAATGAAATGTTACAAACAAAAATTCTCATTAAGAAAAAAAACACATCAGAAAATAACAACAAGAACCTAATCTCTCTCATCAGCCTTGAACTCTTAACCCAACAAGATACAAGGAGGGCTCGCTCTATAAAACTACATTCATGTAGCAATAAGAAACTAATACATTTTTAATTTTGTAAATGAACTAAATGAAAAAGTCTAGACATCTAATTTCTTACTCTCAGAAAGTCTCTGTTTCTCACAGAATGGATATCACAAAATTGAAATTTGATAAGGAGAATGTATAGAAGTTCCTTGACTCTTAACTTTATTGCATTTGCAGTATCCATGCCATTCCATGAGATCCTAAAGAGGATCCTTTGATCATAACAATCATATACACATCTGATTTACCATGAAAACAAATGAAACTTATTCCCAATCACAAGTAAATCTAAGGATTTTATTGTAATATGATATCTGAATGTATATATAACCAACAGGTCACTGAAACAATCTAAAATCTTTTGCAGAAGCATGACTCAACTCAAATTGCAGCACTAACTTCAAGATGTAAACATCAATCTATAGATGCAAAGAAAAAGTATCTAACTTGACCAGTCAAGTGACTAAGGAGTACAAAACAAAACAACACAAGGGAAAAATGAAACTTACAGGATCCAATTTCATAAACATAGAAAATTTTGATAACCTAATATAAAATTACCTTGCAGCATCAAGAATAGGTATTTCAAGTGTTTGGGGCCAGAGGTAGACAAAGGCAATATACTTTTGAATAGCCTTCTGCAAGAATCAAGAATCATCAGCCTATTCATAACCAAGCAAACATATCATCCATCAACAATTCAAATTCATACACAACTATTATCAGAATCCAATTCCTACCCTAGAGAGAGTCACCAGTGCAGCACCTGAATGAATTGATAAAGGACGGGTATAGACATAAGGTCTCCTCCGAGTATGTTCATTCCAAAATCTACATGCGGCTGCAAATATATCAGGGAAAACCATTATACAAGAATAAGTTGATCCATTCATTTTGTATCGTAAGGGAATATTGAATCAGCATTCTTCAATGTCCACAGGGAATTGCTTACCCTCTCCATCAAAGACACCACAATGTTAGCAAAACATGGAAAGGTAGGAACAAGAGGTTTCAAAGTTATCCGTGGTGCAGCAAATATTTGCAAATCCACTAGCTGCAAAGAAGAACAAAATAATGTGAAAGAATAACGTTGTCTTGACATTTACAGGAACTAAAAGCAGTCACTCTTCTTTTGAATATGTTATTCTTAATCTATTCTGACCTGAACTGTTATTCGAAAAGACAACACTTTTAACACCAAAACAATGTTGGGATTGCCAGCCCACCTAATTGCCGGTTCCATTACTAGGTGCTGCTCATTAGTCTCATATACTCTGATACCTGCAAGTTTATAAATTAAACCAAAATGAGAAAAATATTAGCTCCTTCTCTTTAGTTCCTGGTCTCTAATACCTGAAAGTAAGACAGTTAACTAAATGGAAAAAGAAAGGGGAATATGGAGTTCAATTTTTGAAGCAGCCTGATGCTTGCAAGTGCCTTTTATGATTTTGACAATTGAAATAGATATACTTCAGTAAGTTTTTTTCTCAAGCTTTATATAAGTTTCTGGGAAAATTCTACAAATGGGTCAAATATGATCTAATTACATATTGTAATCAAGAGTGAGCACAAATTGTTAGCAGTATTATTTATGATTTCAAATTGACTGCATGCATTACTTTTTTTTCAAAAAAAAAATGTGATACTTCTTCTGGCAAGCAGTTACTCCCTCAGCTTGAAATTGTTGTTGTTGTTCTTTCAAAATAGAGCCTGAACAATGAAATCCTAATTTCCTATATTTCAACAATTATATTTTCCAGAAATAAACAAAAGTAACATCCAGTTGTTCCATGCACACATCCAAATATGGATATTATTGCCTTAAATCAGCAAATGGGGATGTCAAGAGTGTGAGCAAATGCTTTATGAACTAGGGAAAAAAGTTTGCAAGCTGTTAACTGAATGAAGGTTTGTCATAGAGGTTAATACTATCCTTAATCTGGAAATAGTTGTTCAGTGGAGAAAGACATTTCAGTTTAATAAAAATGACTAACTGGACCTTTCGGATTCACCCCCTTATCATTTTAGTTAGTAACCATAAATAAGCATTGTAGAACTTACCATGAATAGTTGGAGGAATAGTTCCAAGAGTTAGATTCTCAAAATCAATGGCTTCTATCTTATACTTCCCTATGTACTCTGCAAATATTCGTTGCGCTGTGCTTCTTATGATACCACAAATTGCCTGTACATTAACATGAACTCAAATTTATTGTTATCACCAATAAGTTTAACAATATTTGAGCTGTGAAACTACCTTATCAAGGTAAGGCCACATATCTGAGAGAAACTTGTTTAACCAATCTACCTGTAGAATCATACTAATTTAGTCAATAAAGTGATTGGCTTCATGCGATAAAGTAGTAGATAATAACAGTAAGAGTAATATAAACAAGCAGAAGAAGTAACTGCCTAATTTGCAATACTCACATGCTCATAATCAGGATTCTTTACCCATAATGGAATTTCAGGTAAGAGGTCGAACAAAGAAATAGTGTCTAACTCACGAAGTGGCCTAACAACTGGATCCTGCATCAGGTAGTCGAATATTAAAACAATATTACTGCAATGAAGTTCTTTCTCCAAAGATATAAAATCTCATATTTCAATTGCGACACAAAAATTTCAGATTCTAATGCTTATTAAGAATAGAGCAGTTAAATAAAATTTAGATCGAACATTCCAAAATTTTAATATGTTTATAGTAGAAGAAGAAAAATGAAAGGGTTCTGCTTCCTTAAATAACACAATGTGCCCTCAGGCTTCCCTTGCAAGTGAACCGTGCTACATTATCTTTCATTACATCTGAAATTAATTTTTACTTCTTACAATTTAAATTACTTGAACAAATCCATTTCTAGATTTCTAAGAGATGCTGCTGGAAGACTTTATCACCACTCAAGGGAATGCTGAAATTTCTGCATTGACTCCAATCAACACAACCACACCCCAGCGCCCCCCCCCCCCCGGGGACCATTAGGTTGGGGGTTCGATTCCCCCCTCCACCTGGGTGCGGATTTGATTGTGTGTTGTCTATATGTATAAAAAAAAAACAAATGAATATACCTCTTTTTCATTTCAAGAGAAATTCAAAGATTGAAGATTGATAAATCATTTATTTTGTCTCAGGCCAAATTTGTTGTATTCATGAAGAAGAAACTTGCTTCCCAACTTGAGAATGTTACAGAAGCAGGATTGATGGTTGTGTATTATTACAAAAGTATTTTGACCAAGTGAAACAACCACCTAAAAATTAAAACTAAATAAAATGCTAAAACAAGAAGAATCAAAATCAACACAAAGAAGACAAAGGGTAAGCAATTTTTACAGCCATGGTCACCTGAAATGAAGGCATGTAAAAATCGGGACAAAGTTGAATGACCCCAATTGCAAATTACAAACAACAAAAACAAGCTGTGATGAGTGAACTCCTTTTACATCAGAGTCCCCATTGAAGACGTAACTCATACCACGACAAAATTAATCTTGATAATACAAAAGAAATAAAAATAAAAATTCCAGATTCATTTTTATCCAAAATACTAGCATAAATGAATTTAGTTAGCATTTGATCATCATGCTTATTCACAAGTAGCAATTAATAACCTTATTTCCTTCAAAGCAAGTGACACAAACAAACAGAGGAATGAACAAAAATGTACTACTGCACAGTTTCAAAAAACTAAAACCAAAACCAAATTTAGCAGACTTGACAAATAATCAATCAACAAGCAATGCCAATCAATCAAAATTCAATAGAAACAATGAATGCGCAGCAGAATAAAAACAGTGAATAACTAATGAAGCTAAAGCAGAAATATTGACATAAGATATTTCAAAGTGAATTACCTCAACTTGTTTAGGCTTGGAATAAATGAAGAAGAAGAATCCAAGGAGCAGTCCCAGAGGAAGTCCAATAAAACAAAAACCAAGAATTCCCAATAAACTACTAAAAAGTCCCATATTTTCCTTTGGAACCTCAAGAGCTATGAAATAAATGCAAATCAAAACTGTTCAAAAATGGAAGATGAAACGAGAGAGCAATAAATATGAGAAAGAGATTTTAGTCTTTTTTATTTATTTATTTATTTTGAAAGATAGCGACAAAGTCTAGGAAAATGCATAGAGTTTTTACTCGGGAATGTAACGAAAATAATACTGACAATCTAATTAAAAAAAAAAAACCGCCAAAACAGGTTGTTTTGTTTTGTTTTTTTGTTCAGTTTATGAACATATGGCAATCGCATATGTTTCATATTCTTTCTTACAGGCTTACAGCCTACGGCTTAACTTACAGTTGCTGCTTTTATTTTTTTGGGTTATTTTGGAAGTTAACTGACGTGGAAGCTCTGAAACGCCCTCTCTATTTGTTTACCCTTTTTTTTATATATTTTTTTAGAGCATTCTATAATTACGTTACCCTTTTTTTTATATTTTTTTTAGAGCATTCTATAATTACGAGGAGAGGGAAATGAAACCCCTAACCTCAGATAAGGAGTGCGCATACAAGAAAAGAATATAAATTTTATTGATATCTTTTTTTTTAATCGTTAAAAATGCGTTTAATTTTATAAGTAAAAAAAATAATTTAATTATGGTAAACATTTATTCTCAAAATTTAATATTTATAAATAATTGTCACGTTTATAATGTCTTGAAAAGATATATAGATTTATTTGTAAGATTAGAAATGTTAAATCTCCAATTTTTATTAAAAAAGAAATGAAAATTAAAACTTTGATTCAAAAAATTTTAACACACACAAACACATGAGTGCTTAGCTAAGGCCAATTATGATGTTAAAACAATGAAATAATTTTTAATTACAATATAGGGTTTGGATTTTGGGGCATTCAAGCAGGATTTAGATCAGTCCTTTAAAATTGTTAGCCTTTTAAGGAGAATAATATGATAAATAAATATTTCTCATTATATGATATCTACTTTGATTTGAGAAACTTCTTTTATTTTAAAAATCTTTTCCTCCTCGTCTTTTTAATTAATAGTTCTTCAAAAAAAAAATTATTTATAGATCAAAATTTTTAAAATTGAAACAGCTGTGACACATCAATCAAAATGAGTTGTAAAAAACAAAACAAAAAATAATAATAATAATTTGCAAAATCTATATATAAATAAAACCATACTATGTCAAGAAAAAGAAAGATCAAATATGTTTGTTGATCTAAAAAAGGAAGCTTCATGCCTAAGAGTATGAATGAAGATGCTAAAATCAATTCTTGCTTTTATTCATATATATGCTAAATTTACAAAATTAGCCCCAAAAATCATTATTACTAATTTGTAAATTAAGAGAGAAGATGCCAACAAATAGACAACAACTTTCTTTCTTTTTTTAAGGAGATTAATTATTTAATTTAATTAATCAATTAAATTCTTTCGTTGGCACATTGAGAATGAATGACTGACGAAGTTTGGCACCTGGCCGACTTGCATGTCGTAGTTAGTGGGATTGTAATAGATTTTTATTTCAATTTTCATAAAATGATAAGGTCGGAAATTAATAGAAAAAAACGTGTATTATGTATAGCTACCAAGTCTTTTTTTCTTTTTTTGAGACATTTGTGAGAAATATATTCAAAAGAAAATAAAATCTTAATGAAATACAGTCGATGATTATGTATTTAATTAGAATTAGTGAACTCGATCGGTTTAAATTTCAATCTAACATTATTATCAAGATTTGTTTGTTTGACTAATAAAATTGTTTGAGATTATATGAAATGTCTCGTGATCAGATTTCATTCACACTCTAATTATAATAGTACAATAGTCATAATAGTAAAAAATAAATAAATAAATATATGAATATAACTTTTGATATTAAACAGTGTAGATGAATTCTTATTTTTAATTATTTTCTTTTTTTTATATGACAAAGAAATATATTGCTTTTACTATGATTCTATGGCAGAGTGGATTCAAAATTTTCCTTATTGGTTCTAATTTTTATTTTTATTTTTTAGTAAATATGATATAAGATGAGTCAAGAAAAAAAAATAAAACAAATCATATGATAGTGGCTTTGTTGGAAATTTGTAGTTCAAGATTCATATAATTAAGAATTTAAAATTAATAAATAATAAATAATAAATAAAAAAAAAAACGCTAAAAATTTATAATGATTCGATTTTTATAAATCTATGTCCGCTTCTTAAGTTAAATAATCGAGGTTGAAATTATATTATGTCTTAAAATATTATTGAGATTAATTATACAAAAAATTTTAACACATTTACTCACTTTTTTTAGGAAATTTTCTCTCTCTAAATAATTTTTAACTTTAAATTATTTTTTTCATATAGAAAAAATTCATATTTCTTTCTCTCTCTTTTACTCTCTTTTAACGCATGAAGAAAAAAAAAATTAATGATTAAAGACTCCTCCTTTATATAAGATTTAGTCTTAAGTTTTTTAGAATTTCGTCTTTTTTAGTTGGATTTAGATTCTCTATGGAATGAGGAGAAATAGGTTTCGTTTCATGCAAGAAAGAAAAGAACTACTTTCTTCTTATTCGAAAAATCTTGAAGCATGAAGAAAACTAGATAAAAAAAAATGTAAAGTTATAAAGAGAGAGAGATGAGTTTCAATTTTAACCGAGGAAGGAGAAGAAGCTTGCGTGGGAATTTTAAATCAGAGAGAATACAACGTGGTGCAGTGCATTTTGGGTCTTCTCCTTTGGATTTTTTCATTCGGCCCCCCTCATGTTTGTCTAAAATACTTTTTAGCCAATAATACTTTACATATTCAGCTTGGTTGAAAGTATTTTAATCCTTCTACTTAATGCACTTCTTCTTATTCAACTCATTTTTTTTTCACTGCTCACCCTTTATTAATATGCAACAACCTTAGGCATAACTTAAACTTATTTATTGACAAAACTATAGTTCCTAAATTTGTTGAGTTTTTATTAATATCGATCTTCTAAATTTCTGCATCCTTATTTGAAATCAAATCTCCGATAAAATGATACTTGATGTCTACAAATCTAGTTACGTCATGAAATATAAAATTCTTACTCAAATGGATAGCTAATTAGTGTCTAATTAGATCCTCATAGTAAATCAGTTTTCTTAATCAACCTTTGAAGCCATATTGCCTATTTATAAACTTTTGTAGTAATTATGTACTTAAAGACACTGCAAGTTGTAACTATGCTTTCCAACTTATACAATTTTGCATGATGCGAAATTGTATAAGTTGGAAAGCATAGTTACAACTTGTAGTGTGATGTGAAATAACATACGATGAGTGATCTTCTTTTGTTTCTATCCCTAGTAAAACCTGAATCTACATATTTAATTAACTAGATGCCTTTTACATCATGCCTAAATATTAGTCTATATTTCAATGTACCTGCCAAGTATCTTAGAATCTTCTTGATTCTTAAACAATATTGTTTATCTGGATTTGCTATATATCCTTTTAAGACATTGATTGAATGGGCTAAGTTTGATCTTGTGTAGATCATGGCATACATGATTGACCTCACAATACCTCGGACATGTATTACTTTTTGTCAGATAAAGGACACTATACTACAAAAAAATTGAAATATGTTGCATGAGGTAAGTTGACTGGTTTAGAGTTGCTCATCCCAAGTCTGTCAATCACCTTCTTCAACTAACCTTGTTGAGATAGTACCAATTTTCTTTTTTTCTTATCCTTTAAGATTTTCATTCCTAGTATCTTCCTCTCATTGTCAAGGTCTTTCATCTAGAATTCAAATTTCATCAACCTTTTTACTTTCTACAATTCTTTTTGACTTTGACTTACTAGCAACATATCATCTACATATAGAAGTAAATTTACTCTATTTGACCCTCATTTCCCTTTAAAGTAGAGTCACGTGTTATAGATGCTCATTTTGAACCCTATTGAGGTAACAAAAATGGTAACCTTTTGTTCATTGTCTGGGTGACTGTTTTAACTTATAGAAAAACTTTTTTAATAAGCATACCTACTTAGGTTTGCTAGTGTCTTTGAATCCTGTTAGTTACTTTATATAGATGGCTTCTTCTTACTCACTATCTAAGAAAATAATCTTCATTAGGGATGATAAAAAAACTTAGATTTGGACTTAGACCTAGACCCAAAAAAAGCCAAAAATTTGAAAGGACTTAGATCCCAAAAAACCTAAAAATAATTCAGATTTTTTTCTCGGATGTGGGTTTTATTTTTATTTTTTATTTTTTTGAGTTCGATTTTCTTGAACCTAAAAAAACTCAAGTTGAAAAACCCATCTTAGAACTCAAGTTTTTTTTTCCTAAACCTCTTCCTCCAAAATCAATCCTCTCCAAGCAAATTACAACCTCTATGACTTCATCAGAATCTCTATAACTCAATTATAACATTTTAAGGCTCCAAGATGTCCTTTATAATTCTATGGGTTAAAACATTTTTGTTCCTATAATTTAGTCTAAAACCCACACTTGTCCCCTTATTTCAAATTACTTAAGTTTATCTCTCTTCATTAGGTAGGTACCATTAAATCTGATAAAAAGTTCATTATTCTATAAAAGTTCATCCATATGTCATTTATTGTATCCATGTGTCAATCAATGATTGGTCATTAATAAAAAAGGGCACATGGCACACTCTGATAAGATCAAATTTTAATATCAAAATTTAAAAGTTTTAATATTTATTCTTTGAAAAAAAATATTCAAAAAATAAAAGAATCTCTAGTCGTTAGCGGGCCACCGTCGGCCACCAATTTTTGACATAAAAAATTATTAATATTTATATCATCAGACTCTATTTTTTTCTAATCTATACAATATTGAGGTCATTTTTGAACAAAAAAAGACCAGAAAGTAGTTGAATGCGATGGGAAGGCAGCAACCATTGTCGTGTCTTTGTCAAACAGTGGATGGCGGTAGTTATCATTGCCCGCTGTCAAATGGTGGGATGGTGACGTGCACTGCCACCGCCAATTGATAGATCAACTGTCGATTTATCTAATGGTGGGAACAGTGCACATCACCGCCCCATCGTTAAATGGCGGACAGCGACGACCGCTGTCCTCCCATAATATTTGTCTTCTTTTTGGTATTTTTTTTAAAATAACCCCACTATTATATAGATTAGAAAAAATTGAAGTATAATTATATAAATTTTAATTATTTTTATTGTTGGATATCGATGGCTGACGACGGCCCACCTTCGAGCGAATAGTGGTAAATGTTATTTTTTATTTATTTAATAATAACAAATAAATTATTTAACACGTGTCAGAGTGTCATATTAAAAGTATAATATTGCTTTTCAATTGTAAGATTTAACAGCACCTACCCAACGAAGAGGGACAAAATTAGATAATTTAAAATTAAGGGGATAATTTAGGTATTAGGCCAAATTATAGGGACACAAATTTCCTTAACTCTAATTGTATTGATTTTGTTAAGGCTATGTCTCATTATTCTTCTGCTATAAAATCAATTTTTAATAGTGCATTTGAGTGAGCTTATCGAGTTTAGTAGAGTAGATGTAAGCTCATATTGAGCTGAACTATTATAATTTCATCTCCATCTATGATTGTTTGATTGATTAATTAATTTTGATTGAAATATCAAATTAAGCTCATACATGTAAACAAGTGGCCACTTTAGTTTAGCCCTGTAAGAGGCTTAATTACTATTTTTTAGAATAAGTAAATTCAACTCGTTGGCTTAAAATAACTCAAAATCTGAAGTCAATAATATATATATATATATATATATATATATATATATAGGGCAAGATTTATAACACTTGTTTTTACACAATTTTTGACCCAAATTTTTAATCATTGAATTACTTTTTATTTAATGGTTAAGATTAAAACTGATATGCAATTGTTATAATTTTTAAAAGTTATTTAACTACTAATGACCCTTTTATAACTATAATGATATTATTTTGTCTCTCCTCTTTTATTCATTTTTTTCGACTTCATTCAATTTATTTTTTCTCTCCCATATTAACACTTTTATCTGTTATTGTGTATAAACATTATATTTATTTAATTTTAATAATTGTTTTACTTTTTTTTTAGTAAATAGAATTTATAAATTTCATAAATTATGTATGTCTTTAGTATATAAATATATAATATAGACCTAATGATATTGGTTAAATTTATACATTTCTTAGTATATAATATAGACCTAATATGCATAGTTCAAAATTGATTCCATCTGACTTATAAAAATAAACTATTATTTTCAATTCCTAATCACTAATTTTAGTTAAAAATCTAAGATCTCCATAGCGAAGCTTTATATGCAGAAAAATAATCTGCTTATAATGTAACATAAGAATTGTATTTACAATTAAAACAAAGGAAACTAGAATCAATGACAGAGCACACATACCTTTAAGAATTGTATTTACAATTAAAACAAAGGAAACTAGAATCAATGACAGAGCACACATACTTTTAATTGCATCTGGCTTGTAAGATTGACTGAATTTATTAACTAATGATTCATAGAACGGTTTTGCTTTTTTGGGGTGGCATTGCCATATAAAAATTAGGCTTGTTATTCTTCAAAAATCCATACAATGTAAACTGACTCACTATATCACCAAGCTAATAACACAATGCCTCTCAAAATATATATGATTATGATTGAAAACAAATAAAATTAATATAAAAAAATAAAATAACAAGTCATATTAACTATCAACTCATCACTAAGAATTTACACACATCATAATGAACTTCCATTCAATTGATAGAAAAATATATAAATAAATTTTATAGATTAAAGACAGTTAATTTATGAAATTTATAAATTCAATTTCTTAAAAAATAGAAAAAAAAGTAAAAGTAATTGTTAAAATTAGTTAAATATAATATTTATACACAATAATGGAGAAAAGTATTAATATGAAAAAAAATGAATTGAATGAGATAAGAAAGAGGAATAAAAGATAAGAGATAAAATAATATTATTATAATTTGAGTGAAGACTATTAGTAGTTAAATAACTTTTAAAAAATACAACAATTAAACATTAATTTTTAATCTTAATTATTGAATAAAAAAATAATTTAATGACTAAAAATTTGTATCAAAATTTATATAAAAAAAGAGGTGTTATAAATCTTGTCCCATATATATATATATATATATATATATATATATATGTATAGCGATCTAGAATGATGAATGATCCTCATATAATAAATCAAACTTGGCAATAAAATTAAATTAGTTGAGCAAAAGTTGAATTCCTCAAGCAACCAAATTGCATTTCAAAATAATCACGCAACGTGCTAGAAACAAAAATCAATGAACTTATTTATGCACAATTGAATCCCCAATATATGTATATATATATAATAAAAAAATTTCAGAATTATGTAGATTTCACACCTACAAAAGAAAAACCAAACTTGGGGGTGAAGCTGATGTTGTCATTTGAAAATGATTGATTCCTGAAATAAGTAAAATAAAAGAAAGAAAGAAAAAAAGAAAGATGATTCAAAATCAAAAGCACATATAATATAACATAATATCTTATTGCAAGTTCCTTAAGAATAAAGAAAATGTTACCTACTAATTATTAAAATGGGTCAACCATTTTCCATGCGTGCTACCTACTAATTATATGATAATATTGTGAATGATGTAAGCTTGAATACGAGTTTAAAATAATTTGAATTGTCAAATTTCTCGAAACTGGCTAATCAAAGATCATGTGTGAGGTTGGCACATAATAATTTTCCATTTGCATTTCTTCAAAGATATGTTATTTTAATAATAGCTTAAAAGCAATGTTCTTTCTTCTTTTTTTTTTTTTTATATAAACAAAAAAAATCAAAATATGATAAATAATCCGTTTATGGCTTTTTGCCGAAAATAAAATAATTATTTTTCAAGCTTTTGATAGAAACTAAAAGATTGCCCCAAAAAATTGGAGTTAGGAAAATAGAGTCATTTTCATGGAGTAGCAAAATAAATTAAATTGAGTCATTTTTAATATCAAGCAAAAATAAAAGGTTGTGAATTATTAGATGACAAGGTTTAATAGGGAAATTAATGAAAGCGATTCTATATCTCTAACTACTTCAATTAACAAATGATATATATAGTTACCAAGTTTTTTTGTATGGCTTACAAATTAAACTCAAAGTCTAAGCTAAGCTATATACAAATACAACTAACTAAATAAATATAATGAATCACTTTGTTTTTTGAAATATTTTAATTATAATATTATTAAAAATTTATAATATTATAATTTAAGTCTGTTAATAAACATCAAATAAATTATTGAGTGCTTCACAAAAATAAAATATGATTTTTATAGGTCGTACGAATTTATTTTTCTTAATAATAAAAATATAAATAATTTTATAATAAAAATTATTTTTTATAAAAATTATTATTTCTATTATAAATGAAAAGATTTAACTCTCGTATAAGAGGGATTTTACAATTTTATAAAAAAGATATATGTCCTCACACATATTGAATTTTACAACCTTACAAATATGATATCTACCTTCGGAAGAAAAATTACATTGAATTACTTGTGCGTTCTGAAATAATAGTAATAACAAAATGCGGGTTTGAAAATAAAATATGATTTTGATTTATTTGTATACTTGTTCTGTCAGAAAAAGGGCAATGTGAAGGAGCTTCGGCCATCGACACTGGAAGCCCATTATATTTTTCGATCCGTATCACTTTTGCATGTTGGACTATCAACTATGGCCCTCCAAGAGAAAGAATTAATACCCATAAATAAACAAAAAGGTTTATATGTTATCTCAATTTATATCATAACATTTCTGACATTTATGGAAAACATCACATACAATAAAAATATATATATATGAAATACATGATATTTTGTAGTAGGACCGTGTCTTATCTAATACTAATTAAAGTACAAACATACCTTTTAATATATTTTTAAAAGTGTTTTAATACTTTGAGTTATGTTTAATTTTATCTTTTATATTCTTTATTTATAACACGTTATTAACATGATTTGTAAGTAAATTTGTTTTTAATTTTTATGTTAAGATATTGACTTATTTTATTTTTTGTCATTTATTTTATGTGTTAGTTTATATTTAATTTATATTATTTTTATATTATTGTATGTTATAACCCATATAAATATACTATATGGTTGTTATTTATTTGAATCTTTCAAACAAAAAATAATGATGAAAATCATGTATCAATTATCTCGTGTTTATATTTATAATGTTTAATATTATATTTATTATATATTCTTTTAAATTCGAATATTGTATATGCATCTCGAGGTTTGCAAAACCAATAAGTAAATTAGAACTTTAAGTTTTAATAATTAATATCATTAATTTAAAGGGGTATTTTTATGGGTGTCCATGAAGTTTGGATTAAAATCAGAGGTATCCGTGAAGTTTGAGAAATAGTCTCCAATGCTCGTATTATTAAGAGATGTCATGAAAGATTCTAAAATTTTTATTAAATGACTGTTATACCTTTATTCATTATTTTCTTAATTTATTTTGGATTATTTTAGTACCTTTTTTTTTTTTACTTGAGTACTAAAATAAAAAAAAATTACAAAATATTTATTATTTTTATTTTTATCATTTATTTAAAATTGTTTTTTTTTTCAATTTTGGTACTCTATTTTTTCTTTTTTACTTGAGTACTAAAATAAAAAAAATTAAACAAAATATTTTTTTTCTATTTTTTAACATTTGTTTAAAATATTAAATATTTTAATCTTAATTGAAGTTTACAATAAAAATAAAATTTTTTAAATAAATTTTAAAAATTATAAATAATAAATATTTTGTAAAAAATATATATATTTTATTTTAGTAGTCAAGTAAAAAAAAGAAATAAAAATAACCCATCCTCTTCAATTTCAAGGCATAAACTATGTAAGAATCATCCATCTCATGTAAATGTATAATTAATTTGGATAGTCAAGTAAAAAAAGAAATAAAAGAGAATTTTATATATTTGCTTAATAGATAATGAAATTTATTACTTTAAATAATTAAAAGGATAATTTTATATATTTATAAATAAAAATTATGTCTCACAATATAGTTGATTGTACTTATTTTAAAATTTAACTTATAGTTATACATTTGTTGAATTTTTTTATTTTAATACTCAAGTAAAAAAGAAAAAATAGAGTTCCAAAATTGAAAAAAAAGAAATTTCAAATAAATAATAAAAATAAAAAAATAAATATTTTGTAAAAACATATTTTTTTATTTTATTACTCAAGTAAAAAAAAAGAGTACTAAAATAACAAAAATAAATTAAGAAGATAATTAATAAGGGTATAACAATTATTTTATAAAATTTTAAAATATTCCATGACATTTTTCAATAATAGGGCATTGAAGGCTATTTCCCAAACTTTAAGTGCACCATTGATTTTAAACCAAACATCAGGGGCACTCATAAAAATATCCCTTAATTCAAAACTTGAAGTTTTATATTATAATTCTAATTAGAACTTGGAGTTTTCTATCAAAATTTTTTAATATGTTTCTTTATTTTAAGTACTTATTCATATGGAAAGTTTTGCCTCATTATTACAATCAATACATAGAAGGCTATGCCTCTTTATTATTATTGATATATAGAAGGCTTTATATGCTAATTATTATTATTTTATGTATATATAAGGTTATGCCTTCTTAACAACTTGTGATATTTATATTTTACATTATAAATTTGTTCAATTATATTTATATTTCATCATACTAATTTTATTTCTCTTCTTCTATATCCAAAAGCTCATGAAAATGTCTTTGACAAATTTATTATTTATAAATCTCCACACTTGATGTTTTTGAAAATAAATTACCTATCATAGGCACTGAATGCCAAGATGCACTTTAAAGCCAATGGTTTGGAAAAGATAATTGAAAAAGAAAATAATACGTCTCTGCAGATAAGTCAAGAGCTATGATTTCCTCTATTATCACTTATATGAGAGTTTGAAAGCTCAATATTTGATGGTAGAGGACTCAAATCCTTTGAAAAAATATAAAAGAATTATGCTTTGTTGAGAATCAACTTACTGAAATTGTATGGTGAGAAAGTTATAGAATAAGATATGTTAAAGAAAACATTCTCTACTTTTCATACCTCTAATATTGTTCTGCAGCAATAGTATCATGAATGAGAATTTTAAAAAATACTCAGAATTGATCTTATGTCTTCTGCTTACTTAACAAATAATGGATACTTATTGAAAAATTACGAATGATGTCCAACTAGTTCTTGTCCATTCCTAAATACGAATGCAAATACTCATAACAACCTTAGATATAGTCGTAGAAAAGGGAGAGGGCACGACTATCACCCTTATGGTAGCCATAAACACTAAGAAAGAAGGAACACTAAAAAAGGTAGATACACTATGACAAAAATAATAGTGTAGAGAATATACGCCATACGTATTATGAAAATACTTGTTATCGATGTGTTACAGAAAAATATTAGTCACATACATGTACCACAAAGCATTTAGTTGAACTTTATGAGGCATCTATAAAGTTAAAGAGAAAAAATATGGAGATAAATCTTCTTAATGATTCAAATCTTACAGATTTTACTCGTCTAAATGTCTTTAATTTCTTTGGAGATAAAGAAGGAAACGTCGTTCATTAAGCTTTAAATAATATCTTTATCTTAGGTATCTTTTATACATATGAAATGTAACTTTTTATATCAATAATAAGAAATGTAGTTTTTTGCAATGTATTATTTTAAAATCTAACATGAGCTTTTATTTAAAATAATGAATAAATTTTAGAGATGAATTGTCCACTTTGGAGAGAAAAGTTGAAGATGCCTATTTGACTGATAATGCAACTACACATACTATCATTGGATATAAGAAATGTTTCTAAAAACTAACAATGACTAATGTAAAAGTCAATACTGTTTCAGGTCATGCAGATTTGATTGAAGGCTCTGAAAGAGTAACGATCTTGTTAGTAAGTGGAACAAGTTATATATATGTGAAGCTTTATATACAAATAGATCTAGAAGCAATCTGCTTAATTTGAAAGATATTTACCAAAATGAATATCGCATTGAGATTTCGAATGAGAATAAAGTAGAATATCTTTGCATTATTTCTAATGACTCAAATAAGAAATATATACTTGAAAAGCTTCCTAATTTAATTGAAAGCTATGTAGTAACGAATCAGAAGTTCAGTGATCTAAAAATGTTTATATTATAGCATGACCACCTTAGTCATCTAGGATTAATAATGATAAGTAGAATTATTGACAATTCTCATGGACATCCATTAGAGAACCTGTGATTATATTTTTTAATGAGAATATTTATACCACTTGCTTACAAGTCAAACTTATAGTCTGACCATCCCTTTTTGAGATTGGTGTAGATTCCATCATTTTTACAAAGGATCCAAGGAGATATGTGTGGACCAATTCATCCACCAAAGGAACCTTTTTCACTATTTAATAGTTTTGATTAATGCATTTGCATGATGGTCACATGTCTATTTATTGTGTACATGAAATGTTGCATTCACTAGATTACTAGGACAATCATTAAATTGAGGGTATAATTTCTAGACTATCCTATTAAAACAATACGTTCAAATAATGCCAGTAAATTTGCCTCTAAAACGTTTGATGACTATTGTACATTAGTGGGAATCGATGTAGAACATTTTATGCCATATGTTTACATATAAATTAGATTAGCAGAATTCAATTGAACATATTTTATTGATGCATACACAATTACCAATTTCTATATAGGGTCATGCTATTTTGCATACTACATCATTAATTCATTTTAGGCCTAATGCCTATCATTAATATTCTCCATATCAACTTATATTTGGTCATTAGCTTGATATATCCCATTTAGGTACCTTTAGTTATGTATGCACCTATAACACTCCTCACAACGTATTAAGATAAAAACTTAACATTTCTTAGGGATTTTATGTTGGTTTTAACTCACCATCAATTATACGGTATCTTAAACCCTTAATGAGTGGTTTATTTACAGCACGATTTATGGATTATATTTTGATAAAACAGTATTTCCATTGTTAGGGAAAAGAAAAATGCCTCTTGAAGTAAAGCATAAGCTTTATTGAAAAACGACCACTATGTCTTATATGGATCCTTGCATAAATCAATATGAAAATAAGGTGTGAAGAATTATTTGTTTCAAAGAATTACAAATGAATTACCAAACACATTTACAAATGCATTAAAAGTAACCGATAACTTTAAGTGATAGATGATGAACACTTGAAATTACATATTTAATAAGGGTTTTATATCATTATTTTGTATTACTAGTGTCTTTAACTCTCCTAATTTAAGTATGTTTACAATATTTTACCTAATTAGCTTTTAACTATTTTGTGGTAGGTTCGATAAAATGGGCATAATTTTCTACCTAGGAATTAAATTAGAGTCATTCTTAATTCTGTGAAAAGCTGACTCAATGGGCTAACATATTTTATTTCACAAGGTATTCGAAATTCGAGCGTTTAGAAGGTGAAAATGACCTAAAACAGAACTGATATGTAATATAGGCCCAATCCAAACAGTCATCAGTATTTGACCCATAACTATAGAAATACGTATCTAATATGTATGAGACAACTCAATTTAGAAAGATAAGGGACTTATCTACAACTTTGATGTTTTGAGTGACAGCTAATTCAGACCACATCAATTCTAAATTGGATAAGCAAGTGGGTGCATTAATGATAATCAATGTAAATTATTTGCCACCATTCTTGACTTTTATCATCCAAGTGGTTCTCTCTTCATTTGTCTCGATAATCCATATTTTTATATAAATAGGTAGCATCTTTATGCCCAAAACACGTAATTAGAGAGCTAGATTTTAGTTCAAAACAGTTATCTTTTGTATTATCTTTTTGTAATATTATTTATCTTGTTTACTATTGTAAAGTCATGTTATCTCTTCTTCTATTTCTTTAGTTTTATTCTGTCCAAGTAATTTTCTTTATGCTAAGGTGAAATGGTGAAACTCTTGGCAAGGTAATACTTAACTTTTATTCATGAATTTAATATTTTATATTTAAGTTATGCAAATTTATATATGATGTATTTATTTTGTTTGTAATATTAATACTCTTTCTTCTTAGTGGTGTATCTTGATTTATTATTAACAATCTTTATACTTGGTACAATAAATTCTTGAAGCCATTTACAAGATTTGGCGTATATCCCATTTTTTGTAAAGTGGAAGTCTTGATTTATTGTAGACAAATATAAAGATTGACATAATAAATACTTGAACCCATTTCTAAGATTTGGTGTATAATAATTGAAAGAAATAAATACTAATTAATATAAATGATGATGAACTTTAATTGTTATATTTTTCGATTGGAATCTCTTTTGTGTGAGGATTCCAATTGAGTTATAAAATGAGTTAAATATATTCTTACTTCTTATGCCAAAAGTGGATCTCTCTAACCTTAACTTTTATTTGAATTGGTTAATTGAATTAATATTTGTAAACATCTTATATTGCATTAATTATCTTTAAAGTATTTATAGTTTGTAATTTTAATTCTACTTCCTTGTGGATCGACCCCGTTCTCATTAGGTTATTTATTACTTCGACAATCCTGCACTTAAAAATAAACTTCTATATTCTGGACGTGTCAATAGGGGATGTGATTGGAAATCATATTTTCATATATACTAGCTACCAATACACTAACTCTGGTGTTTGTTCTTATACAACAATCTAATCAAAAGGTAACAAATGAATTATTTGTTACCTACCATAAGCATGGTAGACTACTTGATTAAAATGATATTGTTCTGTGAAAGAAAAAAGTGAAAAATCAAGATCTTGTTAAAAATAATGCTCGAGTCAATCAATCCATATTTTCTAGATCACTAACATTAGAAGATTTAATAGTTTTTAAAGAGATACAAATCCCTTAAAAGACACGTCTTTAAAGAGACAAAAGTTTTGAAATAGTTATTAGCCCTATAAAAGATGCAAGATTTTCAAAATGAGAAAAATGGTATAAGTTACACTTACATAGGAGAAATGTGGAAACATGAAGAAAAGTTTTTTTGACTGTGTGTTCTTATTTGCAGTAGCTAGTAAAATTATAAATAATGATTTTGAGCCACAAATTATTGATGAATGGAAAGAAAAATATGACTAGCTCCAATAGAAAGAAGCAATTCAAATACAATTGAGTTCCTTAACCAAGCATGTAGTATTTAGACTTGTAGTCCAAACACTTAAAATGTCAAACCCATAGGACATAAATAGATTTTTGTACGAAAACTTAACAAAAATAACAAGGTTATTAGATACAAAGTAAGACTCGTTGTTCAAGGCATCTCGTAAAGACTTGACATTGATTATGATGAAACTATTTTTCTGTGATGGACAAAATTACATTTTGACTTTTAGTAAACAGTTTAAAAAAAGCTTGATATGCGTCTTATGGATGTAGTGATAGCTTACTTATATGGATTAATTAATTCATATATTAATATAAAAATTTCTGAAGGATTCAACATGCTTGAAGTATATAATTACAATTTATATTTAAAAAAGCAACAAAGATCTCTATATGGATTAAAACAATCTGACACATGTTACAAACGCTTAAGTGAATACTTGATAAAGGTAATGACCTAATATGTTTATATGTATTTATAAAGAAGTCAGAATCTAAGTTTACCATTGTGGCTGTATATATGGATTACATAAATCTAATCGGGAATCTTAAAGATTGCAAAATACTTTTAAAAGAAAAAAAATTGAAATTAAAGACTTGAGAAAGACTAAATATTGTCTTGATCTATAGATTGAGCACAAATTAAATGAAATCTTTATCCATCAATCTACTAATACTAAAAGATTTTGATAAGATTCAATATTGATAAAGTTTATTCGTTAAGTATCCCTATAGTTATTTAGTCTCTTGATCCAAAAAAATAATCCATTTCATCCTAAAGAAGATGATGAGAAAATACTTAGTATAGAAGTACTATATCTCAATGCATTTGGTGCTTTATTATATCTAATCTAATACATCAGATCGAACATAACTTTTGCAGTAAGCTTATTGGCAAGATTTAGTTATGTATAAATTTGATATTATTGAAATAGTGTCAAACATATAATTATTTACCTTCATGGAACTATAGATTTGGTACTATTTTCTTTTAATGAACCTACAAAAAATTTAGGCCTAGTTGGTTTTGTAGATACTAGGTACTTATTTGTCCCTTATAAAGCTCTCTCACAAATGAGAAATATTTTTACTTATGAAAATATAACATTCTCATTGCAATATACAAGCAAACCTTTGTTGCCACCTCCTTTAATCACTCTGAGATTCTTGTACTAAATAAAGCAAGCAAGAAATACATATGGTTGTGATCTATCATTCATTACATCCAAGGTACATGTAGCTACCTTCTATAATAGATATTCTAACTATTATATAGAAAGACAGTGCTACTAGTATTGCTCAAGTTAGAAACATATATATCAAAGGAGATTAAATTAAACATAATTCTTCTATACCTATAAGCTACAACAAAGTAAGAAGATTGATATTTAAACAATACGCTCCATTGATAATTTTGTAGACTTGTTTACTAAATCTCTACCAATGTTAACTTTTAAAAATTGGTTTACAAGATTAATAAGCACTGGCTCAATAAATTGTCAAATTGATGGATGTTAATTTGCGGGGAAGTATTTAATCAGGGGGAACAATTTTTTCCAAGAGAATAATTGCATTAACTACAAAATGTGCACTATACTATTTTTTCCTTCTACCAAGTTTTATCATATTAGGTTTTAGTTGTAAGGTTTTTGATGAGGCAATATTGAACGCATCCACTACCATTGTATACTATTGAGTTATATATATATTTTCTTAGGTTTTTATCTAACTGAGTTTTTCCTTAATAATATAAAATACAACAAAAGTAGTGGAATCCAAAGGGGGAGAATTATGAGGTGGTGAGGCAGTGAATTCCACCCTCTATCGGTTCCTCCTTCCTATAAATATGTGTGACATCTCTATAATGGAAACATATCTTCTGATATCTTTTGGAAGTAACCTAATACTTTTTAGAAGTGTTATAATACTTGAGTCATCTTTAGCTTTATCTTTTATATTATTTATTTATAACAGGATTCGTGAAAGACATAATTGGGCACAACAATCACTCTTTGTATTGGTAGTTCTCACCCTTTCTCGTCTTTTTAAGGTGAAGAGTTCAAGTTTCGTAGCATGTAAATAAAAGCAGATTTTTATTTTATTTACGAGAGTCCTTTTTCTCTTGAGTAAATATTAGGGAATAAATATTTGTATTGGCTAAGATAGATCCTAATACTGTTATGTTTCATTATTTCCTTTATGTGGGCTCACACATTAATAATAATTATGCATTATGAGCAATCTCAAATGAGAGCCAATTTAAGTTATTTATTTGGGCAATCTATTATTGGGCTCTAGAGATATCTAATTTGATATGAACTTATTATAAGTAGAAACTTAATATTAGTTGATAGGATTATAATTTAGACTAGTATATAAAGATCTCTTTTGACTTTTGGTCTCAAAGTCAAATCAATATATGTAAAGTTCTTCTCCTCTTTTTCATTACAAAGAGAGAACTCCATTGAGCCTAATAGATTTAATTCTAGAATGCCACTATAATCTTAGTTCTCATTCAATGCTACTAATCTTCAAGTTTTAATCACCATAGATTCTTCAAGTATGTTTTTCTCAACATTCATTCTGATAATTTGATATAATAGATGTTGGGTTATATTAATATGAGTATGAATCCTATTTATAGTTATGTCAAACAACTGGTATCAGAGCGAAAATCATGTTAAATTATTATGATTTCTCTCACATAACTAGTAAGGGTAAAGATATTATATGCATAAAGTTTTAGAATTTTTCATGATTTTGTTAAGAAAAACATTAATTTTATAATTTTATTACAATTTGAGGGTTCAAACTTGATTAAGGGTAATTTATTTTAAGAATTAAATATGAAGAACATCAAAATTCTAATTTAATTTGATGTTTTTTGCGTTCTTTGACAATTTGGATTTTTTTTAATTTTTAATTTTATTTATTATTATTAAATATTAAAAAAAAGGGGAAAAGGGATGGGCGGCATGAGAAACGTGTGGAATAAGGTTCATCGAGTAAATATTAAATAGATTCCTCCTAGTTTTAGTTAATTATATTTTAACCATAAAAAGTTTAGACATTATAAATAAGCCCTAATAGTATTAGCTACTTTTATACAACCCTCACAATTTTTAGGTAATCATATTTTGACTAGAAAAGTTTGTAATATTTTTAAATAGATCTTAATTTAATTAGTTTTCCTCACTTAGCACCCTCTAACTTTGGGTAACTACAGTTTTATCTAAAAAATTTGAGAAATTTATAAATAAGTACTACTTTTGACCCAAATTTGTTTGTGGACTATTTTTGGGTATTTGTAAATCCGAAGTTGGCAAATTTAGAGTCGAAATTTAAGGAGTTTTTAGTTATTTTTTTAAGAGAACTGGGTATACTTGACCAAATTCATAGAGATCTAGCCCAAAATTTGACTCATTTGGATTTGAGCTAATAATCGTTGACCTTATTTTTTACCATTAGCATCATGTACCACAACGACATTGGTGCCATGCGGCACTCTAGTGCATAAAAAAATTTTAATTTTTCTATTTGTAGGTATTTTGGTTGTTTTTCTTTGCACTATTATCTTATATTTTGAAATAAATTAATTGAAATAACATATTATTAAAATAACTTATGTTATGTAGATTTATTTATTTTGGGATATTATGATGAATATGTTTATTGTTTATGCAAAAAATAATCGACCTAAAGGAAGATTATTTTTTAGCTAAACAATTGGCATATTTACGGTGATAAATGTGTAATAATTATCAAGTTTTCTATGTATACAATAAGCCGGTACAAAGAAAGGCTTATTGTTAGCAGAATTTATTACAACATTTGATTACTATATTAAGAATATCACTTATAGTTGATATTTCTGTCCAAAAACTAAATATTATATTGTGCTAGGTATCTCGTGATATGACTCACCTTTGTATATTTACTTATGTCATGTATGTATATGCTTAAAATAATAATATGATTGTGAGCTTATTATTTTATTACGTATTCTCTGTAAGTTTTATCTGCTTTTATTATATCTACCAATATAATTTCATTCTTATGTTTAATAATACTATTTCTAAAAAGGCAAATCCTAAGAAATTCCTTAAGGAAATTAAATAATACTTTACAAAAAATGAAAAGGCTAAAACGAGTACACTACTAGCTAACCTTATTTCAATGAGGTATAATGGAAAAGAGAATATAAGAGAGTACATCATGCAAATTTTTAATCTCGCTTTAAAACTAAAGGCACTAAAGTCAGAGCTATCTGATGGTTTGATTGTGCATTTAATTTTGAGATCCCTTCATGTACAATATAATTGATTTAAAGTAAAGTTGCAACACCTAAAAGGATAAATTGATCATGTGAAGAAGGATTGTCCCAAGTACACAGCGTGTTAAGAAGGGTATACTTTTCAACTTTGTTTGTTCTGAAATTAATTTAGTGTCTGTACCTAAACATACTTGGTGGGTAGATACAAGTGTAACTACTCATATAAATGTGTCTATGCAAGGCTGCATGAGGAGCCGATTGCCAATTGATGCTGAAAGATGCATTTATATAGGAAACAACAATGCAACTCCCATAGATGCTAAAGGATTCTTTAGATTATAATTAGAAACTAAATATTATTTAAACTTAGATAAGAATTATTATGTACCTTCAATTAGACGGAACTTAATTTTTATTTCTAGTTTGGACAAATTAAGATATTCTTGTTCATTTGAAAATAATAAATTCGGTCTCTTTCAAAATTTAAATCTTGTTGATACTGGTTCTCTAATTGATAATATTTACAAATTGAATACCGATGCCTCTTTTAATGAATCCTTATATGTTAATAAACTTGGTATAAAGTGAAAGTTAACTAATGAGAATTTTGCCTATGTTATAGCACAAGCATTTAAAACATATCTCTAAAAAGATAATAGAAAGACTTGTGTCAGATGAAATTCTTGATCCTTTAATTTAACAAATTTTAATGTTAATATTAAATGTATTAAGGGAAAAAAATACGAGCAACAGAAAGTTAAGTGCTAACAAGAGATCTAGTATCTTAAAACTAATACATCCTGATATTTATGGACCATTCCCTACGGCTTCTTAAAATGACCAACAATATTTTATTATGTTAATTGATGATTATTCTCATTTTAAGTACTTTTACTTGATTCATGAGAAGTCTTAATCTATAGACATGTTTAAGATTTTCAAAGCTGAAGTTGAAAATTAACTTGGCAAGAAAATTAAAGTTGTCAAATCTAACCGCAGTAGTGAATACTATGAAAGATATGACATATCAAGTAAACAACTTCCAAGAACTTTTGCTAAATATATAGAGGAGTGTGGCATGTCTACAATATATAATACCTAAGAAATAATGCATAAATGATGTTGCTGAGAGATAAAATCGAACACTTAAAGACATGCTGAAATATGATTAATCATTCTTCTTTACCTGAATCACTTTGGAAAGAAGCACTAAAGACTTCACTTTATATTTTTAACTAAGTCTCAAGTAAAGCAGTATCTAAAGTCTCATAGGAGTTATGGATTGGCAAAAAGCCTAGTATTAGGCACTTATATGTCTAGGGTTATCCAGCTGAGGTTATGCCATACAGGCCTAATGAAAATAAACTAGACTGAAGACCAATAAATTGCTATTTTGTTGAATACTCTAAAGATTGAGCGGTTTCAATTTTTATGATCCCTTAAGTAAATCCATTTTTTAGACAAGCAATGCTGAGTTTCTTGAAGATGTTGTGTTTCAGGGGAGAGATAAGGTTAAGAATATTATCTTTGAAGAGGAATTTATTTCTCTTTCTCCAACTGCTATTGAAAATGATCAGTTTCTTTTTTTTTGTTTTTGACATTATTTAAGAAGTAGATCTAGAAATATAGGACAATATATAGGAGCTCCCAATCCAAAATAAAAAATTTGCTTCTGTTCATCAAAAGCAACCTCAATAACCTCAAGAACAAGTGCCATTGAGAACATCTACTAGAGAAAGGAGAAATGTGATTTCTGGATAATTATGTCATCTATCTCTAAGAACATAAATTTGATATAGGACTAAAGAATGATCCAATCAATTTTAGTCAAACCAAATAAAGTTCTAATTCTCATAAGTGAATTAAATTTATAGAGGATGAGATGAAATTCATGAAAGACAACAACGTTTGGGATCTTGTTGAGTTGCCTAAAAGTGCAAAACTAATTGGTTGCAAATGGACATTTAAAATCAAGGGGGATTTAAAAGGTAACATCAAAATATAGAAAGTACATCTCGTTGCCAAGGGTTTCACTAAAAAGAAAGGCATTGATTACAAAAAAACTTTCTCTCTAATATCAATGAAAACTCTTTTAGAATCATCATAGCATTTGTAACTCATTTTAATCTGGAGTTACATCAAATGGACGTAAAGACTGCATTTCTCAACTATAATATTGAGGAAACAATATATATGGTGCAGCCAAAAAAATTTGTGTCTAGAGACCCAAAGAATATTGTCTACAAATTAAATAAGTCCATCTAAGGTCTCAAACAAGCATTTTGTCAATGGTATCACAAGTTTCATTGAGTAATTGCCTTATTTAGTTTTGAGGAAAATATAGTTGATGAATGTACATATCATAAGTTTAGTGGGAGTAAGTTTATCTTTTTGGTTTTGTATGTTAAATGACATATAATGCTAACAAGTAGTGATATAGGCATATTGCACGAAACTAAGAGATTTCTATCAAAGAATTATGAGATAAAAGATATTGGGAAAGTATCTTTTATATTAGGGATCCAGATACATCAAGATCACACTCAAGGTGTCCTTGGATTATTATAAAAGAACTATATTAAAATGCATTTGTAGGCATTGATTACAAAAAAACTTTCTCTCTAATATCAATGAAAACTCTTTTAGAATCATCATAGCATTTGTAGCTCATTTTAATCTGGAGTTACATCAAATGGACGTAAAGACTGCATTTCTCAACTATAATATTGAGGAAACAATATATATGGTGCAGCCAAAAAAATTTGTGTCTAGAGACCCAAAGAATATTGTCTACAAATTAAATAAGTCCATCTAAGGTCTCAAACAAGCATTTTGTCAATGGTATCACAAGTTTCATTGAGTAATTGCCTTATTTAGTTTTGAGGAAAATATAGTTGATGAATGTACATATCATAAGTTTAGTGGGAGTAAGTTTATCTTTTTGGTTTTGTATGTTAAATGACATATAATGCTAACAAGTAGTGATATAGGCATATTGCACGAAACTAAGAGATTTCTATCAAAGAATTATGAGATAAAAGATATTGGGAAAGTATCTTTTATATTAGGGATCCAGATACATCAAGATCACACTCAAGGTGTCCTTGGATTATTATAAAAGAACTATATTAAAATGCTTAATAGGTATGGCATGAAGGATTGTGCTCCAAGAGATATGCTCATTACTAAGGGTGATAAAATTTAGTCTCAATCAGTGCCTCAAGAATTAGATTGAGCAAATAGAGATACAAAAATTCCCTTATGTGTCAGTAGTAGGACTCATGTAAACTCAAGTGTGTACGCATCTAGATATTGCGTACATTGTTAGAATACTAGGCAAATATTTAAGTGACCCTAGAGTGGATTATTAGAAAGTGTCCAAATGAGTTTTGCGGCATTTACAGAGAACAAAAGATTACATGCTCACATATAGAAAATTAGAAAGATTAAAAATCATAGGGTATTCAGACTCCGATTTTGCTCGATGCTTAGATAGTAAGAGATCCACATTAGATTATATATATACTTTGGCTCAATGAACTATTTTCTAGAACAGTGTTAAGCAGACACTTATAGCTTCTTCCACTATGAAGCCAGAGTTTATAGATTATTTAAGATATCAAATCATGGGATATGGTTGTGAAATTTGATCATAGGGTTGCTTATTGTCAATAGTACTAAAAGACCATTAAAAATTTATTATAATAATAAAATTGCAATGATGAATTTCATAACAATAAAAGCTCTTCGAAGTCTAAGCACATCGACTTCAAGTTTCTAGTTATTAAAGAAAGAGTTCAGAGTCAATAAGTATTGATAAAAAATATTGGTACAAACTTTATAGTTGCAGATCCGCTCACCAAAAGGATACTGCTCAAGGTGTTTTATGAGCATGCTACTTGTATGGGTGTTGTATTATTTGATAATGTGCATGAATAATGGAATTTGTCATTTAATGTTATTTTGGTTAAAGACACACTTATAACTTATTTTCTATAGAATAAAGTTTGATGGATTATTGGTTGAAACTCTGAAATAAGGTTGCACTTTCTATTGCAGTTTTGCATACTGTTTAAAAAGTATTTAGTACTTTCTGCTACAATTTTACATAAAGCTTAGAACACATTTAACTCATTGGAGTTATA
Source organism: Ailanthus altissimus (assembly GCA_946807835.1). Classification (NCBI taxonomy): domain Eukaryota; kingdom Viridiplantae; phylum Streptophyta; class Magnoliopsida; order Sapindales; family Simaroubaceae; genus Ailanthus; species Ailanthus altissimus. The sequence continues at coordinate 11,553,496 of OX327683.1, forward strand.
AAGTAGGGTCAGTTGAAAATAGACATATTTAAGATCATATTTCATATCATTTTTATGCTACACATTCATATCTAATCTATGTTATTGATTATGTTGGTTTAGTGACCATTGATGGGTTTAGTTGTGAATATGTGCAGCGAAGGTCGGTTTGATCCCATATTGATATAGTTAATGGACTAGATTATATCTAAGAAAATGTTTCAAGATAAGATGACATTTATTATGCACATCAAGATTTATAATGTATAATTGTTTCCAGATGACATATGTGGCAGTCCAAGTAGGAGATTTTAAGATTTAATATATCCTTTATATGGGCTCAAATATTAATAATAATTATACATTATGAGCTATATTTAATAAAGGTCAATTTAAGTGATCTATTTGGACAATCTCTTATTAGACTTTAGAGATATATAATTTGATATGGACTTATATGTGTAGAAACATAATATTAATTAGATTATGAGTGATGAGATAATAATTTAGACTAGTATATAAAGAACTCTTTTGACTTGTGGTCTCCAATTCAAATCAATATACGTAGAGCTCTTCTCCTATTTTTCATCACAGAGAGAGAACTTCATTGAGCCTATATAGATTTGATTGTGGAATGCCATTATACTCTTGGTACTCATTCAATGCTACTAATCTTCAAGTTTTAATTACCATAGATTCCTCAAATATATTTTTCTCAATATCCATTCCGATAATTTAATATGATAGATCTAATGTTATATTCATGTAGGTATAAATCTTATTTATGGTTATGTCTAGCATATACTTCTCATCAATGGTATTGGCACTAGAGATAAAGAAAGAAGTAATTGATTCTTTTTGGAAAAGTAAATATCCACTTTGGGTTCAATTGGAGTTGATATAATCATATAAAAGAGAAGTCCGATTCATCTTTATAGATGAGGTAGGTGAACTTTTTTATAACCACAAAAAAAAAATTATGTTTTTAATTATATACAAACAAAAATCAGTAGACATCTTGAGAAATTAACAAATATCCCATTAATTTTCATTCCCTTGTTGCAGGCAAGCTCAAGGGCCTACTCCTAATAACCATTTATATATTATCATGTGCTTGCATTGCATGAAGTTATTTTATGGTTGTCTATGAAAATGAAATAGCAAGAAAATGAAATTTTCTCCAAAATTTTAATTTAACCCCTAAAAGAGGACATTATTCAGTTGTCACCATCTTCTCTATGGGCTTTTAATGGTTTCAGTCTGATTGTTTGCATAAAGAAAGTATTATAAACATTTAAAAAAGCGGATATTTGGTCTTTTTTTTTATTGAACTAAAAACCTTTTGACACACTGACTAGTAATTGGAAGTGAATTCGTTAATGCACCAAAAAGTGAAAGTGAGGCTCACATATGCTCCCACAAAAGGAAGACTCAACTCTCAAAATTTATTTAGAGAGGAATCTTTTTTCTAGGTCTAGTAAGTATGGAACCCCACCTCAATCTCACAAATAAAATAATGAGGGGGAAATGCGGTATGCACTTAAGTGGCTATCAATAATGAATGCAACTACATACTTACATTAATTTGAAAAGGAAGTGGTAAAGTTATATTAATTATATGCACTTCATAAGTTTGGTTAATAACTTGAGTTTTCTCATCAACTACTACTAGTACTGTTAGTTTTGTCAAGTAAATATCCACAAAATCAATATGAAGAGGTCATCCAACAACTCTAACTGAAGCTCCTCATCTAGATTTTTGGTTAGCAGACAAGGAATATTATTTCCTGCGAGCTTACATTTAGAGCTCTTTGTGATACTACCAATCAGACATAATTTTTTCTTTAAAAAAAAAACTAAATAAGTACAATTTGAGATAAAAATTTAAGAAACTTCAAGTCATAAAACTTTTACTATAGAAAAAAAACTTTAATTTATACATGTGACACAATTACTTTATTTTTCACTATAAAAAGTCTCCAAAAGGAAATATATATTATAAGACTCCACGAGGTTTAATATATATGTTATTCTAAACCACAACCAACACCCCCCTAATGAAAGTCAAACCAATTGCAGGCCTAGGCCCGCCTCCAAGTATGGCCTAAAGATAGAGACCGAAAGCACCTTAGGTTAGTCTAAGTTAGTTAGGGTATCACTGAGATGCCTTAGGCTAGTCCAGGTTAGTTAGGGTACCATCGAGGCACCATATGCTAGTCCAGGTTAGTCAAGATACTACCAAGGCGATTTTGAGTTGTCCCATCTTTAGGGTTGCCCCAGGTTTTTCTTTATCATTCAACTCTAACTAGCTTTAAACCTGAGAAGCACGTCAAACTTTAATTAATCCCTATTTATAAGGAAATAATCTAAAAAATAAAGGAAGAGAGTCAGCACATCCCCATAAGGCAAGTAATCATAATCTCCAGCATATAATACCAAGGTGATTGGCCCAAATTTTGGGACATTGTCCCGTCTTTAGGGCTGCCCCAGATTTTTCTTTATTATTCAACTCCAACTAGCTTTAAACCTGAGCAGCACGTCAAACTTAATTAATCCCTATTTATAAGGAAATAATCTCAAAAATTAAGGAAAAGAGTTAGCACATCCCTATAAGGCAAGTAATCAAAATCTCCAGCACACAATACCAAGGTGATTGGCCAAACTTTTGGGACGCAATCAACTGAAAATCAAGGGAGTAATAGCTTGGTCTCCACCCATAATTCTCAAAGTTTACATGAAGGAAACGAGACTATAAAATAGGAAAAAAAACAACAAAAATAGGTAATGTCACTTTTCTAAATAAAAAATACTCTAAACAAAACACTGTTTGAATATTGACTTAGTCATCGGAGAACCATCACCAGAACTACCACTGGTGAGATCATAACCAAGCTTTCTTTGTTTTTTGCAAGGAAACACCAAAACAGCTATAAGTAGGACTAATTTCATCCTAACCCAACTCAACAATGTCCAATGATATTCCTCCAAACAAATAAATTTAAAACTCATTGACCCAGAAAACTAGTTTTTCTAATCAACAGTTTTTGGTGCCATTTGTGGAAAACGAATGAAAAGCCTTGTCAACCTCTATCTAAAAATAAAATGACCAACCATTCAAAAAGTAGTGTAGAAAACCATCAATTTTGACAACAGATTGAAAATCCCAATAGAGGTAACAAAAATCGGCAAAACAACTTTTAAGAGAATCTGACCTTATAAGCTGGAACCTCAACGTAGGGCAGACTCTAAGAGAGGTTGTGGCTGATAAGGGAAGAGAGAGAGAGGAGATGAAAAAGCTATTGGTTGAGATATTAAGGCATCATAGAGAAGGGAACAAAGAGGAAGGGGTATGGAGTGAACATTAGGTGGGGGAGCAACCAAATCCTATGACCCAATACTCACCAAGTCTATTAACCTAAGTTTTTGGGGAGGGGAGGATGAAGGTCCCTCGCCTATCAATCAGTGGGTTAAAGTGCAGTCATATAACAAAGAAGCATGATGACTCCCCAGTTAGAGATTCAGATTACATGTTGAGATGAGGAATGAGAATCGGGGGGCTAAAAGAGACTGAGAGAAGAGTTCAGGGGGAAACCAAGCTATAACCACCCATTAAAGATAAGATCTGAAGATTAGAAGAGCATGTTGCAGAACCTACTCAAGTAGAAAGAGAAAAATGAATACCCTTCTCTCAAGAAAATAGAAAGGAATTGAAAGTTCCTATTAGTTGATGAGCTAAGATATGGAGCTCCTGAATGGGTTCAGGCTGCCGAACTTGCCAATATACCGAAAAGTATCTAACCCTAAATACTATGTAGACCAGGTCAATAGACCAATTTTTTATTACAAGTCTGAGACATGACCAAATGTATAGATTATTTTATATGAATCTAAAAGGACCCATCCTCCTCTAGTACTAAGGACTGAAGCTGTCAAGTATTTCATCCTATCATAAACTCATAAAGAAGTTTGTATAGCAATTTCGTTGGTCCTGTGAGGTAGCAAAGGATCTCAGACAGTTGAGAGGAGTCAAACAAGTAAGGACGGAGAGCTTGAGGGAATATGTGAAAAGATTTGATGAACACATGAAAATGCATATTTATTAAGAGATTCAATCACCATTTAATGTCACTAATTTTAGCATTTTTGTACTTTTAGCTTGAAATAAAGTGTTCTCCTTAAATTATGATTAATGAATGTTATTTGCACAGGTTTAGGTAAAATGGACATAACTCTCAATGTAGAAATCGAAATGAAGAAATTTATGAACCTAGAGTAACATGACCCAATCGTACACAATCTTGAAGAATAGTGGAAAAGCCAAATCCAACATGTTATGGGCCAAAAAATTAAAATACAATAGAATCGGGCTACAACTTTCGCCTAGCTTGACCCAACTTATGTGTTTAGACCGTATCTCACAAAATACATACTCAATTGGTATAATTCTTGAAGCTATAAAATAATGACTTAATTATGAACAACTCTTATGTTGATGGTAAAGTCCAAATCAGCCGTTATCATGGACCAAATTGCATTGCAAGTGGGTAAAATGGTTGTTGGCCGAAATCTGATGTATCTTTAGAATTTTGCTCATAACTCATTGGATACTCATCCAATTTAAATGAACTCAATGCCTATAGAAAGAAGAGACAAAATAATACAACTTTCATGTCGGCCACAGAGGCTACATCTGTAGTAACCAGTATCCACAACCGGTAAGAATAAGTATATATATATATATATATATATATATAAATATACATATTTTATTTGTATGTGGGTGATACTTGATTTATGTATTTTTATTAGTAGTGCTTGTTTAGGTTAAGAACATACTATTAGTATTGGGTTTATTTGCAAGACTTTAGATTTATTTTAAGGACCAAATTGTAATACTTTGATAGTTTTAGGGGCAAATTTGTAAATACCAAAAATTAGCCTCTTAGTATAAAAATACACTTTTTAAACTCTAATTCACTCCTTTTGGTCGGGCTACCTCTTTTAGAGTGAGAAAAGAGAGAAAGAAAGGGGAGAGAAAGAGAAGAAGAAGAAAAAAATTGGAATTTAAGCTTTAAGAGGTATATTATAACCCTTTCTTAGTTTCTTGGCTTTAAATTAGTTAATTTCTTTAAGTTTTAATTTTTGAAAATATGTAAAATTGAGGATTTGATGTGTATTTCGTAAGATATTATGAGAATTGATGATGATCTATGTAGATAGCTTGATAAATCATGATAAATTGCAAAATTTCTATATGATAGTCTCTTGATCCAGGAATTTTATACATTTTTGTGATTCGATTCTGGTTTTTAATTTTGAGTATATGAAATTAGATATATTTATAATTATTTAGTACTTTGAATCGATTGAAAATTACAGAAATTGAATTTGTAGTGAATTTACCAAAATGACCCTGAAATTCTAGAAATTTCCTGTGTTAACAATAAGATATAGTGACAAACAATTTTTGATCTGCTTAATGATCTTCAAAAATTAATAATTTATGGAATATGATAAATTTATATGTCTAATATGATATATGTAAAATTGATAATTTAGATCAATGTGGTTAAATTGTTATGACTTTCTAAAGCGTATCAGCTCATTGCAGTATTTGATTTACAAAGTTTTAAAGCTATGAAATAAAATAGTTTTAAAATACTTTTGGCAGGGAATTTGAAGTGAAATATTTATCATGAATTGAAATATGTGTCAAGAGTAATTATGTGATAGTTGTATAATTTTTGAGTTAGTATATGAGTTTATAAAATTAGGAGACTGAATACGGTTCAGTAAATATCTTGATCCCGCTAGAATAATAGTTTAGATTTGATGGTGTTTATGACATGGATTGTGTAAGAATTATGATATAATATTCATATATAAGAAATATATATGAGTGAAGAAAGATATATTCTGATTTTGGAATAATTGGACATCATTTGATGTATAAAATTTTTTTGTTAAGTATAAGTGGTCAGAATGACAGGTTTTGAGAAACCTAGTAATTAAACCAATTCGATGTAATAAGTGTAATATGTGTAATTTTGTAAGCTATTTAAAGTGTTTTGTGTGAATGTTAAGGCTTATGAAAGGATTAATCGCTATTGATAGGTTAAGGAAAATTAAACCTTGTACCCGAAAGTGTTAAGAGGTAAGTATACTAGACTTTTATTGAAATCACAATAAGCATAGTAATTGTCTATGTATAATTTTGTAAATGTGCTTAGAAATATATTTATGTTATGCCAAAGTATATTTGATATGAAATGTGAAAGACATATGTTTATGAATGTGAGCATTGACATTGAGCATGGACATATATGTGTTTATGAAAGTGAGCTTTCAAAATGAAATGTGTTTAACAAAAAAAGCTTTTAAAGTGAAAAATGTCCATGAGATATGTTTTGTGTTTTGAGGATGCTTGAACTCGCTATTTACTTAGTAGGCACCTTATGTGATTTATGGAGCCTTTATGTATGGTATTTTCTTTGGGATTGGCATATGTTATGTGTTCCGTATGTAGGGAGGATCCTATTGGCACCTAAAGGAAGATTGAGTCATCACATTTGTGTGGTGGCGTATTGGTGCATGTGAGATGACTCACCGATGATCAGGGTGAGGGTTTGGCTCTTACCTTCAGGCATGAGCATTATATATATGAAATTTAAACCTCACTTGTACTATTTCTCTTATACGGTATGTCACCTACGAGTGATATGGCTCATTATGTGATATGTGATATGAAATTCCTACTAAGTAGTAGTTGAGTGATGGTATTCCTATTATATGTTTTGAAAGAATGTGTAAGCGCTTACCTGACATGTGATTTGATAAGATTATGGTTTTGATTTATCACAGCATATCATACATATGCATTGTGTATAAATATGTATTTGTATTTTGATATATGAAAAATTAGTATGCTTACAGAGTTTTATATTCATTATAGTTTATGGTGATTTCAGGTAAATAAAGTACATGTGTGCTTAGCAGATTTGGCAAGGCTTCTACTATCCGTTGGGTTCTCTAAGTTGTTAGGTTGCTAAGTGTTTTATTTGTGGACACATAGTTTAAGATATTTGATTTGTCCCTATTGAATAAATACTTATGTGTTATTTTATTAAGTGTGGTTATGGGTTGATTTTAAGTAAGAATTTGCAATGAATATATTCTGGGCTTCCGATAACAAAGTTGCTACTGGTGATGTAGTAGAGTGTTAATCTCTGAGAAAATTCTGCATATCTCCGGTTTACTAATTGCCCCAGTCATAATTTAATTGTTATAATTCTGAAAAATTGAAATGAATGTTTAAATATTGTCAATAATTGTTTATGTTTATATTTTTAAACATGAGACTAACCCGTAAACAAGAATTTAAGAATATACTAGAAACAATAAGATTGTATGTGTGCTCATTATTGAATGAATGCAAGTTATGTCATGTGTCAGATCTTTTGGGTCTGGAGCGTGACAACATCGGTCATTTACGTTATCAAAAACGTGCTGCAAGTAGGTGAACGAGTTATTGGCCTAAAATTATTGAAGATTGATGTCACACATGACATATTTCCATTCATTGCCTATATAAGGAGACTCTTAGGATGTTTTTAACATTAGATAATTATCTCTTCTTTTCTTTTCATTAACATGTATTGTAATTTAGGCTAGAGTTCTTGACAAGGCTAAGAGATGAACTTTTATGTGTAATAAATCTACTTCTATGTTTTGATTCATTGTCAAGAGCTACAAATGTTTGTAAGTTTGATTTTGATTAAACTCTTATCTATTTTATTTTCTATAATCCAAAGGTTATAATTCTTATGTCTCATATATGTTTAGTCATGCTTTTCGTATGTGATTCTTGTTGAATTATAATTTTTATTGGTTACATTATTTTATATGTTAATCTTTTACTGCAATATTGTCAAATTGATATACTGTCGATCTTGTGTAACATGTAAGGGCAATAAATGTTTAATATTCAAGTTGATCTTTTACTGCAATATTGTAAAAATGATATATTGTCGATCTTAGATAACTTGTATAAATAAACATGATTTATGTTAATATTTGCAAAAGAGTTTAGTCATATCAAATGCATGTGCTATTAAATGTGCTATATTTTAGTTATCTTTCGATTGATTGTTTAGATGTAAAACTGTCAATTGAGTTATAAACATCGAATCAAAGTGTAGAGTAGATTTATAAAGCATAATTGTGATTCTCAAAGCCTTGCTTAAATTATCATAAGATATTTTCCTGACCATTCTATCTCATCCACTTAAATCAATTAATTTTATCCTTTGCTACCGCTTTAATATTTTACTTCACCAACCTATTTTGCTAAGAGCTTCCTCGTGGGATTGACACCTTAATCTATACTGTGATAGTCGCGTTATATTTTGAGCGTAAACAAGATTCCACAGAGAAGTAATCGCCTTCAGGGCGTTTAATCACCTGGTAGCTTTGGAAGCCTTAAAGGCTGACCTAAAACTAAACCAGTTTTTGGTAACACCTGTATGAGATTCATATCCCTAGATATATTGTTGCTTATAATGAAGCACTTAAGGATATTGCCATAGAAGAAGAGAAAGAGGCAAAAAGAGCAGCATCGGCTGATGTGGCTCAAGGTTGACCTCGAGAGGTTGAGGAAAGGTATCCGGGGAGAAAAGAGAGAATCCTGCCACTGATCTTTAAGCACCCATAGGTAGACAAGCCAGATGGATCTCGCCCCTAGATAAATCATGCAAACTAGTTGGATAAGATTCGCCTATGGGCAAATCACCCCAATTCGCCAGGCAGGGCTTACCTTTGGCACAATAAGGTGAATCGACATAGGGATTCGAGAAAAGCAAAACAACAACACCTAGAGGAGATGCAACATAGGGTCACTCGGATTGGTGACTTTATTCCCCTAGTTTCCTATTTGAAAGATATTTAAGAGCATATTAGGGGTTAGGTTATACTCACCAAAGCTTCACCCAAATAGAAACTTAAGCAATAGACAAACCCGAGAAGCAGATACAAATTCCACCAAAGTATGGGGCATGACATGAGTGAATGTTATGAACTAAAAGTAGGTGGACTCCTTGATAAAAAACAGTTATCAGGATGAATTTTGAGCAGACCGCCAGTGCATGAGCCAGTCTTTGAGTACCTTGATCGGGTCTACTTCTGAGTCAATGATGATCATCTTAGAAGGGCTAATACTAGCAAGAGATTCCAATGACAAAGAAAGAATTACTCGAGGTATTTGATGGTAGGGTACTAGGTGATGTGTAATGTCTGGGTACCTAACATGTCATGATTATAAGAGGTTCCTATCATGTTCACAAAGGAAGATGCTTGAGAAATAAGCTATCTGCATGATGATGCACTAATGGTAATTGTTCAAGTGGTGGTATGAAAGTCAATTGAGTATTTGTTGATCCAATAAGCTCGATCAATATCATATTCAATAAGGCACTAGATGAACAAAAAATCAAGGATTTGAGAATAGAGATAACGCAAACCCAACTACAGGGGTTCAAGGATAGTTGTGCAATACCCCTTGAAATGGTGAATCTGTCCATAACCTTAGGTGAGAAGCCTTATATAAAAATTATTATGACTAGCTTCGTTATAGTAGACTAGCTATTCTCATTCAAACTGTTACTCAGGTGGCCCTTTATAAGGAACACTAATGCGACTCTATCCATACATTACTTGAAGCTTAAATTCATAGTAGAGAAAGAAATTGGGGACATGTAGGGTGATTAGAAGATGGCCATGAGTTGTTATGCTGTGTCGGTCGAAAGAACTTTTTGCATCTTGGTTGTAAACCCACAGGAGAGTAAGATGGAATCACCAAGTCTTGGAGAAGAGTTATGCTTAGTCCAGGTAAAACCTGACGCCCCAAACAAAATAGTGAAGATTAAATCATAGTTTAAACCCGAGGTCAAGGAGAAATTTTCTACATTAGTAAAATAATTCTCATACATTTTTGCATGGTGACTTGAGGACATGTCAGGAATTGATCTATCTCTACCATCTTACGTACTGGCCGTCAATCTCACATTCAAACCTGTAAAATAGAAAAGAATTTTCAATCAAGAAATGAATGAGGCAATAGCTGCGAAAGTGGAGAATTTGATAGTTGCAAGATTTATCAAAAAGATTCATTACCCCGAATGTCTATCTAATGCGGTCGTGGTTAAGAAAGCTAATGGGAAATAGAGATTGTGTATTGATTTCATTAATCTAAATAAAGCATGTCCTAAAGATAGTTTTCCACTTCATAAGATAAAGTAGCTAGTGGATTTAACGGTTAAGCATGAGATGCTAAGCCTTATGGATACCTTCTTTGGGTACAATGAGATTTAAATGATCCCACTAAATAAGGAAAAAACGTCATTTGTTACACATTAAGGGACCTACTACTATAAAGTGATACCGTTCGATCTCAAGAACACAAGGGCCACATATAAGAGGTTAGTAAATAAGTTGTTTAAGCTTTTAATAAGGAAAAACATGAACGTATATGTAAACAATATGATTGTAAAGTCTACTAGATCTAGAGATTATGTAGGGGACCTGAGAGAAATCTTTGAAATCCTAAGGAAATATCAAATGAAGTTAACCCCGATAAATATGTTTTTACAGTGAATTCGAGGAAATGTATGGGCTTCATGGTCAACAAAAGGGGTATAGAAGCCAACTTTGACAAAATTAGAGCTATTATAGAGATGAAATCCCAGAGTATTGTCAAAGAAATCCAGCAATTCACAAGTAGGGTGGCAATATTAAGTCGCTTCATCTTTCAAGCAACAATAAATGTTTTGAATTCTTCTAGGCCATCGAGAGGAGGGAGAAGAATATATGAACCCAAGAATGTAAAGAAGTCTTCTAGCAGCTCAAGGTTTATATTTCTTAGCTTATCCACTTTGTTGTCCCCACCCAAGGGGACTAGTTGATCTTATATCTCAATGTGTCTATATGGACTATAAGCTTGGTATTTGTTAAGGAGAAGATAAGAGTCTAGAGACCACTACATTTGCCAACAAGTCTTTTATGGACCCAAAATACCGATACCTCTTAACAGAGAATTGGTCCTAGCTTTGATTATGTCAAGAAAGACGTTACATCCTTACTTCCAAACTCACACCAACGTGGTACTAACTGGTCAACCCTTAAGACAAATCCTACACAAGCCTGATTTATTAGGACAACTAGTTAGATGGGCGACAGAGCTGAGCGAGTTTGACATACAATATAAACTGTGAACAACTATCAAAGGACAAGCTTTGGCTGACTTTGTGGCTGTTGGTGTTTATGCAAGTATATGTTTAACCTAAGTGCAAGTGCACGTTATCGCTAACAAGTAATAAAGTGTGAAGGGTGTTGTGTTGACGTATTTCAGGGTGTATGCATGTAATTGTGTACATATTAAAAAACTAAACACATGTATCATATACACAAATTTCTCAGCATCATTAAACATGTAATCAACATATACATATGTACTTAAATTCTTAACAACTTAAGAATACATAAAACATACCTTTGAAGACCTCCGATGAAGATTTCAATTCCAGATTTCTTTGCTCCAACTTTGAGCTCACCTTGAAGTGCACTTTTGTTCAATTCTAGTTTACAATAATTCAGTGGAATTGTGAAGCTAGAATAACAGCAATATAATCTCCAGCAACAAGGTTTGTATAACTTGAAAGAAAAATAAGAAGAATTTATTTTTCTTTCTCCTTTGATTTTTCTCACAAGTCTTTGTTCAATAAAAAACTCTCTTAAAACCAACTCTTGCATTGAAATTGATTTACACACTTGTTAACACAAATGAAACCCAACCATTTTTAGTGCTCTCAACACTTCACAAGTGCTCCACCAAAAATAGATTAAATGGCCAACTTCCAAAACGATTTTTGGTAGCTATTTTAATGGTCTAATAAAATTAACCATTAATTACAAAACGGTGCTCTACTTAATTTAATTTATGTTTATCAAATTAGGCATGTCTTCCATTTAAGAATAAAATAACAAATAAATAAAATCATATTTTATTTATTTAAATAATATTTATTTAATTATTCAAAAACTATTTGAATAATTAATATTTACCTTATTTGATTTTACTAACATGGTTAATGGGTGAATTTATGGTAAAACAATTCATGGATAAAATTATGTCACTTGTTAACATCTAATTAGTTAATAACTCTTATCAACCAATTAAATGATATACTTAACATTTAAGTCTAAACAAGTGCACAACCCGAGGAACCCCGAAACATATTTTCGGTATGCTGGAATTTCTAAGATGGAACTGTTCAATCCATTATGCTGCCCCAGTGCACAATGAGTACACTTCATATTGTGAGACTCTCTAGGTCCACACCCGAATTGTCATATGGAACTCCTCCATACGTCCGTAAACGATGCCCCACACACACGTTACGGATATTACAAAGTGGCGCGTTAGACCATAAAAGTTGAGGTTATAACATATTCATATAATTCCTCCATCATTTATATCCAGGTAGAGCAGAGATATAGATCAAAACCGTCAAATCTCCATATGCCCAACCGAAAGCTTATCTCTAGAATTGTATTTCAATAAATAATATTCCCAAATACTTTTGTAATATTATTTATCCCTAGGGTTAAACTCTTTTCCCGAGAATTACTGCTTATGGCGATAAGACTTTCTGAGATACAATCTTTAGAGCATTAGGATATAATACTCACCAAAATGAGCTGATGGATCCCATATCTATGCACACCGAACTTCATGATCATCGGACCATACCCAGTGATACCCAGCGGTCAGACCATGAAAGGTTTCTGACATGTGTGGAACCAAAGTATAGTAGATCACTCACAAGCCCACTGAGGCACTCAGGTCAAAGGATCATGAATACTACTCAACTCGAAAGACCCTCAATTGATGGCTTTATTGGATATCTATTGGAGATCTTTGTGAGTCTGTTCAGTATTCAGTTACTACTGAATACCTGTATCTCTATACGAGCTTCCACTAATCTCATAGTTTGTTAAGATTAACCATCGAGATCATCCAGATATAGACATACACCAATCTATATATTTATTAATGTATTCACTAACAGACCAGCATTAGTGAAGATAGATCAGGAACATAATATTTGAGAACATATTTGCATAATGACATTTGCTAGTACTATTTACAACTCTTTGCAACTACGTCATTACTAATATATTCTTAGGTATTTGTCCCATTTCAGACAAGACTCTAACTCTTTAGATATCGCTGACTCTTATAACCTGATAACTCTTATCAATGCCAACTCTTAGCATTATAACTCTCAGCGTTGCTAATTCTTAGCACTAATCTAAACTCATTTAGACCAGATCTGAACTCTTTCAGATCATACAATATCTAAAACGTTACAAGTATCTTACCATATATAAAATATAATTAGCGATTAAATAAAATGATAATACTAGTATAAATATTAAATAAATATTCATACATAAAGGAATGGCACGTAAGCACAAATTCGAACATGTTGATCTTACGAGGACTAGTACTTCACTCTATTCAAGTATTAAAATTAATTCTCCTATTGTTATCCAAAAAAATTGATTCAATTAATAGTGAAATTAAATGCTAAATTAATAACTAACTAAAAAAGATACCAATTCCAACACACTTAATATAAATGAAGTTTAGGACGTGTAGCTATCACTTAATCCGTGCTTGTTATGGATATACTTTGAATAACAACTCTTGGTTAACTATTGGTTACTACATTAGGCTCGTCGCAATCTTTTTCTGATGGTCAAGTGATTATACCCCAATTAACTCAATATCAATATTCCTATGATATCAAGATTAAATTGAATTCATTAAGTTCAGTTATCTTAATCATGCATGCCAACTAGATATATTCATATCCTAATTTGTCCTAGGCTATTCAATGAGATATTTTTTCTAAGTTTATCTCAATGAATCCAACATTCATACATAAGATTGGCTAGATCAAATGCAAGCATTAAGTACCAATAAAATGAAAAACAACTAAGTTCATGCATTCAAAGTTGAAATATTTACAAACACATAGTTAAGTTCAAGTCTAAAATCTTAGCCAAGTGGATTTAGTTCAATATAATGAAGTTTAGGAACTAGATTACATGATAAAATATAATGAAACCAAGTTTAGATCACAAAAATAAAGAAATGAAGTTTAGATGATCTTTCCAAGCCTTGGCTCCAATGCTTCTCTTGCAAGAAATAACTTCCCTTTAACTGTGTTAATCTTTCTCCAAATGCTTTCTAAGTGTTGAAATATAATTTCTTGCAGTCTAAAGGTGAGATTTTTAATGCTCACTCAATACTGAGTTGAAGGTGAATCGTCCTCTTCATGATAGCTTACGATGCCCCCTACATTAGTAATTGTGATGCTATAGTAGCTAAGCGCAAGTACACGCCATCGTATCAAGTAATATAGGATATTAAATCCAAGTATCGATCCCACAGGGACTATGCGATCTAATTCTATAAATTAAATACTAAAATTATACCTACTTAACTTTTATTTAGAAAATCACAATCTGAAATTTATTTAACTAATCTAATTCTATCAATTAACTTAAACAAAATCAAAGAGTAGAATTCACAAATAAAAATAATCTAGGGTTTTGACTAGTCCCCTAATATTTTATTGGACTCACTAACTACTTAGTTAATCCTTTAATACCAATTGATTAGCTTAAACACTAATCTCATCACAAGCCTCTGTCGATGGTCAAATGACTATATTACACATTTTAACAAGCACCTATATGTCTATGGTAATCAAATCAGAATGTAATTCGTTAAGATCAAGTCTAAATTATACCATACATACCACCCAAGTATATGTCTATCCTAGATAGAACTCATAGTTGTTATCCTATGATCATGCATCAAACTATCATAGGCTAAACATATGAATCCATCCGTCAAGTTCATTATGGTTCCTCAATCATTCATAATATTGATCAGGTATAATGAAAGCATTAAACATAAGATAGAATGAATCAATTAAATGTATTAAGTTCATAAACTAAAAATTAACACAATCTAAATCCATACTATGTTCACATAATCTAACCCTAGATGAACAAATTAACCTATCACAAAACTAAAAGTATCAAACCAATTCATAAATATCAACAAGAACAAGAACATAATGATAAAGAAAGATAAGAAAAACTAATCAAAGTGACTCATTGATGTGTTTTTCCCTCAATCTTGACTTGAAGCTTGAATCTTGATCTTGGTTATTAACTCTTTGGTTTTGATCTTTGATTTGTGTTGTGAATTCTCTCTCTAAGTTTTTGCCTCTCTTTTTTCTCTTTTTCCTCTCCCTCTTAGGGTTTTTTGGCTTTCTATTTATAGGTTTTTTATCTTCTAAATAGTGTTCATGAGTTATTGTAGCAAAATAATGCTCGTACACACTGTAGCAAAATACTGTTCCTATGCCACTGTTCACCACCGCGAGCGCCGTGGCACTCAGCTACTGACCTGGGCGCTGCGGCACTCAGTCGCTGACTTAGTGTCC
The DNA here is from genome assembly GCA_946807835.1 of Ailanthus altissimus. Lineage (NCBI taxonomy): Eukaryota > Viridiplantae > Streptophyta > Magnoliopsida > Sapindales > Simaroubaceae > Ailanthus > Ailanthus altissimus. The sequence goes on from OX327683.1 coordinate 11,569,053, forward strand.
ATTTTGTATTTTGAGCGTAACTTTTTTGTTTGACGTCTGATTCACCTCCCGTTTGTTCCTATACATTAAATGTTCCATCGTTCATCTATTTATGATCAAAAACCACAATTAAATATTCAAATATTTATGATTTGAAGTAAAATACGAAAGTTGGATACAAATTATACTAGTGCTTTTACACCCCTATCAGCCACTTGCTCTCTTCATCAGTAATCTCAATAGATCATTGCAGGGATACCTTGGTGACTCTAAATGTTTTGGACCATCTAGAGTTAAGCTTTTTCGAAAATAATTTTAGCCGAGACTTGAACAACAGTACTTGCTGTCCATGATGGAATTCTTTTTCAGCTATCTTCCTATCATGCCATTTCTTTGTCTTCTCTTTATACAACTAGGCATTTTCATAGGCTTGGAGCTTAAACTCATCTAACTCATGCAGTTGCAACAAACTCTTCTCCCTGATTGCTTGAGCATTAAAATTCAAAGCCTTGAAATCTTATTATGCCTTGTGCTCTAACTTAACTGGTAGATGGCAAGCTTTTCTATATACTAATTGATATGGAGACATTCTAATAGTTGTTTTAAATGCCATGCGGTATGCCCACAATTCATCATCTAGTCTTATAACACAATTCTTCTAGCTAGCTCCACAATTTTTTCTAAAATGCACTTTATCTCCTAGTTTGAGACCTCTGCTTGGCCATTTATTTATGGATGATAGGCTATTGCTACCTTATGTCTTATCCTATATTTTTGAAGAAGGGATGAAAAATACTTATTGTAAAAGTGTGACCCCTCATCAGTTATAATAACCTTTGGACTGCCATGCCTTTTGAAAATATTTTTGTTAAAAAATCTCAACACCACCTTGGCATTATTTGTGGGGAGCGTAACTACTTCCACCCTCTTAGGCACGTAATCAACCATCATCAAGATTTATTTGTTCCCCATGGATGAGATGAAAGGACCCATAAGTCAATACCCCAAACATAAAATATTTTCACTTCTAAAATGCTATGTAGGGATATTTCTTGCCTTTTTAAAATGGTTCCGATCCTTTGACACCTATCACACCTTAAGACACATATGTTTGCAACCTTAAATAATGTTAGCTAATGGAATTCACATTGTAGCACCCTTACTACTTTTTTATTATCACTAAATGTCCTCTATAATCTGAAGTATGACAATGGTGCAGAATACTCTGTACTTCCTCCTGAGGCATACATCTGCTCAACAACTGATCTGCACACAGCCTAAACAAAAATGGCTCACCCCTGAACTTATGGCTCCAGGGGTTTGTGAACGACCCCAAGGGAGACTTGGAGTTGAATACTGGGAAAATTTTCCTATGAGCACTACCTGTTCCACCTTAATTACTTCAGATGCTTCTTCCTAGGCCTTGACAAGAAAACCCCAAGCCTGCCTCTGAGGGCTTGTGCTTCATCGACTTCTCAAGCTATCTTGTCCTTGGCCCTTCTTTAGATTACCCTATCTATGATCCATTCTTGAGTTGCTTTGCCCTCCTAATCCTAGGCTATCATACCCTTAACCCCCTCTAGGGCTATCATAACCCTCAGTATCGTGGGCAGGTTGACCCCTAAACCCTCGACCGTGACCGCTACTATGGATGAAGTCCAGAACCCCTTTAGGGTCCATATCTTAGGGCGTTCCCCCCGAGCCTTCTGTTCTCGCCCTTTTCCTTTGACCTCCCCTTGGTCCTCTACATCCCTTCATAAGCAACCAAACAAGGACCCAGAACATTGTACTATAAAATGACAAGAAGTAATGATAAACTTACTTTAGCTTCATGATACATTTTAAGAAAGTTTGGGTATTAGACTAGTCTAGTAAAGACTTGTCATAGAGAGAAGATATCCATTTGGGGTGATGTATTCTAGAGCAGCCTCTAACTGAGCAAGACTAAGTTAGACACTTCTTGATCGATCACACAAGTTACTGAAATGTTCAAAAGAAAAAAGTGTTAGGTGAGTTCAGAAAGGCAGAAGAGCACACAAGAACAAAGAAAGAACCTGTTTTTAAGGTAAAATTGAAAGGAACGACCCAAGTATCCCTTACTCACGATCAAATGACCTCTTAACCCTAATTACCGCCACAAAATACCAAATTTTCTTTCATCCCTTAATGGAAGAAGGACAACTAGAAACCAGGTTATAAATCATGCGAAAGAAAAAAATAGTAAAAACCTATATGCTTCACAACACTGCGATGAAAGTTGTAAAAGACGTAATGCCCGACCATAAATCTTCATAAGTTCGGACCAAGTTAAGAAGAAGTTACTTCTAGGCAGGCTAACATCCTGGCGAAATATAACTTCAAGGGAGTCTGAGCCCTAACCTAAGAAATTTAGCGTGGATCATTACCTCACCATACATGGGGTTGCTCGAGTAGTTATAAGGGGACAAGAGCCTTATCGTTACCTTCTCAAGGATATTATACATGATCTTGAGGCTAGTAAGGTTAGTCTCAGTTATATCATATTGTTAATGCCTAAGGTCTAATTTGAACCTAGGCTCCTCGAGGTCACTATCCTCTAACCCTTCATTCTCAAGTTCATAGTGGGGGTCCTCCTTTACCCCCTCCTTGTTACTACTCTTATCATTACCATTGTATAAAGATGGGTTTCTTGGCTCTATGGTCAGGGTCAGCTCAAAAAGTGAGGCTATTTCATTACATCTTGAGGTGGGGGCATCACTGCCGTCTCTTCCAATCCCATGTGTCCTCCTAATAAGTAGGACCCTTTTACTTCTATTTCTTCCTCTACAAGCATATTGACATGAGAAAGATTGATGTTTGAGGTATTTTTATTTCCTAAAGTTGTTAATTTATATTTTATAAAGACTATATGATTGGGAAAATAATGGTAGGACAATCACATTGACAAACACAGCGATGCTTCAGAATATGCCAAAATAAAGCAACAATGGTAAGATATAAACAAAGAAACAGTAAGTACCAATACAGAGACACGCGTGACATAAGTAAAAGTGAAAAGAAGGGAAATACTAACCTTGTGGGGCGTAGAATCAAAGGAAGCCCACAAAGAGTAGTCTTTCTTCCTTGTTGTAGCAATATCACTGTTAAGATTGATGCTTACGTGCCATCCCTGAATGTATATAAACTTATTATTTATACAAGTGTACATTTCTATTAAATCGCTAATGCCTATTTAAATGGTACTATGCAATGTAACATTACAAACATTGTATGATCTGAAGGAGTTTAAATATAATCTAAATGAGTTTAGATAAGGGCCCACAGTTGGTCATACTGAGAGATATAAATGCTAAGTGTTAGCACAACTAATTGTTAGTTGATTATAATACTTAGTAAAGATTTAAAAGTTGGAGTCTTATTTGTAATGGGAGATAAACCCGAAAATATACTAGTAACTGCATAGTTACAAGAGTTGCAATCAAGTGCCAGAAAATGTCAGTTGCACAAGCATGTTCTCGAATATTATCCTCGATCTATTTCTACCGATGTGGGTTTGTTGATGGATATCTTTATATAGATTAGCATATGTCATACCTATAGGGTATAGATGGTCGTTCTTAACTGACTGTGAGCTTAGAGCTTATATTGGCATATAGGTATCCATTTATGACTAGATATAAGACGAACTCACAAGGAACTCCGATAGACACCCTATGTAAGCCGTTAACAGAGGGTCCTCTCAAGTTAAGTAATATATGTGGTCCTTTGATCTGAGTGCCATAGTGGACTTGTAAGTGATCTACCATACTTAAGTTCCACGCATGTCACATACCTTTCATGGTGTGACTGCTGAGTGTTGTTGGGTATGGTCCGATACTTATAAAGTTCGGTGTCTATAGATATGGAATCCGTCAACTTGTATAGGAAGTTTGATATCCAGATTCTTTGAGACTGTATCTCAGAAAGTCTTGTGGCCACAAGCGTTAATCCTCGAAAATAGTTTCGCCAGGGTAGAACAATATGGCAAAGGCGTTTGTACATATTGTTCAGTGAGATACAAATCTGGAGATAGGACATGGATAAGCATATGGGGATTTGACGGTGATAATCTATATCCTCAGCACATCCAAGATATCATGACGGAAAGACTATACGTATGCGTTGTAACCTCAACTTGCATGGTTCAACGTACTGATTTGTATATTCGTGATGTGTGTATGGGGCATTGCTCACAGACTCATGGAATAGTTTCATTTGACGAATCGGGCATGGTCCTAGGGAGTTTCGCGATATTGAGTGTACTCGTTGAGCACTAGGGCAGAGTACTGGATTAAATTGTTTAATCTAGTAATATTCAGCACTACCACGGGAATGTGTGCGTGTCTGTATTTAAACGTTAAATACAACAATTAGTCAATAATTATTATTTACTAATTGTATAATGACACATAGCGTATTGTGAACCCTCGGTTGAGTTTACACAAGTATGAAATTTGGTGGAGCCAGCTAAGGGGTATACTTGGTAACTATTCATGATAGGTAAAATGGTCATTTCAAACAATAATTATTTCATTGTTAAATAATAATAATATCTCATTTAAATATTTTATTAGATAATATTATATATATTAATGCATGATAATTGTCATGCATTTATATATATAATATTTATTTTATTATTATTATTTCCCTAAGTGGCCAATTTTTATTTATTTTAATATATAATATTATTATTTTATTATAGTGAGATATATATATATATGTGTGTGTGTGTGTGTGTGTGCAAAACTCTAGGAAGCAATTAAGAGTTTGCTTCATTTTCATTTTGTTGTTGCCTTTGAAACAAAGAAGGATCATGTTACTTTTAAAAGGGTGGTCGGCTATGTAAGAAGAAAAGGATGAAGAAATTGTTTCTTTTTCTTAAATTTTAAGTGTTGAAATTATAATTCAACATCTTGTCTTATTAGCCTAACCATTAAATAACAATAAGCTATTATTTTATTAATCAAGAGTTGATTAGTGGTAAACACATAGCTTGAGGTTTAAGTGTTAAACTAGTGCTGGATTTAGAGTTGTTGTTCTAGCTTACTAAGCCCAATGAGTTGGTGACTGGAATTGCCAACGGGTTGATCTTTAGGCGAACTCTTAGGATACACGTGTAAAACGTTACACGTTTCGATGATTTCTCAACCCTTCAAATATATTAATATAATATTTATTATGTTTATTGTATTGTTTTAATTATTCCACTGCTTTAAATATGTATGAGATACGTATTTTATATAATAAATATTATTGCACATACTTACACCCACGTATGACAATGACAACATAAACAAATATTTTCTCTCTTTTACTTGAAGGAAAAGAAAGTTAAAAATAGTGAAGTAAGAAACTCTAAGAAGGCCCTCATTAGGGTTTTTATAGCCTCAAAGATGGTTTAATCTCAATCGCCCATTCAAAATTAATGGACCAGATTCTTTCACGCCTAAAACGGTCATTCGGATGATGTCTCTTCAAATGGATTGACATGCCTATTTAGGTCTGAAAGCATAATGATTGCCCCTGCACAGTAATTACCTCAACTCGAATTATTCAATAAAAAAATGATTGGTCAAGATCATCCCATGTCTCTACGTCCCTTTAACTGAATAGGCACGAAGTTTCAACTTTTTATACACTCTGATAGTTTAGAGATTCCAAGGGATATTAGGCAGCATATGATTATTTCAAGCAAAGATACCACTGCAAAGCTGCCTGGACCCCTATTTTCGTTTCTCTCTACCCAAGGGTCTTTACTCAAACAACTTCCACCCAAGTACTGGTTCATGTATGACCCTGAGAAGAAATTAGTTTCCATCTTGATTTGCCAAAACTAGAAATTAGCAAACCCTTGTTCCTTCCCTTAAAAGTCAAACCAACTATAGGCCCAAACTCGCCTCCAAGTACGACCCAAAAAATAGAGGCCTAAAGTACCTTAGGCTAGTCCAAGTTAGTTAGGCTAGTCTAGGTTAGTCAGGATACCACTGAGGCACCTTAGGCTAGTATAGGTCAGTCAAGATACCACTAAGGTGACTTCGAGTTGCCCTATCTTTAGGGTTACCCCGGGTCTTTCTCTATTATTCAACTCTGAGTAGCTTCAAACCCGAGCAGTATGTTAAACTTTATTTAATCCCCCTTTATAAGGAACTGGTCTTAAAAATCAAGGAAGAAAGTCAGTACGTCCCCATAAAGCAAGGAATCACAATCTCTAGCACACACTACAATGGCCAAAATTTTAGGATACAATTAACTGAAAATCAATGAAGTAATGGCTTGATCCTCCGCTCACAATTCTCATAGTTTACATGAAGGGAACAAAACTATAAAATAGGAGGAAAACAACAGAAATGAATAATGTCACTTTTCTTAAACAAAAACACTCTAAACAAAATACCATTTTGTACATTGACTTAGGCATCAGAAGGTCATCGCTAGAACCACTACTAATGAGAATATAACAAGCCTTTCTTTATTTTTGCAGGAAAGCACCCGAGCTGCTATAGACAGGATTAATATTATCACAACCCAACTTAACAAAGCCTAGTGGTGTTCCCCTATACAAATAAATTTAAAACTCGTTGGCCCAGAAAACTAGTTCTTTGGGTTAACATATGTATATATACCATTTTCTCTTGTAAGTTTCTGAAACTACTCATTATTTTACTTAACACAGCGGGAAAGTTCACCACCTTCACATTAACTAACTTTAACAAACAAAGCAATATATAAATCACAAAATCTTAATCGCAGTCCTAAATTTCATTCTCTTTTGATCAAATGATATGTTGAATATCAAAGTTTCTTTGACATGTCCATTAATGGACAAGTGATTAATTAGTGATGGAGCTCTTTATCGATGAAAATTAACTTCACCAAGTATGCAATCTTTTCTGTGACCAATCTATAGGTCTTAATTATTTATTTGTATAGCTAAGAACGAGATGCTTAATGGCAAACATGTGGTGTTTGGTCAGGTCTTTCAAAGAAAAGTAATGCAACAGATTTCAAGTGTATCCCAAGTAATGATGTGTCATGCAACTATTGGATGGTGAAATAGTGTCAATTCTAAAATTATCTATTATGCCCAATGATTACTTGACACATCATTACTTGGGATACAAACTTAGGATTTGTAGCATTATTCTTCAAAGAATAGATGTAGATGTAGACATTTGAGGTATATTAAAATATAGAAAAAAAATGAAAAATGAAAAACTTTTATGTGTTGAGTCGTTGTCCTATATTAAAGAGTAGTGGGAAGATAGTAAGGTTTATAAGGAGAAGAGTTACACAACCTAATAGGTTAATCATTAGGGTTGGATGTTTGGACCCTAGCCCCAATCCTCTAACAGTGATTTCAAAGCTAAGTTTTAAGGTCCAAAAATATGGATGGACTTAATGTATCGAACAAAAGGGCCAATGTTGCTCCTTCCACTCAGAGGTTTTGTTTGAGTGGAGATTTTTGAGTGAGTTGTTATTTCACATAGGTTTAAAAATATAGATGGACTCAATGTGTTAAACGAAAGGACCGATCTTGCTCTTCCCATGGGTAGAGATTTCGTTCGAGGAGGGATTATTGAGTTATTGTTCCGAAGTGGGAAGATAGTAAAATTTATAAGAAGAATGGTTACACCACCTAATATGTTAGCTTTTTTAGTTAGATGTTAGACCCTAAACCCAATTCTCCTAACATTGTGACAAGAACGAAGGACTTAGTCTTAAAAGATTTTCTTGATAAAGATTAAATTAATGATTTTTATTAAAGATTTGTTTTTACAAGATTAAAAGAACAATTTTCTAATTTTTTACATGGTCACCATAAAACCAAAGATTTCCTTTTAAAAAAAGCCATGGAATGCCATATGCTTGTTTATATAAAGATGACTAGACATCAAAGGATTTTTAACTTCAAATGAGAGTTAATACACGGTACAACTTAGTTTGAAGGAGGTTGATAAAAATTAGTTAAATTTGAAAGAAGTGATAGGGGATAAGGATAATTTTAACTATTGTAGTTTGGCTTAGTAGACAATTTTATTTCAATTTAAAATATTCAATTTTACTTTAATTAAATTCAAAATACTCAATTTTACCTTAATTAGATTTAAAATATTCAATTCTACTATAATTAGTATATTTTTTTTATTAATTTAAACAAAATAAGAGCACTTTAGTCTAATTAAATATAAAATTTAATCTAAACAAACCTTTTGAACATAATATTTATGTATAATTAGATTAAAATACCCTTACATTTATTTAAATTAATAGAAAAAATTAACACGCTAAAGTAAAATTAAGCATTTTTAATCTAACTAGATGAAATTAGGTATTTTGAATCTAATTAAAGTAAATTGAATATTTTGAATTTACTTAAGACAAAATTATCTATTAGACTAAACTCCAAAAATAAAATTTTACTTCTCCCAATTGATAGTAAAGAAAACTTGAGACCTTGATACAACCGATTGAGGCAAGTGGTGCAAACATGCAAAAATTATGATATGGTAGCATTGGAAAAAAAAATTTAAACTTCTTAGAAGATCTCCGACGGCTATAATCTCTATGAAGATATTATTTTTCATAAAATGTGCCACAACGAATTTCTTCCCTTTTATTATCATAATCGTTCTGTATAAATTTTCTTATTATAAAGAGAAAATATAAAGTAGTTAAACACTAGACGGGCAGACGGCAATTTTGAACAGACAAGTCCTACGGATGCAGTTCTCAACTGGCAGTCATAGAATGTTGTAGCCCAGAATAATGCTCTTAAAAGAATTGAAGAATCACAGACAAGAATAGAAGCCAAAATTGACAATGGCTTCACGACCCACCAGATGTTGATAGACAAACTCAAACTTGAGATTAAAATGCTGCACGAACATGTGCTAGATCTAGTTCAACACGGTCTCCCTTTCCAAGAGCAGGAAAAGAAAATCAATCATTTGAAAACCCAACTACGAAGCCTCGAACAAGACATCTTTTAGCCATGGCGACCAGTAAATATCTTGCCCAATACATCATAACCCCTACCATGTACCAAGCCTCATTCCATCTTTGGTGACAGTTCTACATTAATCCCAAAAAAGAAGGACAAAAAGAAAAAGCATGCCTCCGAGCCATCCACTACATTCACGGCCTCAACCCCGGACACAATCACAGAACCCATCTTTAAAACCTTACCAACCCCACCCCCAGAATTTTATCGGAACCCGAATCTTATGACATCCATTTTGCCTTCAGCTACCAGGAATCAATTATTCACCCTCACCAAGACACCAATACCACAAACAGCCTCAAAACCTGAATCCATCTCTGAGTCAACATCATGGTCAATGACCTACCTGATTCTACCCCAATACATGAACACCACACCCTCAGACCCATAGGCATCAAGACTACAAACAGAAGTTCATGAACCAGATTCCTCCATGGACGAGGCAAAAACTCCCCTACGAAGACGAGCCCAATCATCGCGACCGGACAACACAGAGAAAAAATACTGGCTAACTCTCGATGACGTCAGTCCTTATCAGTGGGTTGATCGCATTTTTGCGTTTCAAGCATGGTGCTTAGCTGAGCAACAAAAGGCTGGAGTTACCATCCATAAAGTCATACAAAATGCCATTGCTCGATTTTAAGGAATACTAAAATACTGGTACCTTCATTTGGGAGAATATAGCCAGTGCATGCTACAACAAAATGATTCAATCAAACAATTCATTGGCATTTTATTTAATGAATTTGTCGGAGAAGAAGGCCAGATAACAGATAAAGCTTGCGAAGAATTCTATAAGATGAAGTGTTGCTCATACGAACGAAAAGATCTTGAATTACATTTCAAAAAAGCTACAGCCAGATATTACATTCTAGGAATTGATGACCCTAATCTGAAACAAGCCTATCTTAATTCAGTCCTGGAACCATTGAACAAGAGGCTCTAAGACTCTTTGATTCAAAGAACAAAAATCTGCAGAATTCCTCTATAGGAATGATCCAACAGGTAGTCTTATCAGCTCTAGATAAGTTATGTACACGCCATAAATTCTTTAAAGATTTTGATCTCACGGGCAAAAGAATCCAAAAGGCTTGTGAATGACGTGATTTGCAGATTAAATATCCTGGAAAAGAATGCTCTTGCAAAACTCAGAAAAAACATCATCACCAGAATTTCAAAATTCGAAAACCATTCTCTCGGCCACCCAGGTCCAAGAAGAGATTTTTTCGAAGAAAATCAGTTCGAAAAATTAGCCTTTTCGAGAAAAAGGAACAGATGCTTTATTTGTGGGCAAAAATGACATTTTGCAAAACAATATCTTGAGAAAGACAAAAGGAAAAAGATGTTGTCGGCCATCAGTGCCATTGCAAAAAACGATCCCATCAATTCAGACCTGGAATCTCTTTTGTCCGAGCTTTGTTCGGACAGTGACACAATCCTTGTTTACTCAGAATCCGAATCAGAATCGACCTCAAGCTCTGTCTCGGAGTCACTAAAAATCCAAACAGAGCCATCACAATCACCCATACCATCCAAACTACTACACACAATATCCATCCCGATACTAGAACTCCAGCTATACCCATCCAAATACAGTAAACCAATTAAAGTAATTGGACTACTTGACACTGGCGCTGCTGCATCAATCCTCAACCCAATCATCCTCCCCAAGTCCTATTGGAAACCCTATCCCCAAATCTTTTGAGCGGCCAATGATGAATTATTTACTGTATCTATGATCAGTAAGATAATTTATCTACAGTTCTTCCCAAACCTCAAAATCCGCCATATACTATTAGGCTCGGACCTCCCAGAAAAAGACCTGATCATAGGCTTTGATTTGATCCAAAAACTCTTAGAAAAGAAAGTTTTTACCAAGCCTAATGGATTAAAGTTCAAAGCCTATTTTTTACCATGGTCAACCATCCAAAACTATTTTTCCATCACCCCTCTTAGTGCTGTCTTTGAACAAATCAAAAACTAATCTGCATCAAACAGTCACTCTGAATTCATCCTCAAATGTCCTCACTCGTTGTGGAAAAACCAAGAATATTTTATCCGACTACCTTTCCACATGAACGAGCATATCAACCCAACCAAAGCTAGCCACCCAGGCATGCCACCGGACCATGTTGACATAGCCAACGCAGAACTCACACAACTGTTACAAGAGGGACTTATTGAACCCACTTCCTCACAGTGGGCTTGTCAAGCCTTCTACGTCAATAAACGCAGCGAGCAAATTAAAGGAAAATTAAGATTGGTCATTAACTATCAATCTCTAAACTCTTTTCTGCAAGATAACAAGTTCCCTCTGCTTAATAAGTAGGCGTTATTCTCAAGGATTGCACAGGCAAAGGTGTTTTCAAAATTTGACCTAAAAACAGGATTCTGGCAATTAGGGGTCCACCCTGATAATCGACACAAAACAGGATTCTGCACACCCCACCACCACTACCAGTGGACCGTCCTACCTTTCGGTCTAAAGACTGCCCCATCCCTTTTCCAGAAAATGATAATGACAATCTTTGATCCAATCCGAGACCAGGCCTTCATCTACATAGATGATATTCTGCTTTTCCTAAAAAATGTTGATGAACACTATGATCTCATTTTGAGATTTGGCAGCATTCTACAAGAAAATGGCATTATGATCTCACCCACTAAGTGTCATGCAAGTCTTGAAGAAATACATTTCCTACGGATGCGAATAAAGAATGGACAATACAAACTCCAACCCCACATTGCAGAACAGCTGGCCAAATTCCCTGACGACAACCTGACAAAAATCCAAATCCAACAATTCCTCGACATTGTAAATTACATGTCGGATTTCATACAACACCTCTCACAGATTACGAAGCCCCTGTTTCACATGCTAAAAAAAAATCCTCCACAGTGCCAACAGCAACAGACGTCAACTGTAAAACTGCTCAAAGAAATTCAACAGATCTGCCGCCCTTACAGATCCCATCACATGGAAAGAAAATCCTACAGACAGATGCAAGTGACTACTATTGGAGGACCATCCTCCTAGAAGAAACCAATGGAAAAAGACAAATATGCAGGTACAAAAACGGGGCCTTTTCAGACTCAGAACTCTACTACCACAGCACCTTTAAAGAAATTCATGGTTGAACTGGACATGTCAACATTTTCTCACATGCTGAAGTTCAAACAGAAACGCATTCTAAACCAGCAACTGCTAAGGTGGCAACAGTGGTTCTCTAATTTCTCATTTGAAGTCAAACACATCAAAGGTAAAGACAACACAGTGGCAGATTTCCTCTCCCGCAACCCTATAAATACTGCCAACCTGCTCACTAACCACATCACTACCAAACACACGATTAAAAGGCCAAAACACAAATCCTATTCCACCATCCTCCTAATGGCAGCCTCCTTGTCCTCTGTCTCCTCCCCTGCTGTTCCTCTAAAACCTTTCATCATCCATCCACCAGTCCCGTTTGCTCCTCCAGAATTTGAAGAAAGAATCGGGACAGAACCATTAAGTCAAACCCCACGGAACTCATAAGATAGTATGCCATCCAAGCTGTTGAAAAATGGATGGGGCACTCTAGGCACCCCGCTATTCAACCTAACCTACCCATTCTTCTACCTATTCACCGTCACCCCTTTCGAAGCCTGGTCCAAAAGCGTTCTTTACATGTTATGGTACCTGTTGGATTCATACACCATTGCAATAGAATTCCCTGTCCCTGTCCCGAAGATGAAAAAATGGCTCAAAACAGTCTCATCTAGCCACGATGCAATCACATTCTTACAATAGTTTTTCCCCCGTGAACAATGGCTAGTCAAGTTCAAGAGGCTAATACATCAGCACAATCAATCAAGAATGCCACCCAGAAGATTTCATATTATCATTCTCTTCTAACGTAAGGGAATGATTATATCCAATCATGAGGTGCATTACTATCCTATCGTCGAGGACTACTTTATGTTTTCATACCCTTGCATCTGTTTCGGGATAACCACAGAGCAGAAATGAGAGAACTAGAAAGAGTTCTTGTAGAAAAAAAAACCAAATCATCCCACCAGGTGTATGGATAGACCCTGAAGACTGTGCCCCTTGGGAAACCATAGACGAAGACTTCTCATACAGACTCCAACAAGCATCCAACATCCACAAACATAGACAGAGTGAACAACACCAACGCTACACCCAACAGTAATAACAGTACTGTCGAGCCAGAATTGATCATGAAAACTCTCCTCCCATAATCATTCCAGAACCCTAGGAGACAGACACTCAGATGTATGATGCCCCACCTACCCCTGCAGGACCACCAGACTTATCCCTCTCCCTGTACCAAGATGCTCAACCCCCACTTACCGAGTCACAAGCCCAAGAAGAAGCAAGATCGTTATCCCGTGAGTTAACCCCACAAGAAGCCAAAATACATGATGAAAGTAATGACGACATTAAACTCCTGGAAGGGTTCATGGAAGAATATGAAGCAGACTGGCCAAGCGTGCTTGGAAATAGTTCAATGATGATGGAAGCCCTAATGGGTCCAGCTGATCAAGCTTTATGACCTAAGCCACATGATAAAACCAGTCCTAAAAAACAGAGCCTTTGTGCTCACAATTATCACATGGCCTAAACATTATGTTTCCTTTACGCGTGTCCGTTATTAAGAAAAAGTTTGTTCTTTTTTAAGTTATTTTCCTTGTATAATGGTCTGCGTGCCACGTCAAAAGCCAGTTTCTTTGTCTGTATTCGGAGTCCCAGGCTATATAAGGCCACTCCTTCCTTTTGTAAAAAATCATCTAGAGAAAGGAAATAAAATCTCTAATTTTCCTTATCCTATGAGCTTCTAAATCCTCATCCGGTAGTTCTCTAAAAGTCTCTCTTAAGTATTAAAGGCATAAAATAAGTTGATCATTTTTTAAGTTTTAAAACAAACTTACCCAGTCAAGTATGCTCTACAGTTTCCCTTTCTTAAAGGATCCTCTGTATTAGAAAGACTGAAATTTCAACAAAAAAAAAAGAGTTATTTTTATTTTCGGTTCCAGATCCTGTTCAAGAGTTGTCACTACGTTATGTAAAAGGCTAGGCAATGAAAGTCCCGCCAAGGCAAAGGGCCGTTCAGGGTGTTGTGCCAAGGTATATCGCATAACTAGTTAGACTCTTCCACAGTGGCAATAGCAATAGACGTCAGCTGTAAAACTGCTCAAAGAAAAAGTAACAGATCTACCGCCCTTACAGATCCCATCACATGGAAAGAGAATCCTACGGACAGATGCAAGTGACTACCATTAGAAGGTTAAGGGAGTAAAGTCTGCAGACGAGAACATACAAATTTATGGAATAGGGTTTAAGGGATTTGGGAATTGAGGTTTCGGTTTGCATGTTGGTGGTTGTATACTCTTTTTGTGTGGTTTACAGTTTGAAAGAGGGTTATGATGTGGGGCAGAATATATGACATAATAATCAAATTTTCCAGATGGCTATCCTAGGAGCCCAACACATGGATCGCCATTATGATATCTTTTCTCAAGGATACATTGAGAGTGTTGCTTTTTCTTTTTCTGTCTTTGTCTTTTGGTAAAGTTCTCATCGTCCGATCTGTCGTCTTAACATGACTGACAGTTGCAAAAGAGGTCCCAGTGGCAATGGCCATCCTCTGTCTTGAAATGGTAAATGGGTCTTCCTTGTCCTGAAAAAGAGACAATGGGGACTGTTTCTTGTGGGTGGTTGACTAGGTTAAATGTGAACTGGGTTGGAAATGGTGGGGCTGAAGAACCCAATTTCTCAAAACAAATCTCAGTTTGTCCGTCCCATCTTTGGAAAAAATTATGGTTTGTGGTTTGTAGTGGTTTGGGTGGCTGGGATTGTTTGTGATCTTGCTCGTACTTGGTTATCTATGTGTCTGGAAGGAGCTTAACCAATTCTTCATTAGAGAGTTGTCTTGACACATAGGTGCATGTTGGTACTTTGTTGGATTCTACAGAGAGCAGGATGGCATCTTGACTGATGTGGGGTGTTCCAAAGTCCAGGGTATGATTTTGGACTCGGTAGACCATTTGGTAGTGAAGTGTGGTAGAATATGTGTTTCCTTCTGGTACTGCCCCTGTAATGTGGATCTGTGCTTTTAGGGTTAAAAATAGGCTAGGATCTGTAAGGGGCATGCAAAAGTTGGGGTACAGAGTGACTAATACTGTGTCGGCATATAATGTAGTTTACATCGTGCTGATGTAAGCTACTTTGTACTTGGAGAATCGTCCATCAAGTAAAGCGATACGGGCAAGAGTTTCAAGCCCTTCTCGACTATGAAGGGTCAAGGCAAATCGAACAGCACCAAAGTGCATATGAGTGTAGCCTTATTTTAGCCAGTGAGGGAGAAGGTCCTCAGGGAACCTGAGGGTTATTACTTGTTCTTTGGTTGAGGCAGGGAAGAGATGTTGGTCAAATTTTGTTGCTTGTACATATTCTTTGATTTTGATTCGGTTTGGTGTTATCACCTGTTTGAGAGAAGTAGAAATGGATTTTTAGGGCTTGAGAAAAGCATGGTAGGGGTTGATTATGGGGAGGTCAGACATGGGTACTTTGTTTTCTTCTGGTAAGTAAGTGATTTCATACAGATGGTCCATTCTTGAAGAATCGGTGAATCGGAGGAAAAAAGAGGGAATAAGTGTAGTTGGAGAAGGGGAGAGGGCTGAGAGAGGAATGAATTGTTGGAGCTGGTGCTCACGTACCATTCTAATATTGTATGAATATTAAATGTTAATATTTATACAATAAACATTTCGAATAAAGATTGTTAATATCATATTAATATGGTATAATACTTGTAACATTATAGACATTGTTTGATCTGAAAGAGTTCAGATCTGATCTAAAGAAGTTTAGATCAGAACTAATAGTTATCAAAGCTGAGAGTTATAAATGTTAAGACTTAGCACTGTTAATAGTTATCAGTTTATAAGAGTCAGCGAGGTATAAAGAGTTAGAACCTTGTCTATAATGGGACAAAGACCTAAGAGTATACTTGTAATGATATAGTTGCAAAGAGTTGCAATAGGAGTTAAGAAATATCATTATGTAAGTATGTCTCAAATATAATGTTCCTGACCTATGATCACCAATGCAGGTCTATCGGTGAATTCACAATATATAGATTAGTGTATGTCTATATCTGACTAGTTCAGATGGTTGTTCTTAGCTGACCATGAACTTAGAGCTTGTATAGACATGCGGGTATCCAGTCAGGACTGGATACTGAACAAACTCATAAGGACCCCAATAGATATCCTATGAAACCATCAAAGGAAGGTCCTCTCGAGTTGAGTAGTAATCGTGGTCCTTTGACCTGAGCGCTATGGTGGTCTTGTGAGTGATCTATCATGCTTTGGTTCCACATATGTCAGAGACCTTTCATGGTCTGACCGCTATGTGTCGCTGGGTATGGTCCGATGCTCATGGAGTCCGGTGTGCATAGATAAGGGATCCATCAGCTTACGTAGGTAAGTTGTATATCCGATGCTCCGAGATTGTATTTCATAAAGTCTTGTGGCCACAAGCATAAACCCGGGAAAAGAGTTTCCCACAGGGTTAAACAATATAGCAAAAGTGTTTGCGTATATTATTTATCGAGATACGAATCTGGAGATAAGTTTATAGATAAGCAAATGGGGATTTGACGGTGTTGATTTATATCCCCGTACATCCAGGATATAAATGATGGAAGGATTTTACGTATAAGTTATGACCTCAATTTGTATGGTCTGACACACTGATTTGTAATATTCGTAACGTGTGCGTGGGGCATCAATTACGAATTAATGGAATAGTTCCATTTGACAAATCGGGGGTGGACCTAGAGAGTCCCAATATGAAATGTACTCTTTGAGCACTTGGGCAGTGTACCGTATTGAATTGTTCAATACAGTATAATTCAGCAATTACTAAGGTTACGTTAACTAAAGTATATGGTTAAATGGTGGGACCCACTTTAGGTTAACTTGGTAACCTAGTAAGGATATAAAAGTAATTTCACTTTATGATTATTTAATTGTTAAATAATTAAAATAAATATTTATTTATTTATTTGTTAAATAAATTATTTAACTTAACTAAGGTTAAAAGTTAACCATATGATTAAGTGAAGTTAACCTTACTTAAAGGTTAAGTAAAGGTTAACCTAACCATAGTTAAGTTAGTTAACTATGGTTAAATTAATTAAATATTTATTAACTTAAAGGTTAAGTTAAAATAATCTAATTATAGTTAAATGTTAACTAAGGTTAGGTTAAGCCAAATGAAATGCAAATGAAATTCAAATTAGTTTGGAATTTATGCATTAGTATATAAAGTGAAATGAAATTAAAAATAAAAGATGTTTTAGTTTTTTTTTAGGTTTTGCATTTTGGGAGCCAATTCAATTTGAGAAATTAAAATTGTTTGTTTTGTGTTTTAAGTGTTAGAACAACAAAACAAATTAGATAAATGGTTACTAAATGTAATAACTAAAAGCAAGATTTGTTTTATTTATTCAAGAGTTGAATAAAAGGAAAAACAAATTTAATTAAGTTAAATAGTTTAACTTTGAATCATGTTTAAGAGTTAAACATATATGCTGGATTAAGATGCTGCCATTCTAGACAATCAAACCCACCCTTGTTGATTGCTAGGATTGATCAAAGATTCATTTCATGGTGGACTTCAAAGAAAATTAATCCAAAGGCTTCAATGGTGATATTTTTTCAATCTCGAATTTCAGTTTAATCAAATATGTATTTTCTGTGTTCATTGTATTTAATCTTCCGCTGTGCACATGTATGTATGAGATATGTATATTGTTTGTATGATGAACACAACCCACATGCAAGCACCCTAGTTAATTTGTACAACAACACCCAACATGAATGACTTGGATGACGAGGGATCCATAATGGTGAAGGATGGTTGTTCTCTTTAGTCACCTCAGATATTAAGGCATAAATGAGTTGATAGCGTGAAGACTTACTTAAATATACAACTTGGAAAAGTACCTGGCTCTGATACCAGTGGAGGAGTCTAACTAGTTATGAGATATGCCCTGGCACAACACCCTGAACGGCCCTTCGCTTTGGCGAAATTTTTGTTGCCTAGCCTTTTACATAATGTAGTGACAACTCCTGAACAGGATCTGGAACCGAAAATGAAAATAACTCTTTTTTATTTTTGAAATTTCAGTCTTTCTGATACAGAGAATCCCTTAAAAAAGGGCAACTGTAGAGCATACTTGACTGGGTAAGTTTCTTTTAAAACTTAAAAAATGATCAACTCATTTTATGCCTTTAATACTTAAGAGAGACTTTTAGAGAACTACCGGATGAGGATTTAGAAGCTCACGGGATAAAGGAAATTAGAGATTTTAATAAAAATATTTAAGAAAGAGAAAATATTTTAATCATATATGAGTTGAGATCTAAATAAAATAAATTGTTCGAAAATAGCCTAATGTTTTTAATAAATATATTTTTATAGCCAACAAATAGTAAGAAAACTATTTGAGACTATATTGCCCTCCAAACTCTTAAACCATTCATTTCTCTCTTTAAAATTATTATCTCTTAAATCTCAAAACTATCATCACTCTTAAATCTTATCTCTAAAAATAGTATATTGGATGATTATGTTGTGATATTTGAAGATTAAAGCTAAAAACCAGAATTTGACAAGTGAAAAATGATGAAAATTTTTGTTTGTGTGGGTTTATTGATATTTTATTAAAATATTGTTATTGTCCAAATACATATTTAAAAAATGCTCTATAGAATGAGAACATACAATTTTGTGAATCAATCTACCAAAAAAAGTATGAAAAATAATTTTTTTAAAAAGAAATCGAGGATGAAAATGGTAGAAGAAACCCAGAATTGCGAGAGGTGCGGGATAGGGCCTTACACTGCGTGTCGTGTGTGGGACGTGGCGCGAGACCCAAACCTTGACAACGCCTCAAGCACGGGGTGTAGTGCGAGGCCCCTACGCGTACAAGACCTTTATTGAAATTTATGCTTACGTGTCATTCTAATATTGTATTAATATTAATTGTTAATATTTAAATAATAAATATTTCAGATATAATCGTTAATATCATATATATATATATATATAGTACAATGATTGTAATGTTATAGACATTGTATGATCTGAAAAAGTTCAGATCTGGTCTAAAGAAATTTATATCAAGGCTAAGAATTAGCAACACTAAGAGTTAGCACTGCTAAGAGTAAGCGATATCTAAGGAGTTAGAGTCTTGTCTGTAATTTGACAAAGATCTGATGGTATATTAGTAATGACATAGTTGTAAATAGTTGTAATAGGTGCTAGGAAATGTCATTATGCAAGTATGTTCTCAAACACTATTCTTCTTATCTATTTTCATTAATGCGAATTTGTCAGTGAGTCCTTTTATATAGATTAGTGTATGTCTATATCTATAAGATACAGATGGTTGTTCTTAACTGACCATGAGCTTACAGCTCGTATAAGCATACGAGTATTCAGTTAGGACTGAATACTTAACATACTTATGAGGATCTCCAATAAACATCCATGAAGCCGTCAATGAAGAGTCATCTCGAGTTAAGTAGTATTCGTAGTCCTTTGACTTGAGCGCCATGGTAGGCTTGTGAGTAATCCACAATATTTTGGTTCACGCATATCAAATATCTTTCATGATCTGACCGCTGGGTGTCGTTGGATATGATCTGATGCTCTTGGAGTCCGGTGTATATAGATATGAGATCCGTTAGCTTACATGGGTGAGTTGTATATCCTGATGCTCCGAAAATTGTACTTCAAAAAATCTTGTGGCCACAAGTATAAAAACTCCGAAAAAGAATTTTTTATAGGGTTAAAAAATATCGCAAAAGTATTTGCATGTATTATTTATCAAAATAAAAATCTAGAGACAAATTCACAGATAAGAATGTGGAGATTTTACGAATATGATCTATGTCTCTGTTCATCTAGGATATAAGTGACAGAAGGATTATACAAATATATTATTATGACCTTAGCTTGTATGGTCTAACGCGCTGATTTATAATATTCGCGACGTATGCATAAGACATCGATTATGGACTCATAGAATAGTTCCGTTTGACAAATTGGGCATGGACCTAGGAGTCTTAAAATATGAAGTGTACTTATTGTGCACTGGGGTAGCGTACCGGATTGAATAATTCAATCTAGTAAATTCTAACAAACCGGGATATTTATTTCAGGTTCTCTGGGGATGTGCATATGTCAAGACTTAAGAGTTAAGTACATTAATTGGTTAACAATAGTTGTTGACCAATAGGATGATGACACGTGGCACATTGTAGGTCATTTATTATTAGACTTTAAAATTACTTAAATAGCCTTACTTGTGAGACAAATAAAGTTATTTATTTATTTAAAAATATTTTGAATAAATAAATATATTAATAATTATTATTAATATTATTTATTAAGTCAAACAATTATTATATTAATGAATGGCACATGTTTATGTGTACTAAACAAATGAAAGAAAATATGTAAATGGTTAA
Organism: Ailanthus altissimus; assembly: GCA_946807835.1. Lineage (NCBI taxonomy): Eukaryota > Viridiplantae > Streptophyta > Magnoliopsida > Sapindales > Simaroubaceae > Ailanthus > Ailanthus altissimus. The sequence continues at coordinate 11,589,601 of OX327683.1, forward strand.
GGAAATGGTAAGCCATGCCTTGGTGGGGCATGTGAGTGTAAAAAGGAGAGAAATTAACAAATGAAATTGTTTTTATTTATGACATAATGAATATAGTTGACCATTATAATTCAAAGAAACAAAAGTTGTTTTGTTTCAATATATTAAAGAAAAAAATAAAGGCATAGCTTAAAGTTTGATGGGCTTATTTTAACTTCTAAATTGATAAAAATGTTTCATCATTGGCTTTATATTATTCGGCCACCTCACACACAAATTAGAACACATATTTTTATTTTATTTAATTTGATTAAAGGAAAGCAAAACATGCATAAATTATGAAGGCATGCTTCACCATACATAGTGGGGGCAAGTGTTGGCTACATAATTGGAGAAAAAAATTATGTATAAAATAAAAAGTATTTTCATTTTGTAAAAGAATGGTTTGACAAACTAAGAGAGGAAGAGAGATATTAGTATTTTTGAGCAAATGTTGCTCTCTATTAACATTGTTCATCTTCTTCCTTATCCAAGCTCATAAGCGGCCATGAGTGACCAATTAAGAGTTTGTTTTTGTTGATTCTAAGAGTTGAATTAACAAGAACAAATTTAATTGGTTAGAAATAAATGTAATCAGTTAAAGAGTTTAACTAATAATCTCAAATTTAAAGAGTTTAAACAATGGTTAAAGAGTTAATCCTTTGGTGTTTAAGAGTTAAACACCATTACTAGAAATTGGAGCTGCTATTTTAGCGTTTTAAGCCCACCCCAGTTGGATCTTAGAATTATTGGTGAGTGCGCTTCGTGGTGGACTTAGGTTCGGTAATTTTCAAAAGTTTGACATGTAATTCTTGATCATTTATTTTCATTTTAGTAATGAAATTTAAATTTTAAATATATTTGTTGCACTTAAAAATTAGATTTCTTGTTCTGCTGCACTTAATTTATGTATATAATGCGTAAATTACATTGTGACAAATACATACCATATGCATACACCCTATTAAATTAGTACACTTTCTATCCCATCTCGCACCATGCTTCGCACTCGAGGCGTGATGCGAGTTAGGCGTGAGGAGGGCACGAAAAGGGCGTAAGGCCTGTATTCAACTTTTTTTTCTGACGTTTTTGTTTGATTTTAGTCATTTTTTATAATTTTTTAATAATTTTTAATCAAATTTATCAATTTTTAGCCTATTCTACTTTAAATTTATTAGTTTTAACTAATTTTAAAATATGTTTTAAATCAAAATTTTACATGACTTGTAAAAAGTGATATAAAATACTTAAGAAATAAAATGATTCAAAAATCAAGTATGTAACTAATAAAATTTATAAATTTATTTTTTGACTAAAATAAATTTTTACTTTAGAAAATGACTATTTTAGACAATTCTATCCCAATAATCCTCCTTAGAACTGTCCATAAATTAATAATCTCTATTGTTTCAACTATGTACGCAACACATCTAAAAATTTTAAATTATGTTAAAGCTTTGACCTAAAAACATATATATATATATAGTGATTGATGCGATGGTTGCATGTGCATAAGCAGGATAAAGTTATGATATATGATATGTCTTTATCTGGGTGTGTATCGGGATCATCCATAGATTAAAACACATAATTAATGGAACACTTTCTTTTACTCTCACGTTACTTACCACACAGATGGAAATTAATGCATAATATTTAGAGCTAAGTACCGATGACTCTTTTAATTTAATTTAAGTGTTTAAAATATTTTTTATTTTTATAAATATTTTAGAGATCCTGTTTTGTCAATTTGTTTTTGTTAGTTTTAACATAATCTTATCTAATTTGATAAAAGTTACGATTTTGTCTCTTATTATAATATGTGCATTAATTAATATGTATCATTTAATAAAAAAATACGTGTTATAAAGTGATTAATTACTTTAAACACGTGTCAATATGTCATTAATTTATATTTAAATTAAATTAAATAATTAATAATTATTTAAAATAAATTTATTTATTAGTTTGATATGTGTCATTTAATAAAACGACACATGTTATTAGTTTTATTTAAATTAAATTAAATAAATAATAATTAACAAACCTACCACTGTCGTTAGATAACGGCGGTTGGCCATTTTTCGACAACATTCTAATAACAAATTAATTATATTTTATATTATTAAATTTTATTTTTCTTAATTTATATAATGATTGAATTATTTTTACACAAAAAAAGACCAAAAAATAATAATGGTGAGAGGTGCTGGCCATTTTTAAGCAAATGTGACAAATATTTTAATTTTTATTTATTTATTTTATTTTATTAAAATATAAATTAATAATATATTAACACGTGATATTTTAAATGTTTATTTTTATTTTAATATCATATTTAATGAAGATTACAACATATGTATTAAGTACTAATTTATTATTTTCTCTGACAAAACTAACAGCGAAAATCAACAGACGAAGATCTCTAAGATAGTTTTGGCACTTAAACTAAATTAAACTAAAGGGATCCATCAATGTTCATCCCTAATATTTATATGCATGTAACTACATAATTTATTTTGTCCCTTTTTCTAAGAACTAAACAAACAGGTACTACTACTACTCAACGTATCCATGAGCCTCGATAACCCTTAATTACTAGTAAAAAAAAGTGTAGTATTTAATTTATATATTAGTTATGATAGTTTTAATTTTAAAGATAAGTGATAGCTCAAATTAAGAATCACAATATCTAATATCGATGTTGATTCTTGCCGTGAGCCCGTGTTTGCGCATTTTCTTTGTCCTTAATTTCATCTTTGAAGGTAGCTTTAAAATATGAGAGCAGATGAATATATTGCTAACTATAAGATTTTTGCCTGATTTTAATTTGCTGCTAAAAAAATTGACTATAATGATAGCTACAGTACTCATATTCCATTCGGCCATTTAGCATTGTTGTATACTTGTGGCCGAAATTAATGAACAATTTTTTATATGAGAGTTTCCACTTATAGGGAGTATGCAGTATTATGACATTCTTGTAGATGTCCATTTAGATTGAGAATTATTATATTGATAATCGAAATTAATGAACCTAAAATTGGCTACATGATCAATTGAATGTTAAACGGTGCAAAGAGATTATTTTAAAAAGGAAAAGAAAAATAAATCGCTAGTAAAAATCCTAGCGAGGATTAATGTCAACGCTGCATGCACCTGAAAGTAGGGATAAGAGTTAAATGCATTTACATGTATGCCGCTCAAGTTTTATTTTATACATATAAATATATATTTATATATACAAAATAAATATATATATATTTACATAAAGGATTGTTATTGTCATTGGGACTCCTTTTATAACTGTCAGTTATATTAAAATGACAGATTAAATTATGAGAACTTTATTAAAAGATAAAGATAGAAGAAAAAAAAAGCAGCACTCTTAGTGTACTCTTGAGAAAAGATATCATAATGGCGATCTAGACGTCAGGCTCCTAAAACAATTATTTGAAAACTTTGATTATTATGTCACTTACTCTGCCCCACATCACAACCCTCTTCCAAACTATAAATCACATAAAAGGAATACACAACAACCACTAACATGTAAATCGAAACCTCAATCCTCAAATCTCTCAAACCCTATTCCACAAATCTGAATGTTCTCATTTGCAGATTTTCCTCCATTAACCCCACAACACAACCTTGAGAAAAATACTGTCCAACAATAGAAAGTAAAACAACCAAACACTAGATGGGGCAGATGACAATTTTGAACAGACAAGTCCTACAGATGCAGTTCTCAATTGGCAGTCACAGAATGCTGTAGCTCAAAATAATGTTATTAAAAGAATTGAAGAATCTCAGACAATGATAGAAAGCCAAAATTGACAATGGCTTCATGACCCACCAGATGTTGATAGACAAACTCAAACTTGAGATTAAAGTGCTGCACGAACATGTGCTAAATCTGGTTCAACACGATCTCTCTTTCCAAGAGCAAGAAAAGAAAAGAAAATCATTTGAAAACCCAACTATAAGCCTCGAACAAGACATCTTTCAGTCGTGGCGACCAGTAGATATCTTGCCCAATACATCATAACCCCTACCATGTACCAAGCCTCCTTTCATCTTTGGTGACAGTTCTACACTAATCCCAAAAAAGAAGGACAAAAAGAAAAAGTATGCCTTCGAGCCATCAACTACATTCACAGCTTCAGTCCCGGACACAATTACAAAACCTATCTTTAAAATCTTACCAACCCCACCCCCAGAATTCTACCGAAACCCGAACCCTATGACATCTATTTTTCCTTCAACTATTATGAATTAACTATTCACCCTCACCAAGACGCCAACAATTTTTTTTTTTTAATTTCAATCTTTCTGTTACAGAGGATCCCTTAAGAAAGGGCAACTGTAGAGCATAATTGACTGGGTAAGTTTCTTTTAAAACTTAGAAAATGATCAACTCATTTTATGCTATTTATACTAAGAGAGACTTTAGAAAACTACCGGAGGAAGATTTAGAAGCTTATAGGATAAGGAAAATCAGAGTTTTTATTTCGTTTTTTCGGATGGATCCTTACAAAAGGAAGGAGTGGCTTTATATAGCTTGGTACTCCGAATACAAACAAAGAAACTAACGTTTGACGTGGCACGCAGACCACCATACAAGAAAAATAACTTAAAACATTTGCTTATTATTGGGATACGCGTAAAAGAAACATAAATGAGTTGATAGCAGTAGAGGAGTCTAACCATTTACATTTTTTAACTAGTATATTTGTATACGTTTTCATGCTATCAACTCATTTTTGTCTTAATATCTAAGGTGACTAAAGAGAAAAACCATCCTTCATCATTATGGATCCCTCATCATCTGAGTCATTCATTCCTCTCCCAACCCTTTCTCCTTCCCCAACTACACTTACTCCATCTCCTTCACTCCGATCCACCGATTCTTTAAGAATGGACCATCTGTACGAAATCACTTGCTTACCAGAGGAAAACAAAGTACCCGTGGCTGACCTCCCTATAATCAACCCCTACCATGCCTTTCTCAGGCCCTAAAAATCCATTTTTACCTCTCTCAAATAATTGATAACTCCAAACCGAATCAAAACTAAAGAATATGTACAATCAACCAAATGTAACCAACACCTCCTCCCGGCTTCAACTGAAGAATAAGTAGTAACCCTCAGATTCCCTGAGGACCTTCTTCCTCACTGGTTAAAACAATGCTACACTCATATGCACTTTGGTGCTGTTTGATTTGCCTTGACCCTTCATGGCCGAAAAGGGCTTGAAACTGTTGCCCGCATCATTTTGCTTGATGGACGATTCTCCAAGTACAAAGACGCTTGCATCGGCACGATGCAAACTACATTAAATGCAGGCACAGTACTAGTTACTCTGTACCCCAACTTTTGTATGCTCTTTACAGATCCCAGCCTATTTTCAACCCTAAAAGCACAGATCCACATTATGGGGGCAGTACTAGAAGGAAACACATATTCAGCCACACTTCACTACTAAATGGTCTACCAAGTCCAAAACTATGCCCTGGACTACGGAATGCCCCATATTAGTCAGGATGCCATCCTACTCTCTGTAAAATCCAACAAGGTGCCAACATGCACCTACGTGCCAAGACAACTCTCCAATGAAGAATTGGTCAAACTCCTTCCAGATACATGGATAACTAAGTATGAATAAGATCACAAACAATCTCAGCCACCCATACCACTACAAACCACAAAACACAGTTTCTTCTAAAGAAGGGAAGGACAAACTAAAATTTATTTTGAAAAACCGGGACCTTCAGCTCCACCCTTTCCAACCCAGTTTCACATTTAACCCAGTCAACTACCCATAAGAAACAGTCCCCATTGTCCCTTTTTCAGGACAAGGGAGACCAGTTTACTAATTTAAGACAGAGGATGGCCACTGCCACTTGGACCCCTTTTGCAACTGTCAGTCATGTCAAGATTATAGATCGGATGATGAGAACTTTGTCAAAAGACAAAAACAGAAAAAGAAAAAATAACACTTTCAATGTACTCTCGAGAAAAGATATCATAATGGCGATCTAGACGTCAGGCTCCTAAGACAACTGTCTGAAAAATTTGATTATTATGTCACTTACTCTGCCCCACATCACAACCCTTTTCCAAACTATAAACCACACAGAAGGAATACACAACCACCACCGACATGCAAATCGAAACCTCAATCCCCAAATCTCTCAAACCCTATTCCACAAATCTGTATGTTCTCGCCTGCAGATTTTCCTTTATTAACCCCACAACACAACCCTGAGAAAAATACTGTCCAGCAATGGAAAGTAAAACAGCCAAACACTAGACGGGCAGACGGTAATTTGGAACAGATAAGTCCTACAGATGCAATTCTCAACTGGCAGTCACAGAATGCTGTAGCCCAAAATAATCCTCTTAAAAGAATTAAAGAATCTCAGACAAGGATAGAAGCCAAAATTGACAATGGCTTCACGACCCACCAGATGTTGATAGACAAACTCAAACTTGAGATTAAAGTGTTGTGCGAACATGTGCTAAATCTAGTTCAACACGGTCTCCCCTTCTAAGAGCAAGAAAAAAAAATTAATCATTTGAAAACCCAACTACTAAGCCTCAAACAAGACATCTTTCAGTCGTGGCAACCAGTAGATATCTTGCCCAATACATCATAACCCCTACCATGTACCAAGCCTCATTTCATCTTTGGTGACAGTTCTACACTAATCCCAAAAAAGAAGGACAAAAAGAAAAAGCATGCCTTCGAGCCATCCATTACATTCACGGCTTCAGTCCCGGACACAATCACAGAACCTATCTTTAAAACCTTACCAACCCTAGCCCCAGAATTCTATCGGAACCCGAACCCTATGACATCCATTTTTCTTTCAACTACTATAAATCAACTATTCATCCTCACTAAGACGCCAACACCACAAACAGCCTCAGAACCTGAATCCATCTCTGGGTCAATATCATGGTCAACGACCTCCCCGATTCCACCCCAATACATGAACACTACACCTCTAGACCTACTGACATCAAGACCACAAACAGAAGTTCATGAACCAGATTTTCCTATGGATGAGGCAGAAACTCCCATTCGGAGATGAGCTCAATCATCGCAACCAGACAACACAGAGGAAAAATACTGGCTAACTCTCGATGACGTCAGCCTTTATAAATGGGTTGATTGCATTTTTGAGTTCCAAGTATGGTGCTTAGCTGAGCAACAAAAAGCTGGGGTTACCATCCATGAAGTTATACAAAAGGCGATTGCCCGATTTCAAGGAATACTAAAATACTGGTACCTCCATTTGAGAGAATATAGACAGCGCATGCTACAACAAAATAATTCAATCGAACAATTCATTAGCATTTTATTTAATAAATTTGTCAAAGAAGAAGGCCAGATAATAGAGAAAGCTCGCGAAGAATTCTTTAAGATGAAGTGTTGTTCATACAAACGAAAAGATCTTGAATTATATTTCAAAACGGCTATAGCCAGATACTACATTCTGGGAATTGATGACCCTAATCTGAAACAAGTCTATCTTAATTCAGTCCCGAAACCATTAGGACAAGAGGCTTTAAGACTCCTTGATTCAAAGAACAAAAATCTGCAGAATTCCTCTATATGAGTAATCCAACAGACAGTCTTATCAGCCCTAGACAAGTTATGTGCACGCTATAAATTCTTCAAAGATTTTGATCTCATGGGTAAAAGGATACAAACGGCTTGTGAACGACGTGATTTGCAAATCAAATGTCCAGGAAAAGAATGTTCTTGCAAAACTCAGAAAATGCACCATCACTGAAAGTTTAAAATCCGGCAACCATTCTCCCAGCCACCCAGGTCCAAGAAGAGATTTTTTAGAAGAAAGTCAACTTTTTCGAAGAAAAGGAACAGATGTTTTATTTGTGGGCAAAAAGAACATTTTGCAAAATAGTGTCTTAAGAAAGATAAAAGAAAAATGATGCTATCGGCCATCAGCGCCATCGCAAAAGATGAACCCATCAACTCAGACCTGGAATCACTTTTGTTTGAACAAAGCTGTGAGACAGTGACACAATCCTTGTTTACTCAGAATCTGAATCAGAATCCACTTCAAGCTCTGTCTCAGAGTCTTTAAAAATCCAAACAATCACAGTCACCCATACCATCCAAGCCACTACACACACTTGTCTCGATGTTAGAACTCCAGCTATACCCATCCAAATACAGTAAGCCAATCAAAGTAATTGGACTACTTGACACTAGCACTGCAGCGTTAATTCTCAACCTAATCATTCTCCCCGAGTCCTACTGAAAACCCTATCATCAAACCTTTCGAGCAGCCAATGATGAATTATTTACTGTATCCATGATCAGTAAGATAATTTATCTACAGTTCTTTCCAAACCTCAAAATCTGCCATAAACTACTAGGCTCAAACCTCCCAGGAAAAGACCTAATCATAGGCTTTGATTTGATCTAAAAACTCTTAGAAAAGAAAGTTTTTACCCATCCCAATGGATTAAAATTTAAAGCCCATTTTTTACCATGGTCAACCATTCCAAACTATTTTTCCATCACCCATCTTAATGTTGTCTTTGAACAAATCAAAACCCACTCTGCGTCAAACAGTCACTCTGAATTCCTCCTCAAATGTCCTCACCGTTGTGGAAAAATCAAGAATATTTTGTTCGACTGCCTTTTCACATGAATGAAAATATCAACCCAACCAAAGCTAGCCACCCTAGCATGCCATCGGACCATATTGAAATAGCCAATGCAGAACTCACACAACTGTTATAAGAGAGACTTATTGAACCCACTTCCTCATAATAGGCCTGTCAAGCCTTCTACGTCAATAAACGCAAGGAGAAAATTAGGGAAAAATTAAGATTGGTCATTAATTATCAACCCCTAAACTCTTTTTGCAGGATGATAAGTTTCCTTTACCCAACAAGCAGACGCTATTTTCAAGGATTACATAGGCAAAAATATTTTTAAAATTTGACTTAAAGACAGGATTCTGGCAATAGGAGTCCACCCTGATGTCCGACACAAAACAGGATTCTATACACCCCACCACCACTACTAGTAGACCGTCCTACCTTTCGGACTAAAAATTGCTCCATCTCTTTTCCAGAAAACAATGATGAAAATCTTTGAACCAATTCAAAACCAGGCCCTCATTTACATAGATGATATTCTACTCTTCTCGAAAAACGTTGATGAACACTATAATCTACTTTTGAGATTTGTTGAGATTTGACAACATTCTACAAGAAAAGGGCATCATGATCTCACCCACAAAGTGCCACGCGGGTCTTGAAGAAATATATTTCTTGGGAATGCGAATAAAGAATGGACAATACGAACTTAAACCTCACATTGCGAAATAGCTGACCAGATTTCCTGACGACAACTTGACAAAAATCTAAATCTAACAATTTCTCGGCAATGTAAATTACATGTCGGATTTCATACAGCACCTCTTACAGATCACGAAGCCCATGTTTCACATGCTAAAAAAGAATCCTCCACAGTGGCAACAGCAACAAACGACAACTGTAAAACTGCTTAAAGAGAAAGCAATAAGTCTGCTGCCCTTACAGATCCCATCACATGGAAAGAGAATACTACAGACAGATGCAAGTGACTACCACTGGAGGGCCATCCTCTTGGAAGAAACCAATGGAAAAAGACAAATATGCGGGTACAAAAGCGGGGCCTTTTCAGACTCAGAACTCCACTACCACAGCACCTTCAAAGAAATATTGGCAGTAAAATGGGCAATTGAAAATTTTGAATTTCACTTGATTGGACACAAATTCATGGTCGAACTAGATATGTCGACATTTTCTCACATGCTGAAGTTCAAACAGAAACGCATTCCAAACCAGCAACTGCTAAGGTGGCAACAGTAGTTTTCTAATTTCTCCTTTGAAGTAAACTACATTAAAGGCAAGGACAACACAGTGGCAGACATCCTCTCCCGCAACTCTATAAATACCGACAACCCACTCACTAACCACATCACTACCAAACACACAGTCAAAAGGCCAAAACACAAATCCTATTCCACCATCCTCCTAATGGCAGCCTCCTTGTCCTCTGCCTCTTCCCCTGCTGTTCCTCTAAAACCTTTCATCATCCATCCACCAGTCCCGTTTGCTCCTCCAGAATTTGAAGAAAGAATCGGGACAGAACCATTAAGTCAAACCCCACGGAACTCATAAGATAGTATGCCATCCAAACTGTTGAAAAATGGATGGGGCACTCTAGGCACCCCACTATTCAACCTAACCTACCCATTTTTCTACTTAATCACTGTCACCCCTTTTGAAGCCTGGTCCAAATGTGTTCTTTACCTGTTATGGTGCCTGTTAGATTCATACACCATTGCAATGGAATTTCCTATCCTGAAGATGAAAAAATGGCTCGAAACAGTCTCGTCTAGCCATGATGCAATCACATTCTTACAATGGTTTCTCCCCCGTGAACAATGGCTAGTCAAGTTCAAAAAGCTAATACATCAACACAGTCAATCAAAAATGCCACCTAGAAGATTTCATATCATCCTTCTCTTCCAACGTAAGGGCATGATTATATCCGATCATAAGGTGTATTACTATTCTATCGTCGAGGACTACTTTATGTTTTCATACCTCCTTCATCTATTTTGAGATAACTACAGAGCAGAAATAAGAGAACTAGAAAGAGTCATTGTAGAAAACAAATCAGATCATCCCACCAGCCGTATGGATAGACCCTGAAGACTGTACCCTTTCAGAAACCACAGATGAAGACTTCTCATACAGACTTCAACAAGTATCCAACATCCACAAACACAGACAGAGTGAACAACACCAACGCTACGTCCAACAGTACTACCAGTACAACCGAGCCAGGATTGATTATGAAAACTCTCTTCCCATAATCATCCCATCATAACCCCATGAGACAGACACACAGATGCATGATGTCCCATCTACCCCTCCAGGACCACCAGACTTATCCCTCTCCCTATACCAAGATGCTTAACCCTCACCTACCGAGTCACAAGTCCAACAAGAAGCAAGACTATTATCCCGTGATTTAGCCCCGCAAGAAGCTGAAATTCGTGATGAAAGCAATGACGACATCAAACTCCTGGAAGAATTCATGGAAGAATACGAAAGCAGACTGGTCAAGCGTACCTGGAAACAGTTCAATAATGACGGAAGCCCTAGTGGGTCCAGCTCATCAAACTTCAGAATAAAGCCACGTGATAAAAACAATCCTAAAAAGCAGAGCCTTTGTTCTCACAATTATCATGTGGCCCAACATTATGTTTCTTTTACGCATGTCCCGTTAATAAGCAAATATTTTAAGTTATTTTCCTTGTATGGTGGTCTGCGTGCCACATTAAAAGTTAGTTTCTTTATTTGTATTCGGAGTCCCAAGCTATATAAAGCCACTCCTTCCTTTTGTAAGGATCCATCCGAAAAAATGAAATAAAAACTCTGATTTTTCTTATCCCATAAGTTTCTAAATCTTCCTCCGGTAGTTCTCTAAAGTCTCTCATAGTATAAAGAACATAAAATGAGTTGATCATTTTCTAAGTTTTAAAAGAAACTTACCCAGTAAAGTATGCTCTACAGTGGCCCTTTCTTAAGGGATCCTCTGTATCAGAAAGACTAAAATTAAAAAAAATATATTATTTTCAGTTCAATTTACGATTTTCGTTTCAATTCAATTTACGATTTTCGATTCTAAATCTTATTTAGAAGTTGTCACTACGTTATGTAAAAGGTTAGGCAATATAAACTCGTCAAGGCAAAAGGCCGTTTAAGGTGTTATGCCAATACATACCTCATAACTAGTTAGACTCCTCTACTAGAGTGTGTTAAATTATATAAATAAATAAAATATAAGATAGTTTCTCTTTTCAACCAAAATTATATATATATTATACTTAATTTAGTATGCTACGTAATACGTAATTTGTTATATGATAAATTTTTAAACATATAATAATATTTTATAATATATTATAAATTATATAAAAATTATAAATTTATTATACAATAATATGTTACAGTATTATTTATTAGTGAATTACGTAATTTATTAAATTAATTATTTATATATATATATATTAACACAAAAGATAGTTTGCAGATTTTGTGGTAAAAGATTATATGTAGTGGAGTTGATACAGCATCCGGAGATTTTTTTAGTTTGAATCAAACCGAATTGGAATCGAACTAATCGGTCCTTAATAAATAGAACTGACAAAAAATTGAACTCTAAACCGAATTGAACTAATTTAAAAATTTTCAATTCAGTTTGATTTGGTTTTCAGTTCAACCGAACCAATACCCACCTCTACCTTTCCCCTTACTTTGTTCTGTCACCTGCTAAATTTTGAATGATTGAATATTTTTGTTTATGATGGTTCTAGATTTGGCTTGGTCCGATATCTAACCTAACTTGACTCAAAGTGAATTTGTGTTTTTTAAATTATGAATAAAATTATGAGTGAGAATCAACTTAGTAAACAACAATTTTTAAACATCATTTAGAAAGATTCTTAAAAAAAATAGATAGGTGATTAAAAAAATTATATTGATGACCTTGGATTTTAGATTATCTTGTGTTAAAGTGTTAGATTTGTGTTCATCGGGGAACATCTACAAAACCTCTTAATGAGCTAGGTCATAACCAAGTTGGATTGATCAATCTGATTTTACACTAAGCTTTACAAGTCTCTTGCAACTATAAACAATGTTAGGTCATGCTGGAGTTTTTTCGGGCAACGAACCTTTTGATGCTTAATTCAGTATGGATCTTAGGAAAAACAAGGAAGATAAGAGAAAATTGAGGGAGATGTTTAGGGGTGTTAAGTGTTTTTAGGATTGGAAAGAATGCCACTTTAGTTTTAGAGAAAATAAAACTTGGAAAAAGAACCTAAATGTGTAATGGACAATTAAAATATCGGAAAAAGAACCTATTTCTTAGCCCCTAGCATCATTTTTACAAGTGTGTGTTGCAGATTCCTATTAAAATTAGGACTAATCTATATTTTCTTAATTTAGGCTCATTTTAAGTTTATTTGAATTCATTTTGTACCTAAGATCACCGATCCCTGAGATTATTAAGGATAGCCTAATTAATTGAACTTGTGATTATAGGGTTTAGATTGGTCGAAGATCTAATTCCAAAATCTTCAAGATTACAACAAGTCTTGTATGGTCAGCATTAGAGGAATCTTGTGTAGTCAGCTTAGCTAATACTAGTAACCGAGAAGCACCTATTAGTGCCTAAAACTTCAAGGCCAAGGACGTTCCCTTATTGATGGGCCATGGCCTGAAGTGTTTGTATGATGGACCTGTCCATGTGCCTCAAGTGAGGAGTTCTTAAAATATCGGGACTTGAAATTTGTGAACTGCACTGAATCTTCTAAAAAATTAAGCTTATGCCAAAATTTCAAGAAGAACTTATCTTAATATTGGCACTTAAAAATTTTAAAAGTCAATGAACATAAAATCTCAAACTAATGCTAAATGTACATAAAAACAAATTAAAACATTTTACTAGTGCTTAGTGTTTGTTAACACTCACCTAAATAAGTTTCATTTATAATCCAATAAATTCCAACTGTTTAATTTCAAAAAGGGCAATATTTACTTTTAAATTAGAGAGAAAATTATGAAAAAGACTTAAAACTCTGTTCTTAACAAAGTAAGAGGTGAAAATTGTTAGATTAGAAAATAATTCTCAAATAACTAAGTTAATTGGTTTGACTTATTGATCTCGTCGCCTTTGTATTTGTGTCTCTCAATTCAAATTACGTGTTTGTTTATTCATATTTAATTGGTATTGTGCACATACATATTAATTCTTGTTGACCCAAAATTCTAGAAGTCAATAAGTTGAATTTGTCTTTTCAGGAAAGCTTGACCTTAATGTCTTTGGTAGATGGCACCTGCATTTTTGAATTCAAATGACATGGCCTTGTAGTAGTAAGTTCTTTAATGAATGATAAAATTTGAAGAATATGTGTATCCCGAGAATTGAAATTGAATTGATATATAAATGAAACTGATCAGTTTAAATATAAGAAATCAAACCGAATTGAATTGAATTGATATGGCAGGAACATTTTAGTTTAGCTGTATCCCAAGATTGCACCCATAAAGTTGAAGAATGTGTGTCTAGGTGTGGTGTCTACTAACTGATCGATTTTTGGTAAAGGAAAGCTATCTTTGATATATGTTTATTTAAATCTATAAAGTCCATACACATCCTCAATTTCCCTTTTGCTTTTTTAACCATGACAAAGTTGGCTAGCTATTCGAGGAGTGGACTTCTCTAATGAATTATGCCACTAGGAGTTTTTTAACTTCAGCCGCAATAGCCTCATTCCTCTCTCGATTAAAAATTCGTCTCTTTTACTTGACTGGATTAAAAGATGAACTGACAGTCAATATATCTGATATGGGGACAGAGTTTATCCTTGGTAAGTTTTCATGTGACTAGACAAATATATTTGAGAACTCTCCTATTAGAGAGATTAATTTTTTTCTCGTCTTTAGCTTTAGTTATAAGCTTATCTTTGCAGTCTTTTCAGGAGATTTTGGTTGGACAGATATCGGGAGCAAGTCTCCCACTGATTCTGGGGATTTTGGTTTGTTCTCTTCTCTCAATTTTATGGTAGTGATGCAAAAGATTCTCTTGAACATTATTTTATAGCAACTTTTGATTATTTTTTTTATCACCTTTGAAGATTCCCACTCTATCTTTAGCAGGGAATTGAGCTTCAGATAGTGGATAAACATTGTGGTATTAGAATTTATCATGAAGGGTCTTTCTAACATAACTTTGTAAGGTATTGGTTGATCAACTACCACAAAGTTAACCATTATTGTTTTAGTGTAGGGTTTCTCCCTTATGGATATTGATAAGGTTACGACTCCTAATGACGTACTGATTGTACTTACAGTTTCTTAGTAGTTAAAGTGTTAAACATAACTTAATGTCCTATTAGTGGGTATCGTTAATTTTTTCTTTATTTTCGAGTCTCTTACCAGCATTGCATCTTTTGAGATAATCATAGTCGTTTCTCGTGTTAGAGAGTGTTCAAGTTCTTCATTTTCTTTATTCTAAGGTTTCTCCAATTCCATGTCGACTCTAAATTCATTTAATTATCCCTTACTTATTAGCCGATGTATTTCGGCTTAAAATTTTATGCATTCTTTGGTGTTATGGTTGTGGTGTTAATGGAACTCGCATATTTTATTCCTGTTTCTTTTTTCAAGTAATGATAAGAAAGGTCTTAGCTCTTTGAGTTTTTTTTATTGCCTCGAATCTTATTGCTAATAAGAGTATATTATAAGAATATACTTATCTTCTAGTAATTAGCCACTTTAGGAGGAGACTTTCCTATTTGTTCTCCCTTGTTTCCTCTTTGATGTGGATCTCTTCGTGGGTACTTCACTGTTCTTTGTGGTGTTCTATATTTTCATTCTCGTGTTATCCTCATTTTAGGGAATTTTCTAAGCTCTTGCCCTTTTGGTTTTTCTCGTGCATTTGTATCAGTTACCCTTTTCACTGCTTCTTCTTCTTCAATTTTTATGTATCAAGGTGCTTATTCATAAGCAATTGCATAAGCAGTAGATGAATTTTCTGATAGAAAGTATCAAAACTAAGTTATCTTAAATTCTTTTAATGTTTTTAGTGCGATGGGTAAATTGAATGCCCCAAGCTAGATCACCTATTTATAAAATCATTATATAAAATCTCTTAAGGATTCATTATAACCTAGATTGAGTCATCGCATCTATTAAGGATCTCTAGCCTTCATACAGGATTCTAAAATATGCTGGACAAACTTCTTAATCAATTCACTAAAGGAAGAGATACTCTTTTATCTTAGACTTCTATACTAAAGTAGGAGATTAACATGAAATAATTGGCATATCTACTTCTGTCTAAGTCTGGAAATTGATAATAGATTAGTGATTGTAGTGATGGGGATTTATTGTGCCTTTATAAGTTAGGCGGTTCGGCAACTTGAATCCATTTGACAAAGTCCCTGAGCTTGCGATAAGATGAGATTTTCTTTTCACTCAGTTGCTTTTGATGTATGGAGCTTCTGTTTTCCCTCATTCTTGAAGAGTTGGTGCAGTTGTTCCTCTAGGTTTTAAACATTTTTTACCAGTGGATCTTTATTTCTAAACACTGAACTGTCCTATTCGTTGTACTCAATTTCTCTGATTATGTCAAGAATCCTTCTTATGCCTTCCCCGACTCTGATGTTCTTTTAATTTTTCTTCCTTCTTTCTTTCTTTTTGTTTAAGATTTCTCTAGCATCTGGTGCCTGCCCATTTTCTCTTCTGAGTCCATCTATATTCTTTAAGCATTATTTCCTTCCAAGTCATGATTTGCATGAGTTCGTTTAAAAAGGTGTGAATCTCTAACTTCTGACTGGTTAAGGGAGCGGGCGTGATCTTCGACTTAGTAGATGACTCTTCTTTTTAGAAGGGCTCTGCCAAAACTCCTTTACTCTTTTATTTTAGGGTGACTCAATGAGGATTATGGCTTCTCTTGCCATCAAAAAGACATTTTTTAGAGGCAAGAAGTGTCATTATAACTCAAGGATTAGGTGAAACTCTTGTGATCTTTCTAGATTGTTACACTTTTTCAAAGTTATGCCATCAACTTTTCCAATTCATCCATTTCTTGTCATGACTTTCTTAATTCTTCTTTCAGCACTTTTTACCAAGATGGTGGTTCTTCTTGTTGGTGTGATTTATTGCTATGTTGTATTTTCATAGATCTATCTAGGCCTTATAATTTAGTATTCTCATCAAGCTGTGGGGTTTGTTCACTATTTGGCACAACCGTAGAGTGAGTAATGACAATTTTTTTATCATTTATCCTTCATACTATTGTTTAGTATAAATAACTTTTTCATTTGCTTCCCAAAGATGGCGCTAAACTATTAGCCTCAAAATTTGGTAACCTAAAAGTCAACGAGTTGAATTTGTTTCTTTAGAGAAGTTTGGCTTAATGTCTGATATAATGGATATTAAATTGGATTAGGTCACTCTCTTCCACGAATGTCATATTTGATGAGAATTCTACAACTTAATAGGAAGTGAGAGTAAACACTCTGATACTTAAGTCAATAACGATTTGAAAAAATAAAAAGTAGCACAATAAAATAAATAGAAAAAAATAATAAGTGGCTTGGTATGTGTGTTTTTTGTGTATATTTTTGTATGTTTGTGTACGTAATAACTATACTAATGAATATGATGATGATAATCCATTGTGTATAATTTCTTCCTTATTTATAAGATAGAGATGTAAGTTTAATCCATAGAGTTAGAATTCTATTAGGATTTGGAAGTCTTGTGGGCTTTCAATTTTAAGATTCTGTTATTAGAGTTTTTTCAAAATTGAACTAGATCTTTCTTATCTCAATAGGACTTGTACTGTAATTTTATGCATTTTTTTCTAATAAATTTGATTTTTATTTACAACTCTCGTAGGTGAAGTCATTTTAGGAATTGTTTTTTATTTTCAGAGTGGTTGAGTTTGACTTGTGTCATACTCGATGAGCCGACGATTACTTCCTTATTTGGAGTCTGATCAAATAGGATAGTCGAGTTACAATCAATGTTATGACCAACTCAATGAATGTTGACTTTAATCGAACATGGTAACTAAGTTATGACCAATGTTCTGACTAATTTAATAATAATATAGATTATTTTTTCATTTGAAGTCTAATTAAATAATATAATCAATTTTCAACTAATATTTTGATCAATTTAGAGAAAGTGCCCGATTTGAGAACATTTTCTAAATTGAAGTCGTCTTCTAATTCATTTACTAAAATCTTTTAAACTTTGTGGACTAAAATCTTTAAACCTGGTAATTGAAGTATTTGGGCCTTGTAGACCCAAATCCAAGGAACAATTCTAATATATTCAAGTTATAAAACGTTGTAATTAGAGTCATCAGTATCGTCATTAATGATGAAAGCATGCCTTGTGTCCCAATCATTTGTATTAGGTGAAACAATTCCACAACAACATACTCGGGGTAGTGATAAAGGCCGCTTAATTTGTTTGTTTAATCAATAAACCAAAAATTTAAAAAAGTAGATGCAGGTTCAAACAAGTTGTGTTTTACAAGGGTCGGTTGTTTCCGGCTTGCAAAGTGCTTCCGTGAAGTGGGTTGGTGAAAGCACTTCAACAACAACACGACTTCAAAAAATTGACATATAAATCCTCAAAAGTCGCTGCCCTTCTCATTCTTCGTTAGACTCTTCACTCAGCCTTTGCTGTTGATTCTGTTCACACATCTCTCTCTCTCTCTTTCTTGTGAGAAATTGGTTGTTATATATGTTGCTGAAATTTTCAAATTTTAAGAGATTATGCAACCTACGAAATTGCTAGGAAACCAATTGTGCACCGAAAATTTTGTTTTTCGATTATTGCTTATGTCAAAACCTAATCCATTCCAATTTTAAATTCTAATCTTTTACAAATTAATCCAATTCAAATCAAGTTTATTGTGACAGAGGCTAAATATCTTAATTCAGAAGAAATTGAATCTACTCTCAATCGTTAAAAGAAAATTTAGTACAAATGTAATTTTTCATTTTTTTTTAAAAAAAGAAAGTAATTCACAGTGTCAGTATCATGTTAAACAGATCAGTAATCTTAAAATTTGAACTTAGTAAGAACTAAATGATATTATTTTATAAATTTTAAAAAGTAAGATTAATGATTAAGAAGTAGAAATGTCTATTAACAAGTACTTGGTGTTAATAATTCACTAATAAAGAATTTACAGTATATTTATCATTGAGGTTTGGAGTCTAAATTCTCCCTCTCCGATCCCCATATATATATATATATATATATTTTTAAAAAAAAGTAGTTGGGCAAATTTTAGTTTGGACTAAAAACTTTTTTTTTCCCTTTTTATAATACGTTGCAGATATATATGTTATTGACTCAGATTAATCTCAATGCAAGACTAATTAATCACATTGAAAAATCTTGTGAATTTTTCAATGGCTTCACCTTCACCTTCACCTTCACCTACCCTAATAAAGCTATCAGATTTAAAAAAAGAAAAGTGGGGGTTGGTGGTGAGTATGACTCCTCTAACTTTATCGACCTCCAATTTTGGTTTCATTTGTTTCTATTTGCATAAAAATTGGTTTAACATTATTATAGATACATTTTTTGTATACTAAATTAGATGAGGAAAGAGTCTTGGATGGAACATATATATATGTTCTTATTAATCATTGTGGTTAATTAAGATAAATGAAAAAAAAAGTTTTTATTTATCTATTTATTTTGAGAGTTCGAATTCGAGTTTTTGAATAGTTTATAATCTTAATTTGTAGTCAAGTGAGCTTGCATGGCTAAAAATTTGGATTTTGTTTTTCATTTTTTGAGATTGGATAGATGGCTTAGTCAAAGTTTTGAATGACTATTTAGATCAGGTTAGTTTGAAATTTGAAGCACTCAACATCATGTACATGAACTCATAATGTGGACAATACAATATTAAAAGAGTTATAATAAGATAATAATGAGAAGCATTTCATAATTAAACTGATCACCTAGCTATTCATTTACCAACAACTATATCTGATAATAAATCTTTAATTAGTCCGAATCATGAATGATGTCCTTGTTCATATTCAGCTATTCAGATGCTATCCAGTTGTATAAAATCTAATAACATACCATAGTCTGTAACTTAGCTTAATCAAAACCAACTCTTAGAAAACCATCATTATTGTTATTACATAATTTAATAACCTACTTAATATTATGCTTCAGATCATTTTTCTGAAAACTAACACATTAAGAACGTTAGTTAGCAATATTTTGGTCCATGCAAAAAATGGGTAACGTTTGTTTTTTTTAGTGGCAAATAAGGATGAACAAATAAAATTAATCAAACCGAATTAAACCAATTAATCGGTTATTATTTAAAAAAATTAATTGATCCGGTTTTTCTTAAATAATAATCTAACCAAAAATAAATAAATATTTTAATAAAATTAACTTAAACTGCTACATTAAGTTATATAATTAAACACGCTGTATTAAAAAAAAACAACACACAAGATTACACATGGCATACAATAATTTGAAGCTTACATAATTTTATAAACCTTGCCTCATCCAATCCACTCCCATTCATATAAAAAGTAAATATAATCCTAAGTAACTCATTTTATGGCCGCCCCCTTTATTCTAACCCTACCAAAATTATCGGTTAACAGCCACCTAACCTAACAAAAAATCATAGCCTCTATTATCACCAAATTTCTCAGCCTACTGCAATGACAACCACCAAACCACATGGGGGTGGTGGCTCTGATCTTTGAGAATGTTGCCATTAGAACCATACCAAAACTCTAGTTGCACGCTTGTCGATGGCTCTGATCTTCGAGAATATTGCCGTCGAGTTTGCCCTTAGCTCAGCCCAGTTTTGGGATTCAAGGTCCATAGTGGCGGTGCTGGTGTAATATCATGCTCATGCTTTGCCTATGGTGTTGGTATTTCATCTTGTCTGAATTGAAATTATAAAATAAAAAATTAACATCAGTAAAGCAAGTTTATGTTGTAATTTTCTTTTGGAGCATCTTGCTTTTAATCTTCATGTAATATTTGAAAGAATTTTTGGACTTAGAGTTACAGAGTTGATGTAATTGTTTCTTTAAAAAATTATTGTGTAATTCTTTTAAAAAAAATTTTGAAATAAATAATTTTTTTAACATATTTGGTTTAATATTTGAGATTGTTATTTGTGAAAAAAAGAAAAACTTATCCTCCGAATGTTGTAATTGTTGCAGATTGAAGATTAACTAAAAAATTTAACCATACCAAATTGATTCTGTATTTTTTTAATATTATATTTAATTTTTTTAATTTTAATTTAATAAAAACTTGAATATTTAATTTAGTGTCAGTTCTGACAAAAATCAGACAGAATCAAATCATGCCCACTCGTAATGGTAGAATCATAATTTAAATAATAAAAAAATTAAAAAATAACACATTAAAGGTTATATTATAAGAAAGTATAATGTAAAAATTAAAATTTATAAAAGTCATAATTTAAATTTGTTGCTCCTAAGATCCTAGGTAATATGGCTAAGCCTCGTCCCTCCTTAGCTCACAACTGGGGAGCTCTATTCTTGATAGCTTAAGCACAACTCATGATTCGACTGTATTAGTTTTTTACTATCAAATCAATGCCAAGCTAAATAGCATATCAAGACTTTTTTAGAATTAATACCGATGAGAGAACTCGTGCCTCTCAATAACCAAGGATTGTCCACATCTATAAAATATCTATATTGGATAAGTTGTACCATCTAGTCCACAACACCGAAGTTTTCAAGTTAGGCAGGGAACACCACCCACATCCTTTCATAAAATATAGGACATGAGGTGACCGATCAACAACTATCATAGCTGGATAACACACCCACCCCCCCTAACCCTAGCTTCATAGACGTAAAGAAGATATCATTCATTACTCAACAGGGTACATACTATTACAAGGTAATGTCGTTTAGCTTGAAGAATGCTGAAGCCACATATTAAAAGCTGGTTAACCACCTATCTAAGCCACTTATGGGGAAGAGCATAAAAGTTTATATAGATGACATAATCACCAAGTCTATGAATCCCTATAACTATGTAGAAGATCTTAAGAAGGCTTTTATTACATACAAGAACTTAAGCTCAGCCTACTAAGGCCTAAAGTAGTCAAGCTCATTCACTAAAGACTAAAGTGGCCTGGCCCAGCTTAAGGCTAATCCATGCTTGCTGAGCTTATTGAAAATCGATCCTTGCTCAACCTACAACCAAAGAGCTCTATTCTTGATAGGCTAAGCTCAACTCCTAATCAGATTGTACTAGTCTTTGGCTATCAAACCAATGTTGAGCTCAATAGCATATTAGGACTCTTTGAAATCTTAGGCTAAGGAGAGAACTTGTGCCTCTCAATAATCAAGATATGTTAACACTCCAAAGATTGCTTAATCTAAGAAACACCTAGGCGGATAAGTTGAACCACCTAGCCCATAACACCAAAAATTTCTATTTAGACAGCGCGCTCCACTTATGTACTCTCATAAAATGCTGGACACAAAGCAATCAACCAATAACTTTTATAATTTCAAATTAAGTGCACAATCGTAAAATAAGAAGTAGCTTATGATGTGAGCTCACCACCCAAGTAATCTTATATATAATAAGGGATCATGACTTATGCGGGATAAGTAAGTGAATTTTTTCTATACACACTATTTAAGAATTATTTTTCTTTATCTAAATAAGAAATTTTGAGTTAAGTATTAGAAAATAATTATAAAAAATAATTAGCTATGTAGACTTAACCAATTTTGTAATTGTAATAAGTAAGGTTGAAATCACTAAGAGAACTTTGGAAGAGCAATGATATCTTGACCGCATATCAAATAATCGCTTCTATAAGAGATAAATTTGTCTCTTGAGCAAAGAGTAAAGTTTACCGAGAACCAAAACTCACTATCAACAAAAATTATTTTAAAAGTAAAATTAAAATTAAACAATTAATTATTAAAAAAGATTTATGTGGGACATTGGAGGCCATAGACCCGCTGAGCTGTAGTGCAGCGCTGCCTCTACTTGCAACGTGATATTTCTTTACAAAAATATCAAATAATTTCTGACGGGTTACTTCAAATGAGAAGGGGCCTTATGAATATTATATGTCACTAAAAAGTATGCATAAATCTATTTATGTAGATAAACGATTATCCGTATCCTCACCCTGTGGTTCACATAAATGGGGCATATATATATATATATATATAAAGTGATATTAACATAACTTCTAATATTTACCTAAGGACAAAAAAATTGAACACCATTATATAAATTATTGCTTAAAAAGATGTTTTTTTTAGTAGAAATTAAAATGTAACTAATTTGCAAATAATAAATAGGTGGTGGGAAAAAAAAACGAAGATTTGGGGTGGGTGTGGTGGAGACCACATCCACAAAGACACGATGACAATGATAACATCTTACCAACTACAAATCAATTACAAAAAAAATAAAATAGGGTTGGTAGGTTTTTCACTGTATTTGAGTGCAATATTAACGAGTAAGAAAATGATCTTCAAAACTTAATTAAAAGTGTTAAAAATTATTTTTAATATTAATATTAAATTTTTATTTAATAATTTTAAATTTTAAATTAAGCGATAAAATAATATAATATTAAAATTAAAATTTTGAGTTCAAATCTCCATTCGTGTTTTAATTTTTAATTTTTATATTTCAATCTTCAAATAATTTACTTTGTTAAATTTAAATTTATGTAAAATGTGATAAAGACTGTTAAGATTTTATCTTTAATATTAATATAAAATTTTTATCTAATAGTTTAACTTTTTAAATTAAACAATAAATTAATAAAAGGGACAAAAAAAAAAGTATTGCAAATTGAATTTGACACATTTAAAAATGAAAAGGTCCAATAATTTATTTATTATTGTATGTGTTAGAATTTGATAATTATCTCTTTCTTCAATATTTTTTGAATCTTCCATGGTTTTGGTTCCCTTTTTGTGACTATTGCAATCTTGCCAAAACGGAAAGTAAATATAGTACTAGGAAATCAACTTTTAGAAGTATGCATCTCAATTGTCATATTCATAAAGAACGGAGGAGATGAAGTGAAAAGGATAAATGAAAAGTGCATTGATTAGTTACTAGTTACTCTATATTGAACTATAAAGAGCTTCATAAAGTATTATTAGTAGATGTAATTTGTTAATTAAATAAGAGTGTGTATTTAATTAATTGATTCACAATTCAATTTAATTGACTTTTAAAAAAAACAATTAATATATATATATATATATATATTGACAATTTTTAAAACTTTGCAAAGCTAATCGAGCTGTCATCAACATTGAGATTTTTTTTCTTTTGAGGAAGTCATGGAAGGTACTTGGCTTTAGGAACAGGAAACAACATGTCGGCCATACTAGTTGTTCTGTGAATTTCGAAAATTAATGTGTTGTCACGATGAAAATCATTCAAAGCTCCAACAATGGAGGCGTGCCCCCCAAACAAAAGCAAACAAAAGCATGAAGAAGAAATGATGAAAGAGTAGTGGAAGGGGCTACAGCAGGTCGCAATTTTAATTCCATTAATGACTCAATTAATTTGATAAACTCATTCATTGTATTGAAATAACATCTCTAACAATTTATTATTTTAATTGCAAATTCATAGGTTTCATATGAATATTATGATATGATATGTCATGCTTTCATTTATTGGTTCAATATTTTAAAAAAAAAAATTTTGAAGGTTGAAAGTCTTGTAATGTAATTAAGAAGAGTGTTAGAAATTGACATTAAGTATTATTTTGAAAATTTTCAAGTAAAATTCATATCAGTGTTATGGCATGTCGTACAACTTTTTTTTAATAATTGTGTATTAAAATTTCAAATGTAATAATTATAATTTAATTCTAAAATAATGAAATCAGCAAAAAAATATATGGGTATCAAATTATTCGTTGGTTCAACTGATAAAGTCTCTTACAAGTATAATAAATCTGAATTCAAAATTACTTGTATCAAATTGGGAAGAAATTTTATTTATATTTTATGTAATAATATATATAATAAAAGATAACAGAATTCATAACCATTTCTTGAAAGTGAGAGATAGTTGTTTTTACTTTTTGCCGAGAGAGAGAGAGAGAGAATATCAAGCTATTACTTTCACCATTTTTTCTTTTTATTTGTCATCCCTCTCTTAAAATATTCTATGAAATAGATTTTTATTTTTTATTTTCAAATTTCAGTTTTCAAAACAAAGTATGAGCCACATTTTTAAATTAAAAACACATATTACTTTTTTTTAGTCTTATAAAAATAACACCAAGTACATTAATAAACAAAAAAAAAAAAAAGTGTAAAATAACAATCTACTGTAAATACTCAACAAGAGGTTTCTCAACGAGTACTCACCTTTTTGTTATAATTAATGCTTATTTTCTCCTTAAAATGAATATTAATAAATTAACCTTTATAAAAAAAAAAGAACATTTAAACCCTCATTTTATAATAAAAGTGACAATTTACTTACTGTTTTTAAAATTATTTATTTTTAATAATGTTTTTATTAAATTTAATAAAATTACCCCTTTTTGTAAATTGGATGAATGTAAAAAAATTTCATAATACAAATTGGCAACTAAAAAAAATAAAAAAATTTAAAAATAAAATAAATAAATTGTCACTTTTTCACTTTCACTATAACATACAATCATAATGTACTTTACCCAAAAAAAAATGATGATTAAAAACAAGTATAACACTGCACTTGTTGATACTAGTCCAATAATAAACAATTTTATAATGAACTTTTTTAAAAATCACAAAAGACACTAATGAAGTCTTATACTCAAGTGAAAATTCTAATTTGACTCTCCTCTCTTTAAAAAAAAATGTTATTATATTTTTTAAATTTTTTATTTTAAAAGATCATGAACGACACTAATATTTTATTAAGTAATGTTAGGCATGTTAAAATTCTATCTTAAATTTGATCTTTAAAGTGATGTGTTAAATAAATAGTAAGTGTAATAAATAATTTTAAAATTTATATTATTTTATCATCTAATATTTACTTGACACGTTACTTTTGAAATCTAATTTAGAATAAAAATTCAGGATATCTAATATTACTTTATTTTATTTGAATCATGAGACAAAAATATAGTGTTTATTTTTGTTTCATATTCCATATTAAAGGCGTATAAGATTGTTGTTTTTTTTTTTAAACCCAATTGAGATTGTTGTTGGGGAGACAAAAATTATTTTTGAAAAGTTAAAAGTAATGAGGTGTTTGATAGAATAATTTTAAACTTATCTCCTCTTACAACAAATTTTGAAAATCAAGGAAATAGTTACTTTTTAAAATCTAAATTTTGAGAAAACATTTTATCTTTATGGTTCTAATTTTATTATTATATAAATAAAAAAAATTAAAATTATTTTAATATAAATTAATTAAAATTTTAAGTAAACAACCCAAGAGAGAGATAAATTAGATATTTAAAAAATTAATGCTTTAAAATAAATAAATTACACAATTGTTAAAAATATAAATAAATTAAAACACAAATAATTGTAATAAATAAGAGAATAAAAAATGGAGAGAAAGGCATTCGAATATTTATGTGGGTTGCACTCCACACAACTTACATTCACACATCAAACAACTCATTTTGAGAATTTCACTAAACTAGCTTTAACCCAAGGCTAATAATGAATACACTTGACTTTTAAGATGTCAAAAAAACCTTTACAACAATTTAGTTCATAAGTTATCAATATAACCTTTACAATAAATGTGTATATCTCTCATCTCTCAAAATATTTTTTATAAACACTTAAGTAAACTCAATAGAAGAATTAATACAAATAAAAATAATTTAAACTCTTAAATAAGTTAATATAAATTTTTTAGCATAATGTGAGTTCACAGATGTTGAAGTGTGACATTTTGATATGTTATGAACTTTCTTAAATGATGTATTTTTAGAGAAATAAGAAAGTTAGCTATTGGAGTTCAATTCTAACTATTAGAAAAATTTAGAATCGATTTAGTCAGTTTGAAAACTGGTTTAGCCAGTTTGGAAAGTGGTACAATCTGTTTTATTTTATTTAAACTAAATATAAAACTGGTTCTCAATTTGCACAATTGTTTTATACTTTTTTTTTGTACAAGTTTAAATGATTCGGCCATAACTTTTTGTAAACAATTTTGAATTTGACTTTTATAAAATTATTTGAAAAGCTAATATGATTATCTTTCTAATGAAATCAAGTTTGTGCATATATTTAGTCTCATGAAGTGCCAGTATAATTTTTAAAAAGTCTTTATTTTTTTATTAAAATTTTAAAGTTCTTGAGTTGTCGTGAGTGATTTGCTTGCTTATAAAATCATTCTTATGTACTTAAACCTTCAATGCCTACTAAACTAATGTAATATAATTAGCATTAAATTTATTATCATCAAAATATTATTTTGTATGCCTAAAATGCCAACATTAATTAATTCTAATTATACTTTAAAAATAAAACATTAAAATTTAACCTAAATTTATGTCTCATCTCATTTCTTCTCTAATAATAATAATAATAACATTTTATACATACTACTACTTCTCTCATCATGATTATATATTCAATCTCCATTTCAATCATATTAATTTCCAAAACATTATAATAACATAATTTACTAAATATATATAAATTATTTTTAAATCTCACAATATTTTTAAAAACATAATTTATCAAACATTTAACTATTTTTTATGATTGATTATTTCTCTAACATAACTAATAATAATTATTTTAAAAGTTTCAACAATTTCAAACTCACTATCTTCACTTATGTCTACATTTTTTTAATTGCCAAAAATAGATTTTGTTTTATATTTGTTAGAGATTTGGTGATTAAATAATTTTGTTTGAATAAGAATTGAGATGAATATCAAATAGGAGAGTCATAAGAAGTTTAGAACATGTAAAACACGTATGGAGAAGTCTAAGACGTGTGGGATATGAAAGGAGAAGTAAAATGAGACTCGAAGACTCGAAGAAAGAGAGGAATAACCCGGAGCTGGAATAGGAGCCAGCGTTGCGGCCCCCAGGGGTGAGCGTTGTAGCGCTCAAAACAAAACTCCAGTACTGCGGCGCTAGAGGGGGAGAAAGTCCGTTTTTGATCCAGATTTTGAGTTTTGAGAAGTTTAGGACATTTTAAAATAAGTAGACTCTTACTTCAATAAGGAATAGAGTTAGTAGGCACGAAATAACCCCTATATAAACATTTATAAACTCTTTTAGTTGAAATCAAGCATTAAGAGAGACTCTAAGAGAAAGGAAGAACTGGATAGACACTAAGCGCTTGTGTGCGCCATGGTAGAACTATCATTTGGGTGTTCATTATTCATGGTAGAGTAAGGGTACACTAAACATTAGGTCATTTAGAGGGTTCTTCATTAAGTTTTTCTTGTAAAATCTCTAGAGAGTTAATAAGAGAAGTTAGGATCTTTGGATCCACCGTGCACGTAGGCAATTAGTCAAACCACGTAAGTGATTGTGTTGTACTCTTTATTTTCTGCTTTGAATTCTTGCTATTTTGCTTGATATACAGGTTTTTCCACTGCGCAAAGAGATTAGGGTTCAAGGTTGAGCTTGGAGTTCTTCGCTTTGACGTAATCTCACAGGGAGAATGACGATTCCTCCCACAATAAACTGGTATCAGAGCCTAAAGTTTGAAAATACATACCTGTAGTATTTAAACCATGGCTGCAATCCAGCAAGAAATAGAGAAGTTCATTGCGATGAATGATTTCAATCTTTGGAGGAAGAAGGTTAGGACTCTACTAGTGAAGGAAGAGTTAGACTCAGTAGTGGAGGAAACTAGTTTCTCAACTAGCGAAGAGATAATAACCTCAAAGTCCGAGCAAAAAGATTGGGACACGATTTAGAAAATGGCTCACAGAACCATAATCCTAGCATTGAGCGACGAAGTATTAAGGTGATGAAGTAATTGTTGGGATTTGTGCTTACATGCCATCCCATAATGTATAAATACATAGTGATTGTATTTATACAATTATTATTTTTAATAAAATCGTTAATATTATTTTTATTAAATGGTAAGATGCTTGTAACGTTTTAGACATTGTATGATCTGAAGGAGTTCAGATCTGGTCTAAAAGAGTTTAGACCAGGGCTAAGAGTTAGCAACGCTAATAGTTATAAACACTAAGAGTTAGTGGTACTAAGAGTTAGCAAAATCTAAGGAGTTAGAGCCTTTTCTGAAATGGGACAATGACCTAAGAATATATTAGTAATGACATAGCTGTAAGGAGTTGCAGATGGTGCTAGGAAATGTCATTATGCAAGTATGTTCTCAAACATAATGTTCCTGATCTAATTTCATTTATGCGGGTCTATCGATGGAATTCATTAATATAGATTAGTGTATGTCTATATCTGGATGGTCCAGATGGTTAGTCTTAGCAAACCATGAGCTTAGTAGGAAGCTCGTATAGAGATGCAGGTATTCAGTAAGGACTGAATATTGAACAGACTCACGAAGACATCCAATAGACATCTCATAAAGCCGTCAATGGAGGGTCTTCCAAGTTGAGTAGTATTTATGGTCCTTTGACCTGAGCGCCACGGTGGGCTTGTGAGTGATCCACCATGCTTTGGTTCCACACATGTCAGAAACCTTTCATGGTCTGACCACTGGGTGTCGCTGGGTATGGTCCGATGCTCATGGAGTTCGGTGTGCGTAGATATGGGATCCATCAGCTCATATGAGTGGGTTGTATATTCTAATGCTCCGAGATTGTATTTCAGAAAGTCTTGTGGCCGCAAGCATAAACCTCGGAAAAGATATTTCGGAGGAATAAACAATATCACAAAAGTGTTTGTGGATATTGTTTAATGAAATATAAATCTGGAGATAAGTTTATGGTTGAGCAAATAGAGATTTGACGGTGATGATCTATATCTCTGCTCTTCAAGGATATAAATGATGGAAGGATTATACGAATATGCAATAACCTCAACTTGCATGGTCTAACACGTTAATTTGTAATATCCGTAACGTGTGTGTGGGGCATCGGTTCACGGACGTATGGAGAAGCTCCATATGACAAATTAGGTGTGGACTTAGAGAGTCTCACAATATGAAGTATACTCGTTGTGCACTGGGGTAGCGGATTGGATTGAATAGTTCGATCCAATAAATTTCAGCAAAAGAGAACGATTGTTTAGGGATCCATCGGATTGTACATTTGTCAAGACTTAATTGTTAAGTACATCACTTGATTAATTAATAAGAGTTGTTAATTAATAGAATATTGACAAATGGTAAAAAAAATTTCATTATTTGATTTTACCATTTAACCTTGGTAGTAATAATTAGTTAACAAAAGTTGTTAACCAATAGGATGATGACAAATGGTAAGATCTAAGTTATTCATTTTGTTTCATGATATATTAATAAAATCATACAAAATAGTTTTTGATTTATTTTATTATATTAATTAAATAATCAAAAATAATTTTTGATTTATTTATTATATACTTTTAATGCACTAAAGATTATTATATAATTTAGTGCATTAATTTTGTTTAAATAAATTTAATATGTTGCCATTATGAATGGTGGAGGCCTTTTGCATTATATATATTAATGTAGGCCATTAAATGAATCATTATTCATTTTGATTCATGGTAGTTGGCCGGCCATTTTCTTGGCTAATGGAGGGAGCACTTCCTTTAATAATATTAATGTTTCATCCATTATGAAAGTGGTGAAAGCAATTGAATTTTTTTATGGTAAAATAATTGAAACAAAATAAATGAAGAGAAAACAAGAATTCATTGAATTCTACAAGGAGAATTCGGCCAAGAGAGGAGGAGGGAGAGAAAAATACTTTTGGACTCATTTTTCCTTTCAAGGAGTTGAAAGAATACAAGTATAAGTATTCAAGGGGTTGAATACAAGTGGCTGAAAAATTCTAAAGCTACCATTCTAGCTCCATAATCCCACCAAATGTTATGGATTAGAATTGTTCAACATATACTTCAAGGTAAGCTCTTCACATGGATTGGTGAAATACTTGAAGAATTTGTAAAGCTACCTTCATTAGGTAAGTATTTTACATTATATTATAATACAATATTGTTCATCATTTATTATTGTATAATTGTTATACTTATGCATATATGTGATATATATTGAAATTGATAAAATGAGTGTATTTTGTAACATGCTTCCACTGCGCATATAGTAATTTTTAAAATTACGCATACACTCGTATAATCACACACTCTATGATAAACACCCAACAGTAACTGCTTTGTGGCTATGGAAGAGACTCGAAGCGTTATATATGAAGAAGTCTCTTGCAAATAGAATTCTTGTGAAAAAGAAACTACATCAGTTAACAATGTATGAGGGAACTTCATTAAAAGTGCATATTGACGAGTTCAATAAGATCATCATAAATCTTGAGCAATTGGGCATCAAGACTGAGGATGAAGACAATGCCATAATCCTGTTAAGTTCATTGTCGAAGAGCTATGAGAGCTTTGTGGATACACTGTTATATGGTAAAGAGTCCTTAACGATGAATGACGTCAATGCATCATTGAACTCAAAAGAATTGACAAAGAGATTTGAGTCTGAGAGTGGAGCAGCATTGCTTACACAAAGGAGGAAGAGCAACCAATCAAGGAGGAGATCCAAAAAGTGTTTCTTTTATAATAAGGAATGACACTTTGTGAAGAATTATCTGAAATCAAAAGGCCAAAAGGGTGGGCTGCAATCGATACTGAAGAAGATATCGAAGTTGTAGATACATTGGTAACCTTAAGGAGAAAGTATATTGGCAAATGGATATTAGATTCGGGGTACAACATCCATATAAAATAAATATAAACAGTATTTTTTTTGGGGGCATTTGTTAGAAGTGGGTCTAGGGGGTGGCCTATGAATCCGAGCCTGCAAATAGAAAAAATATACATGCCTTATTTAATGAATGAAAGTATATTTTCTATTGTAATCAGTAAACTGAGGGCGAACCTATATTAAAATTTTATCACAATTTGTTTAATTAAATAAAACATTTATTCATGTCGATCAAAATTAATTTTTTGGGTCAATAAATTTTAAATTTATTTATTTGAATAAATGAAATTAGGCCTTCATTATTAAGCTGCTCTGAGATGGATCCTACTTAGTGATTCTAGTATACCTACAACAGAAGAGAAGGTTAAGTCTCATCAGTGATTGTTTCAATAAGGACCCTTCGATACCTAAGTCAATAAATGTTAAATGTGATTAAGACAACAAAAAGGTAGAAAAGTGTATGTATAGAAATCCTTCATTACCTTTGGCTGTTGTGACTTTAACTTTTTATAGTTGGTCATTGCCTTTTTATCCCAAGAAATATAGGTTTCATCCTAGTCATCCTAGTCATGATTTGTAACAAACTCAAGGCAGACGAGATTGATCTTCATCTAGAGATGTTTGGGACTTTGCTTATTAGGTAATGATTGGCGAGGATCTCTTAAGTCACGAGAATACAAACCTTTAACGTCCTTTAGGTTTATTGTGTTTGAAAAATTATAGATGACCTTTTTAAAATTTAAGCATTGACACCAAAGAGGTTTCTGTAAGGAGCATGCAAATGGGCCTTTGATCTAAGCTTACCCTTTGTAGGTCTAAGCAAAGTTTAGGTCTTAGCTCTCCTTCTATACTTAAGTCAATAAGTGTCAAATGTAGTTGAGACAACAAAAAAGCAAAAGAGTATATGTATAGGAATCTTTCATTACCTTTAGCCGTTGTGACTTTAACTTTTTATAGTTGGTCATTGCCTTTTTATCCCAAGAAATATAGGTTTCATCATAGTCATGATTTGTGACAAACTCAAGGTAGACGAGATTGATCTTCATCTCGAGATATCTAGGACTTCGTTTATTAAGTTATGATTGGCGAGGATCTCTTAAGTTATAAGAATACGAACCTTTAACGTCCTTAAGGTTTATTCTGTTTGAAAAATTATAGATGACCTTTTCGGAATTTAAGCATTGACACCAAAGAGGTTTCTGTAGGGAGCATGCAAATGGGCCTTTGATCCAAGCTTACCCTTTGTAGGTCCGAGCAAGGTTTAGGTCTTAGCTCTCCTTCTAGGTTAAGGCTCTAAATCTTAAATTATAGAATGGTATGCCTTTAATTCTTAGCCCAGCTAGGTTTGGGCTTTAATAATAAGTCGGACTCCTAAGAGAAACAAGAGTCCCTCAATTTGCAGTTTTAACTTGTCAAAGTTGAAAAATATTTGTAGTTCCCGATCTTTGCTATATTGTAGGGTTTGTGTTGAGTGATTGACTCGTGTAGTTGTGGTGATTTCTTTTGGATTTTCAATATGGATGCCAAGGGGTCCTTTGGGTATAAATGAAAGTTGGTCGCTAGGTCCTTTGATGGGCTTAGGTAGAATTTAGGCATTGGTACCTCTGAAGTCATATCCTTAAAGATAACTAATTATATCCTTGGTTGTTGACTCACCTAAGTCAGGCCTTTGGTATTTGGGCTTACTTCTTAAAAGGGAATATAAGTTCCTTAATTTTCAATTCTAACTTGTCAGAATTGAAACTATTTATAGTACCCTATCCGATTTTGCTTTGTAGATTAATTTGGTTGGGGTCTTTTGGTATTTTTGTCATACCTCGATAAGGTTTGATACACTTGAAATATTTGCATTAAAAGCAAGCGACTCTTTAAAGATTTTGTACCTACTATCCTGTCTTTTCGCTTCTCTAAGACGTTTAATATGACGGGCTATTAGTGATGTGTCTTGATCTTGACCTTGTTGTTTTGAATTGGACGGTTTCTGATTACTCAATTGTCATATTGGTCAGTCCAAGGAACATTTTTGAATGCGCTTTGATCTAGCATGTCCATTTACGTGGGCAATGGAGATTTGCCTTAGATTAGGCTTCTAACTATACCTCTTTACTATTTATATAACACTTTTGCTTCATCTAAGCTTCTTTGCCAAAAATGAGAGAGAACTTGTGATTCTAGTTGTGTTTTCTTGTTTGTTGATTGCTTATTCTGTTCCAACACCTTTTTTCCTTTGCTCTAGTGCTCCATGATTCTTATTATCATCTTGTCGCCATAAGTTCCCATTTGTCTTTTCTTTAGTTTCCATTGTGCTTTTTGGATATTCTTTTATGCTATTAGAAACTCATAGACTATATAGGTTTAGAATTTCTTAAGTTGTTTCTTGCATCTTAAGGCATTTTATGGTAATTTTGTTTATTTGAATGTGTTTAGTTTTGAAATGTTTTTGAATATTCGTATTTGATTTTAATTTGTGGATTAGATTGTGTTATGTTGTCCTTTTGCCCATAAAATAATATGGCGAATCTTTTTCCTTCAGGTCGAGACCTCACTTAGCACACAACCATGGTCTTAACATGGTACTTAGCTTTTCAGGAGGAGCTTGAATATTATTAACGTATCTCTTGTAAGCATTATATCATATAATTACTTCTTTAGCATCCTAGAGCATAGTGGGCCAGTAATACTCAATCTTGAAGACTTTGTTAGCTAGGTTATCCACCCTTAAATGGTTCTTATATATATCCTTGTGAATCTCTCTTAGCATACATTTTGTCTCTTTAGGCCCTAAGCACCTTATGTATGTGTGGAAAAATCCTCGTTGATATAACACTCTATCTATTAGTGTGTATCGACCAGCCTTGTATTAAAGCTGACGTGCCTTACATTTATCCTCTGGAAATACTCCGGTTGCTATCTATTCACTAATTGGATAAGCTCAAAGTACATTGAATGAGGTATTCAGCTTCATCAATAGAAGTTGGGCATGCTATGACATCAGCTTGGTGATTTTCGGTTCTTTGGACTTTTATTTCTTTAAACTGACTAATCAACTCTTAAACCTATTTTAAATATGCGGTCATATTTTCTCCACATGCTTTAAAATCTCGATTCACTAGGTACACAACTAGTTGAGAATCACTTTTCACTAGGATCTTGTTAGTTAGAATGGCTTAGGCAACTCTCAGCTCAACTAATAGAGCTTTATATTCAGCTTCATTGTTCGAAGCTGGGAATCTAAACTGAATCACATAATAAACCCCGTCTCTCTTCGGACTAACAAGTACCATGCTTACACTACTCCATTATGAATTAGACACTCCATTGATGTAGAGGGTCCAGATTGGGATTTCTAAAGTCTACTCTTTTGAGGGTCCCCTTAGGGTTTTTTTTTCTGTTATATTTCTCATGGTGCACTTAGCTATAAAGTATGCTAAGGCTTGACCCTTGATAATCACCCTTAGTTTATTGTATGTCAAACTCACTAAGCTTAATTGTCCATCTAAGATATCTCAATAGATCGAGCTTATGAAAGCTCTACCATAGAAGCTAGTTAATGAGCATAATTATGGTGTGAGCCTAGAAGTAGAGGCATTGCTTCTATCTCAACATAACCAATGGTAAGGCTAGTTTTTTTTTGTTTTTCTGTAGGTGGGTATCGGTTATTGGGATCCATAAAGGATTTGTTGGCAAATTACATTGCTTTTAAACCCTTGCTTCTTCTTTGACCAAAACCAAATTTATTGCTAGAGTTGAGACTCTAAGGTATATAATTAATTGATCCCAATTGATGGAACAATAAGGTGAATGGGTTGTACAAGGTAAGCTTTAAGTTGTTAGAATGCGCTCTTGCTTTGTAAGGTTAACCTGTTCTTTTCTCTCATCTTGATGGCCTGAAAGAACTCAAAGCATTTTTTTAGTTGCCTTAGAGATGAATCTATTGAGGGCTGCTACTCTGCCCATTAGTTATTAAATCTCTTTCGTAGTGCTTGGGATTTTATTTCCAAGATAGCATCTATCTTGTCTGGGTTTGCCTCAATGCTCTTTTTGCTAACTATAGACCCAAGGCACTTTTATGATTCTACCTTGAATGCTCGTTTCTCTAGGTTTGACTTCATGTTTTTCTTCCTCAATATCTCAAATATACCCCTCAAATCTCTCTTGTAGTCCTTTGATTTTATAGATTTGGCAATCATGTCATCCACATAAACCTTCATACTCTTTCTTATTAGAGGTTTAAATAACTTGTTCATCAATCTCTGATAAGTAGCTCCAGCAGTCTTAAGACTGAATGGCACTACTCTATAATAATAATGCCCTGGTAGATGAAAAACAACATTTTTTCCTAATCAGGGAAAAATATTCTAATTTGATTGTACTCCAAGAAGGCATCCATAAAGCTGAGAAGAGCATGAATGACTATTGAATCTACTAGTTGGTCAGTTTTTAGATGGAAAAGTTATCTTTGGGATAGACTTTATTCAGGTTAGTGAAGTCAATACACATTCTCTACTTCTTGTTAGCCTTCTTGACCATTACCTTATTAGCTAACCACCCAAGATAGTTGATATCCTGTATAAAACCTATGGCTAGCAATTCTTCACCTCAGTAGTCACTGCTTTAGTCTCCTCTTAAATAAAGATCCTCATTTTTTGTTTAACTAGCTTAAAATATGTGCTGATAGCTAAAACATAAGACATCAAAGATGGATATATGTTAGACATGTTCCCATGAGACCAAGCAAAAACATCTAAGAACTCTTTTACCAAGACAGTCAAACCATCATTGACCTTAGATTCTAACTACGAATCGATCTTTACTATATTTTTAAGCGAGCTTGGCTTTACCAGTATCGGGTGTAGCTCCTCTATTAGCTTTGAAAATTTAGCCTTTTTTTCTTGTGGATCTATAATGGAAATGCAGTAACCTTCTTTGGTTAACACCTCATAACAACATTTTATTATCTTTTGATCCCTATACACAACACTTATTCCTTCTTTTTCTAATAATTTAAGCTTCAAGTAATAAATAGAGAGAGTTACATTAGTATTTATTATCAAAGGTCGCCCAAGTAAAACTTTGTTGGGGATGTGATGGTCAATTACTACGAAATTAGTCATAATAGTCTTGTCGTAAAGCTTATTTAATAAGACATGGGTAGATTTACAACTTCTTAGGGCATAACATAGCTATCCCTAAACCATTGTAGGAGGATCTGTGTTCAGTGACGCTTTCTTTATTTGCTGTTGCAGCAAATGCCAAGATTCCTGGTGTTTACACTGTCTGCCTTTGGCAGAGCGCCCACGCCACCTTCTATGGCGACAGCGACGCTTCCGGAACTATGGGTATGCTTTTCTTTTTCTTTTTCTATTCTTCTTTTTTTAACCCCCCCTCCCTCGGGCACATTTTTTTTCCTAGATTCACTCACGCATTTTTGAAATTACAAAAAAAATCACATTTTTAATTAAATATATTTTTTTCTAAAAATATATAATTAAAATTGATTATTATATGTATTTTTTGTTTTGTAAGAAGGTGGTGCCTGTGGATACAGGAATCTATGCAGTCAAGGCTATATGGTGAACACAGCAGCGCTGAGTACAACCCTATTCAACAATGGGCTGAGCTGCAGAGCATGCTTTGAGATTAAGTGCATGGACGACCCGAGATGGTACCTTCCGGGGAACCCATCGATCCTTGTTACCGCAACTAACTTTTGCCCACTGAACTTCGATCAACCCTCTAACAATGGTGGGTGGTGCAACCCTCCTTGTACTCACTTCGACTTGCCACGCCCATGTTTCTGAAGCTTGCTCGATACCGCGCCGGCATCGTCTCCGTTTCTTATTGTAGGTATTTTTACTAGTATAACCTTATCTGTTTTAAGCACTTTTGTTTCTTCGCTGCTAAATCTTATTTTTCTAGGACCGAACAGTAGGAAGTCGGGAAAAAATTGTGCGATCTATCTTCAAATCCTTAATCTCCAGCTCATTCAACACTTCATTGAAGATTATATATACCAAGCTTCTGGGATCAATAAACACTCAGTTTACCTCTATGTCAGCTATTTGTACTTTAATCACCAGCGTATCATTATGTGAATAGTTTATCCCCTCAGCATCCTTCTTGGTAAACATGATTAGAACAACTTGCATCTACATCTTTTTGGTGGCTAAGATGTTACACATCACCTGGATCCCCACATTGAGCACTCTTCGTGTGATTACACCGATCTAAGGATGCTCTTATGATGAGGGTTTGGTGAGCAGGCCTTGATCTTTAATGGCCTCAAAGATAACATCTAAGGGGATAGGTAAGGGAATTGACCTTTTAATCCTTGCCATCTAAGGTAGAGCCCTTGACATTCTCTCTCTTTGCTTCATATTTCATGGTCGATTGATCCACAGATATTTAGTGGCTTGTAGAGGCATTTTATCTTTTTAGCCGGCCAAGGAATCTCCTTTCTAAGGACCTTATCCTTCCTACCTCCTAAGGACGCATTTACCTTCAAATAGTATTTACTGTAGCCACCCTTTTGACTTCTTCATCTTCTTTAATG
The DNA here is from genome assembly GCA_946807835.1 of Ailanthus altissimus. Classification (NCBI taxonomy): domain Eukaryota; kingdom Viridiplantae; phylum Streptophyta; class Magnoliopsida; order Sapindales; family Simaroubaceae; genus Ailanthus; species Ailanthus altissimus. The sequence goes on from OX327683.1 coordinate 11,627,695, forward strand.
ACAATATATTTAAATGTCTGATCGTAGACGGTGGCATAATTTGGGATGGGACTTTTAGAGAGATAGTACCAGAACCAATTCATCTTTAATCTGACTTTTATAGCTTCTAGGGCTATGGGAAGATCGAAAGTTCTGTTCGAGATTATCTCCTAATTAAACCTTTTCATGTACTCCCTTAAGCTTTCAGTTTGTCTCTGCTTAATTTTCTATAACTGTTGGGGGTTTTTACTTACCTTGCAAGATCTTTTAAAGTGTTGTGTGAACTTATCCATATGCTAGTTATAAAAGGAGGTGATTCTCTCTGTTAAACCTCGATACCATAGAAGTGTGGGTTCTTCCAAGTTCATATAGAATAATTTACACATTTGTTTATACTTTAGCCCTACATGGATAATAGATCTGTTGAAATTTGTGCTTACGTGCCATCCCATTATTGTATGAATATTTATTTTTGTAATATTTATAAAATATATATTTTATCAAATCACTTATTACATTAATTAAATAGTACAATGCTTGTAACGCTACAGACATTATATAATCTGAAGGAGTTCAAATTTGGTCTAAAGGAGTTTAGATCAGCATGCATCACTGAGAATTATAAATACTAAAGAGTTAGTATGTTATAATAATCAACGAAATCTAAAGAGTTAGAACCTTGTTTGTAACAGGACAAAGACCTGAGAGTACACTAGTAATAACATAATTACAAGAGTTGTAATAGGTGCTAAGAAATATTATTATACAAGTCTATTCTCAAATATAATGCTACTGGTTTAATGCACTGATGCGGGTCTATCGGTGGAACTCTTTTATTATAGATCAATGTATAACTATATCTGAATGATCTAGATGGTTGTTCTTAGCTGACCATGGGCTTACGGAAGCTAATATAGCATATGGGTATTTAGTAAGGACTGAATACTAAATAGATTCAACAAGGACCCCAATAGACATCTCATGAAGCCATCAATGATAGATCCTTTCAAGTTGAGTAGTATTCGTAATACTTTAACCTGAGCGTCATGGTGGGCTTGTGAGTGATCCATCATACTTTGATTTCATGTATGTCATAGATCTTTCATAGCCTGGTCGCTACATGTCACTAGGTATGGTCTGATGGTCATAGAATTCGGTGTGCGCAAATATAGGATCTATCAGCTCGCATGAGTGAGTTGTATATCTGAATGCTCTGAGACTATATTTTAAAAAAACTTATGGCTATAAGCAATAAACTCAAGAAAAGAGTTTTTCACAAGATTAAATAATATCGCAAAAGTGTTTGCGTATATTGTTTATTGAGATACATATCTAGAGATAAGTTTACAGATGAACGCATGGAGATTTTATGGTGGTGATTTATGTCCCCGCTCTTCTAGGATATAAATAAAGAAATGATTATACATATGCATCATAATTTCAACTTGTATGGTTTAACGTGCTGATTTATAATATCCGTTATGTGTGCATAGGGCATCGATCACAGATTCACGGAATATATCCATTTGACAAATCGGGCGTGGGCCTAAAGAGTCCCACAATATAAAGTATACTTGATGTGCACTAGGGTAGCGTACTGAATTGAATAGTTCAATCCAATAAATTCTAGCAGACCAGACATTTGCTTCAGTATCCTTCGGGATGTGCACGTGTCAAGACTTAAGTATTAAGTACATCAATTAGTTACCAATAGTTATTAACCAATAAGATGATAACACGTGACACATTATATGTCATTTATTATTTGAATTGAAAATTACTAAAATGACCTTATTTGTTAGACAAGTAAAATTATTATTTTATTTGTAAAATTATTTTATGAATAAAATAACAATAATAATATTTGATATTATTTTTGTAAGTCAAAAATAATTTTTTGTTATACTAATGCATGTGTTTCAATTTGTATTTAATAATTATTAAATAAATAACTAATGAAACACTACTGCATGCCCATTTGAAATGGTAGGCATTATAACTTGTAAAAGGGTGAAAGTGTTTCATCATTTTGGTTGCAAAATCTTGCCAAATTTATCTAATTATACATATGTCTTGATTTGTTAATTAATTATTTATTTCATAAATCAAAACCAAATAGGCAAGCAATTGTAAACCATGCTTATAGCCATGTCTTGTCTACTAAAAGGGAAAGCAATTGAAATAAATAAAAAAGTAAATTTGCTCATTTTAAAGAGAGGAATTCAGCCACACAATAGATAGAGAAGCTCTTTGTTTTTCAAGTTTTGAAAAATTTTATCAAGTGTTAAGAGAAAGAGAATATTGTTTATCCTATTTTCTTCCTTTTGGTCGGCTAATGAACATGTCTAGGCTATAGTGTTTTATGTTTCAAATGTTAAAATAAAGTGAACACATTGATAGCTTTGTGGTTAAGTCTAAAGCTTAAGGTGTTAACTAAATTCGTTTAAGAGTTAAACTAGGATTTAAAGTGTTTAATCTTTGTTGCAACAAGCCATCATTCTAGTCTACACAAGCCCACCAAATTAGGAGCTAAAATTCACAACAAGCTCACTTCAAGGCAGGAATTTCTGCTAAACCTATAAAAAGCTTGTCAATGTGATTCTCTACAAATCCTTGTAATTTAATTTATGAGATAATATAAAATTTTTATTATGTTTATCACTTAGAAAATTAGATTTTTGGACCTCCGCTGTGCATAATATATATAGGATACATAATTATGTAATGTTGAACACAAACCCACATACATGCACCCTAGGGTAATCAACCCTCTTCAAGATTTATGCTGGGGAGGCTAGACAACTTGAATCCCACTAGCAATTCCATATATTTAAGGTTATCTACTAGAAGGGATATTCTCTTTCTTTTTGTGTTCCTTAGGGGAAAGAGGTTACTTTTACTCTTGTTGCTTAAGTAAGTTGTGTTATTTTTCCTTCAATCCTCATACCTTTTCTTCCAAGGTATCTCCCCTTATATTCTCTTCGATATCTTACCTTCTTGATCCTCCTATCCTATATCCACAAGTTCCCTAACCTTTCTTCCATTCCACCCAACCATAAAGCTTAAATCCTCAAGTTGGGATTGACACACTATCACATGGAGTGGCTAGATCCTGACTAGCCCATTGATCAATCTTTAGGTGCAACTTGCTGCACTTTTTTCACCTTTTCTCCTTATGAGGCTATAGTAAGTGGCTTGCCTTATGTGTATGGCCCCCTCAAGTTTGAAGGACCATCCTCTTGATTAGCATATTAAGGCTCGTCTACTCCTAATTCTCAATGCTCTTTAAAAATTTCTATCAATAACTTTCTCATTTCCTTCATATCTTCTTCATCATTCATAGCTCTTCCTTCATCTCCACTGATAAATAAGTTTTATTCTATAATGCCAGATTTTCTTTTTAAAGATCCGCTAATTAGACCTTGTTACTTGGCTTTAGATGTTTGGTTAATCACAAGTTCACACTGCGATCGACGCTACTCTAGAAATAATTAATCATCTTAACTATGGTGAACACGTCTAAGGCTTTCTGTCTCATTCCTTATAAACGGCACAAAAAGCTATTGATTTGAAAAACTGATTTCTTAGGCCAATAAGTTTTAAATTTGTTTGTTTAAGAAAACAAATCCGAGCCTTCATCACTGATCTATATTGAGATAGGTCTTGCTTGGTGATTCCAACATACTTGCAATAGAAAAGACAAGGTTAAGTTTCGTCAGTGATTATTCTGGTAAAGATCCTCTGATGCTTAAGTCAATAGCTATCAAATGTGGCTGAGAGAGAAAAAAGATTAAAAAAAAAGTGTATGTGTGTGAATATTTCCTTACCTTTGGCTAATATGGCTTTAACTTTTTACAGTTAGCCCTTGACGTTTTATCTTAAGAACTCTATACTCCATCTTCATCATAATTTGAGGTGGACTCGGGATAGATGAGATTGATCATTATCTCAAGATTTTTAATACTTTCTTCTATTGAGTGGTGATTGATGAGGATTCCTTAAGTCACGAGATCCGGACACAAATGCAAATTTCTAAGCTCCTTTAAGGTTTATTATGTTCAAAAAAAATTACATACGACCTCCTCAAAATTTAAACATGGACATCGAAATGGGTTTTTGTTGGAAGCAAACGGATGGACCTTTGCTTTGAGCCCACTCGTGGTCAATCTGTGCTAGGTTTAGGCCTCTCCTCTAAGTTAAGATTCCAAAATCCTAAAGTATGGGTCAACGTGTGTTTAATTCTTGACCTAACTAACTTTGGGCTTTAATAAAGGGCCGGAATCCAAAGAGGACAATTCGTAATTTTAACATTTTAAAATAGACTATTTTAGACTTTGTGCTCTTCGGTTAATGGATAATGGACAACTCAATATTTTCATATTTCATTTTTGCAACATTTTATTGTTTTTTTTTTTCATAAAATGAGGGTGACGTGCTGCTTTCGTGCGTCTCCCTCCACCAACCCCCGCCAAGTCCATGCCAACAATCGCCTGGCCTCCACGTGTCAAAATCCTAACCCCGAAACCCTATGAAGATCCAACGGCCATGTTCTATTTTCAACTAACCCATCGGCCAACCCACCAAACACTCAATGCGACAACTCCCTGTCCTATTTAAATGCCTCCGAATTTGTTCAGTAAACTCGGGAAAATTTCACTAGCTTTAGCTTGAAAATTTCCTTTAACATACCTAATAAGTTTTCTCTACCATGCAATAATATTTTTCGCACACATTCTTATCGCCATCATAAACCCGACTTTTTCCTTCTCATTTTCTCTCCATCCAATCTCTAATCCACTAACCTTATATTTATTTTTGTTTTAATTATTTTCTTATTTTCTCATCAAAGCAAATGGAGTTTTCCCACAATGGTGGAAATGTTTCACTAGGTTTTTGCACAAGCGACCCATTAAACTGGAACATGGCTGCAGAATCATTGAAGGGCAGCCATGTTGATGAAGTGAAACGAATGATAGGCGATTACAGGAAGGGGGCGGTGAAGCTCGGGGGCGAGACCTTGACCATAGGACAAGTGACTGCTATAGCTAGCCATGACTCGGGGGTGAGGGTGGAGCTGGCGGAGGCGGCTAGAGCCGGGGTGAAGGCCAGCAGCGACTGGGTTATGGATAGCATGATGAAAGGGACTGATAGTTATGGTGTCACCACCGGTTTTGGTGCAACTTCCCACCGGAGAACCAAGCAAGGTGGCGCTCTTCAAAAGGAGCTCATTAGGTAAATTCAATTCTTTGTTTTTCAAGTAATTTTGGTAATATTTGGAATATTTTCGGATTGTTTTTTTTATATATATCGAAGGTGTTAGGTGGTTTCTCAGTGAACTGACATATCATAATTAGGTGAAATCTCATTTATTGCAATTTTTATTTTTATTTTATTTTCTAACGTGTGTTGGGAGGTCCATAACCTTTTGCCATCTAGCATATAATAATAATAATAATAATAATAATAATAATAATAATTTTTGCATCATTAATAGTTTTTGATGTACATAAAAACATGTATATATGGTTCAAAAAAAAGTATATATATTCATATATATATTTATTATATCTTTAAAATAATCGTGATAGTTACTTTTGCATAAAGTTTTATTATAACTTTGAAGTACGATTATTTTATAATATAAAAAAACTTTTAAGATATCGATCAAGATGATCATTTTGTTTATTTTTAACTTCTTAATCAATATGTTTGATTTTCTATATATTATAAAAATAAAATAAAATATAATCAGTTTTTTATATATAAAAAAAAGTCGAGTTTGGTTAGAATTTTTTCTTTTGAAAAATAAAATTTAACATGGCATGAGTTATTATAGGAGCCTTTGAGTTGGAGAGTCTGTGAACAAGCTTTTGCCTTTTCCCCTTTAATGGTTGATGCTCCTCCACAACTTTCAAACACTTCTTTTTATAAAAAAAACAAGCAATACAATTTTGGTTAATTATAACAAGCTTATCTTGTTAATGAGGTTTTGAATTTTCCCATTATTGGACCTATCTCAATACATTTTTAGGTTGCCATAATTTTGGATAAAAAGACTTATTATGTCCTACTTCAATTTCTTAACCCATAATAAAATGATTAGTGCAAGTTTTAGAGTTTCTAAATTTGGGAGTTGGGATAGAGACAAAAAGAGGTGAAAAAAAAAAAACAGTAGTATAAACTTAATTTCAAGGAAACATGGTGATTTTAATCATGATTAGTTTCTTTAAAAATATTGAAAATATTTATCCACTATGATTAGTTTTAATTGCTGTGAAAATATATTTTAACAATAATGAAAATAATCTCAGATCTTGAGTCTCATCTAATACATCACAAACCTACCCACATCACGTGGCTTGTTTGATAAATTTCTCAGAAATTTATTTTTACTAAGCTTAGGATTGGGATTATAAATAAATATATAATTGAAGATGAGATCAGATTTATCATTTGAAAACTACTAGAGTCAACTAAAAATAGCAAAATCATGTAGTTGTCATGTGCCAAATCAAACCTCGTTGATATTGTTACTGACGCGGAGCATGTTAGGGGTTTTTAAATTTAGAGAAGAAGATTCGAAATTATTGCTGACTAAACACATGATCATAAAAATGATATAATTTGATATGATATCTTATAAAATTAGCAAGTATATAAATGTATTAGAAAATTAAGATTTTGAATTCCTGATTGAAAATTAGTTTGATATATCAGTAGTTATTAATTATAATAAATTGCATGACTTAAACAAATTAGAGTTGGGCTTGGACTAGTGTTGCCAAAAGTTCTCCATGGACTGAGCCCAGGCACAAATTGTCCCACCCTTTGATACTGATCAAATTTCACAAATTTTGTTTTGGCCCAGATTCTTGAATGCTGGAATATTTGGGAATGGCACGGAGTCCTGTCACACATTGCCTCACTCAGCAACAAGAGCAGCAATGCTTGTGAGAATCAATACCTTGTTACAAGGATACTCCGGGATCAGGTTTGAGATCCTGGAAGCCATCACCAAGTTCCTTAACCGTAACATCACCCCATGCTTGCCCCTCCGGGGAACGATCACCGCGTCCGGCGACTTGGTCCCCCTGTCATACATTGCTGGGCTCTTGACGGGCCGGCCCAACTCGAAGGCTGTTGGGCCCAATGGTCAAGTACTCGACCCTACCGAGGCCTTCCACCTAGCTGGGATCAATACTGGATTTTTTGAGTTGCAACCTAAGGAAGGTCTAGCACTGGTGAATGGCACAGCAGTTGGATCTGGCTTAGCTGCAATGGTCCTTTTTGAGGCTAATGTATTAGCCATTCTCTCAGAAGTTTTATCGGCAATTTTTGCGGAAGCTATGAATGGAAAGCCTGAATTTACAGATCACTTGACACATAAGTTGAAGCATCATCCGGGACAAATTGAAGCCGCAGCTATAATGGAGCACATTTTGGATGGTAGCTCTTATGTTAAAGCAGCACAAAAGTTGCATGAAATTGATCCTCTTCAGAAGCCAAAGCAGGACAGATATGCTCTCCGAACATCACCTCAATGGCTAGGACCCCAGATTGAAGTGATCAGGGCGGCAACGAAAATGATTGAAAGAGAGATAAACTCGGTGAATGATAATCCTTTGATTGATGTTTCAAGGAGCAAGGCATTACATGGAGGCAATTTCCAGGGGACACCAATCGGTGTTTCAATGGATAACACTAGGCTAGCCATTGCTTCAATTGGCAAGCTCATGTTTGCACAATTCTCCGAGCTTGTTAATGATTTTTACAACAATGGGTTGCCTTCAAATCTTTCCGGGGGACGCAATCCAAGCTTGGACTACGGATTCAAGGGAGCTGAAATTGCAATGGCATCTTATTGCTCTGAGCTCCAATTCCTTGCCAATCCTGTCACCAATCACGTTCAAAGCGCTGAGCAACACAACCAAGATGTGAACTCTTTAGGTCTCATTTCTTCAAGGAAAACAGCTGAAGCTGTGGACATTTTGAAGCTAATGTCTTCAACTTACTTGGTTGCTCTATGCCAAGCCATTGACCTGAGGCATTTGGAGGAGAACCTGAAGAACACAGTGAAGAACACAGTGAGCCAAGTTGCCAAGAGAGTCTTAACAATGGGAGTCAACGGAGAGCTTCACCCTTCAAGATTCTGCGAAAAGGACTTGATCAAAGTTGTTGACAGGGAACATGTCTTTGCTTACATTGATGATCCCTGCAGTGCAACGTATCCATTGTTGCAGAAACTAAGGCAAGTACTTGTTGATCATGCCTTGGCCAATGGAGACAAAGAGAAGAACCCAACCACTTCAATCTTCCAAAAGATTGGAGCCTTCGAGGAGGAACTAAAGACCCTACTGCCAAAGGAAGTAGAAAACACCAGAACCGAATTGGAGAATGGAAATCATGCTATTCCAAACAAGATTCAAGAATGCAGGTCCTATCCACTGTACAAATTCGTGAGAGAAGAGCTAGGAACAAGCTTATTGACTGGCGAAAAGGTTCGATCACCAGGTGAAGAATTTGACAAGTTGTTCTCAGCAATGTGCGCCGGGAGGTTGATTGATCCAATGCTGGAATGCTTGAAGGAGTGGAATGGTGCTCCTCTTCCAATTTCCTAGGAAAGAACGGTTTTATGCTCGGACTGTTTTTTTTTTCCTTACTTCTTTAATATGTTTTTGTGCTTTAATATTCCATTTCACTTTGCACTTTAAAAACTGTTAAAATCCAATTATATTTGTCTGTCCACCTGGTTTTATATTTATACATATTTTGTTTTTGTATTGTATTAAAATTTAAATGGGAGTTGAGACTACAGCAAAAATAATGTTGATAAGAAGTGTTATTCACTCATTTCTTGAGTAATGTCTCTTAACATTTTTTCTTAGCCATTAAAGAGGAAACAAAGTATAAATTTGCCTTTTCATAAAGTTAAGTTGCATAATCCCTTTACAGTTTTCATAGGAAGAAATTGTCTGTTGATAGTTGCGTTTTCTTTTTATCCTAAATTTAATCTGTTTTGGGTATTATTATCATCCCTTACCACCATAACAATATAAATCATAGTAAATTGAAAATGTTATACCTTAAGCGCTCCTCTTAGTTTCATGGCATTTTCAACAATTGAAATAAAAATGTAATTATAAATTTCCTTGAAATTAAGTAACAAAAGCTGTGAAGTTATGAGTGTTTTTTTTTTCTTTTTTGCTTACAAAATACTGATAATTTCTCTTTAATTTATAATAGTTTACGCTGGAGTATTTTCTTTTTTTATAGAAGACAGGGTCAATTCTCATATGATAAAAAATATTTACTCTATTTCTAATATACATGTAGGAGACTCAAACTTTTTACCACTTGAAAGGAGAGGTGCACTTATTATATGACAATAGAGAACTTATGATTTTTTTTTTAAAAAAAAATCTCATATTTGACTTGGTTGAAAATTCTTATGTCTAATATTTGCATTGAATGATGTGATTATATTTTTGTATCTTTTATATATGCACTAAAAATAATAATATTTTAATATAAATTCAGTTGGTAAGAAATTTTTGTATGATAAAAAAGTTGGAAGTTGAGCTCTTTTATCTTTATAAAAAAAAGAAAAAAACTTAAATAATCGATATCATTAGCTCAAATCATTAATTTTCAAATCCAATACAAACAATGATTCTCTTAAATAAATATCGATGAACATACGTAAACTTCTCTTAAGCACATTTGGTTAGACTTTTAAAATAAAATATTTGAAAGCAATAATTTTGGAAATATAATTTTTTTTAAAAAAATTATTAATTGTATAATTATTAATTAAAAAACTTTTTTAAAGTATTAAATTATTTAATTATACATTATTAAAAGTACTATTGTTATTAAGTTATAAAAAAAGACATTAAATAAAATTTATATCCAAAGTTTAAATAATTCAATTTTTTATACATAAATTTAAATTTATCCTATATCTTCTCAAATCTAATCTCTTAAAATATAATAATCTAAATAAAATTAGTACATAACAATCAAAGAATCAAATATAATTTTTTAACAAAAAAATTGAAAATAAAATAATACTTATAGATGATATTTTAATAGAAAATATTGTAAAGATATGATAGTTATAGAGTTATCAAGATATAATGGCTTTTAAAAAAAAATAATAATTAAATATAATTTATTTTTATTAAGAATACGCTATAGAATTAAAAAAATATTATTAAAGTATATTGATATTAGAAAAATTTAAAAAACCTTACTCATAACAAAATTTTTTTTTCTCTATTTGTAATCAAACACAATTTTTTTTAAAAAATTAAAAAAATATTTTTATATTAAAGAAACTTTTTTAACTAATAAAAAAGTCTAACCAAATAATTATTTATATTCGTTTAAATTTTAAAATAAAAAAGAATATTATCTTAAATATTCTCTCATCTAATTTTAATAATACTTACAAATTTAAAAAATTAATAACAATACGTAATTATTATGAAATTTTTTCTTAAAATTAACAAATTTTATGTTAAAGTGTATGAAATGACATAATTTTTCCTATACACATTATTTAAACAAAATAAATAAATAAATAAAAATTACCACAATTTATTAATTCCTTTAACAAATTTATATTAAAATCTAATATTTTTCTTCTGTTTTCTTTTTCTCTTTCTCTTTCTCTATTTTAAGTATTGAACAAAGATAAACAGAAAAAAAAAAAAAAACCAAAGTCAGGAGTCATGGTTTCAAAGAGACGAAGTTGATCTCTACGGTAATGTTAGCAAGTGATTTTCATCTTCGGAGGACACCACTGTCTTTGGATTTCTTTGTATTTTCTTTTGATTTTTTTTCTTGGTGAAGAGGTTGAGGATTTTTGTTAAAATTATGGAATTTGAGGTCCTAATTTATGAAATTTCAGGTCGAAAATGGTGGTTCGATGGGGAAGCTAATGCAAGCGGCAGAGAATGCCAAAGAAGTGTACTAACATATTCTAAAAAATGTGAGATTAACCATGCTTCAATCACTGGAGATGGGGCATGAGTGGCGGGAAGACGGAGCCAAACGATTTTAACAGTAAAAAGACTGATAGTAAGAGTTGAAGCACGGGGAGAAGAAGCAGTTGTTGGCGTTAGAAAGGTAGCATCGTTAAGTCATTCAGCGGGCCCTAATGAGCCCATCTACCACAACAAAATTTGACGAATCTGACGTCGATGAGTTCACACAATTTTGTGGATGTCGCCAGTTGTGTTAGAGGGCTATCACAACGATTACGATTCTTCATCTTTTGTTATTGATAATGATGGAGATGGAGATGATATTACTTTGTATGCAGGAAGCCATTGTTATCTTTTAATCTAAACTTTCAACCATTGGATTGTGTTGATGATGATGATGGCATGAAGTTCTTATAACTAAAAAAGAATTAATATATGATGATAATTATAGTGATGATGATGATGATCTTGTTAATGTTAGCATATGATGGTTAGGGTTTGTGTTAGTACAATATTTGGGTTTCATTTTCTTTTTGAAATTGTTGTTATTAGATTTGGATTTGTATTTGGTTGTTATTAAATTTAGGTTTGTATTAGACTAACGTATTAAGTGTTCAATTAATTTGAATGAAGTTAGGAATCAAATTAAAATGACTTCATTATTATTTGTAATTAATTTTAATAGAATATTTTCTAAATCTTTCGAATATTATTAAAATTAGATCTTTGATAATATTTAAAATAATATAAAAAAACCCTAACACAACAACTAAACTCATAAGGTGGGCAAAACAGTAAAAGCAGCAACTCTACCGACCGAAAGGCGAACCAATCACCAACGACAGAGAGCGGGGGGTTGGTGAGAGCATTGGCATTTTATCAAAATTACCCTTTACGCAAATTGCTATATAAATATCCCACCAATCGATGCAAAGCCGTATACTACCAACTCCCATCTGAGATCTCACTCTTCAGCTTAATAGTTAGTTCATCTCTTTTTGACAGTCTTGTATCAATGGCGTACGAGGGGACCTTGTTGGGTATGGGAAACCCACTTCTTGATATTTCAGCTGTTGTTGATGAGGATTTTTTGAAAAAGTGAGTTTCCCATTTCATTTATTTGTTGTTTTGTTTTTTCTGTTGATGAAAATTTTGAGCTTTTGTTGTTTGCTCAGTTTTTGTTCGGCTGGGTTTTATGTATTGGCTTGTTCTTAGTTTAAGTAATGTAGATCTGATGAATTGGGTTTTAGGTTAGGTGATACTTATAGATCTGTTGCTGCATAATATTGTGTTTTTGAATTTTTACTTTCTTTGTATGTATTACAATTATAAGGTTAAAAAAAGTATAGTTTTTAAATGTAATATACTAGAGTTGACAGTTATGGATCTGCTTTTACTGGGGAATTTGATGATTCATACTGAATTTTGTGACTGCTTTTTGGTTTCGTTTTGCCTATGTACTGTTGTTCTCATGTATTTGTCATTTGACACTTGGATTTACTTTGGTTTGTTAACAGATATGACATCAAGTTGAACAATAGTATTCTTGCGGAAGACAAGCACTTTCCCATGTGAGTTACTATTTGATATTCTATCTGCTATCTTCATTTGTAAACATTGATTTATTAGATTTCCTGCATTTGGAAAATATGTTCAGTATTTCGCTTGTCAATATCCGGCCGCTTAATCATGTTGCTACTTGTCCATAAATAGATTCACGGTATCATGAAGATAACATTTTAATGGAATGATTTGATGTAATCAATGAGAAATGACAATTTCTTTTACCCTTTTTGAATATTACGTGGTTTCATTTGAGACATAATTAGAGTGGTTAGTTTTTGCATTCTTCTGATACTTATATGCTGAACTAATTTAGTATTGATGAGTTTTTGAAGGTATGAGGAATTGGCTTCCAAAGACAACGCGGAGTACATTGCTGGAGGTAACTTTATTTTGTTTGGTTCTTTACTGATGCCGTCTCTTATTAATGATCTACCTACTGACTTTAAGATATTACATATTTCTAATATTTACTACTGTATTTCAACTGATTGGCTTCCTTTTTTGTACTTTTTAGGTGCTACACAAAATTCAATCAAAGTTGCACAGGTTTGTTTATGCACAATAAATTGGCTTAGTGTGTGTTTGGTTGAGCTTCTCTATTAGTGAAAAGAGTTTTTTTTAATGACGTTTGGTTGCATTTAAAAAAGAGTTTTTAGAAATTAAAAAAATTATTTTTCCTTTACTTGCGAAAGCTCAAATTTCGGGCTTTTGGGGATTAGAGCTTTTTTTAGCATTTAAAAAAAAAATCTTTGTATAATGTCATATATATCTTAATAATATTTTCTTATTTCTATAATGTACCTTTAATAAAAATAAACCTATTCAACTTATATATTTTCAATATTTTCTTAAAAGTCATTATATCTCTATCTCTCTACAGTCATCATATTTTTATAAGAATTTATCAAAATCTTTTGTTGATTATTTTATTTTTTAAATAAATAAAAGTATTATTTTATTTTCAATCTTTGTATCAAACATAATAATTTATATTGATTCGTTGATTAGTATGTATTAATTTTACTAGATTCTTATGTTTCATGAAATTGAATTTGAAAAAATATATGATAAATTTAAACTTATAAATAAAAAATATTAAAATTGTTTAGAATTCGAATATAAGTTTTATCAAGTGTCATTTTTTGTAATTTAATAATAGATAAATACTTTTAACAATGTATAACTAAACAATTTAGTACTTAAAAAGAGTTTTTTAATTGACAATAAAACAATTAATGACTTTTTCTTAAAAGTTATTTCTAAAAGCTCTACTTTGAAAAACTCTATTTCTAAAAGCTCTATTTGTAAAGCTCAATCAAACGAGCCCTTATATTGTAGCCGTATTTCTGTTGTCAACCACTCATTAGTTTTGGTTCTACTGCAGTGGATGCTCCAAATTCCTGGGGCTACTAGTTACATAGGCTGTGTTGGAAAGGATAAGTTTGGAGAGGAGATGAGGAAGAACTCAAAGGCTGCTGGTGTTAATGTAGGTTTATCTACATTTTTTGTCAACTTTTTAGTTGTTCATGTTGTCATGGAGATTTAATCATGTTATTTAATTAGGTACAATATTACGAGGATGAGACTACTCCAACAGGGACATGTGCTGTTTGTGTTGTTGATGGTGAGAGGTAAGTTTTTCATCTTGCTAGCTCCAAAATTATGTTGTATTTCAATTTTGAGAAAAGAATTCATAATTGTCATTATTAGAGAAATTTGTATTTCTTTTTTCTTTATTGTTGTTCTCTATATTATACGACAGGAAAGCATAGCTTTTTCTTACTTAAATTTTTAGAAATTCCTGTTGCCTCGTCCATCTACTTGTATTTCTTTTGACATACTTCGTAGTTTCAAGAAGTTGTTTGAAAGTTTTACATGTGCATTGATCATGTTCTTTTCTCTGTAATGTAACCAGTGTATGTCTCAGTTTGTAAAAGCATGGTATATAAAGAAAAGTTGTAAGAAAAGTGTTTAATAGTTTTGTTAATATAAATGTTTTCTAACAAAAACAGAGGTGATATTGCATAATGCGGTCATTGGGGTTGGTAGTTACATTCTAAGACAAACTTACCTGCTTATTGTCATTAATTCATTCTCAAATGATTATAAGGAGTTAAAAATTTGATGCTCTAAAAGTATTTTATTTTTGTCGGCACAGGTCACTTGTGGCCAACTTGTCAGCTGCAAATTGTTACAAATTTGAGCACTTGAAGAGACCAGAAATTTGGTCAATAGGTATCTCTGTTGTTTTTTGTCGCTTCAACATTTGACTGTTGCACATATGTTGGCTGTTATATGCTTTAGAACTCACCTTTATTTATTTTCCAATAAAAACAGTTGAAAAGGCTAAGTATTTCTACATTGCTGGGTTTTTCCTTACTGTGTCGCCTGAGTCCATTCAAATGGTTGGTGAACATGCTGCTGCAAAGAACAAGGTAAAATTGATGTGATTAGAATTTTAGACATTGCAATTATTATTATTATTATTATCATCTTTTCAATAGCTTTGGTGCCCTTGTCGTGCATTTTCAGGTCTTCATGATGAATCTTTCTGCTACATTTATCTGTGAGTTCTTCAAGGATGTACAGGAAAAAGCTTTACCGTAAGCTTTGGTCCCCCTTCTCTGCGAATAATGTTATTTATGGTGCATTGCTGATGTGCCTTTTATGTGCAGGTACGTGGACTATCTATTTGGGAATGAGACAGAAGCTAGAACCTTTGCTAAGGTTCATGGCTGGGAGGTAATATTTTCTCAGTATTTGGTCTGTTTGGTGTGAAAAGTCTATTGTTTGCCACCACGATTGAACTTATTAGTGATGTTTTTATTGTCAGACTGACAATGTTGAGGAGATTGCCCTGAAGATTTCTCAGTGGCCCAAGGCATCAGGAACACACAAGAGGATCACTGTTATCACCCAAGGTGCTGACCCTGTTGTGGTTGCTGAGGATGGGAAGGTGAAACTGTTCCCTGTGATGTTGTTACCCAAGGAAAAGTTGGTTGATACTAACGGAGCAGGTGTGTATCTCAAATTTGTCCTTCAAGCCTTTCGATGTTAGTATTCACAAAATGGCTTGCCAAATGCTCTGAATGTGAATTTCATAATGGTGTAGTCAGTTCATCTTCTTGCTGCATTTAATCCTACTATTAAGGTGATTTTTGGATAAGATCACATAAGAATTTATTGGTTTGTGAAAATAAGCTTTCAACAAATCAATTATATGGGTAATTAATTAAAATACTTAATAGTAATTATAAATTGATATGGGTATTGATAGTGAATTTTTCCAGAATTTAGTTATATGTTTAGTTTAACCAGCTTCTTTTGTTTCGTCATTTATTTTGTTTCAAGTCCAAGCACTACTTGAAAATGAAGAGTATCATAAAGTACATGACTTGTTTTTATACATGCTACTTTTCTTGTGTGAGGATTTATGTTTCGGTTTAGGTGGTCTTTGAATTGGCTAGGGTATGTTTGAAGTCACCCTTTCCGGCTCATATATTACAAGAGAAAGGAAAAATGAAACAAAATTTTGTTTTAAGAGTGAGGAGATGTTAATGTAATAAGATATGATAAGAGTAATCTCCAGTTATTTAAGCTGTCTTAATTTATCAATATTTTCTTTTAGGACTTATTTGGCATATCAAGATGACAAAAGGATAAGAAACATGATAGGAATTAGTCATCAGTATTCTAGTAACTAATCATGATCATTCTTAAACTTTTGTTTCCAGGGGATGCATTTGTTGGGGGATTTTTGTCACAGTTGGTTCAAGAGAAGGCAATTGAAGATTGTGTTAAAGCTGGTTGCTATGCGGCAAATGTTGTAATCCAAAGGTCAGGCTGCACTTACCCTGAGAAGCCTGATTTCAAATAGGCCGATTTCTGATGGCCCAGAATCTCAATTCTCTCTGGCTCTGATCGAGTTGGTTTTCTTGTATGCTCTTCTTTCAATCTTGATTAAGGCGGTGTGTATTATTTGCTCCTGAATCCATTTATATGTGGTCAAGGAGTACTTTTACCGTTAAATTTGCGATTCTTGTTACCGTATGGATGAGAATTTGATAGTTACGGCATTATTTACGAAAAGAATGTTCTTTAAATGCCTAAAATGGCGAACCAGGTACGGTTCATAACATTTTGATAATATTTTATGAAGCAAGATTCGGCCATCTTGCATTATTTGAACTGGGCTGATAAAATTCTTTTCTGACTATTTTCTTATTTGATTTTCTTTTTTGTTGGAGTATGAATATCGAATATACTAATGCCTTGTGTCTGAGGAAAGTCTCATTACTCTTCAGTTTTCGAGTTTGCAGTCAAATAACGTGGCATTGGCATTTCATTTTCCCAGAGAGCAAATTAATATTTGAGTTCACTATGATTTTAAGCCATTTGATGAGTTGCTTTGAAGGACTTAATTGATTAAGTTGAATTTAAGTGACACTAGATTTCAAAGTGACATTGGACTTTATGAAGATATTCGAAAATCAAGATAAAGTATGAAGCGATTGTATTTTGTATTATTTTTTTTTTAGTTTGTATTAATTGTGTATGATTTTGTTAATGTTTTTAGAACTCTTTATTAATTAATAAAACATCATGTTTTTTTTTACTTTTTATTAAAAAAGATAATTTATTTAAGAAAATAGAATTTTTTTTATAAAATTAGATATGGAATCTACTTTTGAAAATTTTTGTTTTAAGACAAACTGGGTTTCAAATTCACTTTAATAACTGATTTGAGACGGTTTTTGCATCAAATTAGTTTGTCGGTTTTGGTCAATGTGGTTTGGAACCGCCATGTTGGTTTTTCAAAATAGTTTGGCAGTTTAACCGATTATTAATGCTTTCAAAAACCGGTTGAAGTCAGAATGCAACTATCTGGTTTGATCAAATCGGTTTGAACAGTTTTTTTATAGAAAAATATATCAATTATACGGATTATTCTATTATACTGGAACAATTTTTACAATATCAATACTATATTTATTATTAACCTTTTAATTAAGTAATTTTAATCTCTACCATTATTCATTATAAATAAAAGTTAACTTCTTCTTCAAAAGTTAACTTCTTCTTCAGCTAATAGGTCATTTTTAATTTCTATTAAAAATGTTATATTTATGCATTACACTTTTAACTTATTTATTTTATTAAACTATTTATTAATGTAAAACAAATTAAAATAATTAATCATATAAACATTGAAAAACATAAAATTATTTAGAGTTAAACATAAAATAATCATGAATTTTTTAATAGGCGTAATTTAAAATATATTCTAAATAAAGTAAATTTATAAGAATTAAAAACTAATATCAGGATTTTTCTAAATCAATAATATGAAGATAAATAAAATTTAGTTTCAATGATTATTAATCCTACTACATAAAGAGCACAAAATGCATTACATTTTATGTAATGTAGATTTACATATAAAATATTATTTGTATATCTTAGTAAATTAATGTTTAATTTATATATCTTACTAAAGAAAATAAAAATAATTTATAAACGTTGTAAATAATATAAAATTTTTATTAGTATTTACGAAATTTGTGTTAATGTAATTAGTTTACTTGTCATACAAACATGACTTCACGCTATGTTAAAAAGTAATTCATATTTATATTGCTATGTTCTCTTTAATTAGCATGTAAAAATTATCATCTTATTTTCTATTTAAGAATTGTTAGTCAGCTAGTCATAGAATTACCTGATGACATATATTATTTATATTGTTATATTTCTTTAATGAGTATGTAAAAAATTTAATCTAATTTCTTATTTATAATTTTAATTCTCAATTCTATGTTACAAATATTAAATAGATGATAAATTCATTTAGTCTACAACTTTGTGTAGCATTTATTTATTTTTTAAATAATTAGTGTCTTATCGAAGCATTAATGTTAATAATAATTTAATTTCTTATTTACTTTAAATTTTTTTATAAATATTATGTTTTATTCACAATTTTTTTATATATAAATTTTTACGTAAATATATAAGTTCAGTGTTGATTTACAAATTTTACATTATATTTATAAGATTTTGTTTAATTTACAAATAAAAAGTATCATTTACAAATTTGATATTAATTTATAAATATTATATTAAATTTACACGTCGTACGTGTAATTTATAAAATTTATGTCTACTTTTATATTTTTGTATTGATTTATAATTTTTTTATTTATTTTAAATTGTTTTACAAATATTATGTTTTATTTACGATTTATTTGTTATATACATAGTGTTTTACGTAAATATACAACGTCAGTGTTGATTTACAAATTTTACATTATATTTATAAGATTCATTTAATTTACAAATAAAAAGTATCATTTACAAGTTTGATATTTATTTACAAATATTGTATTAAATTTACACGTCGTACGTGTAGTTTACAAATTTATGTCTATTTTTATATTTTTGTGTTGATTTATAATTTTTTAATTATTTTAAATTCTTTTACAAATATTACGTTTCATTTACGATTTATTTGTTATATATATATATATATAATTTTTTACGTAAATATACAAGTTTAGTGTTAATTTATAAATTTTACATTATATTTATAAGATTTTGTTTAATTTACAACAAAAAAATATTATTTTATAAGTTTGATATTGATTTACAAATGTTATATTAAATTTACACGTCATACGTGTAGTTTACAAAATTTATGTATACTTTCACATTTTTGGTTGATTTATAATTTCTTTAGTTATTTTAAATTCTTTTACAAATATTACGTTTTATTTACGATTTATTTGTTATATATATAGTTTTTATGTAAATATACAAGTACGGTGCTGATTTATAAATTTTATATTATATTTATAAGATTTAGTTTAATTTACAAATAAAAGTATAATTTATAATTTCGATATTGATTTACAAATGTTATTTCAAATTTATACAAAATATGTGTAGTTTATATTATTATTTATGTTAATTATTAGTTGTTGACATAAATTATTGATTTTGTAATTGAAATTATGTAGTTTACAAATAATACACTTTATATAGGTTTTTTAAAATAGAATAGAATTTGTATTATTTAAATTTATAAGTACAATATTTACCATCAAGTTTTCTATTGCAATTATAAGTTTTAACACTGTGTAAACTTTAATTGGGTGATATTATATTTGAACATCAAGTTTTATGATCTTTATGAATAAATAGATAAATAAACTATTGACACTTAAATTATCATAGAATAAATTTACAAGCATTGCAAAGTTAACAATATTTATACTAGTTTTATAATTAGAATTAATTATAAAATTTACATTATAGAATATATTTATTAATAGTTTTTCTACTTCTAATACTATGATTTTAGTAATTAATGTAAAGAATGTTACTTAACGGTTTATTTGTAGTATGTAATACAAAATATTTGAGTAGGTTCAAAAATTGGACTAACCTTGATTATGTATAATTACAAAAGTAGTAAGTATTCGGTTAAGTTTCAACATTCAAAAAAATTTGAATTCAATTGTATAGTAATTTTAAAAATGAACAATTTTATGAACATCCAACTTCTTACATTATGTGCTTATATAATGCGAGTTATTGAGATCAAAATAACAAAATTTTTAATTGCATAAGTTCGCAAGTGATTTTGTAAAGAAAATTGGTCGATTCTCTTTACTATATCTGCTATGGACATCAATCAACTAGCTTAGTTATCAACTATCTTTTATGAGTTATTTATTATTGTATGAATTTCTGTAAAATTTATAAGTTAGTAATTGAATAGATGGAGATGGGCATCTTATAACTGTTATTTCTATATTATAATATATTTTATATATAATTCTTCTTTCACTCTTTGAATTGACCGGTTAATAAATAATTTTTAAACTAGATGTTGCTCTAAAATAATTTTTAAACTGGATGTTGCTCTAAAATTTCATTGGCTTGGCTAGAAACATTGCTCTTCGTCAAGTGTCTCGATTAATTTCACGAGTTCATTGAATTTATACATCTAAATTATTTCCATTTGGATGTAATGATTTGCATATTTTATTCTCACATAAGGAGTGGGATTCAAGCTAGAAAGGAGCAATATATGGTGATGTTAATTGTCAGAACAAGCTTTTTCCTCTAAGCACACAAAGAGGTTCAATTTGTAAAGACACAGAATTTACACGACAATAACAAAATTAGAATCAAGATTGTTTCCCTTAAATCATGAAAGAAACCAAATATCTACCATCAAATTAGAAGAACCTCAACCGAATGTTTGACAACCTTATAAAGCTAAAAAGTTATCAAACTATATGCCAAATTAAAGCTCTGTATATCTATTCAAAATCCTCCAAAATTCAAAATTTTATCTCATATCTTCGGAGTTACGAATTTCTAAACACAATATGTTCAAATACTATCTATATGATTAACCAGCAATCAATCTGATCAACCAGAATTTTATAATTTAAATTTTGTAGTTTACAAACACTACAATTTATATATGTTATGGTATGTAAATTTGAGTAGGTTCATAAATTGGACATAGAATTACAAAAGTAGTAGTTCTTCCATTAAGTTTCAACATTCAAATAAAATTCTACATAAGTGGTAGTTATTCAGTTAAGTTTCAATATTCGAATCAATTTGAATTTAAACTATCTGTAGTACTTTTAAAAATGAACAATTTTATCAACATCCAACTTTCTAAAAAATATTTATTCTTATACAATATTGATTTATTGAGATCAAAATAATAAAACTTTAATTTTTATAAGTTTGGAAGCAATTTTGTAAAGAAAATTGGTCAGTTCTTCTTATTATATCTGTCATGGACATTCATCAACAAGGTTAGTTATCAACTATTTTTTATGAGTTATTTACTATTATATAAATTTTTGCAAAATTTATAAGTTAAGAATTGCATAGACGGAGAGGGGCATCTTATAACTATTAAGCACATAAGCACTGTAATTTAATTTCATGTTAGTGTCTGTCAAGTGATAAATTGATGGGTGTAAAGTGTTAACCAGCCCCACCATCGAAGTTCATAATAACAACGATCCTTCTTGTTTCGAAGCCAACAAATGCATTTTATTAATATTAATATTTGTTTAGTTTATGAGATGGCGATTTCTAATTTTTTTTTATAGAATGTTCCTTAGTTTGTAGACAAATTTTTCTTCTTCTAATTTTGGTTCACTTGCGAGTTTGTGATATAGGGTTTGATGCTTTATAGCACAAATGATGATAATTACTGATGAGATTGATGTTATAAAAACATATGTGATGTAAATAGATTTATGTGATGTGATGTGGGATATTTTCATTTATTATTTGGTATATTACATTTAACACTAAATTTGTTATATCATTGTACAAAAATCTTAAGAAAAACAATATTTCAATAATTCATATTGTATTTAAGAAAGTTTTAGCAAAGCTTCACAATGTTTGCATTTTTTTGCAGCACATGATTTTTCGTCAACTAGTGTAAAAAGTTTATCAAGTAGTGATGATTCTTCAAGATTTTTATTTTGTGATGGTAAAAGTATAGACCAACTCACATCTGAAGACGTAATTGGAAAAAAATTCAAAAACCTTGAAGAAGCAAAAGATTTTTATAGACAATATTCAACAATAATGGGTTTTAGTATTCACAAGGATGATTTAAGACGTGATGATGATGGTTCAATCACTCTTAGACATTGGGTTTGTTCTAGAGAAGGTGAACGGGCAAAGAAGTATGTTCAAAGATCAAATCAAATTCGAAAACCAAGGGCAATTACAAGGGTCAACTGTCTACCTACATTTAAAGTAAACAGAGATAAAAATTTAGGTACTTGGTTTGCAAAAGAATTTTTTCTAGAACACTCTCATGAGTTGGCAGCAGTTCATGAGATTCAATTCCTTCGATCTCGCCGTTCAGTTCAAGATTGTGACAAGGCACAAGCTAGTTCAATGAAAACAGTTGGTGTTAAAATTAGTCAAATTATGGACTTATTTGTAAACCAAGCTGGGACTCATCATAATGTGGGATTTACATATAAGAATTTGTATAATACATTAGAAGCTCACTGTCAGTCTATGATACTTGAAACAGACTCAAAATTTGCTCTTGCATACTTAAACACAAAAGGTGAGATAGATCCTGATTTTATTTGCCAATACACTGTAGACGAGGAGAATAGACTTGCAAACTTGTTTTGGGTTGATTCTACTGCTCGTGCGGATTATTACTTCTTTGGAGACGTATTGGCCTTTGATAGCACCTACAAAACAAATGAATATGGTAAGCCTTTAGTCATTTTAGTAGGTGTTAATAATCATTATGCAACAACTTTTTTTAGATGTGTATTACTTGTGGATGAGACAGTTGACACATATGTATGGGTATTTGAAATTTTTTTGGTCTGCAATGAATAATAAAAAGCCTATGCCTGTGGTGACTGATGGAGATAGAGCAATACGAAAAGCAGTAAAAAAGGTTATTCCTAAAGCTCGACATCATTTATGTGTCTGGCATTTACAAAGAAATGCCCAGTCTCATGTACATGATACCATATTCTTAGATTTTTTTAAAGATTTAATGTTAGAAAATTTAAGACCTGAAGAGTTTGATAAATTGTGGTGGAATATGGTGGATAATCTTGGCCTTCAAGAAAATGAGTGGGTTTCAGAAATCTATAGGAAAAGAGAGAGATGGGCAGAAGCATTCTCAAGGGGTCATTTTTTTGCTGGCATGTGTAACACGCAACGATGTGAAGGAATGAATTCATATATAGGTTCTCCAAAAGAAGATGAAGTTGCATAAATTTGTCCGAATAGGGCCTTGTTACATTGTAGAAATAATAATTTGAAACATGATTTTGAAACAAGACATTCTAGTCCAGTGATTACTTGTAATATCCAATCCCCATTAGTACTATTGGCGCCTAGATTTCGGTATAGAGTAATGAAGACACCGTAGAGTTGCCTGATTTTAACCCTATTAGAAAAAAAATTTTATGGTGCGCATGAGAGATATTAGACCTAATTTGGTAATTTCACACTTGGTCAGAGCATCGGACAACCCTAGAATATTTTTGAAACTTTTCTCTATTGGCTTGAAAAAGGAAATTTTAATTTACTACATGAATTTTCATTTAAGGGTTATGTATAGAACAAGCCTTTGTTGAGAAATACAATCCATATATTAGAGAATGGACCAATTAGAAACAATCTCATGGATTGCCGAGTTGGGAATTCTCGTTAGTTCCTTGGACTATTTTAACTAGATAGTTACAAAGGAACCAATTACACACTTGGTTTCCAACCAATGGCAAATTAGAAATTTAGAGTAAGTTGAGGGCAAATTGATCTTTTAAGGGAGCACTATATATATGTTAGAGGTGTGTAGAAATTTCAAGTGATCAAAAGCACAACACTTAGAACAAAAGAGAGCAAAATTCGTGCAAAAGAAGAGGGGTCTCCTACAGTGAAATTTCAGTTTTTTTTTCATAATTTTTCATGCTTAATCAAGCTAAAATAAGGTTACATACCAGTTTTCAAGATCAATTGAAGACTCCATTAGTGAAAATTCAAGAAAAAGAGGTAAGAAAAGCATTGTTTTGTAAGATTGATATGTGAACTTTCAAGATTGCTTCAATTGATGTTCTTGTGTGGAGCTTGAAGGATTCATCAAATTAAAGAAATTGGCAAGGTAAGAATTAGGGTTTTGGGTGATTTGGATGTAGAAATTTCAATTGGTTATAATTAGGGCATTAGAATGAAATTGATTTGATTTTTATGCAATTGGAACAAGAAATTGAGAAAAGAAATGTGTTGGAACATAGGGTGAAATTCCGTCACCTTAGGAAAATTAGGGATTAAGTTGTGTTTTGGTTGAATTGTGATGTATAAATAGTGCCTTATGTAAATTGAATGTATATGGTTGATGAAAAAATAAAAAATAAAGAAAATAGGACATAATTGTCCATTTTGGTAAGGTGAAGAGCAATTATGTCCAACCAAAGTTATAAGGCATTTAATAATTTTTAGGGTGCCGGATGGTTAGTTAGATTAGATTAAATGACTCCGTAAATGAAAATTGAAAAGTAGTATTCATCCGGACTTTGTATGCCGATTAGGGCGTTTAGTAGTTAAATGAGATTCTAGTGTTTGAATTAGTTCTAATGTCATTTATGGCGCGTAGCTCAAGAAAATCGAGACCGGTAACAGGAGCAGAAATCCAGAGTGAAATCGAGCTCGGAGCGGTTGTGAGTGAAAATCTATCATTTATTTTATCTTTCGTTTATTATGTTTCTGCATAATGAAAATGTATGTTTTATGTGCTTTTAATGCATAAACATGAGTTAGGATCTTGATATATATCCATATATATGCTTTTACATGTTCGGTTTAAGAAACAGCTTTAAAATTACTGCATCCGTTTCAAAGGCCATTGGTAGCCTTAGATTATAGTGGTGGTGATTGTATTAGACCCGACCGGTATATCCCGTACATATGGGTAGGTTATGGGGGGTGTGTCACTTACTTCGGGAAGTCAGGATGTCGAGTCATGTGAGTTGCTCTATGTGTACGGGGTATTATCTCGCTATATATATATGATGTAGGATTCCGCTGCATAGCCAGTGAGATGTCTTGAGATGTCACTGTGGGTGTTGCTAGTTGAGGTTCCCTATGACCTACTCATGTGTACGGTGCTAGTTGAGTTGCTGCGTGAGTATAGAGCTTTAGGGTTACCATTGGTACACTTTAGAAAGAAAATAGCTGAGCGAGGACTTTACTAGTTTTAGATCTACCGATAGCATTTTATGCATTTATATGCACATGGTAATTATTATGTGATACAGATTTTAGATATTATTTTCCAAAGATGTAAATGAAACCCGCTCGGTAAGATTTCATCGGCATATGATGTTAAAAACCGTTTTACAGCTTTATATCAGTTATAAAAGCATGATTTATCTATGTCTTTTAGAATTTACTATCTATGCATAATGTTATTTTATTTGAAATCTTAAATGCACTAACTGAGCTCCTTTAGCTTACTCGTTTTGTGTTTTCTAAACCCTTTTCCCAGATGCAAGTCTTGGTACGCAAGCTGCCGATTCTCTTATTGCTGATTAGTGTGCCAAATCTGAAGATCACTTTTGCAAATGTAAAAGTGCTAAATAGCACCCTCTTTGCTTTTTGCATTGTAGTTATAGGCATGTGTATTTGTATGTATGTTTTGAACCAATATGAAGAGATTTCGATATTATGATGATCATTTTTACTTTTTATGAGTATGCTCATTTTGTGATTTAAATAAAATTATTGAGTTGAGTCGGATTGATTTTGGAAAGGATCGGAGGTCCTATTTAGCAGTATTGAGAAGTGGGTTGGAAATAGAAGTGTAATTCTTTACAGGTTTTGTACTGAATTTTCAGAAAAACAGGAGAAACTTTACCCATTTTTTTAAAAAAATTAAGATGTCATTTTCATGTATATGCCAAGATTTTCTCAATGATAGTAAGAACTAAAAAAGGGTTCGCCTTGTAGAATTTCTTAACTTACCCAATTAAATTCTAAGAAACTTCCGTCGAGGTGCCTAGCAAGGCTGCTGGGACCTACAGTAGAGGGTCTCAGGGCGGGTCCTGTCAACATGTAAATTTGCTAAATAGAACTCTTTTTGCTTTTGGCATAGTAGTTCTAAATTTGTACATATGTTTTAGATAACAAAGAAGAGATTTCAATATTTTGATGATCGTTTCACTTTCTATCAGTATTATAGTTTATGATCATAATGAAATTATTGAGTTGAGTTGGAATTGTTTTGGAAAAGACCAGAGGTCCTATTTGGCAGTATTGAAAAGTGGTTTGGAAATAGAAGTGTAATTCTTTACAGGTTTTGTACTTGATTTTCAGAAAAATAGGGGAAACTCTGCTCGTTTTTTTCTTAAGAATTAATATGTCATCTTCATGTATATCCCAAAATTTTCTCAATAATAGCGAGAACTAAAAAACGGGTTCGCCTCGCGAAATTTTTTAATTCACCCAGTTATATTTTGAAGAACTTCCGTCGGGGTGCTCGACATGACCGCTGAGATCTACTATAGAGGGTCTCGGGCGGGGCCTTGTCAGAGTGGTATCAGAGTACGATTTTTGAAGTTTTAGTTAAACAGTTTATTTTTCGAACGAGATTCTTGAAATTGCATGTATATTTTCTAAGTTTAGTAAATTGAATTCTATGCATTTGAAAATCATTTGCATCATTAAATTCACAGAAAATATGCATCGTCGTAGAGGCCCATGTACTAGGAGAGCAGCTGCGAAGGCTTTTGCATCTAAAGAGGAGCAGAGGAATGAGTCGATAAGTGTTCCTACGCCTCAAACCCCTCATTAGGCATCTCAGCTTGTCGAGCGAAAGGGTGGAAACATGATGTAGCTCAGATGGCCCAGATACTAGCGGTAGCAATCCAGCAGCCGAGAGAGACAAAAGTGTCTATTGAGCATGCCAATAAATTGAGCGCTAAGCCTTATGATGGTATTGGAGACCCTAAGAGAGCCTTATCCTGGTTTGAGAATAATGAAGAAATTTTCCAGATTATGGGATGTACTGAAGAACAGATGGTGGTATACTACGCATTTCTATTGAAGGAAAGAGCGAAAGATTGTTGGAAGGCCTTGCAAATGAGGAATGCCGATGGGGGTGTCTTGGTCGCTTTTCAAAGAGGAATTTTTGAATAAGTTTTACCCCAAAAGTTATAAATATGCGAAGATAGAAGAGTTCTTCAAGCTGGAACAAGGTTCTCTCTCGGTGGCAGAGTATGAGAAAAAGTTTTTAGAGCTCCTTCGTGCTATTCCCTTTATAGCTCATAATAAAGAGCAAAAGGCTAACCAGTTTGCAATAGGTCTCAATCCTTGGATCAGAGCATACGTGGCATCAGTAACCCTGACTCAGTATGAAGCATTGATGGGTGCTGCAACTCGAGTTGAAAGAAGCATGACAACCATCCTTAAACCGAAACAGTAGGGCTAGAAAAGAGGTTGGTCAAGTGGTTCTCGAAGAGGACCGAGTAAATTTACATGAACAAATGAGAGATCTAAATGGTCTAGCAGTAAAAAACCAAGCGAAGGAGCTCAGTTTAGCCAAGCTTTCGTTAGGCAACCATCAGCCGGATTTCAAAGCACTAAGGAGAGTTGGAAGAATTTTTTGGTGTGTAATAAATATGGCAAAGCCCATCCGGGGGTTTGTAGGAATGAGACTATCGGTTGTTATAAGTGTGGTCAAGAAGGCCACTACATGAGAGATTGCCTGAATGATGGAGTTAGCAGTAGGCCAGAAGATAGACCACCAGCTCCGGGATAAACTAATGGTGGCCGAGGACAGATTTGAGAAGGTCCCCAATTCAAAAAGTCGAGCGGCTCGAACCAGCCTAATAAGGGAGCCGGTCGAGGAGGATCTTTCGGAGGACTGCAAAGCAGACCTCATACCCAGGGGCTAGGGTATTTGCAGTGACCCAACAAGAGGCAGATGCAGCCCCAGAGGTTGTGACAGGTATGATGTCAATTTTTGATCGAGATATTTATATACTGATAAATTCTAAAGCGACCCATTCTTTTATTTTTATGGAGTTTACTGCAAAAGCTAGTATAGTGCCCCAGTTATTAGATTGTACATTAGTAGTGTCTCTTCCTACAGCAGACTCCACTGTAGCAGAAAGGGTGTATAGGTGTAGTAAAATCAGTATTGAGGGCCAAGAGTTTATAGCAGATTTGATTTTGCTAGCCATCAGTGAGTTTGATGTGATCTTGGGGATGGTCTGGTTATCTAAATATTAGGCCTCAGTGGATTGTTTCCGGAAAGAAGTCAGATTATGTAGCTCAAAGGGAACGGAAGTCATTTTCTGCGGAGTGCGAAAATCACTTCCCGTTAGTATGGTGTCAGTAATGAAGGCAAGAAAGATACTTTGGAAGTCGTGTCAAGGGTACTTAGTCTATGCCATAGACGTAAAAGACGGTGGAACAAAATTGGAGGATATTCCAGTGGTTAGAGAGTTTCCGAATGTATTCCTAAAGGATCTTTCAGGTTATGGGGGGTGATTGTATTAGACCCGGCCGGTATATCCCGTACACATAGGCAGGTTATGAGGGGTGTCACTAACTCCGGGAAGTCGGGATGTCGAGTCATGTGTGTCGCTCTATGTGTACGGGGTATTGTCTTACTATATGTATGCGATGTAAGATTCCACTGCATAGCCAGTGAGATGTCTTGAGATATCACTGTGGGTGCTGCTAGTTGAGGCGTCCTGTGACCTACTCACGTGTGTGGTGCTAGTTGAGTCGTTATCTGAGTATAGAGCTTTAGGGTTACCATTAGTACAGCTTAGAAAGAAAATAGCTGAGTAAGGGCTTTAATAGTTTTCGATCTATCGATTGCATATTATGCATTTATATGCACATGCTAGTTATTATGTTGTATAGATTTTGGATATTATTTTTCGAAGATGTAAATATAACCCGCTCGACAAGATTTTATCGGCATATGATGATAAAAACCGTTTTACAGCTTTATACCAATTTTAGAAGCATGATTTATACATGTCTTTTAGAATTTAATATCTATGCAAAATGTTATTTTATTTGAAATCTTAAATACACTCACTGAGCTTCTTTAGCTCGCTCGTTTTGTGTTTTATATTTTCTAAACCCCATTTCCAAGTACAGGTCTCGATACGCTAGTTGCTGATTCTCCTATCGCTGATTAGTGGGCCAAATCTTAAGATCATTTTGTACATGTAAATGTGGTAAATAACAATCTTTTTACTTTCAGCATAGTAGTTCTAGATTTGTGCATTGTACATATGTTTTGGATAATCAAGAAGAGATTTCGATATTTTGATGATCGTTTCACTTTTTATCAGTATTGCAGTTTTATGATCATAATGAAATTATTGAGTTGAGTTGAAATTTTTTTGGAAAGGACCGGAGGTCCTATTTAGTAGTATTGAGAAGTGATTTGGAAATAGAAGTATAATTCTTTGTAGGTTTTGTACTAAATTTTCAGAAAAACAGAGAAAACTCTGTCCGTTTTTTTTAAGAATTAATTTTTCATCTTCATGTATATTCCAAGATTTTCTCAGTAATTGGAAGAACTAAAAAAGGGGTTCGCCTTGCGAAATTTCTCAATTTACCCAGTTATATTCAGAGAAACTTTTGTCGGGGTGCCTGACAGGGCACTAAAATCTAATGTAAAAGGTCTCGGACGGGGTCCTGTCATTACTACGCATCTTAAAAGTTTAGAGAAGCATGCAGCAAGGACTTACACCCAAAAAGTATTTGGTATGATTTGTGATGAGATTCGTAAGGAAGCTTCTTTTATTGTGTCAAACCATATAAATATTTTGTAAATGTAAGTATATATCGTGTCTAAGTTTGTAGAAGCAGATAAAAAGTGGACTGTGTTTTACCACTCAAAGGATCAACAATTTAATTGTTCTTGCAAAGGTTTTGAATCATTTGGTTTCCCGTGTTGTCATTTATTTAGTGTGATTAAATACAATCATGTCAATGAGATACCTAGTACATTGATTATGAGAAAATAGACTAGAGATGTTAAAGTTGCAACACCACTTCTCACACCTTTAGATAATCAATCTAAGGACATCTTAAATATAGTTAGATATGGTTCGTTAAGTGCCGAATGCAATGAAATGTGTTTCTATGCCTCAAAGTCAGATGCTAGGTATTGAAAATTAAAGGGTGAACTTGCTCGACTAGGGAGTGAGATGATAGAATTAACTAGAGATTCAGAAGAAAATAAAGGTGGTACTGTTAATGAAAAAGAGGCTAGAATTGTGAAATATCCAATTGTTGTGAAGACAAGAGGTAAACAAAAAATCCAAGTTAATGAAAGTGTGAAATCAAAAAGATGTGAAAATTGCAGAGAAGTTGGACATACGAAACGTAAATGTCCAAGTATGAATGCCTATAGCACAGTAGCTAGTAAAAATACAAATATGAATGCTGATAATATAGGTGAGTAACCAATAATGTAAAAAAATTCTTTGATATTGTAATTATGTGGCATTAATAATATTTTTTAATATATCTATGCTTTGACTAGTCAAATATTGCAGGAGTACAAAATGAAGATTCAAATTTTGAAATGTATAATACATTGCACTTGTTCTCCATTAGTTAAGAGTCTAACTTAGTTGGATCTCCAAATAATAATATAAAAAACCAGGAAATAAATATAGACAATGGTTATGCCGCATGTCAGAGTAAATATAGAAAATGGTGAAGCAGAAGCAATTGAGGATTCTACGGTCTAGTTTGCAAAAATTGACTAATAAAATAAATAATAACATTATTTTTTGTAAAGTACTTTGTTTGTTTTAATTTTTTTAGGAGTTTAATATAATAAATGGTAACATTTTTTTTATTTATGTATAATAGGCGGACCTAGATATGAAGATCGCTAAAAAGTGAACCTTATTAACTCCTCACGTTCTACAAGTCAAGGTGGCCAGGTCAATAATAAGTGGTAATTAATTAGCTTTTGATATTTTTTTTGTTATTGTACGAGAAAAATAAGTTTTATTATTTTGCTGTAACTTTTGTTAACTAACACATGTGTTAGCCATTTAGCATTGTCAATAAAGAAAAACTATGACTTTAAGCATTATAAAATTAAATTTCTTGCTAAAAAGGGAGTAAAAATCTATTTGTTTAAAAAAAAATTTATTTCATAGCCAACAATTAAGTTCTTTAATTGAGTAGATCTAAATGCCAAATCTGTGAAATAAATGAGACTGCTAGA
The DNA here is from genome assembly GCA_946807835.1 of Ailanthus altissimus. Taxonomy (NCBI): domain Eukaryota; kingdom Viridiplantae; phylum Streptophyta; class Magnoliopsida; order Sapindales; family Simaroubaceae; genus Ailanthus; species Ailanthus altissimus. The sequence goes on from OX327683.1 coordinate 11,659,030, forward strand.
GCTAGGTTAGTATTAGATTCTTTTAATTCTTGCTCTAAAAAAAAATAGATAAACTCTTATACCTTTACATACTTAAACAAATACCAACTCTTAAATAATATATTATGTAAATAAATTCATTCAATATATTATGTAAGTAAATCACAAATAGTTTATTGTACATAGGTAAATTCATTTTATGATGTATTTTAACCGTAAAAATTTCTCAAAAATTAGTTTGGATCCCTTTACAATATAAGGTAAAGGTCAGTTATATAATCCTTTAAAACTTTCAATGAGATTTAAATAATAGAATTAATATCACTTGATGTTAGTAAAAAAACAATATATAACAAGCAACCATAAATTACCAATTTTTAACTTGAAAAAAATCTAACATCCATATGTTAGATAAATGAATTTCAAAGCGTCAACTAAAAGATTTTGTTACATGTCATTCTATTACTCTTTACACAAATAATTTGCATCTACCTCTAATGCGGTAGGAGTTATCCACTTGTTCCTGTTTATTATTTTGACCAACATCAATGGTGGCTTTGATGGTACGTGGAACATTTCTCAAACGTTCATGGTATAATTCTGTATCAATTTTAACTCTATATCTTTCTCCTTATTTTCAAGTCTATTGACAAGGTAAAGCGTAAGACGAAATGTATCTTCCTTTGAATTATACTACAACAAAATATAAACGTCAACAATAGTCAAAATAAATTCAAACTTTTGAGCACCAACATGTATGAATAACTTGAAAATAAAACACCTCATAATTTAACATTAATATATCACATGGTGTCTCCATGTATTTCATCACGAACATGCCACAATCATATTCATTTGGTTGTTTTGGAACATTATTAGGATAAAATATACAAAACTCAACTATACCCCAATCTGGAGGATAGTTTTGGTTATATCATCGAATAATAATAGTTCCAATACCCGTAACTATAATAATTCAATATTAGTAAACTGTACGTTGCATCCAATTGGTAAAAAGAGAGAAATAAAAATTTAACTTACAATTTCCTTAACTATCTCCTCTCGACGTTGTCTTTGCCTAGCATCTGGTAAAGGATCCCAAATCTCAACAATTTTATAACAATTAAGATTGCTAGATACCAATGTTGTATATGGTCGTCACACACAGGAACAAAAACCTATATCATAAATAGCATGATTCAAACAATCATTACACATAATTTAAGTATAATATGTAAAAATCTTTGTATAAATAAACACGTTTCTTTCTTCTTCACACATATTAAGCCTTGACATATACATTTCCCAAATTCTATGCTTGTGAACAAAGTCGTCCATGTCTGACTTATCTGTACGTTGTATATTAGCCACCACTATTTGCTATACAAATTTATGTCATAAATTAGTACATGAAACTAGAGATATATAACCTTAAGTAACTAATTCTTATAGTACGATTCATATATTTTATTTAAACTTACCACAAATTGAGTAGTCAAATACCAATTACGAGATTCATGTGTTTGTTTTGAACTCTCTTTATTAGTTAAGTACTCGACAAAATAATTTATAATCTAAACAAAAAAAAAATGATCCATGCATTACAAAAAAGTAAACAATCTAAAAGCTAATTCCCATGTAGTCAAATTAAAAATAAATATATCTTACCGCATCTATTATCCTTTCTCTAGGTCTTAAAGAGGACATTATACTTCTAGTAATAAGATGATGCCTAATATCCACTAATTTCTCGCTGTATCAATAACGCACTACAATTATTATTTATTTATTATTAAGAGAAAATGTTAAAATGTTTCAAAGTCTTGATGTACAGTAATGAAAGATACTATCTTTCATTTGGATCCTTTCTAAATATATATTGAAAAATTTTCAAATCTTCTTCTGAAAGTGAACTTCTAAATTTAAATGAACTATTAGAAAACATTTTGCCACTCTTTTTTTCCTTTGTATATTGTTCATAAAAAGAGTTCTAATATTGACTGGGCTTTCATAATCGTGCTTCTTTAACTTGAATTGAATTTTGTTCACTTGATGATAATCCATCAATAGAATGAACCTTGTCTGTGTTTTCATCTTGCAAAAGCAACAACTATAAAGTTTAAGTATTTGAAGTTAAATAAATTACTATTATTGACAATTTGTACTATCAATCATTGTAGTTTCCAATATATGGTCATACCTCTATAGCAACGATGTCGAGGGAATCTAGAATACACTTCCCTTCCTTATTTCGTAATAACTCCTTCAAATTTATTTTTTCAAGTACCTCATTTTCCTTTTTGTCGACCACCTTGCCCTTTGATGTGACATTTTTTTTGTTAGACTGACAATGACTTTCCATCTTCTCACTGCATAGGTTGGATTGCTTTGGGACTAGATGCTCTTTAATTGTTTCAACTATCTGTTGTATTCGTTAAACCAATACATAACTATCCAAATTGTCTATTTTTAGGTCACCAATTATATATTGCAAATCAGCAACCTCTAACCTAATCCGATCAACTTTCTAATTCAATAATGATAATTCTTTCTCACTATTACATTTATGTAATTGTTCTCCATGCTTCTTATTCAATTTATCATCAAATGTTTCTTAGTATGTGATTTTTTGGGGATGCTTTTGTCTCAAATAAACCTAATAGAATCCAAATGATATATTAAATTATTTTTTAATAAAATCATATTTTACCTAATTACAAACAAATAATGAATATGTCGTACCTTTGTGCTACCAAAACCGTCATTCTTCTTAAGAAAACCTATAAAGTTATGTACATCTTTATCAGACCATGCTTGTATAGGAGTTGGACATTTATTGATAGGTATGTGAGCAAATTCTAATTTATCTAAATAAAAAAGCTACAATATCAACAACATGGTTAATGTAATAACATAATTCCTAAAAGCAATAATGTAGCAACACAATAAATATAATGTCATATTTATATAAAAAATGTCATGAGTATGTAAAAGAAAAAGTTTATTACCTCTAAAAATAGAATACAACCATTAACATATTGTTGTCGTCCCTCCTTAAACTTTTTGATGCTATAGACAAAACCGTTAAATGCCCACGTCGCCCAATTTTTCTCTTTTATGATTTCAATGTCTTTCAATGGAACCAGATAAGTAGGCAACAAATAATTACTAGATTTAGAAAAAATATTTGTCAAAATTGTAAACAATACAAAACTTCTCTTAAAGTCATCATTCACTTCCTTGCTACTGACCAAATTTTCCTCCAAAGTTTTCAACATAATGTATCTATTTTTATTGCAATACTTATTCTTCATATTAATCATATCTTCAACATCCACATCTACATCTTTGCCACCATCTTCAATCCTTATATTGACATCTATTCTACCATCTTTAATCCCCATGATATACTCAAAATCTTGTGCAGAGACTCTGAAAGTGCTCCTGTGCAAATAAATACATGATGTATAAGGATTATACATTTCAACTAACTATGCATATAAGTCTCGTCTCAATCGCCCACACTTGATATTAAGAAGACTACCAAATTCTAAATCTGTAACAACTTTCTTTTGCTCATCTGACAATTTTACAATAAATGTTTTAAAACGATTTGAGGTACATCTTGTAAGAATTCCTTCCTTCTTCTTACCATCGTCTTCTTCTATCTTATTATCTACTGAATCATTATCAATCTGGCTATAATGAGCCTTATCTTCCTTACTCAAGCATTTGAAACGATTCCCTAAATTTATCCTTTCCTAAAAATATAATTATAAGGTATCTCTAATAATAACTCATTGTGTTAAATCAAATTTAATAAATCATCAAAGAAAATGTCATAAAAACTATTCACCTTTTTATTTACTTTAATCCTTTGATCCCGCGGTGAGTTTGCTTCCTTCTTGCTACATTAAATTACACAAAATTTTGAAGTTAGTATCATATGGTTATGTTATGTCAGGTGGCTTAATTAAATCAAACACATAAAACCAAATACACGCACAAAGACTTACAAAAACTCAATCTAAGGTCGTGGTCTTTTAGAATTAGAACTCTTCTTACTTCTATCTTCACTCTCCTTCATGTCAACCTTCTTACTTCCATCACTATTAGTTTCAAAATTTCTTTTCCTCTTGTCTTTCATCTATACAATTTAAGATTCATCAATCTACTGCATAAATATTAAATATGACAAAGTGCATGCAACATGAAGAACTTTAAAATAAAGAAACACATTTTTCAAGTAATGTAGATGTACTAACAGTGATCCAAAATTGATAAATAGAAATCAATTCATCATTTATATTGAATTATGATAACACATGATGAACAAAATTCAGCACTTACACTTAGCAATTTTCATCACTCATACTAATTTTACAATTGAGAACAACATCGAATAACCAAAATGGATTGCTGACTTTAAGGCTTCAAAATTTGCTCAATCGTGGAAGTAGATTTATTGCTTTTAAATTTATTTGCTACTTAAATTTAGGTGATAGAAATAGGCCCCATAGTATAACTTTGTATCAGGTGAATTGAAGAAGACCCATTCGATTTCATATACAAGTCCTACAATTTGTATCGATCAATCAACACCCATTCGGTGAAATCGAATGGGTCTTCTTCAATTCCATACCTACATGATCTAATCTACAAATTTTACATCAATCATGTTAGTCTTTGCCCTTTTATCTTTCGCACTCTCTTTATTCTTAAATCTTTCACGCTCTCTTTATTCTTAAATATAAAAAAAAACCACAAAATAATTACCTGTTTTCTTATCACGTGCTTTTGCCTGGAACGATTTGGCCATGGCTAGATCCGGCGAAGGAAAACCGACGAGATGACTGTAATAGAGAGGAGGCAGTGAATGAAGAAACTGTTAATTAATTTTATTCAAATACAGTTTTCAATCTTTTTTTATTATTTTTGAAAAGCCGTTTTCAATTATTTGAGAATAACCGGTTGAACCGGTTATTTATCTTATAATTTTAAAATATGAAATTAATTTTTTATTTTGATAAATCTAATACACTATTGATTTTATCTAATAGTTTAAATTTGTTTTGGGTATTGATACTGGGAATCTTATCCCAGTACCATAGAATGCACCTAATTATACATCTCAATTTCATCATTATAAATATTCAATGAAAACTATTTGTACAATTGAATTTGAAAATACATGAAAAATGCTATTACAAATATACTGATTCTTTCTAATTTTGGAAATACATAAAAAATGCTCTTATAACTACAAATTAAAGAAAATACATTCCTTAATTCTTTCAAAATTTGGAAATACATGAAAAAATTGATCTTATAATTGCAAATGAAAGAAAATACACTCCTTGGTTCTTCTTGAATTTAGAAATACATAAAACTATTCTTACAACCACAAATGAAAGAAAATATACTCTATGCAAATGAAAAAAAATACACTCCCCAGTTCTTCTTGAATTTGAAAATACATAAAAACTATTTTGGAAATACATGAACAAAGTGCTCTTACAAACTGAAAATGAAAGAAAATACATTCCATGCAAATAAAAGAAAATACACTCCCTAATTTCTTCTGAATTTAGAAATACATGAAAACTACTTTTACAACTATAAATGAAAGAAAATACATTCCTTGATTCTTTTCAGGACTTGAATTCCTAACTTTAGGTCAAACAATGCACAAACACTGTCATTAGGGTAATGCAACTGTGTGCAAATCGGTTTGAACAATTAATGATCACATTTTCAAAAAGTGTAAAACTGTTTGATTGGTTTACAAAATGCCAAACCAGTTTGATAGATTTGACTTTTTAAAAATATCTCTTAACAAGTATTATTATTATTTTATTATATAAATAGATATCTATTTTCACCAAAAATAAAATGTTCCTAACATATAAATTTATTTATTATCACTTGAAAAAATATGAAATTCTTAAAACTTGTACGATCGTATACAATTTTTGATTTCATTTGTTAATTCATTCTCAAACGAGTTCTTTTATATATCTATCATTTTTCACTTTATTTTCTAAAATTTTGTGTAATGATTACAATTAATCAATTTGTAGGTAACTTGAGTTTAACATTATACGAGTCTATTAACACTTTAAATTAATATTATAAGAAGTGACCTTGATTTAAAACTAAACTAGTAGAAACCTTATCACATTTAGTGTAGGTTATGTAAGAGGCTGAGTTGTGTAAACTCACTGAGGCAAGAGGTCATTCACAGTGTCTAGCCAGAGCATACCTCATAATCCGGTTTTGACTCCTCTAATTGGTATCAGAGCCTTCTAGGTTCTTATTAGTATTTGATTTTTAGTTTTTAAACTCTATCAGCTAATCTTATTTTGTTATCTAAGGTTACTAAAGAGAATAACTACATCTTACAATTATGAATCCTTTTTCCTTAGAGTCCGTTATTCATCTTCCAGTTCTTACTCCTTCTCCAACTATCCTTACCCCTTCTCTTTCCTTTAGATCTACTGACTCCTCTCGTATAGATCCTCTATACGAGATCTCTTACCTACCAAAAGAAAACAAAGTGCCAATAGCCGATCTATGAATAATAAACCCCTATCATGCCTTTCTAAAACTACAAAAATCTCTTTCTACCTCTATCAAACAATTGATTACACCAAATCGCATAAAAAACAAAGAATATGTCCAAGCAACCAAATTTGACCAACACCTTCTTCTAGCCTCAACCGAAGAACAAATAGTAACTCTCAGATTCCCAAAAGATCTCCTTTCTCTTTGGTTGAAACAGGGTTATACCCACAGGGTTATACCCACATATACTTTGGCGTTATAAGATTTGCCCTAACCCTTTATGGCTGAAAAGGGCTAGAAACTGTAGCCCGTATTGCTATGCTTGATGGACGCCTTTCTAGATATAAAGATGCTTATATCGGCATGATGCAAACAATATTGAATGCAAGTACAGTACTAGTCACACTGTACCCTAACTTTTGAATGCCTCTCCAGATCCCAGCTTGTTTGTAACACTAAAAGCACAGATCCATATTACGGGAACAAAACTAGAAGGAAATACATACTCAACCACACTTAATTACCAAATGGACTACTAAGTCCAAAATCACGCGCTGGACTTTAGGATACCTCACATGAGCTAAGATTCTATTCTACTCTCTATAGAATCCAATAAGGTACCCACGTGTACTTATGTGCCCAGACAACTCTCCAATGAAGAATTGGTAAAACTCTTTTCACACAAGTAAATAACAAAGTACGAACAAAACCACAAGCAATCTCAACCACCAAACTGTTGCAGCTCACAAATCATAGCTTCTTTTAGAAACGTGATAGATATATTGAGATTTTCTTTGAAAAACTAGGGCCTTCAGCCTAACCTTTCCTGACACAGTTCACACTTACTCTAATCAATTATCTACAAGAAAAAGTTCCTATTGTCTCTTTTACAGGACAAGGAAAACCCGTCTACTAGTTGAAGATAGAAGATGGCCACTGCCACTAGAACCCCTTTTGTGAATGTCAATCATGCCAAAGATGACATACCAGACGATTCAAGAATTGCACAAGCCAAAGTATTTTCAAAATTTGACTTAAAAATAGGATTTTGGTAATTAGAAGTTTACCCTGATGATAGGCACAAGACAATATTCTGCACACCTCACCATCATTATCAATGGACCGTCTTACCCTTTGGATTAAAGACTGCCCAATCATTCTTTAAAAAAACAACGATGAAAATCTTTGAATCAATCCAAGAACATGCCCTCATTTACATTGATGATTGATGCGATATTTCTATATCATAAAATTAAGTGCAACTATACATTATCGTATGCAAGTAATAAAGAGACTAAATAAGTCGGATGTCGAACCTATAGGGATAATTTCTTCTTTTTAACCAATTACTAAAATGATATCTTCCTAATAATTATTCAGATAAATAAAAATCTAATGTTTAATTCCCTTAGTCTTTGTTATTATTCAGATATATAAAGGCAAAAATATAATGCAAAGAGATTTAAGTGATAGCAATATAGAGAAAACCTAGGATTAATACTATCCCTTAATATGCTTTCTAATGATTAATCTTCTAATATTTAATTCCCTTAGTCTTTGTTATTGATCAAGACACTAATGTATTCACAAGCCTCTTCTAAGGTCGTGCAAGTATACCTTAATTTACCAAATACCTATATTCCTATGGTACTTGTAATAAATTAAGATTCATTAAGATTAGGTCTTATTGATCATACATGCCAATTAGGTATATTCCTATCCTAAATTGAAACTTGCATATGCAACATTGAATGTTACTTTACAATCATACATCAAATTACCTAGGTCTAAATATTATGATTCCTCTTCCGAGTTTATCAATAATATTACCAACTCATTTACCATATATTGGCCAGATATATTGAAGCATTAAGATCAAGTAATTTTAATATCAAAGAACTAAGTTTATTAAATATTCAAAAGATATGGCAATTAAGCATACATATTGAGTTCAAGTATTAACCCTAGACAATAAGTTTAGCTCATGGTTACAAGAGAACAACAGTAAAAATAATAATAAACCATGATACAATCAATAGCAAATTGATATAGACGTCGAATTGCTCTTAATTGCGTTGCCTAAGAACTCTTGATGCCAAAGAACGCCTTGAATTGCCTTAATTAAACTCTTTAAAGTTACTATTGCCTAAGAACTCCTATTGCTCTCCAAGACTCGTGCTCTGTATTTTTGGTGTTCTTGAATTGCTCTTGGATTCCTCTTAAAGGCTGGGAACGAGTGGCTTTTTATAGGAATTGATATGAGCTTGAAAATTACAATTCTCGTCGGACTAGGAATCGCGCTACCGCTGGGGCGTTATGCAGTTGTCGCTGGGGTGACGCGTGAAAAAGGCTTCACCGCTGGAGTGGTGAGATGATGCGCTGGGGCACTGTCTCTTCGCCGACGCGACGAAAGTATGGCGCTAAGGCGCCAGATGCGACTTAAATAGGTTATTTTTCTTATTTCGATCACTATTTCAGCGCTGGGGCTATAGTCCTTATGGCACTGGGGCGATGGACACATTCTTTGAAAACTTTACATTCTTTAAATTTTGTTCAAGTCCTTATAAATAACAATAAAGCACATAAATAGCCATCTATTCTCATAAAATCATAAAATATCAATAATAAAAATATGAGAAAATATATGACAAATTTGCCCTCATCAAATTCCTTCAAACTTAAACACTTGCTTGTCCTCAAGCAATAAAATAAAACTAAGAGAGAAACAAAGGGTTATACTTGACTCATTTAACAAATAAAGAAAACAAAACAAAAGATACTAAACTAGTAAGATGATCAAAATCATTGTCTCAAAGGCTGACGAAATGGTACAAATCCTTAAAGTAGATAAATAGTTATTAAAAATTCTAACTTATCTTTATTTAGTCCCTCATTCTTCCTTATAAACAATCACTATGTGTGTGTGTGCAAGTAGCAAGCAAATAGCTAAACCATACTTTGATTTACTTTATACTTTAGTTCGTATAGAAAAGATAGTGTCTCGGCATTCAATTTGTATAATGACACTTCCATAAGCTTGTCTTTACTACAACTCTCCACTAATGTAGAAAATCACATGTCTAGAGATCTATTTAGGACTTTACTTAGCTTGTAACGTAAGGTTAAGGTTAAGGTGGGATAAAAAGATAAATATATGAAGTTCAATTCACACCATGAACACTTAAATTTTACCTAGAAACTTCTTGATCTTTCTTTTCCTTGTATTATCTCTTCCCCCAACCTTCAATTAAACTCCTATTGCTCTCCAAGACTCGTGCTCTGTATTTTTGGTGTTCTTGAATGGCTCTTGAATTCCTCTTAAAGGCTGGGAACGAGTGGCTTTTTATAGGGATTGATATGAGCTTGAAAATCTCAATTCTCGTCGGACTAGGAATTGCGCTACTGCTGGGGCGTTATGCAGTTGTCGCTGGGGTAACGTGTGAAAAAGGCTTCACCACTGGAGCGGTGAGATGATGGCGTTGGGGCGCTGTCTCTTTGTCGGCGCGATGAAGGTATGTCTTTTCGTTCAAGTCCCTATAAATAACAATAAAACACATAAATAGCCATCTATTCTCATAAAACCATAAAATATCAATAATAAAAATATGAGAAAATATATGACAAATTTGCCCTCATCAATGATATTTTGTTTTTTCAAAGAGCATTCATGAACATTATAATCTTCATTTAAAATTTGGCAATATCCTATAAGATAAAGGCATCATGATTTCTCCCACCAAGTGCCACGCGGCATTTGAAGAGATTAATTTTTTAGGAATTTAAATAAAGATTGGACAATACAAGCTTTAGCCTTATATTGTTGAACAGCTGGCCAGATTCCCTAATGACAACCTATCAAGAACCCAATTCAACAGTTTTTAGGTATCGTGAATTACATATCAGACTTCATCCAACATCTTTTTCAGATCACAAAGCCTTTATTCCATATGCTTAAAAAGAATCCTCCACAATGGCAACATTAACCGACAACAGCTGTGAAAAAGGTAAAGAAAATAGCGACAAAACTGCCACCCGTATAGATTATATCACATGGTAAGAGGATACTATAGATAGATGCAAGTGATTATCATTGGAGGTCCATCATCTTAGAAGAAATCAATAAAAAAAGAAAGATATGCAAGTATAAAAGTATAGCCTTTTCTGATTCAGAACTTCACTACCACAATATCTTTAAAGAAATCTTGACGGTGAAACGAGCAATCAAAAATTTTGAATTCCATTTGATTGGACACAAATTCGTGGTGAGCTAGATATGTTAACTTTTTCTCATATATCCAAATTCAAGTAGAAACGGATTCCAAATCAACAACTGCTATGATGGCAACAGTGATTTTTTAACTTTTCATTTGAAGTAAAACACATTAAAGGCAACGAAAACTCAGTAGCAGACTTCCTCTCTCGTAATTCTATAAATATCAATACCCTACTCATCAACCATATCATTAAACACTCAGGCAGAAAATCGAAGCACAAATACTATTCCACTATCTTCCTAATGGCAGCCTCTTCCTTCCTAGTTCTACCAAAACCTTTCATAATCTACTTACCAGTTCCATTCATACCCCTTAAATTTAAAGAAAAAAATTAGAACTAGAACTATCACATCAAACCCCATCGAGCTAATAAAACAGTATGCTATCAGAGCTGTTGAAGAAAATGGATGGAATACTCTAGGAACCTCTTTGTTCAACCTGACATACCCTTTCTTTTATCTTTTCACTTTCACCCCTTTTGAAGCTTGGTCTAAAAGTGTTATTTACCTATTGTGGTAGCTGTTAGATTCATACACCATTGCAATGGAGTTTTCTATTCTAAAAATGAAAAAATGGCTCGAGACAGTCTCTTATAGCCATGATGCAATCATATTTTTATAGTGGTTCTTCCCCCGAGAACAATGGTTAATCAAGTTGAAAAGGCTGATACACTAACACAGTCAATCAAAAATACCGCCCAAAAGATTTTATATAGTCTTTTTTTTTCAACGAAAAAGGATGATTGTATCCGATCATGAGGTGTATCATTATTCTATTGTCAATAACTATTTTGTGTTTCCATACTCTCTTTATCTATTTTGAGACAGACATAGAATAGAGATGCGAGACCTAGAAAGAGTTCTTGTAGAAAAGAACTAGATCATCCCACCATCAGTATGGATAAACCCTGAAGATTGTGCCTTTTGGGAAACCATAGACGATAACTTCTTTTACAGATAAAGTAAACAATGCCAACATTATCTCCAACAATACTTCCAGTATAACCAGGCCATAATTGATAATGAAAACCCTCTGATTGATGCTATACTAGCTAAGCGTGAGTGCACACTACTATCGTATTAAGTAATATAGGATTTTAAGTCCAAGTATCAATCCCACAGGGACAATGCAATCTAATTCTATAAATCAAGTACTAAAATTGTACCTACTTAACTTTTATTCAGAAAACTAAAATCTGAAATTTATTTAAATAATCTAATTTTATTAATTAAACTAAACAAAAGCAAAAGGTAGAATTCACAAATAAAGATAATCTAGGGTTTTGACTCATCCCATAGTATTTCATTACATTTATTAACTTTTTAGTTAATCTCTTAATACCAATTGTTGGCTTAGACACTAATCTAATCACAAGCCTCTGTCAATGGTCAAGTAACTATATTACACATTCTAACAATCACTTATATGTTTATAGTAATCAAATCAGAATATAATTCATTAAGATCAAGTCTAAATTAGACCATACATATCACTTAGGTATATGTCTATCCTAGATGGAACTTATAGTTGTTACCCTATGATTATGCATCAAACTATCCTAAGCTAAACATATGAATCCCTCCGTCGAGTTCATCATGGTTCCTTAATCATTCAAAATATTGATCAGGTATAATGAAGCATTAAAATACAAGATAGAATGAACAAGTGAATGTATCAAGTTCATAAACTGAAAATTAACAAAATTTAAATCTATATTAAGTTCACATAGTCTAACCCTAGATGAACAATTTAGCCCATCACAAAATCAAAAGCATGTAACCAATTCATAAAGATCAACAAGAATAAGAGCATAATGATAAAGAAAGATAAGAAACACTAATCAAAGTGACTCCTTAATGTGCTTCTCCATTTTCTTTGCTTGAAGCTTGAATCTTGATTTTTATACTTCAATCTTGGGTTTTGATATTTGATTTTGTGTTGTGAATTATTTCTCTAAGTTTTTGCCTCTTTTCTTTTTTTCTCTCTCAATATTTAATTAGGGGTTTTGGTATTCTATTTATAGGTTTATATCATTAAATTAGGGTTAAACATCAAATACAAGTCAAAATAGAATTACTATTTACGAGTTACTATAGCAAAAATATTGTTCACGCATTACTGTTCCTCACTACTGTTCGCGCACTGCGGCACTGAATCCTAGGCACTGCAGTACTGATATACTAGTTCAAGCGCTATTGCGCTCATTTCTGGTCGCTGCGGCGTTGGGTACTGTAGCAATTCATTGTATCATGTACTATAGCAATGTGATGTTTTTGGCTTATTTTCATTAAAGTTTCAACTCTATTTGCGCAATTGACTGCAAATCTACAAAAATAATAATATAATACTTCAAAAGAAAAATAATCTTAATTTTTACGAATAAATATTAAGTTTGGAAGATGAAAATATTAGACTTAATGAACCCCTATCACCCTCATCCCATAATCATTCCATCAGAAACCCATTAGATAGACACACAAATACATAATGTCCCACCTACTCCCATATGTGATCCATCAGACTTATCCCTTCCCTATACTAAGATGCTTAACCTCCATCCACTGAGTCAGAAATTCAAAAAGAAGCAAGATTGTTATCCCGTGACCTTACACCACAAGAGGCAGAAATCTGTAAAGAAAGCCCTGATGACGTCAGAATCATGGAAGAATTCATGGAAGAATATAAAAACAAATAGGTCCAGCATGCCTAGAAATAGTTCAATGATGACAAAAGTCCTAATAGGTCCAACTGGTCAAGTTTCAAATCTTAAGCCACGTGATAAAAGCAACCCTTAAAAGATGAGCCCATGTGCTCATAATTATCATATGACCCCTGATGAACACTTGAAATTACACATTTAATAATAGTTTTATATCATTGTTTTGTATTGCTAGTGTATTTAATTTTCTTAACTTAAATATGTTTACAATATTGTACCTAATTATCTTTTAACTGTTTTGTGGTAGGTTCGGTAAAATAGGCATAACTTTCTACCTAAAGATCCAATTGGAGTGATTCTTGATCCTGTGAAGAGCTGACTTAATGGACTAATATATTTTATTTCAAAACAAATTTGAAATTGGAGTGTTTAGAGGGTGAAAATGGCCTAGAATAGAACTGATCTGCAGTACAGGCCCAGTTTAAACAGTCATCAGTATTTGGCCCATAACTATAGCAATACGTATCAATATGTATGAGACAACTTAATTTAGAAAGATAAGATACTTATCTACAATTTTATTGTTTTGAACAACAGCTAATTTGGATCACATAAATTCTAAATTGGATAATCAAATGGGTACCTTAGTGATAATCAATGCAAATTATTTTACCACCATTCTTGACTTTCATCATCCAAGTGGTTCCCTCCTAATTTGTCTCGATTTATCCATGTGTTTCTATAAATAGGTGGCTTGTTTATGTCTAAACCATGTAATTAGAAAGTTAGAATTTAGTTCAAAATACTTGTCCTTTGTATTATCTCTTTGTAATATTATTTCTCTTGTTTACTATTAAGTCATGTTATTTCTTCTTCCATTTCTTTTCTTTTTTTTTAGTTTTATTATGTCCAAATAATTTTATTTATGCTAAGGTAAAAGGGTGAAGCTCTTGGCAAGGTAATAAGATATGTTTAACACTTATTCATTAATTTAATGCTTCATTTTTAAGTTATGGAAATTTATATATGATGTATTTATTTTGTTTGTAGAATTAATATCCTTTCTTCTAAAGTGGTGATTCTTGATTTATTATTGACAAACTTTATACTTGGCACAATAAATTCTTGAAACCATTTACAAGATTTGATGTATATAACCTTTCTTGTAAAGTAAGAATCTTAATTTATTGTAGACAAATATAAAGATTGACATAATAAATACTTGAACCCATTTATAAGATTTGGTGTATAATAATTGAAAAAAATAAATACTAATCAATATATAAATGATGATGAACTTTAATTGTTATATTTTTCGGTTGGAACCTCCTTTGTGTGAGGATTCCAATTGAGTTATAAAAAGAGTTAAATATATTCTTACTTCTTATGCTAAGAGTGGATCCCCCTAACCTTAACTTTTATTTGAATTGGTTAATTGAATTAATATTTGCAACATCTTATACTACATTAATTGTCTTTAAAGTTATTATAGTTTGTAATTTTAATTCTACTTCCCTGTGGATCGACCTCGTTCTCATCGGGTTATTTATTACTTCAACAATCCTGCACTTGGGAATAAACTATTATATTCTGGACGTGTCAGCCCCAACGTTATGTGTTTACTTTTGTCCAATCTATAATAATTTTCTTGTATGGTGGTCTACGTGCCACGTTAAAAGATTTTTAATTATTGTTGTTTTGTTTGTATTAGGAGTCCTTGGCCACTCATTCCTTTGTACAAGGCACAGTTTGCCAAGAAAAATAAAATCCCTTTTTCTCTCATTCCATAAGTTGTTAAATTTCCTCCCGGTTGTTCTTTAAGTAATTCTTAGGTAAAAGAATAAAATGAGTTGATAATTTTTTTTGAAGTTTTAATAAAACTTAATCAGTCAATTATGCTCTAAAGTTACCTTGCGTAAGGGATCCTCTGTATTAGAAAGACTGAAAAAAAAGTATTTTCGAATTGGATCAAATCCTGTTCGGGGAGTTGTCATTGGGTTATGTAAGAGGCTAGGGCGTGACTCTATCTTTATATTTCTTGTATTTATTTTAAGCTATTTACTTGTTTTATTGGTTTATTTTGCATAAATGATTCATAATTACTTTTTAGAATACATAAACCCAATTCACCCCTTCTTGGATTGTCTACATGATCATTAGACTAACATAACTATCTTGATATTTTTTAGCTTTTTGTTGAAGACAAAAAAAGGAAACTTTTGATGCATTTTGATGTGAATATTTACACCTAATTGAATCATGATACTGATGCTTCTTATACCAATCATGTTTGAGATTTTACTTTGAAGCTTGACGTAAGAAAGTTATTTTACAGTCTTAATTCATATAAAAATCTCCATTAAGATATCAAAATACATGAGATATTTATCATTATAAAAAGGGAATAAATTGTGGGCTATGGTAAAGGCCTATTTTGATGAAATATGAAACATAAGATATTTATTTCAAAGATTAATATTTCTTCCCTTTTTTGATATCATTAAAAAGCAATGATAACATAAAATATAAACCATAAGATAAGTAGTTCCACTTATGATGCCATAGTCCATAAATTCTAACAATAACTCATCAATAAAATTAAATTCATCAAAAGTTTATAAACATTCATAATATGTCATCAAGAAAAATATTTTCATACATTATTAAGGTACCATCAAGTATAGACAGGACCGGCCTCGGAACCCTCTATTGCTTCCCAGTAGGTCCCATCGAGCACCCAAATAGAAGTTTCTCAGAGTCTAATTACCAATATTGGGAAATTTTGTGAGGCGAATCCTTTTTAATTCTTGCTATAACTAACTAAATCCTAGAATATAAGTGAGGATACTTTACCAATTTTTTTTAAAAAAACAGATAGAGTTTCCTCTTTTTTTCTAAAAACCCCAAAATACAAAACTTGCAAATAAGCCACACTTCCATTTCAAACAATTTTCTCAACTTCAAAATAGGACATCCAGTCCTTCTAAAATCAAATCCAAACTCAATACAGCAAATTCATTCTAATTCATAAAAATTAATTTACAATAAAATTAACATACTATGGAAAAGTGAAAACTGTGACTATATTACAGAAACCGTTTCTTGTTTGTTTAAAACATATTTACAAGATGCACAAAATCTATACTACTATGCAAAAAATTAAAAGGTGATATTCAGAACATTTACATTTACAAAATGATCATTTGACTTGGCTCACTAATTTGATGTAGGAGAACTAACAACTTGCGTACCGAGGCCTGCACCTAGAAAAGGGTTTTAGAAAACATAAAACACAAAATGGGTGAGCTAAAGGAGCTTAATAAGTGATTTTAAAATTTCTAATAAAAAATAAGATTCTATATAAACATTAAATTCTGCAAACAGCCTAAAACATGCTTCTCAAGCTATTATAAAACTGTAAAACTGTTTCTAAATATCATATGCTGATAAAATCCTGTGGAGTGATTTTTATTAATAAAATTTGTAAACAATTGCTAGAATCTGTAAAAATATAGTAACTTACATGTATATATATTTAAATGCAATGATATGTGTTTGATAACTCAAAATCTACTAAAACTCTCGCTCGGCGATTTTCTTTCTAAACTGCACCAAATGGTAACCTTAAAGCTCTATACTCATGCAGCGACTAAACTAGCACTGCACAACTTGAGTAGCTTATAGGACGTCTAAACTAGCAACACTCATTGTGACATCTAAAAATATCTCACTGGCTAGGCAGCAAAATTCTACATCGCCTACATATAGTGAGACAATACCCCGTACACATAAAGTGACTTACATGACTCGACAACTCAACTTCTTAGGGTTAGTAACACACCCCCAATACTTGCCCATGTATACGGGATATACCGGCCAGGTCTTAAACTATCACCATATTCTAAATCTGAGGGTACCAATGGCCTTTGAAAACTAATTAAATAATTTTAAAAACTGTTTCTCAAACTGAACATAGAAATTAATAATTATAACAGTATACAAAAAATTGTAAATCATGCTTATACATTTAAAATCACATAAACATAAAATTTTAATATGCTAAAACATATTAAACGATTGATAAACAATTATAGATTTTCACTTACCAAATGCTCCAAGCTCAATTCTTCTTCGAAAATTTTTCTTCTTTTATCGCTCTCGGTGTAATATCCAATCTCTATTAGTAGTATTTGTTGGAGGTGTTGGGTTGGGCGAATCAACTAGGTTCTTGCATGTGGGTTGTGTTTATCATACAAACAATAAACATATCTCATACATACATGTGCACAGCGGAAGATTAAATATAATGAACACAGAAATTAGCATTTGATTAAACTAAAATTCGAGATTGAGAAATATCACCAATGAAGCCTTTGGATTAATTTGCTTGAAGTCCACCATGAAATGAATCTTTGATCAATTCTAGCAATCAACAAGGGTGAGTTTGATTGTCTAGAATGGCAGTATGTTAATCCAGCATTTTATTTAACACTTAAACATTTTTCAAAGTTAAACAATTTAACTTAATCAATTTTGTTTTTCCTTTTATTCAACTCTTGAATAAATAAAACAAATATCCTTTTTAGTTATTACATTTAGTAATCATTAATTCAATTTGTTTTGTTGTTCTAACACTTAAAACACAAAACAAAGAATTTCAATTTCTCAAATTGAAATGGCTCCCAAAAATGCAAAACCTATAAACTAAAAGCTTATGAATTTTGAATTTCAATTCACTTTATATACTAATGCATAAATTCCAAACTAATTTGAATTTTATTTGTATTTCATTTGGTTTAACCTAACCTTAGTTAACATTTAACCTTAGTTAGATTATTTTAACTTAACCTTTAAGTTAATAAATATTTAATTATTCTAACCATAATTAACTAACTTAACCTTAGTTAGGTTAACCTTTACTTAATCATTAAGTAAAGTTAACTAAATTAACCATATGATTAACCTTTAATCATAGTTAAATTAAATCGTTTATTTAACAATTAAATAAATAAATATTTATTCTTATTATTTAACAATTAAATAAGCATAAAGTGAAATTACTATTATATCCTTACTCGGTTACCAAGTTAACCTAAAGTGGGTCCCACCATTTAACTATATACTTTAGTTAACGTAACCTTAGTAATTGCTGAATTATACTGTATTGAACAATTCAATACGATACACTGCCCAAGTGCTCAAAGAGTACATTTCATATTGGGACTCTCTAGGTCCACACCCGATTTGTCAAATGGAACTATTCCATTAATCCGTAATCGATGCCCCACGCACACGTTACGAATATTACAAATCAACATGTCAGACCATACAAGTTGAGGTCATAACGTATACTTATAATCCCTCCATCATTTATACCCTGGATGTGCAGGGATATAGATCAGCACCGTCAAATCCCCATTTGCTCATCCATAATCTTATCTCCAGATTCGTATCTTGATAAACAATATACGCAAACATTTTTGCTATATTGTTTAACCCTGTAGGAAACTCTTTTCCCGGGTTTATGCTTGTGGCCACAAGACTTTATGAAATACAATCTCGGAGCATCGGATATGCAACTTACCTACGTAAGCTGATGGATTCCGTATCTACACACACCGGACTCCATGAGCATCGGACCATACCCAGCGACACATAGCGGTCAGACCATGAAAGGTCTCTTACATATGTGGAACCAAAGCATGATGGATCACTCACAAGACCACTGTGGCGCTCAGGTCAAAGAACCACGAATACTACTCAACTCGAGAGGACCTTCCTTTGACTGTGTCATAGGATATCTATTGGGGTCCTCATAAGTCTGTTCAGTATCCAGTCCTGACTGGATACCTGCATGCCTATACAAGCTCTAAGCTCATGGTCAGCTAAGAATAACTATCTGAACCAGTCAGATATAGACATACATTAATCTATTTAAAGTGAATCACCGATAGACCCGCATTGGTGATTATAGATCAGGAACATTATCTTTGAGACATACTTATATAATGATATTTCTTAACAATCATTGCAACTCTTTGCAACTATATCATTACAAGTATACTCTCAGGTCTTTGTCCCATTATAAACAAGGTTCTAACTCTTTAGACCTCGCTGACTCTTATAACCTGCTAACTCTTAACAGTGCTAACTCGTAGCATTTATAACTCTCAGCTTTGATAACTATTAGTTCTGATCTAAACTCCTTTAGATCAGATCTAAACTCTTTCAGATCAAACAATGTCTATAATGTTACAAGCATTCTACCATATGATATGATATTAACAATCTTTATTCGAAATGTTTACTATATAAATATTAACAATTAATATTCATACAATATTAGAATGGCACGTAAGCACCAGCTCCAACAGTATTGGCACCTAGATTTTGGTATAGAGCAAATAAGACACTGTAGGGTTACTCGATTTTAATCCTATTAGAAATATTTTCTTTATAGTGCGCGTGAGAGATATTAGACCTAATTTGATAATTTCACACTCGATCGGAGCACCGGACGACCCTAGAATATTTTTAGAAATTTTCTCTATTGGCTTGGAAAAGGAAATTCTAATTTACTACATCAATTTTCATTTAAGGGTGATGTATGGAACAAGCCTTTGTTGAGAAATATAATCCATATATTAGAGAATGGAGCAATTAGAAGAAATCTCATGCATTGCCAAGTTGGAAATTCTAGTTAGTTCTTTAAACTATTCTAACTAGATAGTTACAAATGAACTAATTATATAATTAGTTTTCAACTAATGGCAAATTAGTAATTTTAAGTAAGTTGAAGGGCAAAATGGTCAATTGAGGGAGCACTATATATATGTTGAAAGTGTGTAGAATTTTCAAGTGATTAAAAAGCAAACACTTAGAGCAAAAGAGAGCAAATTCGAGCTTGAAGGGTGGTGCTACTACAGTGACCTTTCAAGTTTTTTTCTCATGATTTTTCATGCTTAATCAAACCAAAATAAGGTTACATAGCAATCCCTAAGCTCAATTGAAGTCTCCATTAGTGGAAATTCAAGAAAAAGAGGTAAGAAAATCATTGTTTTATGAGTTTGATAAGTGAGCTTTCAATAATGCTTCAATTGATGTTCTTGTGTGTATTATTGGTTTAGATTGAGTTGAATTCTAGTGTGGAGCTTGAAAGAGTCATCAATTTGAAGAAATTGGCAAGGTAAGAATTAGGGTTTTGGGTGATTTGAATGTAGAGACTTCAATTGGTTTTAATTAGGCAATTAGAATGAAATTGGCTTGATTTTGATGTAATTGGAACAAGAAATTGAGAAAAGAAATGTTTTAGAATATAGGGTGAAATTCTGCCACTTTAGGGAAGTTAGGGATTAAGTGTTGTTTTGATTGAGTTGTTGTGTGTAAATGATGAATTATGTATATTGAATGTATATGGTTGATGGAAAAAAAATCAAAAAATCAAAAATGGGATATAATTGTCCATTTTGGAAAGGTGAAGGGCAATTATGTCCAACCAAGTTATAAGGCGTTTAATAATTTTCAGGGCGCCGGGTGATGAGTTAGATTAGATTAAATGACTCTGTAAATAAAAAATTGGGAAGTAGTATGCATCCGGGCTTTGTACGCCGATTAGGGCATTTAGTAGTTAAATGAGATTTTAGCATTTGATTTGGTTCTAAATGTCTTTTATGGCACGTAAATTGAGAGCGGTAACGGGAGCAGAAATCCAGAGCAAAATTGAGCTCGGACCGGTTGTGAGTGAAAATATGCTTTTTTTTGTTATTTTTCGTTTATTATGTTTCTGCATAATGAAAATATATGTTTTATGAGTTTTCAATGCGTAAACATAATTTATGATCTTGATATATATCCATAGATATGCATTTATATGTTCGGTTTAAGAAACAGTTTTAAAATTTTTGCATTTATTTTAAAAGCCATTGGTACCCTCAGATTATAGTGGTGGTGATTGTATTAGACCCCACCGGTATATCCCATGCACATGGGCAAGTCTTGGGGGTGTGTCACTAACTCCGGGAAGTCGGGATGTCAAGTCATGTAAGTCGCTCTATGTGTACTGGGTATTATCTCGCTATATGTATACGATGTAGGATTTTGCTGTATAGCCATGTCTTGAGATGTCACTGTGGGTGCTGCTAGTTGAGGTGCCCCGTGATTTACTCACGTGTGCGGTGCTAGTTGAGTCGCTACATGAGTATAGAGCTTTAGGGTTACCATTGGTACAGTTTAGAAAGAAAATGGCTGAGTGAGGACTTTACTAGTTTTTGATTTATCGATAGCATTTATGCGTTTATATGCATACGACAGTTATTATGTTATACAGATTTTAGATATTGCTTTCCAAAGATGTAGATAAAACCCGCTCAACAAGATTTCATTGGTATATGATATTAAAAACCATTTTACAGCTTTACATCAGTTTCAGAAGCATGATTTATGCATGTACTTTAGAATTTGCTATCTATGCATAATGTTATTTTATTTGAAATCTTAATTGCACTCACTGAGCTCATTTAGCTCACCCGTTTTGTGTTTTATGTTTTCTAAACCCTTCCCAGGTACAGGTCTCGGTACGCAAGCTGCTGATTCTCCTATTGTCGAGTAGTGGGCCAAATCTGAAAATCATTTTTGTATATGTAAATGTGCTAAATAGCACCCTTTATTTTATGCATAGTAGTTGTAGGCATGTATATTTGTATGTAGTTTTTGAACCAACAAGAAGCGATTTTGATATTACGATGATGGTTTTTGCTTTTTATGAGTATGTTCATTTTGTGATTCAAATGAAACTATTGAGTTGTGTTGGATTTGATTTGGAAAGCACCGAAGGTTCGAATTGGTAGTATTGAGAAGTGTTTGAAATAGAAGTGAAATTTCTTTGCAGGTTTTATATGGATTTTATGAAAAACAGGGGAAACTCTGCTATTTTTTTTATAAAAAAATTAAGATGTCATTTTCATGTATATTACAAGATTTTCTCAATAGTAGCAAGAACTAAAAAGGGGCTCGCCTCGCGGAAATTTCTCAACTTACCTAGTTATATTTTGAGGAACTTCCGTTGAGGTGCCCAACAAGGCCACTGGGACCTACAGTAGAGGGTCTTGGGGTGGGTCTTAACACTTGGTTTCCTTTACCTACATGCTATAATTGACATTTAAAACCTTTACTAATGCTAAAATTATACTTAAACTAGTAAGCGCCCCAATTGGCATACAATGTCCAAATGGACTCCACTTTCTATTTTCATTTTCATATTCATTCAATTTTCATTAATTCACTATCTGAAGCCACAAAAATTGCTTAACGCTCTAATAATTTAGTTGGACATAATTGCCCTTCATTTTTACCAAGAATGGATAATTATGTCCTTTTTACTTCATTCTTGATTTTTTGTCATCCAAATCACAACCAGCTGACACAAGGAATCATTCATATATAACAATTGAACCAAAACATCACTCAAACCCTATAATCCCCAAAGTGGCTGAATTCACCATCTTCCACTCAACACATTCCTTTTCTTAAATCATGTAAATTTAATTTTAATGCTCTAATAACATTCAATTGAAGTCTCTACATCAAAATATAGCAAACCCTAATTCATACCTTACTAATTCCTTTAGTTTGGTGTCTCCTTGAACTTCAAACTTGAATTCAACTCAAATCTAAGTCAATAATTCAAACAAAGACATTAATTGAAATAGTCTTGAAAAATCATAAACCACCATCACTAAATGATGTTTTCTTACCTCTTTTCCTTCAATTTTTTACTAGTGCATGATCTATTTAACCTTAGAAACTTAGGCTTAGCTTGATTTTAGCTTGATCATGCGTGAAAAATCATAAAAGCCTTGAATTTTAGTACTAGAAATGGTTCTGCATTCTCCCCCTTTTGTCTCTAATTTTCGCCAACAATATCCCTTTTTGTTTCAATTTTTGCCTTTTTATTTAAGACCAATTTTCTAGCACCTATTCTCATTATCTAGCACCCTCTAAAATGCCTAATTTACCCCTCAACTAAACTCTAAATATCAAAGATACCATTGGCTAGAAATAGAAGCATACGATTGGCCAATTTCTAACTATTTAACTAAACTAGTCAAGCTAACCAACATACACTTTTAACTTGGCAATCCATAAGCTAATTCCTCATTGGTTCATTTTTTAATACATGGATTGTGTTTCTTAATAAAGGCTTGTTCCATGCATAATACTTTTATGGAAATCCATGTGTTAAATTGAAATTTCCTTTTCCAAGCCCATAGAAAAAATTTCAAAAATATTCCATGACCGTGCGACTCCTTAATCGACTGTGAAATTATCAATTTAGGTATAATACCTCTCACTCGCACCACAAAATAGAAATAGTTCTAATAGGGTTGAAATCGGGTAACCCTACGACTTCTTTATTGCTTTATACCAAAATTTAGATACTTACACTATTAATAATAACTGGGTTTTACAAGTATAATATCCATCAACAAGATAAAAATTGTTACCAATTTTAATTATGCCTTTTGGCTTTCTTGTCTTATTTGATGTACCCCTAACAAATTCAAATTGCACATTTTGGTAATATTTTTTGGGTTCTTGAATATTAATAATTCTTCCATTTGGAACTCAAATTTTCTTTTTAACTCCAAATTTCTTAAAAGAACAATTATAAACCTTATGAATATTTTTATTACAATAGTGACAAATTGAATTTGGTTCATTTAGAAAAGCTGATTTTACAAAATAAGTTTTTAAAGGATTTTACTTTAGGAATTGTTTGTAACTTATACCTCCCTTGTCAAATATATATATTTTTTTAGAATCAAATAATTTTTTCAAAATTCTTTTGTCCATTTGTGAATTTTATCACAATCTTTATAAATTAATAATTTTCTTTTAATAGGTCATTTTTAAAAATTAACTCATTGATCTTGGGATTCTTATTTAACTCTTAGATGTATGCTTTAGATACTTCAAGTTCTTCAAAATTTTATTTTTATGATTTGAAAAGTGACATTTTTTTCTAATCAAAGATTTTTACTATTTAGCACATCATTTTCTTGAACTTTATTTTGGAGAGCAAAAATTTTCTTTTTGAGTGAATTATTTTTGGGTACAAAATTTAATCATGTCATCATGTACTTCTTTAAAACTTCATACAATTCATCATAAGATGGTTTATCATACACTTAATCAAGATCTTCGAATTTGTCATCTCGTATGGCCACAAGTACAAGATTTGAGTTCTCCAATTCTTCTTCATTATCATCCCAAGTTGGTGCTTCTTTTCCTTTATCTTTTCCCCCCCTCTTATAATGTTTCTAATACATGCTAAATTGCATATGCTGATTGATAATTACAGTTTTTGTTGAGCATATTTTATCTAATGCACAAAATAAATGGTTCAAGACATTTGCATTTAAAAGAAGTATTTCTAATGTCCTCCTTATTCCACTAATCTTCAAGTTTGGGAATAAGCTTGCCTCTCTTATTCTTTTTTTTTTTATAGACACATGAGAATCATTTTGTACAATATATCACAGATCATAATTAAAGGCTTACAATTATGTTTTCATCTTAAATTTCTAATGACTAATTAAATCTATTAAAAAATAGAAGTCTAGTGCTAGATTTCATACATAAATGAACCACCAAGGATTGACATGGATTAGTTTAAGATAGTTAAATCTTAAAATAGAGAATCCATTTTGATACCAACTAAAATCCTAAGTAGGTAACCCAAGAGGGGGTGAATTAGATATTTAAAATATTAATACTCTAAAATGAATAATATATGCAATTCTTAAAAATATAAATAAATTAAAGCACAAGTAATTGTAATAAATAAGAGAGTAAATGATGGATAAAATGGCATCTAGATGTTTACACCTCGTATGTTACCAAAAAGAAATATTTATTGCCCTAGACTTAAAGACCTTGGCCGTTAAAAGAAAAGGAATAACCAACCCTTTCTTAGAAAAAGAGTTCAATTGCTATAACTCTGTTCTCTTATAACTAGAAATACTTTCTTACTTTGTTTAGTTCTCCTACTCCAGTTTGATAATTCACAATGCCTACATTTACACCTCAAGCAACTTGCCCTGAGGATTCCACTAAACTTGTCTTAAACTAAGCCAAAATGAACATGCTTGACTTCTAAGGCATCAAGAAACCCTTACAATAAATTAATTTCTAAGGTACCGATATAACCCTTAATAAATATGTATATCCCTTAACTTTTAAAGTATTTCCACAACTTGAGTAAATCTAATACAGGACATTTGCAAAGCAAGATAAAATGCAAAGGCAGTTATATTTTCAGGTTATCTATAATTAACTTGTATTAATTGTGTATAATTTTGTTAATATTTTGAGAGCTTTTCATTAATTGGTAAAAACATCACCTTTTTTTATACATATTTTTATTTAAAAAAAAAAGATATTTTACTTAAAAGGAGATAAGTTTTATAAAACCGAACTTGAAAAACACTTAGAAATTTTTTTATTTTAAAGCAAACTGATTTAGTGATTTGATTAAAGTGGTTTAATAGTTTAAAATTGCATAACTAATTTCAAACCACCTTAGTAACCAATTTGGGGCAGAGCTTCTACATCAAAACTGGTTGGCTAGTTTTTGTCAAAGTGGCTTGATAGTTTAGAAACACCATGTCGATTTTGCAAAGTAGTTTAGTAGTTTAAACCACCTAGCTAGTTTGTTAATGTTGTGTTATTTCTTATAAAGTGCAAGTGCACACTATCACATTAAGGAATATAGAATGAGTAAAGTATCATTCCCACTAGGAATTTATACATAATCTTTTACTCAGCACTAAAAATATTTCTTCTTACTTTTATCTAGACAACTTAAAACTAAAAATGTTAAATTTAATCTAAATAAACAAAAATCTTAACAAGCTAAGGCTAAAGCTTAACAGATATAATCAACATTTATGGATAAACTAAAAGTTACAACTATCCCTCAATATTGTACTTAAACCAATTAATATTTTCTTAAGTTAATCCCTCAATATGAATTGTTGGTTAAACTTTAATATCTCTTTTTGCCTTTGTCAATGGTCAAGTAAATATATCTTACCCTTAACGGTTACCTATATGGATATGGTTATCAGATAAAGGTAAGACTCATTAAGAATTTGTTTATACTATTATATATGTCATATGAGTATATGTCTATCTTATATGAGACTCATAACTGTTACACTATAATCATATATTAATTTACCCAAGGTTAAATACATAAATCTCTTTGTCAACTTTTTTATGGTTCCTAAGTCAACTTAAATATTGGCTAGAAAAATAGAAAGCATTGAGCATAGATAAATTGAATAATTTTAATGTTTGAGTTTATAAAATAAGAAAAGAACTAAATTAAATTTATATATTGAGTACGAAGTTGCAACTCTAGAAATAAAAACTTAGTTCATGGCAAAAAATAGAGTTTTAGAACAAGAGTCGATGATCATCTTGAAAAATAAAAGATATATCTAAGAAGAGAAAAAGATAAAAGAATAGTGTCCTGATTTTGCGTCTTCTCTCTATAACTTGCTGTAGAATCTTTTTCTTTGACCTTCAATTCTAATTCTAAACTCTCAAAAACTTGTTTTCTTTAGTGCTTTCTCTTATTAATTGTACTTTTGGCTTCAAAAGGCCTATATTTTATAGGTTTATGGCTTCAATATAGAGTAAACAACTCATCTAAGTTAAGTCAGGAATTCCTTTTTATTACCTTAGGACCATGGCCTTGATATACTGACATCGTGGTGCTTAGCTTCTAATATGGGTACTTTGCTTTAGTTATGTTAGTGCTACAATGCTGACTCTGAGCAATATAGTGCCCAGACATTGACTTAGGACTTCTTCAACTGTAGGTTTCAGTGTCGTGGCCTTAGGTGTAGGGTATTGCAGCACTCAGGTTCTATCTTACCTCTTGGTTTTCTGCTTCTAGTGTTATGGTCTTGGTTATTCTAGTGCTGCAACGCTTTCATCATTTTCTTCATTTTGCTTTCTTTTTACCTGTTTTTGTTTCTTTTTTGTGCTATTTGTCTTCAACCTATAAATAAAAAAAATGTACTAATAGACAAATAATTTAAATTAAACAAACAAGTATCAAGTTTGAAGAGATCAAATAATATTATAGTCTAGGCCTCTCACTTTCAATAATAGTTCAAAGAGGTTGACCAATTTGCTAATGCTTTCAAAAGTCAGTTAAGTCAATTGCAACCATTGAACCTTTTTCAACCTGATTTTAACCGGTTTACAAAGCATCAAACTAGTTTGAGTAATTAACAGTCAGATTTTTAATAGAAACAAACCTACTGGTTTGTAAACTGCTAAACTAGTTTGGTCAATTTTGGCTCCAAATATATATATTTTTTACGACACAAAAACTTGGTCATTATCATTGAAAAAAAAATAAAGCTCTTAAAACTTTCAAAATATTACATAATCTAGGGTTTCACTTAATAATTCACTATCTAAAGGAATTTTTTCATATATTGATGTTGATGAGGGCACGACTAACAAATGGAATGCAAATTCTATTTAAGTTCAAGTTGGTTCGGTTACAAGGGCTCGAATTGAAAGGTTCAAAGAAACTCTCATTGGACTAATTCAAAACATTGGGGCAGAGGTGAATTCATGGAGGTGTAAGAAATATGTTCCACTTTTTCTACAAGGCTGGATTTCTATGATTCAATCTTTGAAATAATCTAGAAGAAATTCCTCATATCACAAAATGGGTAGATTGAGTAGAGTTTTCTAAATTAGTGATTACTCAAATTTGATTCATCAAGTGGATAGAAACTTTAAAAGCCTATAATAAACATTTATAATAGTAGTTGTAATGTTTGAAATAAAGTCTTAGTTCTTGGTGGTAGCTAGTAGTTAGTTAAAGTCTCCAGCTGCATTTATTGTTGTAGTTACAAAGTTTGAAAGCTAGTTTAAAATAAAGTCTTATTAGTAGTAGTTGGTAGTTAGTACTTTTTATGTTGTCATTAAATATTGTAATAAATGTTGGCATCCTAAATGTTCACTATAAATATATGAGGGATGAGAGAAAAGTATTCAGTAATTTGATTAAAAAAATTCTTTTTCGTTTTTTTAGAACTTTTTGAACTTATCGGAATAATTTTTATGGCATTCTCCTTTGACTTATCAATCAATCATTGTATAATTGATTATGACGTCTTCATTATACCAAGGTTCTTGCTTCAATATAAGCAATGGGTCGCGGGTTTATACAAATCTATTTCTAGATGATTTTGGAGTCCTTCTTAATCTAAAACTTTATCAATCTCTTAGCATGGATCGTATCAGTTAGTATTAGAGCCTTGCTCTAGTTACGGGTTTGCCTATCTTTATATTTAAAAAAAGAATTAAAGAAAAGTAATATTGAGATTCAACTCTTGTAATTCTTATTTCAATTTTACATCTTTAAGTTTTTTTCGATTCCACAAATATTAATTCCTTGCTCAAAAGAAAAACAATCTGTGACATAATCTTGTTTTTCTAAGCCTTTAAATTTAAACTTCTCTTAGTGAGTTCTTGGAGAATTGTTGCTGAAAATTATGATATTTGATTGATAAGAACCTATAAAGGATTACTACGAGTGAAAAAAGGAAAGAGTGGTGAGCACATAAGAGGGTAAAAGTCAATATAATTTTTTATGAAATACGAGTAAAAGTTGAATGAATCATTCTTCGAGTGAAACACGAGAGAAAATGTGCAAGGTTTTTTTTTTTTTTTTGTTGATCTAATTTTATTTTGCAGCAAACATGTCAGACAACAAGAACAAAAATACTTTCAAAAATATGTCAGAAGAGGTTGATCTAAAGTTTTTCATAGAAGCTTTAATGGGTGAGATTAGAAGAGTATTGAAAGCAGAGATGGAACAAGTTTATGAGCAAATAAATTGGATAGAGAATGCACATTTAGTGCAGCCACAAAAAATCCTAATGTGCATAAGAGAGGGAGAGTTTAACCTAAAGAAGTGAAAGTTGAATCTGAAGAGTGTTATAGGGATGGTTTTGATGAAAAAGATGACCACGATTCAATTATTGGCAATAGTAGATATGGTGGGCGATTTAGAGAAGCTAGAAATTGAAAAAATAATAACTTAGGTAGTATTAAGATAAAGATTCAATTGTTTCAAGGTAAAAGTGATCCAGAAGCTTACCTTGAGTGAAAGAAGAAGATGAAATTAATATTTAATTGTCACAATTATTTTGAGATAAAAAGGGTAAAACGTACAGCCATTGAATTTTTTGATTATGCGATTGTTTGGTGGGATCAACTACTTTTAAATAGGAAGACAAATAGAGAGTATCCAATAGAGATATGAGAGGAAATAAAAACCATGATAAGGAGACGGTTTGTTCCAAGCCATTACTACTATGAGTTATACCAAAAATTGCAAAGTCTTACACAAGGTAATCGAATTGTGGAGGATTATTATAAGGAGAAGAAAATCACTATGATTAGAGTGAATGTAGAGAAAGACCAAGAGGCCACCATGGCTAGATTTTTGGTTGGTTTGCATTGGAAAATTACTAATTTGGTAGAATTACAACATTATGTGGAGTTAAAGGATATGATGCACATGGCTATCAAAATTGAGAACCAACTCAAGAGGAGGGGCAACAGTACATAGCAAAACCCTAGCTTGGGTTCATCAAAGAGGCTGAATGTTATGAAGAAAGAGGAGAAGCAGGCTACTACCAAGCCCCAAAATTGAGCAAAAATAAGAAATGACCAGTCATAGAAATCAAGGTAAATCTGATTCTTCCACCACTCAAAATCGTGATATTAAGTATTTTAAATGCCAAAGAAGGGGGTCACATAGCGAGCCAATGTCCAAATAAAAGAGTTATGATATTGCGAGATAATGGTGAAATTGAATTCGATGATGAAGATGTCATCGAATCTATGCCACCATTAGAGGACGTGGATGATGAGGAATATGCTGCCCAAGGTGAATTATTAGTTGTAAGAAGAGTTTTAAGTATACAGGTTAAAGAAGATGACGAAGTGCAGTGAAAAAATATCTTTCATATTAAATGCCACGTGCAAAATAAGGTGTGTAGTGTGAATATTAACAGAGGTAGTTGTCTTAATGTTGCACTTTCTCTTAGTTAATCCAAATGGCATAACACAACGATCACCACCTTTACCTTTTTCTATCTCTTCGCACTTTCTTTAAACACATCATTGACAAAAATAGCAACGCTGATACCAAAACCTTTTTCTCCTTTATCTCTGTCTTCTCGCTTATTGTCATCGTTTCGCTTCCTCTATGGACTCGCCTCCAACGCATCCCTATATCACACTCGTCAGTAACAGGAGCTTCATCAGCTCAAGCAGTTAGCCGTACTGTACGACACGCTGGCTCAGAATATCAAAAAATCAGTTTGGCACCCCTTCCAAGGCTAGGGTTTACGCCGATGTTAATCTGGTTCACCCCAGAGAGTACTGGGACTATGAGACCTTCACCATCCAATGGGGGTAACCTTATCATCTTTTCAATTATTTGTTATTTTTATCTTTTTTCTTCTTGTTTAACTTGCCTTACGGTTTGTTTATTTGTTGAAATGTTTTAGGTTTTTTTTTTTATGTAACTTGAGAAATTACAAATTATTTATTTATTTCTAATTAAGTGGCTCTTATCATTTTTCTCATGTTAAAATTGTTCAATGTTTCGTTTAGTTTTTGGAAGGTTTTAGGGTTTTTAGGCACGTGAGAAATTATGAATATTAATTGCATAACTATTAGAAAATTCCTTTAGTTAATCAGTTTTCAAAGGCTAACATTGAATTTAAGTTTGTAGTTCAGTTTTTATATGCTTTTTATTTCTTTTCAAAAAAAAAAATCACTCTTGATTAGGTTGATAGTGAAATTAAGTTTTTACAGATTGTGTATGCTTCTTTCTTTTCTTAATATATATGAGTGGTTAGTTATGCCATTTGAATTAACTAATGCACTAAATACTTTTTATGTGATTAATGAATTATGTCTTGTGTGCTGTTATAGGAAGATTTATTGTTATTTATTTTGATGATATTCTTATTTATAGCAAAAACTTAGATGGTCATGCTGTATTTAAAATCTATTTTGAATGTACTTAGAAAAGAGAAGTTATTTGCTAACTTAAAGTAATGCACCTTTTACACTGATAAGCTTGTGTTTCTTGGCCTTTTTATGAGTGTACAAGGAATATAGGTTGATGAAAAGAATATCCGCGCGATTCAAGAATAGCTGAGTCCTACAAGTGTAAGTAATGTTCATAGTTTTCATGGGCTCGCTAGTTTTTACAGGAGGTTTGTGAAAGACTTTATTAGCATCACCGCACCGCTTACTGAAGTCATAAAAAAGAACATTGGATTTAAATGAGGAGACAAACAAGAGAAGGCATTCCAATTAATCAAGAAAAAATTAACTTATGCTTCTTTATTTACTTTGCCTGATTTTACATTTAAAATTGAATGTAATGCATCAAGTATGGGTATAGGATTAGTTCTTATGCAATGAGGAAGACCCATAGCATATTTTAGCAAGAAATTAAGTGGGATAGCCTTAAATTACCCTACTTATAATAAGGAATTATATGCGTTGGTTCGAGCATTGGAAACATGGCAACACTACCTTTGGCCTAAGGAGTTCATGATTCACACTGATCATGAGTCTTTGAAGCATTTGAAAGGCCAACATAAGTTGAATAGGAGATATGCATAATAGGTGGAATTTATTGAAACATTCCCATATGTCATTCGATATAAACAAGGTAAGGAAAACATCATTATCGATGCACTTTCTCGAAGGTACATATTAATTTCAAACTTTTGATCCAAATTACTTGGTTTTGAGCATATTAAATAATTGTATCCCTTAGAACATGATTTTTGTGAGGAGTTTCGGACTTGTGAAAAAAATACAGTAGGTAAGTTCTTTAGGGCATGAGGGTTTTTTGTTTTGGAAAAATAAATTGTGTGTGCTAAATTGCTATTTGCGTGATTTGTTAGTAAGGAAATCCCATGTTGGAGGACTAATAGGACACTTTGGAGTTACTAAAACCTTAGTTGTTTTGCAAGAATACTTTTATTGGCCACACATGAAAAGAGATGTTGAGAGAATTTGTGGTAGATGTGTCATATATAAGCAAGCAAAATCTTGAGTATAACCTCATGGTTTGTACACGCCACTGCCTAATCCCAGTGAGCCTTAGATTGTTATTTCAATAGACATTGTGTTAGTTTTGCCTGGTCTAAACATGGTAGGAATTCAATTTTTGTGATTGTTGATAAATTTTCTAAGATGGTACATTTCATTCCACATCACAAAATTGATTATGCTTCACATATTGCTGATTTATTCTTTAGAGAAATTGTAAGATTACATGGTATACCTAGAACAATAGTTTCAGATAGAGATGCTAAGTTCTTGAGTTACTTTTGAAAGAATGTATGGTGTAAGTTAGGAACTAAGTTGTTATTTTCTACTACCTGTCACCCACAAGCTGATGGTTAAACCGAAGTAGTAAATAGGACTTTATCTACTTTGTTGAGGGTTATATATAAAAAGAATATCAAAACTTGGGAAGAATGCTTACCATATGTTGAGTTTGCTTATAATTATACTATTCATTCTGCTACTAAGTTTTCACCATTTGAAATTATTTATAGTTTTAATCCTTTAACTCCATTAGATTTAATGCCATTACCTTTGTCTGAACTTATTAACTTAGATAGAAAGAAAAAGGTTGAATTTGTTATGTACATACATGAGAAAACAAGATTCAACATTGAGAGGATGACAGAGCAATGCACAAAACAAGCTAATAAAGGGCGTCGATAGCTGATTTTTAAACCCAGAGATTGGGTTTAATTATGTGACTGATGTTATCTCATAAATGTAAAGTACATCAAGATTGAGTTATAATACCTTGTCAACCCTTTGGTATTTGGTCGAACCAGAGTACCCGCCTTTGAAGCAACCTATTTACAATTCTAGTTCCTCAACACGGTGGGCTTGAGGAAGCTAGAATAATAACTTTTTCAGCAAGGGATTCAACTCTTGAATTATTGTTTCTACCTTGTTATATGGGTGACCAAAATAAAAGGAAAAATAGAATAGTTAAGTTTTTGTTCTCTCAATACTTGAAAGAATTTTCCAACACTTAGTAAAATTCACTTCTCATTTTTTCATACCACTCAACACCTTGCACAAAATTATTATCATTAATTGAGCAACTAATTACTCTTTTATTTGTTTATTATTATCTTTCATTTTCTCACCTAATGGCAACTATTATGTTTGCCATTAGTGTTTTGTTTATTACGATCTTTTATTTTCTCACCTAATAGCATCAATTGTGTTTCTCTTTAGTTTTTGTTTATTATTATTAACAAAAAAAAAAATTAAAACAAAACAAAATGGAATATTATTTAAATGAACTTAGTATTAATCTAGACTAAATGAGAAAGCACTTTCTCATCATTAAGAAACATCTTAAGGCCTACCATTAATAAATGTCACCCATTACACTTATCTTATCATTTAATTTATATTAAACAAATGATAATCATATTACATCATGGTAGAAACACATGCCAATTTAAATAAACAATTAATTGTTTGATTTCAATTTAAATAATAATATCATATATTATTATTATTATTATTTTATTCAATAAACATTTTAATGAATAAAATAATGATATTATTTGTCCAACAAATAAGGCTATTTTGATAATTTTTAAATCAAACAATAATTGGCCCACATGTACCATGTGTCAACATTCCATTGGTTAACAACTAATTGTTAATTAATTGATGTACTTAACTCTTAAGTCTTGACACGTGCACAATTAGAGGGAAACAGAAGTAAATGTTCGGTCTACTGGAATATTTTGGATCAAACTATTTAATCTGGTACGCTGCCCTAATGCACAATGAGTACACTTCATATTACGGGACTCTCTAGGTCCACTTCCGATTTGTCAAACAGAACTATTCTGTGAGTCTGAGATTAATGCTTCATGTACACATCACGGATATTACAAATCAGTGCAGTAGACCATACAAGTTGAGGTTACAGCGCTACGTATAATCCTTCCGCCAATCATATCCTGGAAGAGTTGAGATATAGATCACTACCGTCAAATCCCTAAGTGCTCATCCATGAACTTTTCTCCAGACAGGTATCTTAATAAACAATATATTCAAATACTTTTACAATATTGTTTAACCTTGTAGAAAACTCTTTTCCCGGGTACATTGCTTATGGCCATAAGAATTTCTAAGATACAATCTCTGAGGATCTGGATATATATATAACTCATCTATGTGAGCTGACGGATTCTATATCTATACACACCGGACTCCATAAGCATCGGACTATACCCAGCGACACCCAACGGTTATACCGTAAAAGGTCTGTGACATGCGTGGAACCAAAGTATGATGGATCACTTATAAATTCATCGTGGTACTCAGGTCAAAAGATCACATATACTACTCAATTGGAGAGGACCTTCCATTGACGGCTTCATAGGATGTCTATTGGGGTCCTCATTAAGTCTATTCAGTATTCAGTCCTTACTAAACACCTGTATGCTATACGAACTTCCAGCAAGTCCATGGTTAGCTAAGAACAACCATCTAGAGTATAATATACACCGGTCTATGTAAAAAGATTCCACCGATAAACCTGCATCGGTGAATTAAGACCAGGAACATATAATTTGAGAATAGACTTATATAATAACATTTCTTAGCACTTATTACAACTCTTGCAACTATGTTATTACTAACGTATTCTCAGGTCTTTGTACCGTCACAGATAAGATTC
Source organism: Ailanthus altissimus (assembly GCA_946807835.1). NCBI lineage: Eukaryota > Viridiplantae > Streptophyta > Magnoliopsida > Sapindales > Simaroubaceae > Ailanthus > Ailanthus altissimus. The sequence goes on from OX327683.1 coordinate 11,694,365, forward strand.
TAAGTTTTAGAATTCACTGATTAATATAACATGCTAACTCTTTAACATTTATAATTTTCAGTGATGTTAACTCTTAGCATTGATCTAAACTTCTTTAGACCAAGTCTGAACCCTTTCAAATTACATAATGTCTGTAACATCACAAGCATTGAACCATTTTATAATAGTAATTAACAATTTAACAAATAATGAAATGGATAAATATTACAAAATAAAATATTCATACAATAATGGAATGGCATGTGAGCATAAATCCCAACAGATTGTACATGCAAAAAGAAAGATTTATGGTACAAAGACGATCTAAGTTACTTCTAAGAAAAGATGGACCTTTTCAAATCCTTGAGCCCATCAATGACAATGCATATAAGTTAAATTTGTCAGGTGAGTACAATGTTAGTGCCACTTTTAATGTTACTGATTTAAGTCCTTTTGATATAGGTGATGATTTGAGGATAAATATTTTTCAAGAGGAAGGGAATGATGAAGGCATGACTAACAAATGGAATACAGATTCTATTCAAGTTTCAATTGGTCTTGTTATAATAGCTTGAGCTATAAGGTTCAAGGAAACTCTTATTAGACTGATTTAAAATATTTGGGCTGAGGTGAATTCATAGAGGCCCAAGAAAGATGTTACACTTGTTCAACAAGGCCAGATTTCTATCAAGCTTTGGAATAATCCAGAAGAAATTCCTCATATCACAAAGTGGGTGGAGTGAGTGAAGTTTTCTAAATTGGTGATTACCCAATTTTGACTCACTAAGTGTTGGAAAATAATGGGAATAGCAGCACAACAACCTATGTGAGCAACCCAAGTAGTTAAAAGCATTGGGGGCCTATAATAAACATTTATGATAGTAGTTGTAATGTTTGAAATAAAGCCTTAGTTATTGGTAGTAGCTGGTAGTTAGTTAAAGTTTACAACTGCATTTATTATTGTAGTTACAAAGTTTGAAAGCTAGTTTAAAATGAAGCCTTATTGGTAGTAGTTGGTAGTTAGTAGTTTTAAGTTGTCATTAAATATTATGATAAATGTTGGCATCCCAAATGTTAACTATAAATACTCGAGGGATGAGAGGAAAGCATTCAACAATTTGATTAAGAAAATTCTCTTTGGTTCTATAGAACTTATTAGAATAATTTTCGTAGCATTCTCTTTCGACTTATCAATTAATGATTTCATAATTAATTGTAACATCTTTATTATACCAAGGGTTTTGCTTCAATATAAGCAACGGGTCATGGTTTTATACAAATCTGTTTCTAGATGATCTTAGAGTCCTTCTTATTTTAAAACTTTATCAATCTCTTGGCGTAAATTGTATCAGATGCTTTCTTGTACTATTTTTAGAGAATTTTTGTATTTATTATAATCACTCAACTTATGGGTAATGTATTGGAATTTATGCTCATGTGGCATCCTATTGTTGTATGAATATTTTATTTTGTAATATTTATCCAATTTATTATTTGTTAAATTGCTAATTACTATTATTAAATAGTTCAATGCTTGTGACGCTACATATATTATATGATCTAAAAGGGTTCAGATTTAGTCTAAAAACGTTTAGATCAATGCTAAGAGTTAACATCACTTAAAACTATAAATACTAAAGGGTTAGCATGTTATATTAATCAGTAAAGTCTAAGTGTTAGAATCTTGTCTGTGACGGTACAAAGATATGAGAATACATTAGTAATAACATAGTTTCAAGAGTTGCAATAGGTGCTAAGAAATGTTATTATGTAAGTCTATTCTTAAACTATATGTTCCTGGTCTTAATTTATCGATGCAGGTCTAACGATGGAATTATTTTACATAGACCAGTGTATACTATACCTAGATGGTTTAAATGGTTGTTCTTAGCTGACCATGAGCTTACTAGAAGTTCGTATAGCATATAGATGTCAGTAGGGACTGAATACTGAACAGACTCAACGAAGACTTCAATAGACATCCTATGAAGCCATTAATAGAATATTCTCTCGAGTTGAGTAGTATACGTGGTCCTTTGACCTGAGGACCACAGTGGGCTTGTAAGTGATTCATCATACTTTGGTTCCATGCATGTTACAGACCTTTCATGGTGTGATTGCTGGGTGTCGCTGGGTATAGTCCAATGCTTATGGAGTCCAGTGTATACAGATATAGGATCTATTAGCTCACATGGATGAGTTATATATATCCAGATACTCTTAGAAAGTCTTATGGCCATAAACAACAAACCCAAGAAAAGAGTTCCAACATGGTTAAACAATATTGTAAAAGTGTTTGCATATATTGTTTATTAAGATACGTGTCTGGAGATAAGTTCACGGATGAGCACATAAGGATTTGACGATAGTGATCTATATCCCTGCTCTTCCAGGATATGATTACCAGAAGGATTATATATATGCGCTATAACCTCAACGTGTATGATCTACTGCACTAATTTGTGATATCCATGATGTGTGTGTGGGGCATCGATCTCGAACTCAGAATAATTCTGTACAAATTGAGAGTGGACCTAGAGAGTCCCGCAATATGAAGTGTACTCGTTGTGCATTGGGGCAACGTATCGGATTGAATAGTTCGATCTAGAAAATTTTAGCAGATCTGACATTTACTTTGGTTTTCCTTCGGTCGTACACGTGTCAAAACTTAAGAGTTAAGTACATCAATCAGTTAACAATTAGTTGTTGACCAATGGGATGTTGACACATAACACATGTGGGCCAATTATTGTTTGGTTTAGAAATTACCAAAATGACCTTATTTGTTGGACAAATAATATCATTATTTTATTCATTAAAATGTTTATTGAATAAAATAATAATAATAAAATATGATATTATTATTTAAATTGAAATAAAATAATTAATTTTTTAATTTAAATTGGCATGTGTTTCTACCATGATTTTATATGACTAAATCATTTGTTTAATATTAATTAAATGATACGATAAGTATAAATGAGTGGCATTTATCAATGGTAGGTCTTAAGATGTTTCTTAATAATGAGAAAATGTTTTCTCATTTGTCCTAGATTAAGGCCAAGTTCATTTAAATGATTTTTTATTTTGTTTTGTTTTCATTTGGTTTATTGTAAATAATAATAAACAAAAACTAATGGCAAACATAATGGATGCCATTAGGTGAGAAAATAAAATATAATAATAAACAAAATACTAATGGCAAATATAATGGATGCCATTAGGTGAGAAAATAATAAACAAATAAAAGAGCAATTAATTGCTCAATTAATTATCAATAATTCGTGTAAGGGATTAAAAGAATAGAGAGAAGTGAATTTTGCTAAGTGTTAGAAAAATCTCTCAAGTGTTGAGAGCACAAAAACACCTCTTTCATTATTTCTCCCATTTTTTGTCACTCATACTACAAGGTAGAAACAAGGATTCAAGAGTTGAATCCTTTGCTGAAAAAGCTATTATTCTAGCTTCCTCAAGCCCACCGTGTTGTGAACATGTTGCTTCAAAGCGGGTACTTCGCTCGACAATATACCAAAGGCTTGACAAGGTACTATTTCTCAATCTTGAAGTATTTTACATTTATGAGATAACTTGTAAAGTGTATTTGTGTTTATCATTATGAAATTTATATTCCGCTCATTTTCTGTGCATGTATGTATGTGTTACGTATGCTATATTTGAATGATAGACACAAACCCACATGTATACACCCTAGGTTTAAAATCACTCACATAACTTTGGTTTATCATTGTAAGAAGTTGCATTAATTTGAGGCCAAGCTAGTGGAAACCTCATCACATTTAGCATGAGGCATGGATGTAGGCCGTGTAGAGTATCAAATCATACAAATATCCTGTATTTGCTTTCTCTTTGACTCTCTCTTTATATTTGTTGCATTTATTTTAAGTTATTTACTTGTTTTATGGCTTTAATTTATATGATTGTTCATAATTGCTTTTAGTACTTGTAGACCTAATTCACCTCCTCTCGAATTTCCTAAACTTTATTTTCAAAAGGACATTTCATTTTTGATGGATGGAAAGATGGAAATCAATGTGAGATAATAGTATAATCCTATGCTGTAATTTAGTGTATTGAGGTAATTATTATTTACCTACACCTCCTTCCTTATGTATATTGTAATGGGTTATAAACAATGAAAATGGATGGTGAGAATTAGTTTAGATGCTATGGATTAATGCAGTAGTTAATGTTATTTTTCTAGAAATGAATTACTGTGTTTGTTATTGTTGGAAAACTTAGAACCAATGAATATGTGATATGATGAAATAGTTAGAGAATTTGAAACACTGTAATATATGATATCTCTGATGAAATAGTTAGAGAATTTAAACATTATAATATGTGATATCTCTATTTAGTTTATACTATCACTTTTTAGTATATTTAAATTACATTGGTCAAATGATGTACTGCCCAATGTAAGGATAACAAAATGCCCTATAAGCATGGGGCTTCAAGGGATCTTACCACATTTTAGGTAGAGATAAAGTGATATTTATGGGAATAAGGCACTACATGAGAAATAATTATTCCTTGAATTATTATTGAGACAAAGATGGGTTTAAAGCTCTTTACCCCGTCCCCACCCTATTATATATAAATATATAAATTATAATTTAATATAAGCTTAATTATATTATTAAATAATTTATAAAATATTATCTCAATGAAATTTGTAATAAAGTAAAAGTAGTTTATTTGTTATGTAGGAATAAAGTCTTAATCTCATAGACTTTGATGAGAGAAAATGAACAATTGACAAGAAAATAAGTGTTGTTAAATGTCACTAGAACATTATTAAGTTATTATTATTTTTATTTTGTTGTTGTACTTATTGTATTATTTTACTTTTTTTTGGTATTATTTGTTAACTAAAAAATTTAGTAACTCAAGAGTTAACAAGTTCAATTTATTTCTCTAGAAAAGATCAGCTTGGATAACAAGGATGTGATAAAAAAAACTAGATAGCTCTATCCTTATGAATATTGCGCTTGACAAGAATCCTGCAATTAAAAAAAACTTTGAGACTATGCTGGAGGTTTTCTCAGCATAGGTGCTTCAATGCTTAAGACAACATAGGTCTGAAAAAAGATAAAAGTCAGGCAATATAAAGTTAGGGGGAATCAAATGGCTCTTTATGAGGGCAATAGTGTTAGGGTTTGTGCATATGTGTCATCCTTGCTTATATGAATATTTATTTTGTAATATTTATACAATGTATATTTTATTAAATCGCTAATAACCTTTATTAAATGGTACTAAAGCTTGTAATACTATCGACATTGTATGATCTAAAAGAGTTCAGATCTAGTTTAAAGGAGTTTAGACTAGGGCTAAGAGTTAGTAACACTGAGAGTTATAAATGCTAAGAGTTAGTAGTGCTAAGCGTTAGCAGGTTATAAGAGTCAGTGAAATCTAAAGAGTTAGAACCTTGTCTATAATGGGACAAGTGCCTAAGAGTCTACTAGTAATGACATAGTTACAAAAAGTTACAATAGGTGCTAAAAAATGTCATTATGTAAGTATATTCTCAAACATAGTATTTTTTTAATCTATATTCACCAATACTAGTCTATCGGTGAATCACTATTATATAGATTAATGTATGTCTGTATCTGTATGGTACAGATGATTGTTCTTAGCTAAACATGAGTATAGTAAAAGCTCGTATAGATATGCAGGTATTCAGTCAGGACTGAATACTGAACAGACTCACTAGGACCTCAATAGATATCCTATGAATCCATCAAAGGAAGGCCCTATCGAGTTGAGTAGTATTTATGATCCTTTGACCTGAGTGCCACGGTGAGCTTGTGGATGATTCAACATACTTTGGTTCCATATATATTAAAGACCTTTTATGGTCTAACCTCTACGTGTCGCTTGGTATGGTCCGATGCTTATGGAGTCCGACGATTATAGATACGTGATCTGCCAGCTTACATAGGTGGTTTGTATATCTGATGCTTCGATATTGTATCTTATAAAGTCTTGTGGTCATAAGCAATGAACCCAGAAAAAGAGTTTCCCACAGGATTGAACAATATAGCAAAAGTGTTTGCGTATATTGTTCATTGAGATATGAATCTGGAGATAAGTTCATGGATGAGTTTATAGAGATTTGACAGTGATTATCTATATCCCTGGCCATTCAGGTATAATGACGAAAGGATTATATGAATATGTAATGACCTCAACATATATAGTCTAACGTGCTAATTTGTAATATTCATGTATACGTAGGGCATCGATCACGGACTTATGGAATAGTTTCATTTGATAAATTGGCATGGATTTAAAGAGTCCTAATATGAAATATACTCTTTGTGTACTTGGACAACGTACCATATTAAATAGTTCAATATAGTAAAATCTAGTAATTTACTATGGTTAAGTTAACTAAAGTAGATGGTTAATAATGAGGCATACTTTAGGTTAACTTGGTAACCTCGTAAGGAAATAAAAGTAATTTCACTTAATGATTATTTAATTATTAAATAATTAAAATAAATATTTATTTATTTAATAGCTAAATAAATAATTTAACTTAACTATGGTTAAAAGTTAACCATATGGTTAAGTTAATAAGATATTAACCTTACTTAATGGTTAAGTAATGGTTAACCTAACTATGGTTAAGTTAGTTTACTGGGATTAGGTTAATTAGATATTTACTAAACTTAAGGGTTGAAGTTAAACTAACCTAACTAAGGTTAAATGTAAACTTTAGTCAAGTTAAGTTAAATGTAAATTTAAATTAAGTGAAATTAAAATGAAATTAAGTTCATTTATATATATTTACAAAATGAAACAAAATATCGTGAATTAAGTATTATTTTGCTAAGTGTTTGGCCGATTATCAAAGAGAAAGAGAAAGAAAAATTATTTTCTTATTTTGAATTCAATTGTTGAATTTATAATTAATCTTCTTCTCCATTAGGCTTAAACCAATTAAGTAAAAATAAGTGTTTGATTATTGATTAAGTGTTGGTCAAAGAAAAATTAAATACTTAGGTTTAATTTGTTAACAATTGCTGGATTAATATACTGCTATTCTAGACAATCAATCCCACTATTGTTGATTACTAAGATTGACAAAGTTTACATTTTAGGTGGACTTCAAGCAATTTTAATCCAAAGGCTTCAGGGTTTAATTCTTAATTTCATTTAATTTGATTAATATATAATACTTGCGTTCATTGTAAATTTTTATACTTCCGTTGTGCACATATATGTATGAGATATATATATTTTGAATGATCAACACATATACCATATGCACGTACCTTATATAAATCAACACTCAACAAATACCTGTTGGCAGGGATTTAATGTATATGGGTTTAAGCATGTGCAATTGTGTCTATTGCCTAAAATATATATCAAATGCGAATTTAATGTGGCAGAAGCGTAAATTCTACAATAAACACAATAAATAAAATATATTAATCACATTAATATATTAGTAAGATTGAGAATTCACCTCAACGTGTAATGTTATACACGTATTTTCTTGGAGTTTGCATAGAGAATAACTCGCAGGCAGTTTTAGTCACCAACAAAGTGGGCTTGGTGAGCTAGAGCAGTAGCCCTATACGCAGAACCGGGTTTAACTCTTAAACCAAAAAATGGCCGATGTGTGTTTTTATCATTTTCTTTAAAAAAATAAGAAATAGAGAATTTGAAACAATTCAGAATTGCTCCGATTGAAAGCATAAAGAAAATGAAACAATTTCATTCCCCCTCCCCTTTTTTTTCTTCTTCTCTTCTTCTTTCTTCTTTCTTTTCTCTTTTCCTTCATTTCTTTCTCTGCCAAATTGGCAACACCCAAAAACACACCAAATTTGTTTCTTTCTCTCTTCTCTTTTATATATATCTAATATATATAATATAATAATAATAATAAAATAATACTATTGGGTGCCAACTATTTGGCGCCTAAAATATAATATTATTATATATATAATATAATATAAAAATATATTATATAATATAATAAAAAAGATATTTTAATTTTTAACAATTAAATAATCAAAGTGTGATATGACCATTTTGCCCCCTCATAAATAGTTACCAAGTTTACCCCCTAGTGGGTCCCACTAAACCTGCACTTGGGTAAACTCAACGGAGAGTCAACAATGCGCCGCGTGTCACTATACAATTAGTAAATAACAGTTATTGACTAATTGTTGTATTTAACACTTAAATACAGACACGCTCGAATTCCCATAGTTCTGTTGAATATTGTTGGATTAAACACTTCAATCTGGCACGCTGCCCTAGTACACAACGAGTACACTCTATATCGCGGGACTCCCTAGGTCCTACGCCCGATTTGTCAAATGAAACTATTCTATGAGTCCGTGAGCAATGCCCCACGTATACGTCATGGATATATAAATCAGCGCGTTGAACCATACAAGCTGAGGTTACAACGCATACGTATAGTCCTTTTGTCATGATATCCCGGATGTGCGGGGATATAGATTATCACCGTCAAATCCCCTAGTGCTCATCCATGTCTTATCTCAAGACTCGTATCTCACTGAACAATATGCGCAAACTCTTTTGCCATATTATTCTACCTTGACGGAACTCTTTCCCGGGTTTAATGCTTGTGGCCACAAGACTTTTTGAGATACAGTCTCAAAGCATCTGGATATCAAACTCCTTATGCGAGCTAATGAATCCCATATCTGTACACACCAGACTCCATAAGCATCAGACCATACCCAACGACACCCAACAGTCACACCATGAAAGGTCTGTGATATGCGTGGAACCAAAGTATGGTGAATCACTTACATGCCCACCATGGCACTCAGGTCAAAGGACCACGTATACTACTCAACTCGAGAGAACCCTCCGTTGATAGCTTATATAAGGTGTTTATTGGAGGCTCTCGTGAGTCTGTCCCATATATAGTTTTAACTGGATACCTATATATCAATATGAGCTCCAAGCTCATGGTCGGCTAGGAACAACCATCTATACCCTATAGGTACAATATATGGTGATCTATATATAAAGGTATCCATCGACCCGCATCGACAGAAATAGATTAGGGACAATAATTCGAGAACATACTTGCGTAACTAGCATTTCCTGGCACCCGATTGCAACTCTTACAACTATGCAGTTACTGGTATATTTCCAGGTCTATGTCCCATTATAGAGAAGGCTCCAACTCTTAGATCTACTGAGTATTATAACCAGCTAACACTTAGCTGTGCTAACATTTAACATTTATATCTCTTAGTGTGGCTAATTGTAGGCCTTTATCTAAACTCCTTTAGATCTGATCGAACACCTTCAGATTGTACAATGTCTATAACGTTACATTGTATGGTACTATATTAATGGGTATTAGCGATTTAATAGGAATGTACACTTGTATAAATACACAAGTATATGTACATTCAGGGATGACACGTAAGCACTGACCCTAACAATCTCCCACTTGCTCTAGTGTCATTCCTGATGGCATCTGATATACATCGACTCTACGTGTTTCATAAATACTTTTAAAGTTATGGCATTAGAATATAGGCCCGCTAAATTATTTATAGAACACTTCTATAAATAATCACATCTCTTTAAGCCAAGATCTCTCTAGTCATATGAGACTCCTATCAACACGATTAGAGTACTGGTGTCCTCTTGTCACCTCAGCTTGTACAATCCATCTGTCTTGAAACTCTTCTAAGGCCAGCAATAAACCTACAAATCCTCACTGCCGCTTTGGCTGCGTACTTATAAATTAGTAGTGAATCTCAGTTTGGTGCGATTCTAACTCACTTAGTATTAATGAGAATGAGCACATTCTTAGATGTAGACTCTCTATCATCTAGGTCAAACTAAAAGTCTGACTCCGTGCATCTTCTCATTTGTAAGTTAAGTTCTCCATATTTGATAAAATTATCTTTTGTACCCTCTAGGTACCTCAAGATATGTTTGACTACCCACTCATAACTTTTACAGCCAAACTGACCTCAGGTCTTAAGCACATCATTGCATACATCAAGCTCTGAAGAGATGATGTATCTGATGCATCAGACACTCTAACTTTCTCATCTTTTATCTGAAGAGACACTCTTCGCGAAAGATGAACACCAAAATTAAAAGATACGTTAACTAGCTCATAGTTAACAAACCGTACCCTTTTAGATTGTGAAATAATTTGGGAGAGTCCTATCAACTTTCTAGCTCTATCTCTATAAATCTTTATACCTAGTATAAAGGAAGCCTCTCTTAAATATTTTATAGAAAAATTCTTGCGAGTCTCTTCTGACCTATTATAACACACTGTCATTATTCCAATGAGCAGTATCTTATCAATAAAGAGTATCAAGAAGTCTATCATGCTCCCATTAACCTTTCTTGCACACTTGACCAGAAAGTCTAGCTAGATGTAAAACCTTCAGGTTGTTCTATAAATATCTCTTACTCGATATATCCATTCCAGAACACTATCCTTACATCTATCTGCCAAACTTCAAAGTCATAATATACTATAAGAGCCAATAATATACTAATCGACTTTAGCATTAATATTGATCCAAAGGTTTCCTCTTATTTGATCCTAGATCATTAAGGATTACCTTTCTAGGATCAATATAGAGCCTAAAAGGTCTTTACCTTCCATCTGGCTCCCACTACCCCTTTGTAAACCCTTTACAACCAATGAGAACAATTCTTACAGGTAGCTTAACTAAGTCTCAAATTTAATTTTGATGCATAAAGTCAATTATTATTTTCATGGCTTCTTATTACTTTTCGATTCGATGTCTAACATCGTCTCCCTATAGGTCAAAGGATTATTTTTCTTCTACCAAGAAAACTCCAAGTTCACCTTTAGGCATCAAACATACTCAATAGGTAGGCTAGACATCTTTTCTGACCCATTGGGAAAGGTGTGCTAAAAGATCACTACTTAATTAAGTTTGAGTTTCTATCCTTGGTTCATTGATTTATAGATTGACTTCATCAAGTTCAATTTTTCTATGGTTCCCACAATCCACGAGAAACGCTTTCTCTAAAATAGTGGTATACCAAGAAATGAACACACTTCGCTTCTCTGAATCATAGAACTAGTATCTTATTGAATTATAGGATATACACAATGAACCTATACTTGTACCTCTTAGGTGCTATTTATCCTACTAAGTAACTCTTACAAAATAAGATACCTTGCTGTGTAACTCTTACGTAAGTAGGACAACCCTAAGTCTTAACTAATTTAATATATGGCTTCCTTCCTTTCTATATCACATACGGAATAGAAAGAACAGCTTCTGATGGAACTCTGCTAAATAAGCAGCTGTATTTAGAGCATATTCTCACATAAATAGATTGGTAACACTCATTATCAACCAAACAATATCTGATAAAGTTCGATTCTTCTTTTTAAAAACATCATTATGTTATGGATAATGTGGAGGACTATAATGAGTGAGAATCTCATTCTTTCTTAAATAAACGAAAAACTTTACTGTTGATGTATTCATTTCCTCAATCTAATCAAAGGAATATGATGTACATTCTGGTATATTTGGTCATCTCTATAAATACATTATTCATAAATCGGTTAAGTCTTTATGGTCAGATCAAAAATCCAACCATCCTTAACCAGACGGATAAACGTCTGACGCTTATATGACCTAAACTTATATACCACAACTCCGTATAATTTAAGGATTCTAATCTATAGACATTTCTAATTGTATATGATGTCCATTTATTAACTGACATTTAGCTAATAAAATATTATACTAATTATGCAACACAACTATTGTATTGTATACAAGAAGTAAATCAAGCTACCCAATAACTTGGACCTGCAAGAAATCACTATTTCTTACTCTCAACTTTACTTCTTCAAGCTGTTGCATTCTAATCCTCTCAATCCCTATAATATATTGCAGATATGAGAGGGACATGCAGTATCTCATATCCAGCTTGACTTGCATTAAATGTCCTAGAAATGTCTATGTTTGTCAAGCACAAACTTGTGGGAGTCTTTCTAATAATTATAAGGCTTCTACGGCTGTGAGAGTTCCAATACCCAACCTTACTATAGTGGAAACACTTTTCATCTACACGCTCTCTTGTTGATATTTGGATAAATGTTACCTTTGAGGATTGATGCTGGATATTAGCCTTATCATTTTTTTTTCTCACAGATCTGGTCCAACCAGATATACTAGGGTAGAAGATGAAACACCATAAGCAAATAGGGTCATACTCTTTCTGTTTAATCCTCTTGAGAGGTGTTATCAGAATTACCTTACAGTAAATTCTAATCAATAATAAATCCAAAATTTTCTGAATCCAGAACACTTATGAGATTTATCCACTGGTCAAAGTAATTCTTAGCACTCTAGAGTTGGAATGCATCAACTATAAACACCAACGGGTTCGTAGTGACCATTAAACTTAACAGGCTAAAATAACGGGAGATTTAAGCAGAATAGTTATTAAATCGCTAATAGAACATTTTAAATCATGGGTATACTAATTATACATTTTCGATTTAAAACGCCCTCCCACTATTTATGTACATTCAGGGATGACACGTAAGCACCGACCCTAATAATACCTGCTTTGATAATAAGCTTAATTGTGTGATAATACCTCTATTTGATCTCTAGTGCTGATTTCTTCATCTATTTATAGAATTAGGATATAGATTTTACCTATAGCTTTTAGAATCATTTTAAAAATGGGCATCTTATGAAATTTCTCTTTTAGGATTCTGCTATTAGAGTCTTTCTGAAATTGCACTCGATTTTGTTTGGCTTAGTAGGATTTATATCATGCTTTTAGGAATGTCCTTTGTATATAGAGATTTTTTCTTGATAAATTTAACTTTATCTATAATTCTCTACGTCTATTATAAGTTAAGTCATTTTTAATAACTTTTTTTAATCTCCAAAGGTGGTCGTATATGGGCCTTCCATTGCTTAATATAAGCAGAGGTTGTTTTCCCTTATTTGGGTCTGGTTGAACAGGGTGGCTGGTATTTAAGAGTGCTGAGTTTGATCGAGTAAGGTAGCTGAGCTTCAACAATTACTCTAACCAGCTCGAAGAGAGTATAGTCTTTCTTTGGGAGTTTAACTGAACAGGATAATTGGGCTTCGACCATTATTCTAACCAGCTTAGAGGGTGTTGATTTGTCTTTTCTCTTTTGAGAATCTGACCAAATAAGGTAGTTAGGCTTTGACTATTGTTCTGGTCAACTCAAAAAGGGTATCCTTGGCTTGAGGATTTTTTATGGGCTGATACTTCCTTGTTGGCTCTTGATCGAGGTTCTCTTTATGCTTTGGTAGGCTAAGGTCTTTATGTCTTATGGGCTAAAAACCTTGGACCTTATTTGACGAAATTCAGGGGAGAACATTATTAAAAAATATTGTCATATTATTCTAGTTGTTAGTTTAAAACTTATCTTTAATCATATGCATTGATTAACTATATTGTTCAACTTTGTAAACATAAATTAATATTTAAAATTAATAATAAAAAAAAGGGGTAGAGATGAAAAAGTCTACCCATTTCCTATCTCACCTCATTGAATTTAATGAAGAATAAGAGAAAATGAGGTTTTTTTAAAAATAAATAAATAAATTACGATGTTTAAAATAAAAAATGAAACTAGGTATGGAACTTCAAATAAAAATAAGATGGGTACTAAAATGGCTTCGTTTCATTGCCATCTTTGCTTATATGACTGAAGATATCACCAAAAGAAAAAAGAAAAGAAATTAGAGGACATATGCACTGCTTGGGCAATTCTCGATCCAATGTGATCCAGTGTAACTAATGCAATTTATGATACAATCTACGGATTTAGATGCCGTAGATGCAGCAAAATCTTAAGAACTCTATGTATAGTGGTTAAAAAGAACGAAAAATGAACACTTTATTTTTCTCTAAAGGTTACCCTTTTTTTGTGTGGATATAAATAATTTAAATGATTCGGTTGTTTAGTTATTTATAATTATAAATATTAAGCTCATATATACTGCGTAATCCATAATTCATTTTATTTGATATGTTCTAGACCTCTGAAGAATTAATAAGATCTTTTTTTGATTTGAGTTTTGGAGAATCTTTTCATAAATACATCATAATCATAACCTATGTTTGGTTATTTTAATTTTATTTTATTAGTAATTAATTATTTTCAGTAATTATATAATGCTAAAAGAGTTCCAGTAATTATATAATTAACAATAAAAAAAGGCAACTCTTTTCTTCCTTTATTTCTTTATTTCTTTTCCCCAAACATCTCTACTTACAAAAATTCAAATTAAAACAACTATCAGAAGAAGTGTGAAATTCCATTATGTGCATGTATGGATTTCGCTTGTGTTTCGTCAATCTTCTTCTTCTTCTCTTAAATCTCACACACACGAACCTTGATTATTTATCAAGCATATGATATGATCACCTCAAAAACAAAATGGGAACCTTTTATCTCTTTGAGAGCTGACTACGTAAAGAATGCTCAGAAAAATGTTCTCACTGCAAGGAATGCGAAGTTTTGAAGCTGTGGGGAATTCAAACACCTCTTCAGCTCGATCAAGCAATGCCCTGAAGAGTGGATGCTCAAGTACTGTGACCTTTATTACAAATCTTTTGCACTCTTCCCCTACATATACTACTATATGTCCTTTTGGAACATCTTTGGGAATTGAATATTGATCTTCTCCGGGGAAACAAAACCAAATATTCAGTTCTTCCATCTGCTTCGAAGTTGCAAACTGAAGAACCCTAGTACCAAGATTCTGGCATTTGTCACAGAATCGTTTGAGCAACTTCAACTTCATTATCGTCTTCATTGCCGTGATTCAACAAACAGAGATAGCGCGCGAGGGGTATGGTATGGAATGGAGATGGAGTGCTAGATTGATATGCAAGTGAGGATTTTGGGCATCGCAGTCTAAGAGAAGTTTACATATATATATATATATATATATATTTGTTCTAATAATAGCCTAGTCCATTATATATAATAAATATTTGGACACGCGACATGAATTTTAATATATCATAAATAATACAAAAATTATAAATTAATTAAATACCGTTACGTGTCAGTATAGTTCATCATGTAGTCCAAATATAGTTATTTTTCATTAGCCGTAGTTTTTTAAGGCATTTAAGAAGCTATATATTTGATTAGAGAGCAAATTAAAAGCTTAATATCTGAAAGCAAGAGATGAGATTTTGAAACAGCTTTGTCTTTTCACCTTGCTTTTGTGTGCTCCATTATTGTCCCTTGACAAAACATTGTACGAGCATGCACGTTCTCTTAAAAACTATTGGGCTTATTTTAACATTATTAAAAAGTAATTATGTCCCACTTGGGATGAAGATATTAAAGAGAAATGAGAAAGATCTAGCGGGTTAGAAAAAGTGTCGAGGATGAGAAATATATAGATTTAATTACAAGTTGCATAATAATTATTTGGACGGTAGCCAAATAGATCTTTAACAATTTTTCAATATGTAGTTACGATAAATGAATTGTATATGGGAATATTTATACTTTAATTTCTACTGAAATTGTAATTCTTTATTCACTATATTTGTCTAAATTAGGCTGCATATGACGTAAGAAATGTAGGCAAGAAGCATCTTTGGATATGCTAGAATATATTTTAAATATGGGCATTGTGAGATTGGTGATTAAAAATTATAATTTAATATAATTTTGGGTTAGGATTAATAAGGAGAAAGTACGTGGCAAAGGTGTAGAATTGCTCGAAGTGATGGAATGATAAGTTAAGGTAGAGCTTAGGCGTTGTGGCCTAATTGATCCAAACTGTAGTGCCACGAAGTCAGAACCTGGGTACCACAATCTAAGCAAGTAGCGCCATAGTGTCACAAGTTAATTATGTTGGTGCCACGACGCTATGAATAAGTTGTGGCGACGCCATGGCACTAAGTGTAGTAACCCTATAAAAAAACCCTATTTCACTTAAGGTTTTGTGTGTTGTGCAATAAACCCTTTAGTCTTAATCTTATGGCTGCATTTTTTCTTGTAATCCTTGGAGCAATTCCTTTATAATCAATAATATAATAAAAAGCAAGGATCTTGATTTGTTGTGGATATAAACAATTGTCGAACTACATAAATTATGGTGTCGTTTGTGATTGATTGTTATTTTCTATTCTTTTCGTGATCTTTCAATTTTGTAATCTCAATATCTTGAGGGTGAATTCTCAAATAAATTGGTATAAGAGCTAAGGTTAATCTAATCATAATGTTTCACAAGTATAAAATTGAGAAATTCAATAGGCAGAATGATTTCAATCTGTAGAAAGAAAAAGTGATAACTTTACTAGTGAGTTAAGGGCTTGACTCTACTCTTGAGGAAACTCCAACCACAACTAGTGATGAGAAGAAGCTTAAAAATTAAAATCTAACCTTGATCATAAATCCATTCAGAAGAAAGCCTATATTATGATTTTGTTGTTGTTGAATGATTAGGTTTTGAGAGTAGTTGCTGGAGAGAAGGCGGCAATCGGTCTTTGAAAAAAGCTTGATGATTTGTAATGACTAAGTCTCTTGCAAATAGATTATATATCTAGAAGAAGCTTTATTAGTTTGTCCATGGTTGAAGGTTCTTCGATTAAAGAATATATTCATACATTTAGTAAGATTATCATTGATCTAGAGACGATTAATGTTAACATTGATGATAAAGATATGACTATAATCTTATTGAGTTCTTTGCCATCAAGTTATGACACTTTGTTGATACACTCCTTTATAGGAGGGAGTCCTTAACAATGACTAATGTTAAAGTATTTTTAAATTTAAAAGAATTAAAACAAAAGATTGGAGCCGAATACTACAAAAGGATTAACTGCAAGAGGAAGAGTTGAGAATAGAGACTGGAAACATAAAAGAAATTCAAGATTAAAGTCGAAGGGTAAATCTAGTAAGTGTTATTGTTGTAAGGAAGAATGAAACTTTGTAATAGATTTTCCAAAAAGAAAGAACAAGATGAAGAATAAGAAGTCAAAGGAAGGTGATCCCGCAATAGCTTATGAAAAGGGTTATGAAAGTGCAGGAACCTTGGTTTTCTTGAATAGAAAAAAGTTAGTGACTAGATACTTGACTCTAGTTGTACTTATCATATATGTCTTAATAAAGCTTTATTTTGCCAATTATCAGTCCATTAATAGTAGAACGTATTAATAGGTGATGACATAACTTGTCAAGTAATTGGGATTGGTCATATAAAGTTGAAATTACATGATGGAATGGTTAAAAAGTTACTAGATGTTAGATATATTCCTGATCTTAAAAGAAATTAGTTTGTTTAAGTATGCTAGATCAAGTTAGTTATTTATTCAAAGCTGAAAAAAAATACTCAAATTGATTAAGGGTTCTATGGTAGTAATGAAGGTGAGAAGCATAATGGGTTGTTTGTGTTGCTTGGAGAGACTGTTATTAGTTCTACATTAGTTCTTGTTGATGCTAAGGATATGTAAACCAAGTTATAGCATATGAGGTTAGCTAATCTAAGTAATAGATATCTCAAGGAATTATATGATCAGGGAGCTTTTGGTAAGAAAAAGATTTAGCCAATGTGATTTTGTAAGCATTTTGACTTGGGAAAGCTCATAAAGTCAAGTTTAATACTGGAAAACACAAAATAAAAACTACTCTAGATTATATACATTCAGATCTTTAGGGGCCTACTTAAACTGTTACTCATGGTGGTGCTTTATACTTTCTGACATTTATAAATGACTATTCAAAAAAGTTGTAGGTTTATATGTTAAAGAGTAAAGAACAAGTATTTGAGACATTCAAAACCTGCAAAGCACTTATTGAGAATTAAACCAGTAAGAGAATCAAGAGACTTAGGACAAGTAATGGTCTTGAGTTTTGTAATACTAAGTTTGAAAGTTTTATACTAAATATGATATTTCGAGACATAAAATAATGAGATCAACACCATAGCAGAATGGTGTTGAAGAAATGATTAATAAAACCTTACTTAAGAGAGTAAGATGTATACTAACCAATGCAAGGTTATCTAAAGCATTTTTAGGTAAAACGGTAGTTATAATGGCTTACTTAATCAATAAAAGTCATTTCTCAGCGATTGACTTTATAGCACAAGAAGAAAGATGGTCAGGCATCAATCTAAAGTATATTCACCTGAAGGTATTTGGTTGCCCTGCCTTAGTACACATTAAATAAGATAAATTAGAACCTAAAGCCTTGAAAGGGATATTCATTGGATATTCAAAAGGTGTTAAGAGATACAACATTTGGTGTACTAAGCTTAAACCACCAAAGAGTATCATTAGCAGATGTGTGACGTTCAATGAGTTAACATTATTGGAGACCAATCCAAATTCAGAATAAAGGGAGTCAACATTTATGCCAACAATAGTGTCAATACTTGAAACTATATAGATTAAAATGAAACACAAGTTGAGACCTAATATGCACTCAGGTTAGCACTTTAAAAAGATAGGACCAAAAGATGGACAACAAACACTAGTAAATACCTCAAAGATGACCCAAAAATAAACTAGAACTCTTTAGATGAAACTTAAAGAGTATCAGTAAGCTAAAGATAGGCTAAGGAGGACGGTTGAGCCACTAATTATACATGCACATGTAGATTTAAAAGCTTATGCTTTTAATACAACTTCTACTATTAAGCATAAAGAGCCTAAGACATATAGAGAGGAGGACATAAGAAGTGTAAATAGTTATAAGTGGTAGCTAGCTATAGAGGATCAGATTAGTTCTTTTAAAAAGAATAATACATGGAAGTTGGTGGTTAAACCTGAACATAAAAACTAGTTAAGTGCAAATAGATTACAAAGATTAAAGAAAGAATCTTAGGTGTTGAGTCTTCAAATTTTATAGCTAGGTTAGTTGCACAAGGCTTCAATTAGTAAGAGAGGATTAATTTTCATAAGATTTTCCTTATTGTAGACAAGTACTCATCAATAAAGAGTGTGATGAGTAGATATATGGCTAATTCCAGAAAAGAGTATTTGCTTGCTATTAATTGGATATTAAGGTACTTGAAAGGAACATTAGAGTATAGTTTGCTGTATAAGAGGGCAAGTACAGAGAGTGAAATGGTTAGGACCTTAATAGATATGCAGACTTAGATTATGCAGGTGACCTTAATAAAAAGGATATCTTTAATTGGGTATATATTCACAATGTTTGGATGTAATGTGTGCTAGAAATTAGTTTTGTACCATATAGTAGCATTATTAACCACTGGGTAGAGTATATAGCTATTGGAGAAGATATTAAAGAAGTCATATAGTTGAAAGGATATGTTCAGAGCTATTGGCAATATAAGAAGTGAAAACTTGTTGCATTGTAATATCTAAAGTGTCATACATTTAAGAAAACATCAAGTATTTCATGAGAGATCTAAACACGTTGATGTTATATTACATTTCATTAAAGAGATTGCGAAGAGTTATGAGATAAGTCTGATCAAGATTTCGACATCTGAACATCTTATAGATATATTGACTAAGTCATTACTCTCATTTAAGTTCTAACTATGTAAGGACTTAATTGGAATTACTATTGTATAATCAAGCATGTGATGTGAAAATGATAGATTTAAGGAAAGTTTTGAGTGATTTAGAATCAAGAAGAGTATTTGTGAGATCGGTGATTAAAAATTATTGTTTAATATAATTTTGGGTTATAACCAATAAGGAGAAGACATATGGCAAATGTACAGAGTTGCACAAAGCATCGAAATAACAAGCTAGGTAAAATTTAGGCATGCGGCCTAGTTGATCTAAGCTGCGGAACCATAAAGTTAGAACCTAGGTGTGGTCCAAGTAAGTAGCGCCATGGCACCACAAGTTAATCACTTTGATGCCATGGTGCAAAAAAGGTGGTGTCATGGTGCCATGAGTAAGTCTTGGCAGCAATGCGGCGCAATAAAGCTGGCAATACTTGGCCAACACCATCACTACCACTTGGCCAAGACCAACATTGTGGTGCCACCACTTGGCTAGCACCAGCTCTGTGGCACGACCACTTGTCCAGCAAGCGCCACCACTTGGCCAGTACTAGTGCTGTGGCATTGTGGCACCAAGTATAGTAACCTTATAAAAATCTTGTTTTGCTTAAAGTTTTGTGTGCTGTACGAAATCCTTTAGTGTTGCTCTTACAATAACATTTTTGTTATATTCTTTAGAATAATTTTTTTTTGTAGTTATTGATAAATAAAAGAAGTGAGAATCTTAATTTGTCATGGGCATAAATAATTATTGAACGATATAAATTTTAATGTCATTTATAAATAATTTTTGTCTTTTTTTTCTCTCGTGATTTTTTAATTTTACAATCTCTATGGGTGAATTCTTTAGCAGGTATCAAACGGGGAAACTAATGAGAATTCAAAGATAAAAAAATTGTTTATAAGAGCAACTCACGAACTCCAAAAGTTTCAGAGTGTAGGATCTTTAGAAAAGTAGTATATTGTTATCATCATGGCATTGGAATGCTTTTTAATTAATAGTGTTACAGAACACGTTTTCTCATATGCGAGTTTTTAAATATAATACTAGTTAAGCTTGGGGAAGCATTAAGCTTGCTTGAGCCTAAAGAAGCTAGCTATATAATACTAGTTATACGTGGAATTTTAATTCATTTATTAATTGTTAAAACGTTTGGTGTTTAGTATAATGGTATTTAGATTTG
Organism: Ailanthus altissimus; assembly: GCA_946807835.1. Classification (NCBI taxonomy): domain Eukaryota; kingdom Viridiplantae; phylum Streptophyta; class Magnoliopsida; order Sapindales; family Simaroubaceae; genus Ailanthus; species Ailanthus altissimus. The sequence goes on from OX327683.1 coordinate 11,715,087, forward strand.
TAGTCACAGTTACTATAGGTGAGAGCAATATAGTTAACTATAGAACGAAAGAAGGCGAATGTATTGCAAGCTCTTTTATCCTGAGCTATTTAAGCAAGTGCTAATAATACTTAAATTTAAAATAAAATTTAGTAATATTTATTAGATACTTTAATTGATGTGCTTCTAGAACATTTCAAAGTACCCTTTTAGTTAGATCTTTCTCATATGAAGATTAGAGTGGGATTTTTAGGGTGATGTGTATTAAATTTAATTTAGATCAAATCTTGTTCATATGATTAAAATGAGATCGGTTAAGAAGATATAAAGAATAGGGAGATTGTCACTTTCATCCATAGTATTATCTTGATTTACCCATAAAATTATTAGTTTTTTAAAACTAACTAATTACTTTTTTTTTAAGGGTAATTAAACATTTTTTTTTAAAGATGAAAATAGTAACTAAAAGAAAGTAATTTACTATTTCAAAAATATAAAGAATAAAAAAAAAAACAAGTGACAATTCCCTACAGAACGTACAGAATCGGATCGAATTCTGTTCATATCAAAGTAGTTGAAAAAAGGGTGTTAACTAGTCACCTAGCTAATTTAAGTTTTGTTAATATATGGATCCGCTAAGCAAACAAAGTAGATAGGGAGCAGAGAAAGCTGCAGTGAGCACCGAGTACCGAGCACACACATTTGATTTGGGATAGTTTTTATATGTTAAAGTTGGGATGTATGAAGAGATTAATTAAGAGATGGTCGACAAAACACAGCAACAGATTTGCAGACGTGGGTGATCTGAATCATTGGTCACGGTCGGAGGTTGTAAGGTCTCTTTCACATGATGTCCAAATCTGCTTGGTTTTTGCTTTGTATTTTTCCATATCTGACCTGATATTTTTGCATTATCTTTTGAGCAACATACAGACATATACGTATACATTGATATTTTTGAAGATTTTAATTCTTTTATCAGACTATAAGCCCCTCCCTCACAGCTTATGATTTGTGTTTCCTTGGTCTACATAAACGGGTAATTTTCTTCGATACACCAACTTGGTTTCAATTAGTTTGTAGCTGCTGGTTTCTCAATTTTTCATGACGGAATTACTCCAGTATCTGAAAAGAATGTGTCATTTAATTGAAGAACTACATTATTAGGTCTGCTTGCCGCCAATATATATATATATATATTATAATTTAATAAATTACATAATTTATCATATAATGAACAATATTATTATATATTATTATTTAATAAATTTAAATTTTTTTATTATTTTTGTATAATTTACATTATGTTATAAAATCTTATTACGTATTTAGTAGCTTATTATATAATAAATTGTGTAACTCATTAAATTATTTATCATATATATATATATATATATATGTATGTATGTACAAGAGGCATTGTTTTGTTTATACAATAATTTAATAAAATTTTGACGTTAGAAACTACATCGTATTTGGAGTTATAATAAATACTGTACATATATGATATGTTATTACTGCTATTATTAAATGGTTGTATTATTTTTACTGTATTTTAAGCTTTTCACCGCAGGGTTTCTCTTTGACAGCTCTCTTTTTTAAATTTTTCTTTGTTGAGATCACTGGCGAGATGTGGCTAATAAATTTGGTAAACGTTGAATTAATGACATTCTCATACCTTAACAAGTGGACCCATTTGAGATCTTAATTTAATGATGGAATGAAAAATATTCTGGAAAAGAAATAAAAAAGCATTTCAGACATGATTTAAAGAAAAGAAAAATTAGATGTTTTAAATCAATTAAATTTATTATAATTTTTCTATATATATTTTTTAAAAAATACAAACAATGAAATGGGTTTTGCACCCATATTACAGCCTAAATATTGGGACGAAATTAAATTCAATACATACAAAATTTTAATAAATAATGTTATTTATTAAATAATAAATATTTAAATATTTGACATAATTTTGTAGCATATCGTGAATAATATAAAAATTATAGATTAATCAAACAACGCAATATAGTAATATTGTTCATCATATAATGAGTTAATTAGAATTTTCTTAACTTAAATTTTTATTTATCTATTCTATTAGATTACATAAAATACTACTTTTAAGTTTCAGTTTATACTATTATACTACATGAAATAAATTAATGAAAATATAAGTTAAGAGAATCCTATCTTCCATATATATATATTATAATATGTCATGTTAATTCCTTTTATATAAGAGATGGCCTCCACCAAATGAAGTATCCATGAATTGTAGAGTTTACGTTGTAGATTCTGGAAATTTAGATTCGTAAAATCCTTTGAAGTAGTATAAGAGATTTTAAAATTCAACTATTTTATTCGTATTAATATTGAAATGTTTATACTAGTAAAATGTATTAGACATTGTATCTTATAAATGTCAGTGACATTTTATTAATTCATTCATTTGCCAAATGGCATCTCATAAATTTGCATGCAACTTGGCTTTTTACTATACATATGGGATTCCTTGTAGCTTTAGTTGACTAATGGAATTATTACTTTTTTTTATTTTTATAAATCTAAATGTAATATTATAAATAATTTTACAATATTATATGAGATTCCTGGTAGCTTTAGTCGATTAATAGAATTATTATTTTTTAAAACAAAAATTCAAATATAATTTTACAATATTATATAGTAGGTCTGTTGATATATATCAGATAATTATCAAAATGTTTCACAGAAATAAAATAGGACTTTTGTAATCCGTCCGAATCTACTTTTCTTATTAATGGAGATACAACTAAATCCCATTACAAGACCTATCCCAAAAAGGGATATCTACCCCTTCTACAGATGGAGAGATCTGTTCCTTACATAAGAAGGATTTTACTTTATAAAATAGGATACCTATCTTATGTAAGAGGATAGATACACAAAAACACTCTCATGAGAGATTAAAAAAGTATCCCTACACTTAATGATATTCATTGTTCACACCAAACCCTAATCTAACTAAAACCACCAACACATAAATAAAACTGTTGCAAAAGATAAAACCGGAAATAGGAGCTAGTGGCGAAGGCCGAAAATAATAAATAGTGGTTGGATCTAAAAGTGGTAAGGACAAGGCAACACACTACAGTGACTCGCCAGAGTCCGACAACAACCTAAAATAGACTAAACAATTAGATCAGCGAAGCACGATCTTAATCCTGGCCAAGCGACAAAGCACAAATTGCATAAATGTCGCATGGTATAAACGACTTCTGTTGATCTGATCGGCAGAGGTAGATTGCTCGGGCTAGTCATCAAATCTAGAAGAAACACACTAGAGAAAAAAACCGCAACAAAGCCGTTAAGAAAGTATTAAAAAAAAGTAAAAAGAAAGAAAAGAAAAAACTTAAAGAGTATTAGGAGAGATAAATTACGGGGTTGTTTATGTCCACCGAAAAGGAGACCAAAGCCTCATCTCCAGTAGAGATTTGATGGGGGTAGCTATTTTCTTTTGCGTTGAGAGGTTTTTATTTTTTGAGACTTTTAACGAAAGAAAAGTCTCAATAGAATTATTACTTAAGTAAAAGAAAAGTTGAATACATATTAACTTCTATTTCCATTTCCTTGTTTACTTCAATTTATTTATTTATCGTATATAATACATTATTAACACTGTGAGAAATGTAAAGAGAATATATTTCACTGTGTATTATAAAGTTGTACAATAGAGCCTTTATATAGACTGTAACCTTATTACATAATAGGAAAGTAACATACATAAGGAAATAATAATTTAAATTAATAACATGTATATATGGTAGGAGGGTATAAAAGAATTATTCTGAAATCATTCTAGAATAATTCCAGAATTATTCTTTAATACCCCCCTCAAACTCAAGATGGTGCAGTAGAAGCAAGTTTGAGTTTGGAGACTAGAGCATGAAAACGACGCGGAAGAAGAGATTTGGTAAAAATATCAGCTGGTTGCTCCTCAGATAAGATGGAGTGGAGTATGATAGTGCTTTGAGAAACGTGTTACCGAACAAAGTGACAATCTGTTTTAATATATTGAGTCCGCTCATAAAATACATCATTGTGGGTAATTTGGATAACACTTTAATTGTCACAATAAAGAGGTGTAGCTTCAGTATGAGAAATACTCATATCTTCAAGAAGCCAGCGGAGCTAGACAATTTCTTGGGTAGTATCTGCAAGAGCACAGTATTCAGCTTCAGTACTCGAGCGAGCAACAGCTGTCTGTTTCTTACTTTTCCACGAAAGAAGAGAATCACCCAAGAAAAGATAAAATTCAGTAGTTGATCTACGATCCGTAGGATCACCCGCCCAATCTGCATTAGTATAAGCTTGTAACACAAGAGGAGAGTGAGCCGAAAAATGGAGACCGTGAAAAGTGTACCTTTGAGATAACGTAAGATATGAAGAACTGCTGCATAATGAGAGGTACGATGAGTGGCCATAAACTGACTCACAACATGAGCAATGTCTGGGCGAGTAACTGTAAGGTAGACCAAACTATCAACCAATTGACAATAAAGGGTAGCATCACTGAGAAGAGTACCATCAGAGGGTCGGAGTTTGGCATTAGGCTCTAGAGGAGTGGAGGCAGGCTTATTGTCTGTTAACCCAGCTTTAACAAGTAGATCAGATGCATATTTAGCCTGAGAAAGATAATACTCAGTAGAGTCATATAGTACTTCAAGGTCAAGGAAATAACTAAGGTTGCCAAGATCTTTCATCTCAAAGTGTTGCTGAAGAAAGTTCTTGAGAGTGGAAATACCAAGAAGATCATCACCCGTGATAATCATATCATCAACATAGATAAGTAGGAGAACACAACCTTGTGCTGTCTTGCGGACAAAAAGAGTTGAGTCATAGGGACTAGACTGAAAACTATGCTGAAGAATAGTCCTACTAAACTTTGCAAACCATGCACGAGGAGCTTGTTTAAGACCATATAGAGCACGACGAAGTTTACAAACTTTGCCTGGAGGATGTGGATAACTGAGAGGAGGCTTCATATACACTTTTTCAGTGAGATCACCATTGAGGAAAGCATTTTTGACATCCATCTGAGATAATGTCCAACCACGAACTGCAGCAACAGCTAATAAACTTCGAACAGAAGTAAGTCTAGCAATTGGGGTAAAAGTTTCTTTATAATCTATTCCATATTCTTAGGTAAAGCCTTTGGCAACAAGGCGGGCTTTATAACGCTCAATAGGTCCATCAGATTTGGTCTTGATCTTGTATACCCATTTGCATCTAATGACAGTTTTATTAGAAGGAAGAGAAACAAAATCCCAAGTATGCGACTTCTCAAGGGCCTGCAATTCTTCTGTCATTGCTTGTTGCCAAACAGGATTAGAACTAGCCTCGGAATATGATTGAAGCTCATATAAAGAAAGGGTAGTAGAGAAATAGTGATAATCACGAAGTTTAACAGAAAGTTCTCTTACTCGAGATGAACGACGAAGAGAGGGTATAGAGGGGGCCTCAGGGATGTTGAGAGCAAATCCTTCAGACAAGGTCAGAGGCTCAGAAGCAGGCGTCGTTTCAGCAAATTCACCTGTATGAAACTCAGAAGAAATATCTGTAGGTAAAGTATTGGGAAAAAGATCAACAGAATTATCTGTAAACAATTGTGACATAGGAGGAGACACAGATTTAAAGTTAGATACAGAGGAAAACATCGTATGCTTGAAAAAGACTACATGACGAGAAACACAAAGACGGTTAGATATAGGATCTCAACACCTATAACCTTTATGTTCTATCCCGTATTCCAAGAAGCAACATAATCGAGTACGTGGCTAGAGTTTAGTATGCTCATGTTTTTGAAGTAGAACAAAACAAACACAACCAAATACTTTGAGGAGTTTGTAATTAGGTGGAGTTCCATAAAGATGCTCATAAGGTGACTTGTTCTCTATAACAGAAGAAGGAATATGATTAATAGTAAAGACAACAGTTAAAGCAGCTTTTCCCCAAAAATATTCAGGACAAGAGGAAGAGATAAAAAGAGCACAAGTAGTATCTAAAATGTGTCTGTGTTTACGGTCAGCTCTTCTATTTTGCTAATATGTACTAGGACAAGACCTTTGAAAAATAGTACCGTGTTCTTGTAAAAGATTTAGAAAATCAGAATCTCTATCCTTTATAGCATTATCAGTGCGAAAAACCTTAATAGGACATGAGAACTGAGTTTTAACCATCTGAGCAAAATCTCGGTAAATTTTAGTAAATTCATATCGTTGTTTCATAAGGAACAACCAAGTGTACCGAGAATAGTCATCAACGAAGATCACAAAATATTTGGATCCTCCCATTGTAGGATTTGGAGAAGGACCCCATATATCAAAATGTACAAGATCAAATGGAGCATGAAAGACAGTAGTACTATTATCAAAAGGTAAGGCTGGTTGTTTAGCTAAATGACATGTAAGACAATCATCTTTATTATCAGAAACAATACTTAAGTGACTAATGGATACTAGAGATCGGATGCGATTGATTGACGCATGACCTAAATGAGAATGCCAAAGATGTAACGAAGGTATCGAAGAGATAAATGCTGCAGACGAAGGATATAGAAATGATAAATCTAAAGAGATAAGTTCATACAAATGTCTAACATTACGGCCTGTCCCAAGCGTCCGACTAGTCTTTGAATTCTGCACACAACAACTAGAAGTAGTAAATAAGACATTAAGACCAAAGTCGCATAATTGACCAACAGACAAAAGATTTAAGGTAAGGTTAGGAATAAAAAAGGTGTCAGATACAGAAAGATTAGGGCAAGACACGTGACCAACATGGTTAACTTTCATGAGAGAACCATTAGCAGTTTGAATAAATGGTAAATAAGAATTAAGAGTTTTAGAGGAGAAAATTGTAGGATCAGAAGTCATGTGATTAAAACATGCAGAGTCAAAATACCAAGAAGAATTACTTGAAATATTGGAAGAAGCAGAAATTAAGGGTTTACCAGAATTAAAAAAGAGTAGACGGAGTAAAGATTCAAAGTTATTAAGGGAACGATTCACACTATCCTGTGCAATAGTAACAATAGCTCCTGTAAAAGACGCACCTTGAGATGTTCCATATATGTGGCATGACTTAAATAGAATAGAACCAGCAGAAGTACTATACTTATCTATAAATTTCAAAAACAAAAAACCCCCTTTTTTTTTTTTACTAATGACAATCTAGTCCCTAAATTTGTACCAATTACAAGTAAATTTCTAAACTTTTAATAATTATAAATTAACCCCTCAAAATATAATAATTGTAAAATAGCCTTTGATTTCTTCAAAAATTATAAAATGACCCCTAAAAAAAACTATAATTGCAACAATGCCCTAAAACTTTTAGAAATTGCAAAAAAGGCCCAAAAGAATAAAAAATCACGATCCGACTTGAAAATACTGAAAAGTTTACAAACAGACCCTTAACAGAAACCAGTGAACTTCAGATGGCGCGTCCGGCTTGCTTCGACCTCCGATTGAGGTAAACTCAGCGGCGTTTGAACGGTCAGTGACTGAGGATTATTTTGGTCTGAGCGGTGTCAGTCACGTCGCCGTATAACAGCCAGGATCTGAAGTGAAAGAAATCGGCGGCAATAAAGTTTCATCGGCGGCACTGAACGGTCGGTGATGGGGGATTCATTTGGTGTGGGCGGTGTCGGTCACATCGCCATAAAATGGCCGGGATTTGAAGTGACAATGGCCGGTGGCAGTGGCGTTTCAGTGGCCCGTCCAGCGGTTTTCGACCTCGGATAGGCGTGTCATCGACGGCGTTGAAACGGCCAGAGGATTATGAGAAATTGGGGATGGGCGGTGGCTAAGATGGCAAAATTTCAGAATTTTTCTGCGACTTTTCGAAAAACTCTAATAGATTCCGTCGGGTTTTGAAAAAAAATTTCAGCAAATCTCTAGCTAAACAAAATGACAGTGAAATAAACCAAAGCTCTGATACCATGTGAGAAATATAAAGAGAATATATTTCACTGTGTATTGTAAAGCTGTACAATAGAGCCTTTATATACGCTGTAACCTTATTATATAATAAAAAAGTAACATACATAAAGAAATAATAATTTACATTTATAATATATATATGGTAGGAGAGTATAAAAGAATTATTCCAGAATCATTTTAGAATTATTCTAAAATTATTCCTTAATAAACACGATGACTCTATTTCAAAAAAGTATCTTATTTCTCATTCTACTTCCATATTTACTACAACTACCCTTTTAATTATATTCTACGATTGTTATTAAATTAGACTTTCCATATTGAAAAATAATGATTATTTTATATATTTTATTATATCATTACAACATCTTCACATTTTTATAATCTATACTCTGAAGATTAAGAAAAAGGATATATGTACTTGAAGATTAGAGCTTAAGAATTTAAAGAATTATTTAGAAGAAATATAATCTTTGATGATTATAAATGATGTTAAACATACAATTTTATTATTAAAAACTTTCATCAATAAAATTTAGTATGATAAAATTTGATTAAAAAAAACAAAAGAATACAATGTGTATAGATATAAAATAATTGTAAAAATTCCTTCTTACACAAATTATGATAATAATTCCACCTATCTGTTAAAGCTACAAAGAAGCCCATATATATAGTAAAAGACAAAGTTACATGTAAACTTAAGAGATGTCATTTGGAAAATGAATGAATTAATAAAATGTCAAATGACATTTACGTGTAGATAATAAATAATTATGTGACCGTTGTGTAGATGCGTTAATCATAATCATAAAGTGATGAAATGATCCACTTGATGGATAAATGAGTATGTAAGTATTTTTTTTTATAAGAATGATGAGGATTTAAAACTAATTTTAGAAGGAGATTGTATAATCACCATCTAATATTAGATATTTAAAAGCCTTAATAAGTGATATGCATATTTTGTAGATTATCATTTTAATGAGATGAATTTTCATCTATTAGGAATGAAAAAATCAGCTTAAAAAAAACATGAATTATCTTAAAAAGTGATTCATATGTCTTAGCTGAATCTTTGTGTTTGTAGTAAATAATTTTTTTTTTCTATTTAACAAAATAAATACAGTGGAAGGCAAACCGTCTTGTTCATAATTATATGTATAGAGATAAAAGATTACCTCAATTTCACGCTATAGTAAATCTTAAATTGATGTCTACAATCTTCTCTATTATCCTCAACCTTCAAATTCACGCGAGTAGTCTTGTGGATCTTCCCTTAATCTTCAAATTCACTAATACCCAAATTTGAGAAAAAAGTAGTAACCAAATTCTTTTTCCATGTAAGAATACATAACAAATATTATTTTTCTAGTTATTTTTATTATTATTATTTCTAGTACTCCCTACCTCCCGTATATATGAAAATTTTTCTTAGGTATTTAGAATTAAATTAGGATTAAAAAAATAGAGTTTGATTAGAATTTGAATTAGTAGAGGGATTGCAAGACTCACAGGCTTCTTAGCTCTAACTTAAAAGGCATAATCCTAGTCATCTCATGATACACTAGTTCTTCCAAGTTAACCCCTAACTATACTACTAAAAGTTAAGGGTTGTACTCAAGTCACTAAATGCTCTATTTAATTAAATTGGGTTTGACCTTTAGACTAATAATAATAACTTAATTAATACTATAATTAATATCTCAAGTCACTGAATGCTCTAATGATCACTTTTAATATATCTATATTTGAAAATAAATTTAAAAATAAATATTATTATTCAATAAATAATTTATTGAATAAACTGTGGCCACAAATTTAAATGATCAAGTACTGCAAACAGCTTAAGTAGATATTATTTATTAAATTTCATCTTGCAAATATATGTTTCTATAACCTATGAAATTATATTTCCAAGATATTGAGGTTTTGACCATTTATATAGATCTAACTTCGTGATAACTCAAAAGATATAATGCGTGAATATAAGTTCATTATTTACTCATGATTAAGATTAATTAATCTTATTAAAGTTTTTACGAATTAAGATCAATGACATTTAGTTACCTTGATCTAAATTCACAATAGTTCTGCTCAATATAACATATACACTATTTTTTCTATTCGTAGTCTCTACTTCGATGATTAAGGTAAATCAACCTCTATAAGAAGAAGAAAAATTACAACCTTACATAATGAAATTTTCTATTAATTAATGGTTGTGAACTAAATTTAATTTATAAAGAACTTGTGATTTATACCCTCTATATTAGCATCATATGCCTAATACATAGATTACATACTTTATAAATATGGGCTCATCAATGCATCCTTAATTATATATATGAATAAACTTTATTAATAAAAAAAATATTATTACATATACTTTAAGGGTATAAAATAACATAAATATATAACACCTTGCACTACATAAAGTAAAAATAAAGTGTAAAGGTACATGTGGTAACTTATATTCTATATAGTTACAAAAACCTCTATATAAGTTGAAGTAATCTGGACACATGTGATATAATCACCTTAGCGAGCACTTGATTAAAAAGGGGTATATTAATGATTCTTCTGTCCTTGTATATTCATCAAGAAGACAAAATTTGATTTTATCGTCATAACAGTTTATGTTAATGATATGAATATAATCGAAACTTTTAAAGAACTTCAAAAATTTGTTGAGTACTTAAAAAGTGAATTTCAAATAAAAGATGTAGAAAAAACTAAATACTATCTCAAGTTGTAGATCAAATACTATTCAATGAGAAAATTTTGAAATGTTCAACATGAATAAAGCTTTTTCAATAAGTACCCAAATGTTTGTTTAGTCTTTTAATCCCAAAAAGAATCTATTCCATCCTTAGGAAGAAGATGAACTAGTGCTTAATCTTGAAGTACTTGATCTAAGTATTGTTGATACTTTATTATATCCAGTACAATGTATTAGATCAAATATTACATTTTAAATAACTTTATTGACAGGTTTTAGTTTTAAATTAACCATAACAATGAAATAATGTTAAACATATTTTTTGTTATTTTTGTGAAACAAATAGATTTGAGATTATATTATTCTAATAAGTTAATACAAAATTCAAGTTTTGGTTATATTAATCCAGGTTATTTATTTGATCCCATAAAATTCACTCACAGATATGATATGATTTTACTTATAATGGCACAATAATCTATTGCCCATAAAGCAAACTATTATTCCCACATCTCCCAATCATACGTAAATTATTACATTATATGAAATAGAGAATGTGTATAGCTATTGTCAATGATCTATTATATTAAAAAAATATGTGAATTATCTTTTAGTATAAATATTTTAACAATTATATATAAAGATAATATTGTTTACTTTGTTTAAGTTAGAAGAGGATATATTAAAGGAGAAAACATATATAATCAAAGTTGTTCCACACTTATCAGTTCTGAGAGAACAAGAAAATTGATGTCAAATAGATATGTTCTACTAATAAATTTTCAGCCTTATTTATCAAAACTTTACCTACATGCATATTTGAAAAATAAATTTCAGATTTATTTATCAACATTTTACTCACATGCACATTTGAAAATATTGTATATCACATTGGTATGCGCTGTCTTAGCAAACTATTAAATTGACACATGTCATTTTTACTAAGAACTTTAGATTAAGGGGAGCATAATTTGTAAAGAGAAAAACTTTTACAATTATTCTAAATATGTACACATTGTATTTTCTCCCTTTAACTAGGTTATATTCTACTAGATTTTATTAGTGAAGATTTTTAACGAAGCAATTATATGTCCAACACTATTTTATAATTTATAAAAAAATTGTTATTTTTTTTCTTCAATTTTTATTTCACTAATTTTCTTTCGCAAATGTAATTTATCATAAAATGCTAGATAATCAAGAGGGAGTATTATGGACATTGAATCTCCATCTCATTCGACATAAATGCCATTTGGCATTTTTAGTTCATTTATTTGCCAAATCTATCTCCTAGGTTTGCATGTAGCGTTTCTTTTTACTATATACATGGGCTTCTTTTTAGCTTTAATGGATGAATGAATCATTGCATGGACAAAAAGGAAGTTGACTATAGGCGAAATTAGAATTTGAAAGGTCAAATTATAACATAAAATTTTAAATTTAATAAAATAAAATAAAATAAAATTTTTATTTTATGTTATTTATAGATGAATTAAAAAAATATATTGTGGAAAACTTTAATATAATTTTAAAAATTAGTGATGATGTATAAATTCATAAAATTTTAGTATTTTAATTTTAAAATTGATTAATTGTAGATAGCTTTCCCATAAAAACAATTAAATAATAAACATGTATTTTATTAGTGGTAAAAATAAATTTTATATCTTAAAATTAATAAATCTAAAACAAAAGTATAATTATCAAAATCCAGAAAAAATACATATAAAGTTATAATAGTAAGATATTAAAAAAGTAACTAATATATGAATAAAATTATTAAAATTTAAAATATTTTAACTTATTTATTTCATGAAAAATTTATTTTTTAGCCTTTGAGTTAATAAGAAAAGTTTGACGTAAATTTAAAGAGAATATAAAATCACTAATGTGCAGTGTTCCATACTTATGAGTCTATTTATATAAGTTAAATTGAAAAAAAATTATTTTTCATATAAGAAAAAAAGTACAAATATAAAATTCTTTTGTATTAAAGAAAAGATGTATTCCATCTTTCATATGGAAAAATAATTACAACTATAATATGTTTTTTGTAATAAGAACTACATATAAATATAAAATTATTTTTATTACTATAGAGAATAAAGTTGGAAAATATAAAAATAGAGGCTATTTGTAAAATAAAAATTATTTTTTATTAGAAAAAGACGTTAAAGTGGAGAAAGATGAGATATTATTTAAATAGTAAATAATATATTAAAAAGCAAGTCTTTAATACTTATATGGACCACTTTTTTAAATTAATAATTTCACCTACTAAATTAAAAATTTTAAAAGAATTTAAGGGCCAAAGAATTAGCAATACTGAGAGTTATAAATACTAAGAGTTGGCACTGATAAGAGTTATCAGGTTATAAGAGTCAATGATATCTAAAGAGTTAGAGCCTTATCTAAAATAGGACAAAGACCTGATAATATACTAGTAATGACGTACGTAGTTGCAAAGAGTTACAAATAGTATTAAGAAATGTTATTATGCAAATTATATTATCAATAATATGTTCTTGATCTATCTTCATTGATACAGGTCAGTCAATGAAGACCTTATAATGCATAGATCGGTGTGTATCTATATCTAGATGGTCCAGATGGTTAGTCTTAGTAGACCATGAGTTTAGTAAAAGCTTGTATAGAGATACAGGTATTTAGTAAGGATTGAATATTGAATAGACTCACAAAGACTTCGAATAGACATCCCATAAAGCCGTTAATGGAGGGTCTTTCAAGTTGAGTAGTATTCGTAGTCCTTTAACCCGAGTGCCGCGATGGGATTGTGAGTGATCCACCATACTTTGGTTCCACACATGTCAGAAACTTTTCATAGTCTGACTGTTAGGTTAGGTGTTGCTAGGTATGGTCCAATGCTCATGTAATCTGGTGTGTGTAGATATGGGATCCATAAGCACATTTGGGTGACTAATATATCATAATGCTCTAAGATTGTATTTCAAAAAGTCTTATGGCCATAAATAGTAATTTTCGGGAAAAGAGTTTAACCCTAGGGATAAATAATATCACAAAAGTGTTTGAGAATATTATTTATTGAAATATAATTCTAGAGATAAGCTTATGATCGAGCTAAGTATAAATGATGGAGAGATTATACGGATATGTTATAACCTCGACTTTTATGGCCTAATGTGCCGCTTTGTAATATTTGTAACGTGTGTATGGGGTATCGTTCACGAACCTATGAAGGAGTTCCATATGACAATTTGGGCGTAGACCTAAAGAGTTTTACAATATGAAGTATACTTATTGTGCACTGGGATAGCATTATGGATTGAACAGTTCCATATTAGAAATTTAAGGAAACTGAAAATATATTTCAAGGTTTCTCAGGTTGTGCACTTGTTTAGACTTAAATATTAAGTACATCATTTAATTTGTTAACAAGAGTTGTTAATTAATAATATGTTAACAAGTGACACAATTTAGGTTTATGAATTGTTTTACCATGAATTTACACATTAACCTTGTTAGTAATATTGAATAAGGTATAATTAATCACTCAAATAATTTTTGAATAATTGAATAAAAATTATTTAAATTAAAAATATTTATTTATTTGTTTATTATTTTGGTTTAGGTAAGAGATATATACCTAATTAAGTATAATAGCCACCAAATTTTATTTTTTGTTTTTAATTTTTTTGGTCACTTAATCATTTTTTGTAGAACTTGTGCAGTGTTTAATACACCTAAAAATTGAATTGAATAATTGATTCTTTAAGTGAAAAGAAAACAAAAAACAGAAGAGGGAGAAGAGAGGATGGTTTTTGGTTTTAATTCTTTTTGCAAAGTGTTGTAAAAGAATAAGAGAGAAAAAGAAAAAGAATTCATTTCCTCATTCTCTTCAAATATTGAAACTTATTGCTAAAAAATAATTGATAGTTGCCATTCTAACTTTACAATCCCATCGGATTGTTGTGAACTAGAATTACAAAGAAATCACTTCAAAGTGAGCTCAAAGTTTGGAACAATCCAAAAATTTTGAAATCTTCACCAAAGTTCTTCAAATGTATGTTTTTATAATCTTAAGTTGTTAATGATTTAAGTTATATGTATATATGTTAATTATATGCTTAATTTCGTTGTAAAATCGTGTATATGATACATGTATTTAGTTTTTTCATCATGTACACAATCATATGCATACACCCTAAAACACATTAACAAGTGGTATCAGAGTATGTTTATTGTGTTTCTGGGTTATCGGAGTGTTATATAAGGTATTTAGAATGTTTGAAAATAGTAAAAAAAATACTTTTTGAAGTGTTTAAAGTGTAGAAAAATATTTTCCATGGAAACAATGCCACGGCGCTAGGAACTTAACGTTGGGGCGTTCATGTGTTAACATGAACATCGCGGCATTCACTAGTGAACGTAGGGGCGTTCGTCGATGAACACTGGAGCGTTCATTATATAACACTAAGGCATTATTTATGATAACTCTGAGGCATTAAGGTATTAATATAGGGGCATTAAAAGGGCAAAACGCGGGGAAATTCAAGTGTTGAACGTTAAGGCATTCTTAATGATGAATGTGGGGGCGTTCAAGTGTCAGAAACCTAGTTTAAGGTGGAAGACAAAAAAAGAGTAAATTGTTTTTTGGAGCATTACATTGTATAATGCTATAACGTTCAACTTTTAACGTTGATTATTTTGAACAATACACTTTAATTTGAAATTTTTACATGTGAGGTTCATTTAATACATTTATAATTGTTATATCATTGTATTAAATGTTATATATATATATATATTTGTTTATGCTTATTAATCACAATGGGAGCCCTATTAATAGAGGTTAGTTGTGCTTGCATAAACAAATATTCTAATGACAAATTAGATTCGTATGAGATGCGAAAATTGATTACAATTGTTAATGGTAATAATAATTATATTAATTATTAAAAAATATTAATTAATTATTATATTAAAAATAATCTCTTTAAATTAGATTAAATAATATTATATTATGAGATAATATTATATAACAATTTGTCTTGTCAATACTTTATTAGACGGTACACTTCAGTCTTTCTCAATATTGCTAAAGCGTAAGGGATTTGTCGGGGTAATTTGGGTTATGTCGTTTAAACATGATATGCGAACGTATTGCCCAATATTGCTACAGTATGAGGGTTATACTGGTAGTATATATTTATTGATTGACAAATTAATCTGGAATACACTTATCAAATATTGTTACAACGTAAGGATAAGGTGTATTTAGGACTAGTGGTAAGAGTTGCAAGAGATTTAATTGATCAGAGTTGTCTACCTTTGAATTTACAAAGGTCAATATTGCTACAGCGTGAGGCTAGAGTAAAATGCCAATGGGATCCACTTCTCACTGTATAGTTTAAAGAATATAAAATTATCATTTTCCTATTTAAGAGATTAAAGGAATTATGTAAAATAGTAGGAGGGCGTTTTTAGATTAAAAAATATATAACTGTTATACCCATAATTTTAAACGTTATTTATTAGCAATTAAAATATTCTACTAACATCTTTTCTTTTGTCTTTTCAAGATCAATGGTTTCAAGCAATCCACTAGTTTGTATCCTAGATGTGTATTAACTCAAAGGTGCATAAATTATGTTAACTAGCTTATGAATCTCAGAATAGTTATAGATTCGAAGAAGCTTAGATATGTAATTGATCAGCGCCTGCTTTAAGCCATTTCTGATGATACTTCTCTGGAAGAAAATGAGACATTTCGAAAATGGTTGGATAACGATTTGAAAGTCAAATCGTACATCCTCGGCTCAATATCTATAGAGCTCCAAATGGAGCATGTCTATATAGACAGTGCTAGGAGTATAATGCTCAATCTAAAAGAGTTATTTGGTGACCACCTCAAGTTAAAATATACAGGGTTGTCAAATCTCTCTTTTAAGCTAGACTACCTAAGAGTAGTCCAGTGAGTTCCCGTGTCCTCAAGAAAATATATCATATTGAGAGGTTAAAAACCATAGATATGCCACTAAACAATACATTGGAGAACAGTTTGATTCTTCAATTACTTCCAAGGTCATTTACATAGTTTATCTTGAACTTTAACATACAAAGATTGACCCCCTACTTATGTTGATCTGCATAACATGCTGAAAACAGCTCAAGAGGACATGAACAAAGAGGGCACATCCCTTTATGTTCAGGGTAATTCATTTTTCGCCCCAAAAAATTCTAAGAAGTTCAAAGGTAAGAATAAAAAGAAAGCAAAGTATGCACCTAAAATAGGTCCACAAAAGCAACACATGTCCAGGCCCCAACATAAGAACAAAGCTAAAGGAAAATGTTTCCATTGCAGCAAAGATTGACATTAGAAGCGAATCTGCACAAAACACCTTGCCAAAATTAAGAAGACCCCCTTAGGTATGCACTTGCCTATCATTGACATTTTGTTTAGCATTTGATGCTAGTATCGATTGAGTATTAGATACTGCTTGTCCTTCTTATATCTGCAATGTGTTGCAGGGTCTGAAGGAAGTTAGAATGTTATAGCCTGGAGAAGTACAAATTCATGTTAGAAATAGAGATTTCCTACAGGTCGAGGCTATTAGACGTTTTAATTTACTTATTCCATGTAATAAAATTATTGTATTGAATAATTGTTATTATATGCCAAACATTATCTAGTAAAATATTTTCATTCTTGTATTGGACAGTAAGGGATATCATATGTATGTTTAAAACTGTTCCTTATGTTTGTATGATTAGGATAATATTTTATTAGCTGAATGTCAGTTGATTAATGGCCATTATATATTAGATATAGCAGGAAATATCATGAATGTACAGGTGAATGCTGATAATAACTTGGAAACTTTAAATGATATGGAATTGTGGCATATGAGATTAGGTTATATAGGTGTGAGAAATTTAACCCATTTGATTAAGGATGGTCAGATATCTGATCTGATCATAGAGCGTTATCCAGTTTATAAATCTTGTATTCAAGGGAAAATGACCAAAGCTCTATTTATTGGTGTTTGACACTATGCCACTGATTTATTATAACTTGTACATAGTGATATATGTGGTCCAATGAATCACACTGCAATGGGTGGTTTTCGATACTTCGTTATCTTTATCGATGATTTATCATGATTTGGATACGTGTTTCTTATAAAACACAAGTAAGAAACTTTTGAAAGTTCAAAGAGTTTTGAATCAAAGTAGAGAAACAAATTGAAAGGTATATCAAATACCTTCGAGCAAATCAAGGTGGTGAATACATGAGCAGCAAATTTTTGGATTATTTAAAGGAGAATGGGATTCTCACTCAGTATAGTCCTCCAAGTACTCCACAACACAATGGTGTTTCAGAGAGGAGGAATCTGACTTTATTGGATATAGTCCGATCGATGATGAGCTTTACTGATCTCCCTAAATATCTATAGGCTTTGCTCTAGAAATTGCTGCTCATATATTGAACAGTTTTCCATCGAATGTTGTTCCTTCTACTCTTTATGAGATATAGAATGAAAGAAAATCAAGTCTTAAATTTGTTAAGATTTGGGGCTGTCCTGGTTACGTAATAGGATAAACTTGCACTTAAATGATACATGTATCGGTTCATTGGATATCTTAAAAATTTAATGGGGTACCAATTCTATGATTCCAAGGAACGAAATGTGTTCGTTGGTCGAAATGCCATTGTTTACGCTCAAAATATAACGCGGCTATCGCAGTATAGATTGAGGTGTCGATCCCACGAGGAAGCTCTTGGCAAAATAGGTTAGTGAAGTAAAATATTAAAGCAGTAGCAAAGGGTTAATTGATTTAAACGGATGAGATAGAATTGTCTATGAATTGAGAAAAATGTCTTATGATGATTTAAGCAAGGCTTTGAGAATCACAATTATGCTTTATAAATCTACTCTATACTTTGATTCGATATTTATAACTCAACTGAAAGTTTCACATCCCAAACAATCAATCGGAAGGTATGTAATATATAGCACATTTGATAACACATGTATTTGATTTAGTTAAACTCTTTGCAAGCATTAACACACATCATGTTATTTATACAAGTTATCTAAGATCGACAATATATCATTTTGACAATATTGCAGTAAAAGAGTAACTTGAATATCAAACATTTATTGCCCTTACATGTTATCCAAGATCGACAATATATCAAATTGACAATACTGCAGTAAAAGATTAACATATAAAACAATGTAACCAGTAACAATTATAAATCAGCATGAATCACATAAGAAAAGCATGACTGAACATATATGAGACATGAGAATTATAACCTCTGGATTATAGAAAATAAAATAGATAAGAGTTTAATCAAAACCAAACTTACAACATTTATAGCTCTTGACACCGAATCAAAGCATGGAAGTAGATTTACTACACATAAAAGTTCATCTCTTAGCCTTGCTAGGAACTCTAGCCTAAATTACAATACATGTTAATGAGAATAAAAGAAGAGAGAAATTTTCTTTTAAAAACATCCTAAGGGTCTCCTTATATAGGCAATGAATGGACATATGTCATGGATGACATCAATCTTCAATAATTTTAAGTCAATAACTCGTGTATCCACTTGCAGCACGTTTTTGATAATGTAAATGATCAATTCAGCTTCTGTGGCCGACATGAAAGTTGTAGAATTTTGACTCTTCTTTCCATAGGCACTGATTTCATGCAAATTGGATGCGTATCCAATGAGATATGAGCAAAATTCCAAAGATACACCAGAATTCGGCCAACAACCATTTTACCCGCTTGCAATGCGATTTGGTCCATGATAACGGCTGATTTGGACTTTACCATAAACATACGAGTTGTTGATATTTAAGTCAGAAATTCACAGCTTCAAGAATTATACCAATTGAGTACGTATTTTGGGAGATACGGTCCAAATACGTGAGTTGGGTCAAGCTGGGTAAGAGTTGTAGTCCGATTCTGTTGTATCTCAATTTTTGGCCCATAACATGTTGGATTTGGCTTTTCCACTATTCTTCAAATTTGTGTAAGATTGAGTCATGTTGCACCGGGTTCAAGAATTTCTTCATTTCGATTTCTACATTGAGAGTTATGTCCAATTTACCTAAACCTGTCCAAATAACATTCATTAATCACAATTTAAGGAGAACACTTTATTTCAAGCTAAAAATACAGAAAATACTAAAATTGGTGACATTAAATGGTGATTGAATCTTTTAACAACATGCATTTTCATGTGTTCATCACAGCCCCCAACCAGCTTATTGCTAGTCTCTAGCAATTCAAGCATAAATAGAATATGCAAAACTACCTAAGCACTTCAATCAAAACGTCAGTTCGAGATCACTGTTGCTATCATGGTTTTTTCAATTACAACTTCCATAATTTGTGTGTGTGTGAACTAAGCCATAACCATCTAACCACAAACCACAATAGATATAGCCTTGAGAATTTCTCCAAGTAAAAGCCTCAACTCCATATCCTCACAGGTGTATGATTGTTTAAAAGGTTAGGACTTCTCTTATGGAGTTGGAAAACAGTTAAGCACTCAAGAAAAAGTCAATTTTAAGGACAGACATATAAACTAACATTGATCCGAAGATAGAAAAATTATTTGTTTAAAAATCAATTATTCATATCATACGCCAACTTTAGAACTTTAATTGGCTTGTGAGAATAATACAATTATAACTTAGTGAGAAAACTGTTTTACAAGGTATTTGTCTTCTAAAATTGAATGAAAACTTTATTAAACTGAATTGCTTCTTCTTTTTTTTTTTCTTGTTTTTGGTACTTTTGTGTTTTTTTTTTTTTTGTATTTTTGTATTTTTGAAGAATACAAGGAAGCATTATAAAGGTTTCTCACCAAATTATATTATGCACAAATGTAACCAACTTATCCTTAATTCAAATAATATCATTCTAAACAAAAATTAACCAATTCAAAGGATCAATGAAGGTTCATAAGCTGTTTTCTCAACCTTTCCACTTACTCACAAAAGATATGCGAGATTAGAAAAATATATACTTAAACATGGGAATTCTCTTGACTATATAAATTGAATCATCCATCTTACCACAAGGCTTAGCATTGTGCTCAAAAATATTTTGGAAGTCATTCTTTAGTAACCTAGATAGAAACAGTGACTCAACCTAAACAATTCTGAAATCATACTTAGGCAGAAAAGCAAATTCCTTTATACAAGAATTACCAAGACTACAAGCAGTAAACAACAATGCATGAAATATAAAACAAAATAACAAAAAGTTAGTTAAAATGCATTTCAAAAGTTAGTACTAAAACTCCTTACTCTGCCATTTTAATTTGACCTAGAATGCGTCTCAAGAGTTCAAGAATGAACTCTTTACTCTGCCATTTTAATCAAATGTCGGACCACAATTTTTTTTTTTGCAAAATGCAACGTATGTCTATTATCCTCCCCCCAAACCAGATGAAACATTGTCCTCAATGTTTAAATAGAAAGAGATAAAGTATAGGAGACATTACCTGAAACGCCAGTTATTTGAAAGAAACAAACCTGAGAGACACTTAAGCAAATATAAACTAAAATGATGGTACTGATAAATAAATAAATAAATAAATAAAAAGAAAAATTTACAAACGGAGTGTCAGATCCAATTTTCGCTTGTTAAGGCCCACTGACCAATCGATCCGAGTTATTGCTGGGTCAGGTTCGTAGGTAACTGCCTGTAATTTGTTAATCAATTCATCCGCCTCAGTAGCAGAAACCAGGATCTGTCGCGCCGAATGTGAAATAAAATTCTGTTCCACAGCTTGATCAAGAAAACAAAGTAAGCAATCAAAATAGTTACTAACATTCAACAAACCTATGGGTTTTCGGTGGATATTCAGTTGGGCCCAAGAGACAATTTGAAAAATTTCTTCCAAGGTACGAAAACCACCTGGTAAAGCAATAAAAGCGTCTGCATTGCAAAGCATTCTGGCTATACGTTCATGCATGGATGAGACTTGTAATTCTTCCCCTATTGTTTTCCCGGTCAGGTTTCCCACGGCCAAAGCTGTAGGAATAATACCTAAAACTTGA
This sequence comes from Ailanthus altissimus, assembly GCA_946807835.1. NCBI lineage: Eukaryota > Viridiplantae > Streptophyta > Magnoliopsida > Sapindales > Simaroubaceae > Ailanthus > Ailanthus altissimus. Next base: position 11,736,842 of record OX327683.1, read on the forward strand.
CTTCCTCCTAAATGTGCAGCTGTTGACACACACCCCATTAGCCCAAGGCCACCTCCTCCATAAATCAAATGAATTTTTCTTACAGCTAATATTTTTCCTAGATTGTTTGCTGCTTCTACGAACAATTTACTCTCCCCAGGACTAGATCCACAAAATACACATATATTTCAAAATTGTCGAACTTGGGTTTCCTCCATATCTACTCTCACCTTTATCTCAATATATGAAAATGAAAAAACTGAGGTGCTGTATTTTTAGAGTGCCAAATGATAACAATGATTATGGTAACCCGACAGTTTGTCAAAAGAGAGTTAAAAATAAAATACAAAAATTTAAACATAATGACCCACATGCATTATTGAACAAAAAGATTTGAATTTAAGACATCTACATGAGTAGCCCTACTATTCATAAAATAAAGGTTGAAATTAAAACACATGTATTTACAAGTAGTTGTGATTGTGGCTCACATCTTCCTTTGGTTTTACGTCCAGTAACGACTTAAACGCCCTCTATGGGTCGGGGATAGGCTTCCCATCCAATTTTCTTATAAATTGGCAAACAGGGTCTTTTAGAGTCAGATTCCCGAGACTATACCGTTGATGTTCATTTTTGAATTTGTTCCATAAATCGAGAAGTTCATGTTGCACGAGCCCACAGGGATGCGTCTCAAGAGTCAATAGGATATCATCCAAAGACTCCTTACTCAGTCCATCCTTAATGAACTGAATTTTGTCTTCTCGATTTCTAGATACGAATCCTAAAGAACGACAACTCCGATTACAATTCCATCGAGCACATTTATGACAGACTTGTAACCTTTTTGCTCATCGCCTTTTGGCATAAGAGCTTCTTCCAAGACCAGGCATATGAGAAACAAAATCATTTTCAAACTCACCAGACAACTGAACCTTGGCTTCAATTAACCAACGAAGGTCCACAGGGATATTACCCAACATCAATAGCCTTAGTCTTTCACACCGTGCTTTGTAAATCTTAAGTAGAGCATTTTGAGGAAATGAAGGAAAACGTTTTTTAAGGTTGGCAAGAATGCGATCCATTTTGAAAGAAAGAAAAGAGATGAATGCACAGTTTGAGGGACAGTTTTTAGGGAACTGAGAAACCGACTTTAATAGTCACGGAGTACCGTATCCGTCACTTGACCGGGAAATAAAATCACACTGAAGAAAAAATAAAAAGAAGAAAATAAAGTAAAATAAAATGTGCAGGAAAATAAAAGCAAAAATAGAAAGTCAAAAGATAAAATATAGACAAAATATAAAATATGGTACAGATAGATTGAACCTGATCAATCACGATAGACAGGATCCACAAGAGGGATCTCGCCTAGGTACATAGAGTCGTTTACCTTTTCCACGTAGCTTTTTAGCCGCTGTCCATTCACTTTGAAAGTTCGTCCATCAGTGGGGTCTTCTATTTCAACAGCACCATTAAGAAAAACATGTCTTACCATAAATAGACCAGTCCATCGAGATCTCAACTTTCCAGGGTGTAAATGCAATCGAGAATCATAAAGATAGACCCGTTGATTTGGCTCAAAGTGTTTCCTTGAGATCTGTTTATCATGAGCTACTTTCATTTTAGCTTTGTAAATTTTGGAGTTGTCATATGCGTCATTTCGTAGCTCTTCTATTTCTGATAATTGTAACTTTCTCTGGAGACCTAAGATGATTTTGTATGCAGTACGATATGCCCATAATGCATCAGAAAGGCGTAGGGACCAATCTTTGCGATTCGGGTTAACCGTCTTTTCCAAAATCTGTTTAACCTCTCTATTTGCTAGTTCAGCTTGTCCATTTGTCTGTGGATGGTATGCAGTGGAAACTTTGTGAAGAACACCATACCTGCGCATCAAAGCTTCAAAAGAACGATTACAAAAATGTGTTCCTTGGTCACTAATGATGACACGTGGCGTACCGTACCTAGATAACACATTTTCTTTTAAGAATTTTACCACAGTTGTATTATCATTAGTACGACAAGCTACAGCCTCCACCCATTTTGATACATAGTCAACAGCTAAAAGGATGTAAAGATAGCCAAAAGATGAAGGAAATGGACCCATAAAATCAATACCCCAACAGTCAAATATCTCGATAACAAGAATAAGGTTAAGAGGCATCATATTTCTTCGAGATAAAGCACCTAACTTTTGACATCTTTCACAGGAACGACAAAAATTATTAGTGTCTTTGAACAAAGTGGGCCAATAAAGACCACACTGTAAAATTTTCACAGCTGTCTTCTTCATAGAAAAATGGCCACCGCAGGCAGCACTATGGCAAAAATTTAAGACACTAGAAACTTTACTTTCAGGAATGCAACGTCTCATTATTTGGTCAGGACAATATTTGAAAAGATATGGATCATCCCAATAAAAGTTACGTACCTCAACCAAGAACTTACGCTTATCTTGTGCACTCCAGTCAGATGGAAGTTCACCACAAACCAAATAATTTACGATATGTGCATACCAAGGTATTTGGCTTATAGCAAAAAGATGTTCATCTGGAAAATCGTCTCGAATGGGTGGCAAATCAGTAGAGTCAGTGAACTCAAGGCGGGATAGATGATCAGCAACAACATTTTCAACGCCTTTCTTATCTTTGATGGTTATATCAAATTCCTGCAAAAGAAGAATCCACCTAATTAAACGGGCTTTAGCATCCTTCTTAGAAAGAAGGTACTTAAAGGCTGCATGGTCAGTAAAAATAACAATAGGTGAACCAATCAAATAAGAATGAAATTTATCTAAGGCAAAAACAACAGCTAATAGTTCTTTTTCAGTAGTAGTGTAATTCATTTGAGCATCATTCAAAGTCCTACTAGCATAATAAACAACAAAGGGTTTTCCCTCCCTCCGTTGCCCAAGAACTGCTCCTACAGCATAATTACTTGCATCACACATAATTTCAAATGGGAGGTTCCAATCCGGTGATTGCATGATAGGAGCGGTGGTGAGTTTGGCAATTAGTGTTCGGAATGCCTCCTCACACTCTTGTGTCCATGTAAATTCTGCATCTTTTAGCAAAAGGTTACACAATGGTCTAGATATGGCAGAAAAATTTTGTATAAACCTTCTGTAAAATCCAGCGTGTCCAAGAAAGGATCGGAAATCTTTTACCGTTTTAGGTGTAGGTAATTTAGAGATTAATTCAATTTTTGCCTTGTCAACCTCTATCCCTCTTTCAGATACAATGTGCCCTAAAACGATTCCTGAAGATACCATGAAATGACATTTCTCCCAATTTAGCACAAGTCCTTTTTCTTCACACCTACTCAAAACAGATTTCAAGTTAAGTAGGCATAAATCAAAAGAATTACCAAAAACAGTCAAATCATCCATAAAAACTTCCATGCATTTTTCAACCATATCAGAGAAAATACTCAACATGCAACGCTGGAAAGTAGTTGGTGCATTACATAATCCAAATGGCATTCTACGAAAAGCATAAGTACCAAAAGGGCATGTAAAAGTAGTTTTTTCTTGATCTTCTATAGCTATCTCAATCTGGTAATACCCTGAATACCCATCAAGAAAGCAATAAAAAGGATGTCCAGCTACACGTTCTAAAATTTGGTCGATAAAAGGCAATGGAAAATAGTCTTTCCTAGTGGCTGTGTTTAACTTTCTATAATCAATACACATTCTCCAACCACTTACTACCCTAGTTGGAACAGGTATCCCATTCTCATTTTCAACAACAGTAACCCCAGATTTCTTCGGAACTACTTGAGTTGGACTTACCCATTGACTATCAGAAATTGGGTAGATTATACCCGCATCTAATAGTTTCAAGACCTCTTTCTTCACTACTTCTTTCATTGTTGGGTTAAGTCTTCTTTGTGGGTCTCTACGAGGTTGGGAACCTTCCTCTAAATGAATTCTATGGGAGCATATCAATGGAGAAATACCTTTAATATCAGCTATGGTCCAACCTAATGCAGACTTATGTTCTTTTAACAATTTTATCAATTTTTTCTCTTGTTCAGCACTAAGTTCAGAAGAAATGATGATAGGAAAGGTATCACCTGGTCCCAAGAATGCGTGTTTCAAACCTTTGGGCAGTGGAGAAAGCTCAACTTGTGGTGTCTCGAGGTTTGATGGTTTCGGTCTCTCCTTCTCTCGTGGCAACTCTTCAAAGTGTGGCTGCCAAAATCGAGTCCGTTTATCCTGTGAGTCAAAAATACTAAACACATCAGTTGTTACATCAGGATAATACAATTCTTCAAAATTAAAATTGAGAAGGTTTTTCGAAGAATCATAGCCATGATTTTTATAAGCTTCCTCCGCTACAAGTGTGTCTATCATATATGAATGATAGCACTCGTCTTCTTCTCGTTGTTGTTTGCCAATGTTGAAAATGTTCACCTCAAGAGTCATATTCCCAAAAGATAATTTCATTAGACCATTTCTGCAATTAATAAGAGCGTTAGCAGTGGCTAGAAAAGGTCTCCCCAAAATAAGAGGGATTTTTGACTACATGTTAACAACAGAATGAGTATCTAAAACAAGAAAATCAACAGGATAGTAAAATTTGTCAATTTGCAACAAAACATCTTCTACTATTCCCTGTGGTTTCTTGATTGATCGGTCAGCTAATTGTAGGACTACAGATGTTGGTTTAATCTCACCAAGTCCCAACTGCAAGTAAATAGAATAAGGCATTAAATTTACACTTGCTCCTAAGTCCAATAAAGCTTGACCAAACTCATGTGTCCCAATTTGGCAGGAGATTGTGGGACATCCTGGGTCTTTATACTTGGGTGGTGTCTTTTGTTCAATCACTGCACTTACTTGTTCTGCCAAAAATGCAGTTTTCTTCACATGGTGTTTTCTTTTGATAGTGCATAAATCCTTGATGATTTTGGCATAAGTTGGAACCTGCTTAATCAAATGTAACAAGGGAAGATTAATTTTAACTTGTTTCAAATGTTCCAAAATCTCACCTTGAATTTCTGAATTTTTCCCAACCGGTCTAAGAGCTTGAGGAAAAGGCATTGGGATTGAAAACTTACTTTCGGGCTCTTTTTCCATTGTGGCCTCTTTTTCAAGGGGGGCATCTTTACTACTCGTAGATGTGTTAATTTTAGGAGTAGGCTCACTTACAATCTTACCACTTCGAGTAGTAATGGCATTGACTTCTTTGAGATTTTGAACATCAGAAGTAGAAGCTTGTGCCATGAATTGTCCTTTTGGATTGGATTGAGGTTGAGATGGAAACTTACCTCGCTCTTGTACAGTTAAGGCACTGGTCAATTTTGTGATTTGACTCTTGATTTCTTTGTTTTCGTCCACCACATGTGCAAGAATTGTTTCAAATTTTTGATTAGTCTTACTTTGTGCCTCCATAAATGCTTGTAATGTATCCTCTAAAGAACTCCTAGTTGGTCGTGCATTATATTGAGGTGCAACATAAGACTTGGGTGCTTGTTGTTCTTGTTTCCACTGGCTGTTGGCTTGTTGGTCAGATTTCCAACTGAAATTTGGGTAGTTTCTCCAGCTAGGATTATATGTTTCAGAGAAGGGTGAATAAGGCTTCTTGTACATCCCTAAGGCATTACATTGTTCCTCATATATCCCTCTCATCTCATTATACGTGGGGCAATCCTGAGCTAAGTGTTCCGCTCCTCCACAAACAAAACAGACATCGTGTGACTCAACTCTAGCAACCGTGTGGGTGACCCTTCTATCTTTAGTTTTCAAGGCCTCTAACTCCCTAGTTAAGACCTCTAATTGGGCTTTGAGGTTATCCTCTTTCCTAAGATGGAAAACTCCATTGGGTCGTGACCTATTTGTGCTTTCAGTAATGCTAGGTCCAGTCCATGTATGGGCTTTTTCGGCTAAGTCATTAAGAAATTCTATGGCTTCCTCAGGATCTTTGTGAAGGAACTCCCTATTACACATCATCTCAACAAATTGGCGCTCTCTAATTGTGAGTCCCTCATAGAAATAACTAACCAAGCGCCAATTTTCATACCCATAGTGAGGGCACAGATTTAGCAACTCTTTAAACCTTTCCCATGCTTGATATAAGGTTTCACTGTCTTTTTGGGAGAATGAAGAAATTTGTCTTTTCAGGCCATTAGTTTTGTGTTGTGGGAAGTATTTATTGAAAAATGCTTGGGTCATTTCTCCCCAAGTTCCTATAGACCTCGGCCTCAAAGAGTATAACCAACTCTTTGCTTTGTCTTTCAAAGAAAAAGGGAAAAATTTAAGCCTAACAGTGTCTATAGCTTCAGGTTGGCTATGGAAGGTGGCAATTACCTCTTCAAATTCCCTAATATGTACATAAGGATTTTCACTATCTAGACCATGAAAAGTGGGAAGAAGTTGTATCATTCCAGGTTTAAAATCCGAATGTGGTATGTTAGGTGGAAATATAATGCATGATGGTGTGGCTGTGCGAGTAGGATGCAAGTAATCTTTTAGAGTTCTAATGGGGTTTTCTTCGTGTTGGCTCATTGTGTTAGAATTACAAGATGAACTAGAAGGTGAATTCTCTTCACTTACAAATTGTGGGAGTGGTTCTAGTTCTAGTTCTCTCACAAATCTTCCTCGTTTGTCTCTAGGTCGATGCATACATCCTAAATGTTTTTTTTTTTTTTTTTTTTTAGGAAAACAATGCTTAAGGAAAATTAAGAAGTGGAATAAACACAACAAGAAATAGAAATAAGTTAGGTGGTAAGACCAACCATGAAATATAAATACAATAACTAAACAAACGACTATAAAGTACGAAAAAAAAAGTACAATAAATAAATAATAAAAAGAAAATACAATAAGTAAATAAATACAAGGTTAGGCGGTAAAACCGGCCACAAAAAGAAAATACAACATATTAACTAAAGAAAATAAATTGCAATAAATACGTAAAAGAAAATGAAAATAAAGTACAATAAAAAAAGTGCAATAAATAAATAGAGTACAATAAGAAATAAAGAAACTAAGTTAGGCGGTAGAACCAGCCACAAAATAAAAAGAAAATACAACAAATTAACTAAAGAAATAAAGTACAATAAATAAATAAAAGAAAGTGAATAAAGTTAGGCGGTAAAACCAGCCATTAAAAAAAAGTGCAATAAATAGACTAAAGAAAATAAAGTGCGATAAATAGATAAAAGAAAATAAACTAATTAGGCGGTAAAACCAGCCATTAAGATAATATAAAATATAACAAATTAACTAAAGAAAACAAAATAAATTAGGTGGTAGAACCAACCATGAATAATAAATAAATTACAACAAAGGAAATAAAACTAAGATTTTGCAAAGAAAAGAAAATATACAAAGTTACCACTTTAGTATTTATAATCGCAACCAACTTTCGCTTAGTGTGCTTCCCCAGCAATGGCGCCAAATTTTTGTTTACGCTCAAAATATAACGCGGCTATCGCAGTATAGATTGAGGTGTCGATCCCACGAGGAAGCTCTTGGCAAAATAGGTTAGTGAAGTAAAATATTAAAGCAGTAGCAAAGGGTTAATTGATTTAAACGGATGAGATAGAATTGTCTATGAATTGAGAAAAATGTCTTATGATGATTTAAGCAAGGCTTTGAGAATCACAATTATGCTTTATAAATCTACTCTATACTTTGATTCGATATTTATAACTCAACTGAAAGTTTCACATCCCAAACAATCAATCGGAAGGTATGTAATATATAGCACATTTGATAACACATGTATTTGATTTAGTTAAACTCTTTGCAAGCATTAACACACATCATGTTATTTATACAAGTTATCTAAGATCGACAATATATCATTTTGACAATATTGCAGTAAAAGATTAACTTGAATATCAAACATTTATTGCCCTTACATGTTATCCAAGATCGACAATATATCAAATTGACAATACTGCAGTAAAAGATTAACATATAAAACAATGTAACCAGTAACAATTATAAATCAGCATGAATCACATAAGAAAAGCATGACTGAACATATATGAGACATGAGAATTATAACCTCTGGATTATAGAAAATAAAATAGATAAGAGTTTAATCAAAACCAAACTTACAACATTTATAGCTCTTGACACCGAATCAAAGCATGGAAGTAGATTTACTACACATAAAAGTTCATCTCTTAGCCTTGCTAGGAACTCTAGCCTAAATTACAATACATGTTAATGAGAATAAAATAAGAGAGAAATTTTCTTTTAAAAACATCCTAAGGGTCTCCTTATATAGGCAATGAATGGACATATGTCATGGATGACATCAATCTTCAATAATTTTAAGTTAATAACTCGTGTATCCACTTGCAGCACATTTTTGATAATGTACATGATCAATTCAGCTTCTGCGGCCGACATGAAAGTTGTAGAATTTTGACTCTTCTTTCCATAGGCACTGATTTCATGCAAATTGGATGAGTATCCAATGAGATATGAGCAAAATTCCAAAGATACACCAGAATTCGGCCAACAACCATTTTACCCACTTGCAATGCGATTTGGTCCATGATAACGGCTGATTTGGACTTTACCATAAACATACGAGTTGTTGATATTTAAGTCAGAAATTCACAGCTTCAAGAATTATACCAATTGAGTACGTATTTTGGGAGATACGGTCCAAATACGTGAGTTGGGTCAAGCTGGGTAAGAGTTGTAGTCCGATTCTGTTGTATCTCAATTTTTGGCCCATAACATGTTGGATTTGGCTTTTCCACTATTCTTCAAATTTGTGTAAGATTGAGTCATGTTGCACCGGGTTCAAGAATTTCTTCATTTCAATTTCTACATTGAGAGTTATGTCCAATTTACCTAAACCTGTCCAAATAACATTCATTAATCACAATTTAAGGAGAACACTTTATTTCAAGCTAAAAATACAGAAAATACTAAAATTGGTGACATTAAATGGTGATTGAATCTTTTAACAACATGCATTTTCATGTGTTCATCAGCCATTTTTTTAGAGAAGCAGTTTCTCATAGATCATAGAGATTGTAGAAAGATTGAATTAGATAAACTCAAGCAAAATATAAATGAACCAATGATGGGACCTCAGGCTCAATCGAGCAAAATACCTTTGACACACCCTTCACGTAGGTTAGAAAGGATATCAAGGCCACTTGATAGGTATGGTTCAATACTTGAAGGTGTTCTTGGTGTTTTCTTGATTGAAGAAAATGATCTTTTGACTTATAGAGAGGCGATATTGGACATCAATTTGGAAAAATGGCAAGAGGTCATGAAATTTGAGATTGACTTAATGCATCAAAATCAAGTCTGAGACTCAGTTGAGCTTTTTAAAGGAATTGTTCGTATTTGTTGTAAATGAAATTACAAGTAAAAACGTAGGCCTAATGAAAAAGTAGAGACTTTCAAGGCCTGTCTGGGGCGAAAGGTTATACTCAGCGATCTGTGATTGATTATAGGGAAACATTCTTACTAATGGTGATGCTTAAGTCAATTCAAATTTTATTGGCAATTACTGCATATTATAATTATGAAATTTGACAAATGAATGTAAAAATGGTGTTCTTAAATAGATATATTGAAGAAGAGATCTATATTAAATAACTTAAAGGTTTTACATCCAGCCAAACTTTTGGTTTAGTATACAAGTAGAAAAAGTCTATTTATGGACTTCAGTAGCCTTCCTAAAGCTGGAATCTACATTTTGATGAAGTAATCAGAAGGTTTGGTTTCATCAAGAATGACGATGAATCATATATGTATAGAAAGAGCAGTAGGAACATGGTAGTCTTCTTGGTTCTTTATATGGATGATATACTCATTATCGAAAATGATATTGGTATGTTACAATTAGTCAAAATCTATTTTAGTAAGAATTTCTCCATGAAGAATTTAGGAGAAGCTTCTTATATGTTGGGTATAAAGCTTTATAGAGATAGAGTTAGAAGGCTTATAAGACTTTCTCAATCATCGTATATAGATAATGTCTTGGAAAGGTATAATTTCAATAACTATAAGACAATTAATATACCTTTTAGACACGATGTTCATATTTTAAGGAAGATTTGTCCTCACCGTGAAGATGAAAAAGTTAAAATGTCTAACATACCATATGCATCAGTTGTAGGAAGCTTGATGTATACCATAATGTATACGAGACATGAGATTAGTATAGCTATAAGTGTTACAAGCTAGTATCAGTCTGATCTAGGCGAAGGCCATTGGATGGCTATGAAACATATCCTCAAATATCTTTAGGGTACTAAGGATAAGTTTATGATATATGGAGAAAGTGACTTACAAGTGAGGGAATACACAGATTCAAACTTCTAGTCTAATATAGATAATAAAAAGTCTACATCTGGGTATATATTAATTCTCAATGATGCTACAGTTAGTTGGAAGAGCAACAAACAATCATCCACAACTGATTTCATAACAGAGGCAGAATATATTACAGCTTCAGAAGCAGCAAAAGAAGCAGTATGAATACGCAAATTTGTCGCTGAACTTGGAATAGTTCCAAGTGCAATTGATCCTATACCATTATTTTGCGACAACAAAGGAGCCATTGCACAAACTAAAGAGTCGAGAGCATACCAAAAGTCTAAGAATGTGAAAAGAAAATATCATATCATTAGAGAAATCTTGGCTAGATGAGATGCAATAATTTGTAGAGTAGACTGTATTAATAATGTAGCAGACCCACTTACTAAAGGCTTAACTCCAAAATTATTTGAATGACATGTGGAGTCAATTGGCATTTGATACCATTGTGAATGGCACTAAAGCAAGTGTGAATTGTTGAGATTTGTGCTTACCTGTCATCTCTTTATCTATGAATATTTGTTAAATATTTAAACTAGTATTATTATTTCATTAAATCACTAATTATATTTTATAGATAGTAAAATTCTTGTAACGTTTCAGTCATTGTATGATTTGAAAGAGTTCATATTTGGTCTAAAGAAGTTTAGATTAGTGCTAAAAATTAGCGACGGTGAGAGATATAAATACTAAGTGTTGGCACTAATAAGAGTTATCAAGTTATAAAAGTCAGCGATATATGAAGAGTTAGAACCTTGTCTGAAATGGGACAAAGACCTAAAAATATATTAGTAATGACGTAGTTGTAAAGAGTTACAAATAGTGCTAAAATTGTCATTATGCAAATATGTTCTCAAATAATATGTTCCTGATCTATCTTCACTGATACAGGTCAATTAGTGAAGACCTTATAATATATAGATCAGTGTATATATATATCTGGATGGTCCAGATGGTTAGTTTTAGCAGACCATGAGTTTAGTGGAATATATCCACTAGACATCTCATATAGAGATACAGATATTCAATAAGGATTAAATATTGAACAAACTCACGAAGACCTCCAATAGACATCCCATAAAGCCGTCAATGGAGGGTCTTTCAAGTTGAGTAGTATTATGGCCCTTTAACCTAAGTACCATGGTGGGCTTGTGAGTGATCCATCATACTTTGGTTCCATACATATCAGAAACCTTTCATGGTCTAACTGCTGGGTATCGTTTGATGCTCATGGAGTCCAGTGTGTATAGATATAGGATCCATCAACTCATTTGGGTTAGTAATATATCATAATACTCTAAGATTGTATTTCAAAAAACGTTTAGGGCTATAAGCAGTAATTTCTGAAAAAAGAGTTTAACCCTAGAGATAAATAATATCACAAAAGTGTTTGAGAATATTATTTATTGAAATAAAATTCTAAAGATAAGCTTATGATCGGGCACATGGAGATTTGACGGTATTGATTTATATCTCCGCTCTACCCGAATGTAAATGATAGAGGGATTATAAGTAAATGATATAACCTCAACTTGTATAGTCTAATATGCCACTTTGTAATATCCATAACGTATGTGTAGGGCATCGTTCACGAATGTATGAAGGAGTTCCATATGAGAATTCAGGCGTGGATCTAGAGAGTCTCACAATATGAAATATACTTATTGTGAACTGGGATAACATTATGGATTAACAGTTCTATCCTAGAAATTCTAGCAAACTGAAAATATATTTCAGGGTTGCTTAGGTTGTGCACTTCTTTAGACTTAAATGTTAAATACATCACTTAATTAGTTGACAAGAGTTGTTAACTAATAACATGTTAACAAGTAGTGCAATTTTATTTTATGAATTGTTTTACGATGAATTCACTCATTAACCTTGTTGGTAATATTAAATAAGGTAAAATTAATTATTCAAATATTTTTTGAATAATTGAATTAATATTATTTAAATTAATAATATTTATTTGTTTGTTTATTATTTTGGTTTAGGTGGGAGACATATACCTAATTAGGTATAATAGCCACCAAATCTTTTTTTGTTGTCACATAATCATTTATGGGAGCACTTGTGAAGTGCTTAATACACCTAAAAATTGAAGAATAATTGATTCTCCAAGTGAAAAGAAAACGAGAAATGAAAGAGGGAGAAGAGATGGTAGTTTTTAATTTTAATTCTTTTTACAAAGTGCTGTAAAAGAATAAGAGGGAAAAAGAAAAACAATTTATCTCTTTATTCTCTTCAAAACCAGAAACCTATTGTTGGAAACCATTGATAGTTGCCAAGGATTGTTGTGAGCTAGAATTACACAAGGATTCACTTCAAAGTGAGTTCAAAGTTTGGAATAATTCAAAAATTTTGAAATCTTTATCAAAGTTCTTCAAAGGTATATTTCTATAATCTTAAAACGTTAATGATTAAAGTTACATATGTATATATTAATTATAGGTTTTAGTTCCACCGCAAAATTGTGTATATGATACATGTATTTAGTTTTTTCAACATGTACATAATCACATGCATACACCCTAAAACACGTTAACAATTTTTAAGTCGATTTTAGAATTCTTTCACGTGTAGACTTCTATGCTAAGTTGATATAGGGTTCCAGGGATATTTTGAAGCCTATATAAACCTTTGTAATACTATTAGAGTGGCAAACATTAAAGAGAGTGTCGAATAGAGAGCTTGGGGATGCTTGAGTGCTGAATACGCAATAAAGTGCTATATAGACTATTGGAGAGCTCGTTTTATTGTGTATTTCTTATAAATCTCTTGAGTGATCTTTATGAACATTGAGTGATTCATGGTAATAACTGAGTACTAAAAGAATTTGGATCATTTGATAATCGCAGATGTAGGAAATTTACCAAATAGCATAACTCGTGTATTTTTTTTATGCATGATTGATTATTTTCTCTATTTATTCTTTGTGATCTTTTCAATTTTTGTATACTTGTGGGTGAAGACTGTTGGGATTTGTACTCACGTGTCATCCCATTGTTGTATGAATATTTTATTTTATAATATTTATACAGTATATTATTTGTTAAATCACCAATTACTATTATTAAATAGTTCAAAGCTTATAATGCTACAGACATTATATGATCTGAAGGAGTTCAGATTTGGTCTAAAGAAGTTTAGATCAATATCAAGAGTTAGCATCATTGAAAACTATAAATGCTAAAGAGTTAGCATGTTATATTAATTAGTGAAGTCTAAAAGTTAGAATCTTGTCTGTAACGATATAAAAACCTGGGAATACTTTAGTAATAACATAGTTGAAAGAGTTGCAATAGGTGTTAAATGTTATTATGTAAGTCTATTCTCAAATTATATGTTCATGATCTTAATTCACCAATATAGGTCTATCAGTGAAATTCTTTTACATAGACCAGTGTCTACTATACCTAGATGGTTTAGATAGTGTTCTTAGCTAACCATGGACTTACTAGAAGTTTGTATAGCATACAGATGTTCAGTAAGGACTGAATACTGAACAGACTCAACGAGGACCCCAATAGACATCTAATGAAGCCGTCAATTGAAGGTCCTCCCGAGTTGAGTAGTATACGTAGTCCTTTGACCTGAGTACCATGGTGGGCTTATAAGTAATCCATCATACTTTGGTTCTACGCATGTCACAAACATTTCATGGTGTGACCGCTGGGTATGGTTCGATGCTTATAGAGTTCGATGTGTACAGATATGGGATTCGCAGCTCATATAGATGAGTTATATATCCGAATACTCAGAGACTATATCTTAGAAAGTCTTATGGCCATAAGCAACAAACCCGAGAAATGATTTTCCTACAGGGTTAAACAATATTGTAAAAGTGTTTGCGTATATTATTTATTAAGATACGTGTCTCGAGATAAGCTCACAGATAAGCACATAGAAATTTGACGGTAGTGATCTTATCCCTGCTCTTCTAGGATATGATTGATGGAAGGATTATACGTATGTTCTATGACCTCAACTTGTACGGTCTACTGCATTGATTTGTAATATCCATGACGTGTGCGTGGGGTATCAATCTCGGACTCACAAAATAGTTCTATTTGACAAATCGGGAGTGGACCTAGAGAGTCCCGTAATATGAAGTATACTCGTTGTGCACTGGGGCAGTGTACCAGATTAAATAGTTCGATCCAGAAAATTCTAGCAAACCGAACATTTACTTCGGTCTCCCTCCGTTCGTGCACGTGTCAAAACGTTAGAGTTAAGTCCATCAATCAGTTAACAATTAGATGTTGACCAATGGAATGTTGACATATGGCACATGTGGGCCAATTATTGTTTGATTTAAAAATTACCAAAATAACCTTATTTGTTGGACAAACAATATCATTATTTTATTCATTAAAATATTTATTAAATAAAATATGATATTATTATTTAAATTAAAATCAAACAATTATTTTTTTAATTTAAATTGGCATGTGTTTATACCATAATTTAATATGATTAAATTATTTGTTTAATATTAATTAAATGATATAATAAGAATAAATGGGTGGCATTTGTTAGTGGTAGTCCTTAAGATTTTTCTTAATAATGATAAATTATTTTCTCATTTGGCTTACATTAAGTCCAAGTTCAATTAAATGATTTTCTATTTTGTTTTGTTTTTATTTGGTTTATTGTAAACAATAATAAACAAAATACTAACGACAAATATTGACCTAGATAATGGATGCCATTAGGTGAGAAAATAAAAGAAAATAATAAACAAATGAAAGAGCAATATGTTGCTCAATTGATTAAGTAAAAATTAGACCAAGGGATTAGTGTGAATGGTAGAGAGATTTTTGAAAGGTTAAGTGTTAGAAAATTCTCTCAAGTGTTGAGAGCAAAAATACATTCTCTCCAATTTTCTCTTCCATTTTGGTCACCCATATTACAAGGTAGAAACAAAGATTTAAGAGTTGAATCTTTTGCTAGAAAAGCTATTATTCTAGCTTCCTTAAGCCCATCGTGTTGAGGAACTAGAATTGTGAACAAGTTACTTCAAGGCGGGTACTCCGGTTCGACCATATACCAAAGGCTTGACAAGGTACTATTTCTCAATCTTGAAGTATTTTACATTTATGAGATAATATGTAAAAGTTCATTTGTGTTTATCATTGAGTAATTTATATTCTGCTTATCCACTGCGCATATATGTATGTGATACATATGCTATATTTGAATGATAGACACAAACCCACATGCTTTCACTTTAGGTTTAAAATCACTCACAAAATGGTCATGTTTGAGTTGATATTGGGTGTTTTGAGTGAAAAATTGTTATTGGTTATGCTTTAGTGCTCAAAATGTGCATTTCAAGTTGTTGAAATAGGTATACCAAAGGTGGGGAGAACTTTAGTTGAAAATTTTGTTCCAGCGCTAGAGCTTTCAGGCCCTGGCGCTGCAGCGCCAAGTGCTGGACGCCCCAACGCTAAGAGAATGGGTGTTTAAACACCGATTTTAGAATTCACACCGTAGCGCCAGGTGCTGAGGAGACCTCAAAGCCCTGGTGCTATAGCGCTAGAGGTGTGACCTCTAGCAGTGCAGCGCTGGCTATCAACGGGGCTATGTCCTCCGGTGCTACCATATAGTGGGTCCAGCACCGTGGCGCCGATGACACTCACTCTAATTATGTTTTGAATTCTTTAAAATATTATTTTAATCATGTTGGGGTTTATGAGATACAATGATAAGAGTTATTAGGTTGTATTATAAACCTGGATCATTTTTTTATGTTGCTAAATACAATGAGAGCCCTACTAATGAGGGTTAGTTATGCTTATACAAAAGTTATTGTTTGATTGAAGATTACCTCCTCATAAGATGGGGATTAAGTCTTTGTGATCCTAAAAAAAAAAAAGTAAAAATCTCTCTTAATCAGATTGAACAAAATTATATTATGAGATAATATTTTACTATTGATCCGTCTTGTCAATACGATGTTAGTTGTATTATGTTGGTCTTTTTCAATAAAAATCTCTCTACAATGTGAGAAATTTGGTCGGTATAATTTAAACTATACCAGTTAAACATGAGATGAGACGAATATATGCGAAAGTATTTCCTTAGATCGCTACAGTATGCGGGTAATACTAGTAGCATATATTTGATAATTGACAAGTTAATCTGGAATACACTTACCCTATATTGCTACAGTGTGCGGATGAGGTGTATCTAGGATCAAGAGCAGGAGTTACATGAGATTCGATTGACAAGAGTTGTCTACCTGTTGGGTTTACAAAGGCCTAGATCGCTACTGTGTATAGCTTGAGTAAAATGCCAATGGGGTCTACTTCCCGCTATATAGTTTAAAATAGTTTAAAATGTCATTATTCTATTTTGAGAGATTAGATGGATTATGTAAAATAGTCGGAGGACATTTTAAATTAAAAAAGTATAAATGTTATACCCATGATTTAAAATATATTATTAGCAATTTAATAATATTTTTCGCTAACATCTCTTAATATTATTTTATTTGGCTTGTGTAAGCTAGGATGTCATCTTCAAATCCCTTGGTGTGTATACTGGATGCACACCAACTCAAAGGTGCCAAAAATTTCTGACTGGTACATGAATCTCAGAATTGTTCTAGATTTGAAAAGACTGAGATATGTTATTAACCAAAAGATGCCTAGAGGTGTTTCTGAAGATGCCACTGAGGAAGAAAATGTGACATATCAGAAATGGTTGGATGACAATTTAAAAGTTAAATCGTACATCCTTGCCTCAATATCCACTAAGCTGCAGAGGGAGCATGTCCGCATGGACAGTGTCAGCAGCATTATGCTCCATCTTTGGGAGCTCTTTGGTGACCGACCCTAAGTTGAGAATTATAGGGTCGCCAAAGTGTTGTTTCAGACAAAGCTCCCTAAGGGCAATCTAGTGAGTCCTCATATTCTCAAGATGAAAGGATTAATTGAGAGGCTTGAGTCCATAGACATCTCTTTGAACAATAACCTTGGAAATAATTTACTTCTCTAGTCCCTGTCTGGGTCATATGCACAGTTCATCATGAACTTCAATATGCAAGGAATGACCCCTATTTATGCTCATATTCACAATATACTGAAGACAGCAAATAAGGACATGTATAAAGGAGGCTCAGCCTTCTTTATTCATGGTGCTTCATCTTTGACCCCGAGGACTTCTATGAAGTCCGAAGGGAAGAAGAAAAGAAAGGTGAGGCAGACACCCAAGATGGGTTTTTAGCGGCGACAGATATCCAAGCAAAAGAAAAATGCTTTCATTGCAGTAAGGATGGGCACTGGAAACACAACTGCCCTAAATATCTTACCATTATAAAGAAGACTCCCTTAGGTATTATCTTTCCCATTATTGATATTTCTTTAGCATTTGATACTAGTATTGCCTGTGTATTAGATACTGTAAGTCCTTCTCACATCTGCAATATGTTGCAGGGTCTGAAGGAAGTTAGATTGCTATAGCTGATATAGGTACAACTTTGATTAGAAGTGGTGATCTCCTACGGGTCGAGGCTATAGGACATTATGATTTGATTTCTCATTGTAATAAAACTGTTGTACTTCATAACTCTGCTATGATCAGACAAATTATCTCTCTTCTTGTGCTTGAAAGTGAAGGGTATTATATGTATATTAAGAATCGTTCTTTATATTTATGTGATATGTTTGATATTTTATTAGCTGAGTGTCAGTTAATTAATGGGTATTATGTTTTGGATATAACGAAAAATGTTATTAATGTACAGGGTAACACTAGTAATAGTGCAGAAGCTTTAAATGATACTGAATTGTAGCACATGAGAGTGGGTTATATAGGTGTGAGACACCTAACCCGTTTGGTTAAGGATGGTCGGATACCTGATCTGACCATAGAACTTTACCCAGTTTGTGAATAGTTTATTCAAGGGAAAATGACTAAATCTCCATTCACTGGTGTTGGTCATCATGCCACTAATTTATTAGAACTAATACATAATGATGTATGCGATCTAATGAATCAATTTGCAATGGGTGAATTTTGATACTGTTATCTTTATCGATGATTTATCACAATACGGGTATGTGTTTCTTATGAAACACAAGTTAGAAACCTTTAAAAAGTTCAAAGCGTTCAGACTTGAAGTATAGAAATAAATTGGTATATATGTCAAATGCTTTCGATCAGACGAAGTGATGAGTATATGAGCAGTGAATTTTCTGATTATTTAAAGGAGAATGAGATTCTAGCTTAGTATAGTCCTCCAGGTACTCTGCAACACAATGGTGTGTCGGAGAGGAGAAATCAGACTTTATTGAATATGGTCTGATCGATGATGATCTTCACTGATCTACCTGAATATCTTTAGGATTATACTCTGAAAACTGTTACTCATATATTAAATAGAGTTCTATCTAAAGCTATTCCAATCACTCCACATGAGATGTTGAATGGAAAGAAATCAAGTCTTAAATACTAGAAAAAAACCAGTCCTTCTTATAAGCCCACCATGGTACTCAGGTCAAAGGACCATGTATACTACTCAACTCGAGAGGACCTTCAATTAATGGCTTTATGTGATGTCTATTGGGGTTCTTGTTAAGTTTGTTTAGTATTCAGTCCTTACTAAACAGTCTATGTTATATGAACTTCCAGTAAATCTATGGTTAGCTAAGAATAACCATTTAGATCATCTAGGTACAGTATACAGTAGTCCATGTAAAATGATTCCACCGATAGACCTGCATCAGTGAATTAAGACTGGGAACATATAATTTAATAATAGACTTACATAATAACATTTCTTAGCACCTATTACAACTATGTTATTACTAATATATTCTTAGGTCTTTGTACCGTTACAGACAAGATTCTAACTTTTAGACTTCACCAATTAATATAACATGCTAACTCTTTAGCATTTATAGTTTTCAGTGATGCTAACTCTTGGCATTGATCTAAACATTTTTAGACCAAATCTGAACTCCTTTAGATTATATAATATTTGTAGTGTCACAAGCATTGAACCATTTAATAATAGTAATTAGCGATTTAACAAATAATATACTGTATAAATATTATAAAATAAAATATTCATACAACAATGGGATGGCACGTGAGCATAAATCCAAACAAAGACCTCCATAAAAATCATAATAAAGTGCTATTAGAACTAAGGTTAATCTAATCATGGCATCTTACAAGTATGAAGTTAAGAAATTCAATAGGTAAAATTATTTCAATTTATAAAAGGTGAATGTAATGAATTTACTGGTAGGTCAAGGCTTGATTCAACTCTTGATTTAACTCTTGTTACAACTAGTGATAAGAAGAAGTTTGAGACATCTAGATTCAATCTTAATCTTGAAATTATTCAGAAGAAAGCCTATAGTACCCTTATTCTGCCATTAAGTGATAAAGTTCTAAAAGAGATTGTTGGAGAGAATACTACAATTGGTCTTTGAAAGATGTTTGATGATTTGTACGTGTTGAAGTCCCTAATGAATCGCCTACAAATCAAGAAGAAGTTGTATTAGCTGTCTATAGCTGAAGGCACTGCAATTAAATACCATGTTGATACTTTCAACAAGATTATTATTAATCTTGAGATGGTTGACGTCAAGATAAAAGATGAAAATAATAATGTGATTATCTTGTTGAGTTTTTTACTTTTCAAGTATGAGCATTTCGTCGATACACTCTTGTATGATAGAGAGTCTTTAATAATAACTAATGTTAATGTCTTTGAACTCAAAAAAATTGAAAAACAATATTAGAGCCTACTAATACTGCAACGGACTTAATTGTAAGGGGAAAAGTTGATAATAGAGATGGGAGGAGAATCAATAGAAAGAGTCAAAAGGAGAAGCAAAGAAGTGTTATAGTTGTAAGAAAGAAGAGAGCTACATAAAGGATTGTCCAAAAAGAAAGGCATGAAGAATGAAAAGAAAAAGAAAGTTGATGTTGCAATAGTCTATAAGGAGAATTATAATAATGCAGAAACATTGGTAGCTTCAGATAGAAAGAATGCTGGTAATTGGATACTTGATTTTAACTGTACTTTTTATATGTGTTCTGGTAGATCCTTATTTATAAATTATTATTCCATTAATAGTGGTAAAGTACTAATGGTTAGTAATAAAGCTTATAAAGTCATTGGAATTAGTTGTATAAGATTAAAATTGCATAATGAAAAAGTTAGGAAAATACTAGGTGTAAGACATGTTCTTGCTCTCAAGAGGAACTTGGTATTCATGAGCATGCTAGATCTAGTGGGATGTTCATACAATGCATAAAAAGGAATATTGAAAGTAATTAAAGGGTCAATGGTGATAATAAAGGGTGAGAAGCACAATGAGTTATATATGTTGAACAGGAATTTTGTGTATAGTTTAATATTTATTGTTGAAAGGATGTAATAAGCTCACTGGAGTGAAAGAGGTCTTAAAAATTGTTTAAGGGTACTATTGTCAAACATAAGTTTCAACCATCGGTTTTTTGTGGTTATTGTATACTTAGAAAAACTCATGGATTCAAGAAGGATATAAAAGATCACAATACCAAAGCTACTCCAGACGGTATATAATCAAATCATTTAGAGATCTAAGTCACTATCCTTAATAAAGTTAAGTCTGTGCAAAAACTTAAACTAGATCCCCCCTATGTAATTGAGTGTGTGATGTGGAGTGGATGGATCTTGGAAAGCCTTTTAATGATTTTAAATCAATGAGGGGTTTGTAAAGATTTGTGATTCAAAATTGTGATTTTGAATCCGAAACTAATAAAGAGACAACATGAGGCTGAGAATGTATTAGATGGATGAGACTTGAAATGAAATGAAAGCTAAAAGTAAGGAGGGGCTTGAAAGCGCAAAGGGACCATTTTCAGGCCTTGGGACTGCGGCGCTAGCCTGGCAACAACTATTTTAATGTTCTCAAGTCGATTTTAGATTCCTTTCATGCATGGACTTCTATTCTAAGTTAATATAGGGTTTTTAGAGATATTTTGAAGCTTATATAAACCCTTTTTAATACCATTAGCGTTACAAACATCAAAGAGAGTGTCAAATAGAGAGCTTAGAGAGCGTTTGAGTGTTGAGTATGCGAGAGAGTGCTGTATAGACTTTTGGAGAGCTCATTCTATTGTGTATTCCTTGCAAATCTCTTGAGTGATATTTGTAATCATTGAAGAATTTATGGTAATAACTAAGTAATTAAAGAAGTTAAGATAATTTAATCTACCTTCGATGTAGGTAATTTACCGAACCGCATAATCTTTGTGTGCCTTGTGTGTGATTGATTATTTTCTTTATTTATTATGTATAATCCTTGCAATTCTTATATACTTGTGGGTAAAGATTTCACAAAAATCTAACAAATAATAATAATAATAATAATAATAATTATTATTATTATAATTACCAGCATATACTTAAAATAACACAAAATTAGCTTTTGGCATAACTTGTCTGGTGATAAACGTGCTTTGTACCTTCATCTATATGAGTTTGAGTAAAAATAAAGAGCAAGGATTTATATTTAGCAGATAAAATTTCTCATTGTCATTTAAGTTTTTTAAAAAAAACACGCACATAAAATTACTGAGTTTAAGTGAAAATAGATAGTAAGGATTGATATTTAGTAAGTAAAGTTTTTCATAAAAAATTATCGAGTTCAAGTAAAAATAAGTAGAGAATTAATATTTAGCGGATGAGATTTCTAGTTTGCATCCAAACCTTTCTAAACACCCACACCAAATTAGAATAATTATATAAAATTAATAATAATGTTCGTTGATAAAATGTTTTATAGTCGTATAAGACGTGCAGAAGTGCATTCCATCACAATAAGGTAACCAAATAAAAGTTGGTTTACGTGTACGTAATATGAAATAATTTTTTTCATAAAAAAGTAGAATTTGTTAAGTTTATATTTACATGTACAACAGTTTTATGTTCTGCAAAATGGGTTCTTTTTGTTTTTCAAAATACAAATAAAAAATGTACATTCAATAACATATTTTAAGAGTGTTTTAAATAAAACTAACAAGATTTTTTATGCCTTTAAACATATTTTAAGAGTGTTCTAAATAAAAATAACAAGATTTTTTTTTGTCTTTAATTCTTTCTTTGAATACATATAAAATTGTTGGAGATAAAAGATTGGTGACACTTAGTACAGTTCAAACAAGCTACTTTAGTGGAACTGAATTTGGGCATAAATACTTAAGACTTCCATAATTCGGCTCATGAAGCCCATTTAGTGGAACTAGTATTAGAATACGTGTTACCACATAGTCGTGATGTCAAAGACACATCGTCAAAGTTTGTGTATTTGTTACATCATCATGGGCCTACCAGTAGCATACACCTTAAGTTGTGTCACGTCAATAGCATGACCTACTAAAAAAGAACCTAGACGCCAAGTCATTTTAGCTATTAGACTTAAAGATAATATGAGATAAGAAAATCTCCACAGAACTAAGAAAGAATGCCACATCAGTAAGCACAGAGTTTTGTTCCCTAGTGACACTACTAACATAATAAATAGAAGGTGTCTAGGGTAGGTGGACAGTTTAGCTTAAGACCTGCCAAACTCAGAGGGACAAAATCAAAAAATCCATTAAGCTCTTAGATTTCACCAACTCGACTTGACAGCTTGGAAAGAAACCAATCACCAATATTCTTAGTACTCCAAATGTCAAGAGAGATAAACCTCTTTGCCTCTCCTAATGAAGTTCTCCAAAGTACCCTTCATGATAAGGATATTTTATAATAACAACTCACCATGTGTTACCCTTGAGGGGAAATCTTCAGGCTGACACCATCTAAGCTTAGGTTAAGTCTTCAAAATTGAAAGGTGGTAAAAACACTTGAACAATTTGAATTTTAAACTCTTTAGTAAGAGAAAGCTCTCATTTTCTCTTTAGAATTTTTATACTTTCTTTAGGGTAAGTAAATCGTAGGGAGCTTTCTACATAACACACTCATATGACTTGAGTGATGGAGGGTCATTGCCAACCACCACTTGGCAGTGACCTTATGTGCTCTGTGTTCCTCAAGTCTCTTCAGGCCTTCTTAGCTCACCTAGCTCCAGTTTGGTATTCAGCTCATTCTCAGCTCAACCTTAGACTCTTCACCATTAGGACGAACTCCAACTGAACCCTTGGTGACAAAATGTTGACGTATTTTAGGGTGTTTGCATGTGATTGTGTACATATTGAAAAAACTAAACACATGTATCATATACACGAATTTGGCAGCAGAATTTATCATGTAATCAACATATATACATATGCTTCAATTCTTAACAACTTAAGAATACAGAAAACATACATTTGAAGACCTCCAATGAAGATTTCAAATTCGGATTTCTTCGCTTCAACTTTGAGCTCACCTTAAAGTGTACTTTTGTTCAATTCTAGTTCACAACAATCTAGTGGGATTGTGAAGTTAGAATAACATCAGTATAATCTCCAGTAACAAGGTTTGTATTACTTGAAAAAAAAAAGATTTATTTTTCTTTCTCCTTTGGTTTTTCTCACAAGTCTTTGTTCAATGAAAAACTCTCTCAAAACTAACTCTTCTTTTTCCACTCAACCCTTGCACGAAAATTGATTTACACACTTATTAACACAAATGAAACTCAACCATTTTTAGTGATCTCAACACTTCACAAGTTCTCCACCAAAATTAGATTAAGTGGCCAACTACTAAATTAATATTTGGTGGCCATTTTAATGGTCTAATAAAATTAACCATTAATCACAAAATGGTGCTCCACTTAATTTAATTTATGTTTCTCAAATTAAGTATGTCTTCCATTAAGAAATAAAATAACAAATAAATAAAATAATATTTTATTTATTTAAATAATATTTATTTAATTATTCAAAAACTATTTGAATAATTAATATTTACCTTATTTGATTTTATTAACATGGTTAATAGATGAATTCATAGTAAAATAATTCATGGAATAAAATTGTGCCACTTGTTAATATCTAATTAGTTAATAACTCTTTTCGACTAATTAAATAATATACTTAATATTTAAGTCTAAACAAGTGCACAACCCGAGAAACCCTGAAATATATTTTTGATTTGCTAAAATTTTTAGGAGGAAACTGTTCAATGCATTATCCCGCCCCAGTGCACAATGAGTATACTTCATATTGTGAAACTCTCTAGGCCCATGCCCGAATTGTCATATGGAACTTCTCCATACGTCCGTTAATGATGCCTCACACACACATTACAGATATTACAAAGTGGCACGTTTGACCATACAAGTTGAGGCTATAACATATTCATATAATCCTTCCAACATTTATATCCGGGTAGAGGAGAGATATAGATCAACACCGTCAAATCTCCATATGCCTGACCGAAAGCTTATCTCTAGAATTGTATTTCAATAAATAATATTCTCAAATACTTTTATAATATTATTTATCTGTAGGGTTAAACTTTTTTCCCAAAAATTATTGCTTATGACCATAAGACTTTCTGAAAAATAATCTATTCAGCATTAGGATATAATACTCACCCAAATAAGTTGATGGATCCCATATCTATGCACACCAGACTCCATGAGCATTGGACCATACCCAGTGACACCCAGCGGTAAGACCATGAAAGGTTTCTGAATGTGTAGAACCAAAGTATAGTGGATCACTTACAAGCCCACTGTGGCACTCACGCCAAAGGACCACGAATACTACTCAACTAAAAAAACCTTCAATTGACGGCTTTATGGGTTGTCTATTAGAGATCTTTGTGAGTCTGTTCAATATTCAGTCCTTACTGAATACCTATATCTTTATACGAGCTTCCACTAAACTCATGATTTGTTAAGACTAACCATTTGAACTATCTAGATATAGACATACACCAATCATATATTTATTAAGGTATTCACTGACAGACCAACATCAGTGAATTAGATCAGGAACATAATATTTGAGAACATATTTGCATAATGATATTTCCTAGCACTATTTACAACTTCTTGCAACTACGCCATTACTAATATATTCTTAGGTCTTTATCCCATTTCAGACAAGGCTCTAACTCTTTAGATATCGCTGACTCTTATAACCTGATAACTCTTATCAGTGCCAACTCTTAGCATTTATAACTCTCAGCGTTGCTAATTCTTAGCACTGATCTAAACTCATTTAGACCAGATCTGAACTTTTTAATATCGTATAATGTCTAAAATGTTATAAGCATCTTACCATATATAAAATATAATTAGTAATTTAATGAAATGATAATACTAGTATAAATATTAAACAAATATTCATACATAAAGGGATGACACGTAAGCACAAATCCCAACACAAAAGGCCCAAAGAGACTCAGACTTTTTAACATCATTTTCTCTTACACATAACTAGTTAGGGTCAGGTTACCCATTAGGTTAAAATTTGGAACATAACATCTAGCATCATCCATAGGAAGCCAAGAAAAGCCTTACTTTTAGACGCTTCGCTAAGTTCAGCAAGCCAAGGGTTCATATAAGCCCTCTATCATGTCTAAAATGTCAAGAGAAATTGAAGCATTGACTAGAAATCCGCTTGTTGAAAGAATAGATAAAGATCTAGAAGAACCCATATAGAGGTTCCTCAAACAAATCCACATGAATACCTCAAGGTCTCCTTATGGATCGCTTGATGGAGATGCTCCAATTACCCAGAAGTAGTTTGACGAATTTACTAAAGAGTTATGCCATATGACTACCAATGTTACTAGAGGTCATAGAAAGATAGAGAAAGAGACCTATGGGCCAACTGAAGCTCCTTCTACCTGCTCTCACCCCGAACAAACCGGGAGCCACTACTCCTAAGAGCATAAGGAGAGTAGATAGGCCAGAAAGAGTAAACTTATTTCTCTCACCTATAGGGAGCTCCACTCCACTGAGGATAATAGATATGGAAATGTAAGAGATAAAGGATCGAAGCAACCTCTTATGAGTGAACTTCAAGACTCTCTCAACATTAAGACCTAAGCTCGTAAAGAGGCAGAGGACACCAAGGTAAGTACCATCATGCCAAGCTTTTAAGAAAGGTCAACAAGCTCTAATGAGACCTAGAAGACATTTTCTGAGCTAAGGATGTTATCACTAGCCTTATCCTAGTAGTGGAGGCTAGGTCTCTTTTTACAAAAGAGATCAAGAACGCGTGGTTACCTCTAAAGTTTAGGATGCCATAAATTGTAAGCTAGAAAGAAAGAACTGACCCAGCAGCTTACTTAGACCTCTACAGAGACCATATATTGATTTAAGGCGTAGAGGAAGATGCTTTATACTGCATATATTCCTACACTTTGTGCGGAATAATTCAAGGTTGGTTTCAAACCTTAGAGCTTGAGAACTTTATCTTTCAGTTCCATTATTCAAGTAATAGGCCCAAGGATCCTTCAACCTTGATGTATGTAAGGTAAGGAGAGTACGAGCCCCTTAAAGACTATGCAGAGATTCCACAAGAAGATTACTGACATGGGTATTTTCAGTACTAAGGAGACACTTATCAACTTCCAAAAGAACATAAAACTTGAGAAGCTGTGGTTTGCGTTTTGGGAGTTAAAGCTAAAAACCTATGGTAAGGCTTAAGCTAGAGCCCTAAAGTAGATCGAGATAGATGATAAGTCATTGATGAAGAGGTAAGAGGCAAGGTCGCAATCCTCTCTAAGGAAACTTGCTTGAAAGAGCCCTCAGCTCCCCTGAGGCTTCCTCTTTTGCCTCCTAAGCTTAGTTAGAAGAGCCCACAGCAGGCTATAGAGGTCTCCCAGTTCCAGTTATACAGGCCTCTTTCATAAGTCCGTAAACAATGCCTCATACACATCTTATGGAAATTACAGAATAATGCCTTGAACTATACAAGTTGAGATTAATACATATTTGTATAGTCCCTCTATCATTTATATCCTAGAAGAACAACGACATAGATCATAACAGTCAAGTCTCCATATGTTAATCTATGAACTTATCTCAAGATTCGTATTTTTATAAATGTTTTCCTGGGTTTTATGCTTGTAGCAATAAGACTTTCAAAAATACAATCTTAGAGCATCAGAATATACAACTCACCCATATGAGTTGTGGATCTCATAACTACACACACTAGACTTCGTGAGCATCGGACCATACTAAGCAACACTTAGCAGCAGACCATGAAAAGTCTCTAACATGTGTGGAACTTAAGTATAATGGATCACTCACAAGCCCACCGTGGTGCTCGGGTCAAAGTACCAAAAATACTAGTGAACTCGAGAAAATACTATATTGACGGCTTTATGGGATGTTTGTTGCAAGTCTTCATTAAGTCTGTTCAATACACAGTCCTTACTGAGACTATTAAGCTCATAGTCTGCTAAGATTAACCATCTAGACTATCCAGATATAGACATATATTGATCTATATATTCCGAGGTCTTTATTTTATTTTAGACAAGTTTCTAACTCTTTAGATTTTACTGACTCTTATAACCTGCTACTTTTAGTAGTGCTAACTTTCGGCATTTATAACTCTTAGTGTTACTAATTCTTAACACTGATCTAAACTTCTTTAGACAAGATTTGAACTCCTTTAAATTATACAATGTCTAAAACGTTACAAGTATCTTATTATATACATATATATATTTAATGTTAACGATTTTATTCAAAATATTTATAGTATTAATATTAAATAATTAATTTTCATACGATATTGGAATGGCACGTAAACACAATTTCTAACAAACTCTCACTTGTTTTAGTGCCATTAATGATGATTTCTCATACTTATCGACTCCAGATGTTTCTTAAATACCTTAGGAGTTAAGACTTGAGTGAGTCTGCTACGTTATTTATTAATTGTATCCTAGATACTATTACATCTCCAATAGCCAAGAAGTTTCTAATTATATGGTATTCAAAGTCTATATGATCAAACTTTTAGTGTTCCTTATAGTTTCTTGGCTAGAGTAATTGCCACGTTATTGTTGCATTTAGTAGGATAGGATCCACTGAGCTTGGAACTATATTAAACTCTGCAACTAACTTGATTATCCATAAAACTTCTTTTGTAGCCATCTCAAGCCATAACATATTTTGCCTCTAAGGTAGAATCAACTGTGGATATTTAAATTGCATTCTCAACTAACTGTTGTACCGTTGAGAATAAATACAAAATTAAATGTAGACTTTCTATCATCCGGATCAGACTAGAAGTCCAAGTTTGTGTATTCTCGTATATGTAACTTTCTCTGTGATTCAAAAACTTATCGTCTATACCTTTCAAGTATCTCACATATGTTTCATAACCATTTAATAATGGTCACTTGGATCAGACTGATATCGACTTGTAACACTTACAACCATCTTGATGCAAGTCTTGTACATAACATGACATACATTAAGCTACCTTTACCTGATCCAAATTGACAGGATCCGACCCGAGACCCTCTACTATAGATCTCAGCGGCCCTGCCGGGTACCCCGACGGAAGTTCCTCTGACCTAATGGGTAAGTTGAAAAATTCCGCGAGGCGAATCCCTTTGTAATTCTTGCTACTACTGAGAAGATCTTGTAATATACATGAAAATCACAATCTTAATTTTTTTTTTAAAAACGGACAGAGTTTCGCCTGTTTTTCGAAAAATCCATATAAAACCTGCAAAGAAATTCCACTTCTATTTCCAATACATCTCATTACTACTAATTCGGACCTCCGGTCCTTTTCAAATTAAATCCAACACAACTCAATTATTCATTTGAATCACCAAATAAGGATAATCATAAAAAGTAAAAACGATCATCATAAAATTAAAATCTCTTCTTCTCGGTTCAAAACATACATACAAATATACATGCCTATAACTATTATGCATAAAGTAAAGGGTGCTATTCAGCACATTTACATATACAAAAATGATCTTCGTATTTGGCCCACTACTCGGCAATAGGAGAATCAACAGCCTGCGTACTGAGACCTGCACCTGGGAAAGGGGTTTAGAAAACATAAAACACAAAACTGGTGAGCTAAAGAAGCTCAGTGAGTGCAAATAAAATTTCAATAAAATAACATCATGTATAGATAGCAAATTCTAAAGTTCATGCAGAAATCATGCTTCTAAACTGATGTAAAACTGTAAAACGGTTTCTAACATCACATGCTATTAAAATCTTGCCGAGCGGGTTTTATCTAGATCTTTAGAAAACTATATTCTGAATCTGTATAACATAATAACTGCTGGTGTGCATATAAATGCATAAATGCTATCGATAAATCGAAAACTAGTAAAATCTTCGCTCGGCCATTTTCTTTCTAAACTATACCAATGGTAACCCTAAAGCTCTATGCCCACGTAGCGACTCAACTAGCACCGCACACGTGAGTAGGTCATGGGGCACCTCAACTAGCAACACCCACAGTGACATCTCAAGACATCTCACTGGCTATGCAGCAGAATCCTAAATCGCTTGCATATAGCGAGACAATACTCCGTACACATAGAGCGACTTATATGACACGACATCTCGACTTTCTGGAGTTAGTGACATACCCCCAAGACCTGCCATGTGCACGGGATATACCGACCAGGTCTAATACAATCATCACCACTATAATCTGAGGGTACCAATGGCCTTGAAAACGAATGCAGAAATTTTAAAACTATTTCTCAATTCGAACATGTAAAGGCATGTCTATGAGCATATATCAAGATCATAAATCATGGTTATGCATCGAAAGCTTATAAAACATGCATATTCATTATGCAAAAACATAATAAACGAAAAGTAAAAGAAATGGCAAATTTCCACTCACAATCGCTCCACGCTCAATTTCGCTCCCGATTTCTACTCCCGTTATCGCTCTCGGTTATCTTCACTTACGCGCCATAAATGACATTTAGAACCAAATCGAATGCTAGAATCTCATTTAACTACTAAATGCCCTAATCGGTATACAAAGCCCGGATGTAAACTACTTCTCGAGTTTTATTTACGGAGCCATTTAATCTAATCTATCTCACCATCCAGTGCCCTGAAAATTATTGAACGCCTTATAATCTTGGTTGGACATAATTGCCCTTCACCTTTCCAAAATGGACAATTGTGTCCTATTATCTTCATTTTTTATTTTTCCATCAATATATACATTCAATTTACAATATGCACCATCTACACACAACAATTCATTCAAAACACCACTCAATCCCTAACTTCCCTAAAGTGGCAGAATTCCACCCTAGGTTCCAACACATTCCTTTTCTCAATTTCTTGTTCCAATTACAACAAAATCAAGCCAATTGCATTCTAAAGCCCTAATTACAACCAATTGAAATCTGTACAACAAAATCACCAAAAACCCTAATTCTTACCTTGCTAATTTCTTCAAATTGATGACTCCTTCAAGCTCCAAACTAGAATTCAACTCAATCTAAGCCAAGAATACACATAAGAACATCAATTTAAGAATTCTTGAAAGCTCACTTATCAAACTCATAAGACAATGCTTTTCTTACTTATTTTTCTTGAATTTCCACTAATTGAGGCTTCAATTGAGCTTAGGGATTGGTATGTAACCTTATTTTGGCTTGATTAAGCATGAAAAATCATGAAAAAAAACTTGAATAGTCACTGTAGCAGCACCCCCCTTTGAAGCTCGAATTTCTCTCTTTTTTTGTCTAAGTGTTGGTTTTGATCTCTCTTCAAATTTCTACACACTTCTAACATATATATAGTGCTCCCTCAATTGACCATTTTGCCCTTCAACTTACTTAAAATTACTAATTTGCCATTAGTTGAAAACTAATTATGTAATTAGTTCTTTTGTAACTATCTAGTTAGAATAGTCCAAAGAACTAACTAGAACTTCCAACTTGGCAATCTATGAGATTTCTTCTAATTGGTCCATTCTCTAATATATGGATTATATTTCTCAACAAAGGCTTGTTTCATACATCACCTTTAAATGGAAATTCATGTAGTAAATTAGGATTTCCTTTTCTAAGCCAATGGAGAAAAATTCCAAAAATATTCTAGGGTCGTCCGGCGCACCGATCGAGTGTGAAATTACCAAATTAGGTCTAATATCTCTCACGTGCATTATAAAGAAAATATTTCTAATATGGTTAAAATTGAGTAACCCTACGGTGTCTTATTTGCTCTATACTGAAATCTATGCGCCAATACTACTAATAGGGATTGGATATTACACAAATGGTATGTTAGACACTTGTTGTGTGATTTCTATAACCCAAACTAACGCAAGTATACGTTATCGTAACAAGTAATATATGATGAATAGAGTATCATTCCCACGAGGATTGTGTCATAAATTAATACTAAGTATTACGTTGTTGGTAACCTAACTTTATCTAGGCTAATCTAAAGGGTAGGATTTACTTTATCGTTAAGTTAAAGTTAATTTAATATAGGTTAATAAGTTAATTAAGGTTAGATTAAAGACTAAGATGTTTCATAACTTAATTGTTAAATTATCAATAAAGTAACCATGATTAAGAGTTAATCATTTGAGTGAGTTACTTTATTAATAAATCATTTCTGAACCTTATTGAGTGAGCTATGTTCGGAGTTATCCAAGATCCTGCTAACCAAAATGAGGACAACCAAAAAAGCATAACTTGCAACGCCAAAAAATCTCACTTTGCTTTTTCTTTTACCTTTTGTTCATATGTACTATGAACATCAGTAGAAAAAGCAGAGATTAATCATCTATGTTTTCTATAAAATTAAGTTTTGAAGATTAGTAACATGCAACATTAATCTAATGTAGTTTGCATATTTTATACAAAGCAAGAAGGCTTCACTAAAGTAATTTTCAAAAGAACGCCCCACTCTTTTTTTTTATCTAAATGCTTATGAAACACTTCACCTGCCCAATAGTCTCCACTATTCGTGCAATACCCAAGGCTCTGCACTAAATTGTGCGTCTATAACCTAAGACATTATAACATATATAAATGGTGGAATTTTCTTTACTATCTTCAACTTTCAAACTCAACGCGTATTTTCAAACTCAATGCGTATAGACTCGTAAGTCTCTCCTGAATCTTTAAAATAACAAATACCCAAATTTAAGAGAAGAGTAGTAACAAAAATTCTTTTTCTATGTAAGAATATGTGAAAAGAATTTTTCTTATTATGGTAAAGATTATAATTTAAATACCCCACCTCCTATATATATATATAGGAATCTCCTTTAAGTATTTAGAATTAGATTAAGATTAAAAATTAGGGCTTTAATAGGATTTGAGCTAGTAGAGAGACTGCAAAACTCATGGGCTTCCTAACTCTACCTTAAAAAGCCCAGTTATAGTTATCTCATAATCCACTAGTTCTTTTAAGTTAACTCCAAGTTATTTTATTAAAAGCCAATGGCTGTACTTTAATAACTCATATTATTAAGTAAAAATTAATTTAATTAAAACTCCTTTTAATTAAATTGAGCTTGATCTTTAGACCAACAATAACCACTTAATTAACCATCTAATTGATGTTCATAATTAAAGTTAGGCCATAAAACAATGTCTTGCCTCTTTAACTACTTATTTACTCTTAAGTTATTGAATGCTCTAATTATCACTTTTAATATGTTTATATTTGTAAATAAATTTGCAAATAAATATTATTATTTATTAAATAAATTGCAGCCACAAATTCAAAAGATCAAATGATGGAAACAACTTCGGTGGACATTATTTATTAAATTCCATCTTGTAAATATATGTTCCTACGACTCATGAAATTATATCTCCAAGATATTGATGTTTTGACCTTTCATATAGATCTCACAATATGATAACTCAAAAGATATAACGCATGAATGTAATTTTATTGTTTGCTCGGGATTATGATCAATCAAGCTTTTTAAAGCTTTTGTGAATTAAGATTTACTACATTTCATTTACCATATCAAATGCACAATAGTCCTGTTCACTGTAACATATACACTAGTTTTCCTACTCAAAGTCTTTACTACAATGATCAAGGTAAATCATCCACTATAAGAAACAAAAAATCTATAACCTTACATAATAAAATTCCATTTTTCATTAGTACTTGTGAGCATGATTTAATTTATAAAGAACTTGTGATCTATATCTTCTATATTAGCATCATATGCCTAATTCGTAGATCACATACTTTATAAATATGGGCTCATCATTGTATGCTTAATTTTATGTATGAATAAACTTTTATTAATCAAATAAAATGTTATTTTACATACTATAAGAGCATAAAATGACATTATATATCTAACATTGTACATATCAAGAAACTCTTATTTTTAGAAAAATATTGTAAGAGCTCATTCAAAATCAATTCCAAGTGGATAAATAATTATGGTTCACACACTTCAGTAGTTAATATGAATGTAGTACGAAAGACATAGAACAAGAGCTTACATTTCAAGGCACAAAACCTTATTTTTCCATGAAATAGTTGATTCATCAAAATTCAAGCATCAAACAGTTTTCCCAAACCATATCATTAACACAATCAGACTTTGGTGATTACACTCAATAAAATGAAATATTCAGTTCGAATCATGCTAATCTTAGAAAAATTCAACAATCTTAATAAACCTAAATGGAAACTAGAATTAGTAAAATTGGTAAAGAGAAAACTAAATGGAAATCAGTGAAATATTAAAAATTAGTAAACAAAGAAGGGAGAGAGATTGATATTAAAAGTAATAACAAGTTTAGCAGAAAATAAATTTACCTAAGAAATGAGAAACCAAGCTTCAACACTTCGAATCAACCCAAAGAAGACAGATCAATTTTTGAAACTTGATGATTGATTGTTGAGGTATCTAGTTAGATTCTCCAATCTAACACCACTTATGAATCAACTTACTCATAGTTTTGATACCAATTTGTTGCAAGTAATAAGCCCTAGCACTAATCCCAGTTAATAATTAGCATTAGCATTGATCTTATTCATTAGGTTTTTGTATACCTGATACCTTTTAGCCTAGTATTTAGTGCCATAATATCCTTATGCATTTTGTAGAAGACTTTTACTCATAAATAAAACAATAATAAATAAGGTCAACCATACAATAGAGAAAACAATCACACATATAAAGTACAAGAATATATGTGGTTCAGCACTAAATGCCTATGTCCACAATGGATCTTAGATCCTTGTTTCTTTCATTATGTTCTTTTATACACAAAGTACCTTTTATAAGAGAAACTCAAGAAATACCACATAGAAAAGCTCTTAAAGGATCTACTCAGTGCTTTCTTACGTTTATGCCCAGTGCTCAAGCATTCTATGGCACTCTTTTGCACTTATGCACAGTGCCAGAGCTGCCTTAACTCTATATTCTCTCTCTTGTTGATGTTTTGACAATTCTAATAAATTATAAAAGTTTATATAGGCTTTATACCCTAAAAATCCTATTCTTTGTTAGAATAAGAGTCCACATGACAAGGGAGTCCAAAACTAACTCAAACATGTAAAAATTATTAAAATTTTGATTTATTGAATTGCTATCGGTGCTGTTGAATGGTTAGTGCCACTATATTGGAAGTGTTATTCATAGTGCCTACACCTAGGCAGGTTTCCATTTGTTCTTCCATGCCTTTCCTCGCCTCTAACTTTCTATTTTTGTCATTTTCTTGTACGTTTAAATATTCCTTAGTTTACAACTAAAAATCAAACTCAACCTTGATTTTGAGTCACCAAAATTCTAACAATCCTTTCTTTGATTCAAAATCTCTCTCAAAGAAGCTTTCTAGATCATCCACCCTAATGCTCAATTAATTTAGCTTTGATTATCGTTAAGTCTATGCCCGACTTAACTTCTTTAAGGTTTGTGATTTTAGTCTCCAAAAATACAAATGTATCTCTCTTCAGGTAGCTATCA
This sequence comes from Ailanthus altissimus, assembly GCA_946807835.1. NCBI lineage: Eukaryota > Viridiplantae > Streptophyta > Magnoliopsida > Sapindales > Simaroubaceae > Ailanthus > Ailanthus altissimus. The sequence goes on from OX327683.1 coordinate 11,772,000, forward strand.
TATTATGATCTTTAGGGCCACTTAACACCATTAGATATATCAGACTATATTCTCATTTACCATACATTGTTTATCGACCCTTCTACTATGATGAGATAAACTCGAATATTATCCTTAGTATATATCCCCTTAACAACTCTATGTTGAGACCCTATAACATTCTTCCAAGCACATAGCCTCAACAATGCTTCTTACCCATAGACCGTTTAAATACTTCCATATTCTTTCTACAAAAGGCTTTAAAGGATTTTGCAACTCCAAGTTCTTTCCCTTATAGTCAAGCCATTACACTAAGAGGCTCTTAATTGTTTCTCTTATTCTTTGGGTAGTGTTCCTGTACCAAGTTGGACAGGATATGGAATATACGGGGGTTACCCAGCCCCTGCACATTCCAGCTTAAGGTTTTCATTGGTATCGGCAGCCTTACACCACGGCAGGAGCCGCCATTTGAGTTTGAGGAAAATAGGTCGATTCATGAAGACCCTTAGAGCTGAGTGAGATCTTCTTAGCATGGATGGGGATTCTTGGGTTGTTGCTCTGTTCCTTTCGTTTCAGATTAGTGGAAGAGATGTGTGGATTGAGGGGTTCTGAGGCTCTTTTTCCTCAGGGCTCAGAAATGACCCATGCGTCTTTGCATTCGTGGGAAGAGATGTGTGAACGTCTAAACTTTTTCTGTCTGAAGGACCTTCGAAGAAAGCCCACATAAATTCTACCCGAGTTAGCACAAGTCCCGCAAGATTCCTTATGCTCATTTGTCCTCGAACCTGCATAATTCCCGCAAGATTCCACAAAAGCATTCTCGTTGTCTACCACCGAAACTGCAAGGGATACGTAATACAGTTGGTCCATCATCGCATGTGGATGTTGGTCAGAAGTGCTCGAGTAGGCATGGGGGACATCATCCATGATGGGCGGCAGAAGCTCCTGGATAGTGGGCGACGGTAATGTCTGTTATGCTGGTGAACTCCACGTGCTTTCAAATATCCTTGGGGCTTTTGAATCTGAGTGGGGGACAGGAAGCAAGTCAATACCTGGAGCAATATTCAGTTTTATGGGAATGGTCTTGAAGCATTTTGAGGTCTCGGGTGCATGTGAAGCTTTATCATCTTCATCGAATTTTTTAATGCCAGCTGCTTGGATCCAAGAGTTGTATATTTGCTCGGCTTTGAGCTGCTCACAGCTTTATTCAGCTTCGTTTCCTCACCGTGTGTGTCTTCTTCTAATTTCTTTTTGTTGCTTAGCACATGCCTATCATCCCTTAGCTGTTTAACCTTGACTGCATATGAAGCTTCATCGGATGCTTCTTTTCCAATTAAGGTGTCAGTGGCGTGCTCTCCACTATTGATTAAAACAAGCTTGTTCCTTTCTTGTACAGAGTTATGGCAAGGCAACCAAATCATATGCCCATTCCCTTCCTCTATTTGTTTGATTATTTTACTAGAATTTGCATGATTATTCCTATGGATGTATTGGTCAGCACCTGTATCACATCCTCATTCTGTGTATGGCACATGCGGGACATTACCCATATGTAAGGCATTCCCCATACATACGCCTATGGAGGAATCTTTGGGATATTTAACTTCAATGGTAGTACGTTACTAACACTTGCATAAGTGTTCTTTTCACTGCTCGGCCACATAGGGAAGCTACCATTAGAGCACCAATCATTGGTCTGTATGCTTGTATCTGTAACGGTATTCTTTCTCAGCATAGGGCTACAATTTGAGTAAAAATTCTTAGCGTGAATGTTGCACATGCATCGGTTTTCTTTCTCATAATGGGGCATAATTTGGTTAGTACCTCAGCTTCCTCCAAGTTCTCCTTTGTCATCGGGTCATCCGCCGTGGTTTCTGCCCTCGCCAGAAGGATGTCATTCTCAGCTACCACTCCTACGAACACCTTTTTAGTTTCGAGAGAGCCAGTGCCCCCTATCCCTGTCCCTATAAATTGATCATCCCCCGTCATGATGTGGTCTTCTTTTGTAGTTGTTTGGGGATGGTCAGCTGAACTTAAGTTTTGTGTTACCTTTGGTTTGGGACGCTGCCCCTTATAGCTCACTGTTGCTTGGATGTGGTCTGAGTAATGGTAATTGCTCGATTTTTTCAAGATTGTTAGGAATGAATGAAGGCACTCTCGGTACCTATGGTCTAGGAAGCCGCAAAGTGTGCAAAACTCTGGCAACTTTTCAAATTTAAAATCTAACCAAACCAACTTTTTGCTTGATTCGAGTTTAAGAAAGATGCCTTTTTGAACTGGCTGATCAAGTCATAGTTTAATTCGGATTCGGATAAATCTTTCAGTGCAAGAACCAGAGTCATCGGAGTTCGCATCTAAGAACTTTCCAATTATGTTCCCAATTAATTCAGCTGTCTCAACATTCATATGAATTAGAGGTACGTTATAAAATTAGAACCAAAATGAGGCATGCTGGAATATAGGGTTTGCAGCTAAAGCTTCATCTGAAACAGGCTCTATGGCTATAAGAAATTTATTGAAGTTCCAGCGTTCAGACATTAGAACCCTTTTTCGGTCATCTTCCAACCCGAATTCACATAAGAAGTTATCACCACCTAACCATCGAAATCTCAAATATTTGGTAGGCTACCATAGAGCCCATATTATAGATTGGAAGGCTTCTCGTTGATAGTTTCTTCTGGTAAGGATTTTGACAAAGAGGCCAAATTTCGCTGTCGAGCGATGTCTTCTAATCACCAATTCTGGGAGCCCTGTGACCTTCTCATTGTGAGAGTTGTCAATTGAAAATGAGTTTCACAAGGCTCCAATGTCATCCATGAATTTGGAAAGAAGGTAGAGATTGTGAATGATAGTGTTCGTTAGACGAACAAGAGTCAGATCTCTAAGAGCCTAGAGAGAAAATAAACTGATAACATTGTTGGTAGATGACTTAGCAAAATTTTTAGTGATGTAAAAAGTATGTTAACTTAAAAAAAGTCAGAGAGATTTGAGATCCTTATTGTGTGGAACTCCTTAGGATATGTTTAATAAACAACAAACAATGTTCTGTTTCTGATCTCAGTTTACATTAAAAAATTGACAGAAATGGTATATTTGACCTACTCGATGCCGCTCATGGGTACTCTGAGAAATGCTTGAACTAGTTTGCTACAGTTCTTCCAGGATTAATTGGTGAAAGTGCAGACCTTGCATCTTCTAATAAAGTCCATCTCTATAACTATGGGGACTTCTGCCATCCCAGCTTGTCGTAGGGTCATAACATCCATTATGGAGTTCGTGAACACGTAATGGCAGGAATTTCCAGTGGCATTGCTCTGTATGGAAATGGTTTCATCCCATTTACAGCAACTTCCCCCGTATTCTCTGCTTACATGAAGAACTCAATTCGGCTTTCTGCTTTAAGCCACGCCAGAGTTATCTACATTTTGACTCATGACTTAAATGGTCTAGGTGAAGATGGCCCAACTCACCAGCCAGTCAAACAGCTCGCAGACCTAAGAGTAGTGCCACAAGTTCTAGTCTTTAGACCAGCAGATTGAAATGAAACTGCTGGTGCTTATATACTGGCTGTTGCTAATCATGATATGCCTAGTGTGACTGCATTATTAAGGCAAAAGGTTAGTGAAGAAACTTATTCCGTTTGTTTACTGAGAATTTCACAGAGAAAACCAACAAGAAAAATGAATAATCAATCGAGTTTATTTTTCTTTGGACTGATGATCAAAATACAATGAGAGGAGCTTTGATGCTCTTTTTATAACTACAAAACTCAGCTAATGAACACGCGTGGGGCTTGATCTATATTTTCAGCTATTTATCTAACAACTCTTAACTTATTTAGAACGGGAAAACATAATATTGTGAAAAATACAAAAACAAAAGCTTATTTATTCTACTCCTAAGAATACTGCCACATCAGCATACATAATAGCTTTTATGGACCAGCTACTATTTAGCACCACAACAATAGCTCAGCAACCTTTTAAGTATAGTTGAGACTGACTCTGTAGTAACTAAGCTCTCTACAGTTCTTTGTAGTAACTTAGGCTCTTTGCACTTCAATTCATTCAACAACTGCATGCACCATATATACTTTAATATTCTCTCTCAAGCTCAAAGTCAGAGGGAGACATTGAACTTGGATCTATGATAAGTAAACTTCTCAATGATTAAAGGTTGAACTTGGATCTATGATAAGTAAACTTCTTAATGATTAAAGGTTTTGTCAGTATATCAATAATTTAATCTTGTCTAGGTACATATATAACTTTCACTTGATGATTGACAATTTTTTCTCAAATAAAATGATGTATAACTTAATACGCTTAGTTTTAATACTAGATTCAGAGCTAGGGCCTGAGCACTTTGGTTATCACACCAAAGAACATGAATAATAGATGACACCATTTGTGATTCTACAAGTAATGAATTCAACCATAAGACATATCAATGCAAGTTGATGCCAAAGTCCTGTATTCTACTTCAATACTAGATCTAGAGACTATATTTTGCTTCTTAAAAGATCAAGAGATAAATCATCATCTAAGTCACTTATTGACCTTTTATCACTAAGATCATTGCTCTAGTCAACATCTGAAAACCCTGTAATTTAAAGATTTTCAATATTGACAAATTAAAGACCATATGTAATAGTGGCTTAAAGATTATTAACTTAGCTTGTGCACAAGAAAAGGTTAATTTTGTTTCTTGTTAATATAGTATATTGTAAAGCACTAATAGTGCTATTGTGCGAGGTAGGATCACCAAACAGATCAAAAGTTTCAGTAAGTAACTTTTGACCAAGAACTATAGGTGTATCACAATCTTTACAATCCTCCATACCGGCCTTCTCAAGTGAATCATATATATATATATATATATTGTTTAAGATAGATGTAGACTATATTTTGTAGGTTTAACTTCCATTCCAAGGATATAGTTGAAGTTGATTAGATCTTTTAGAGTAAAAGTTTACCAAAGTAGTGAATGAACTGTTCTAGTAAAGAGCTTTCATGTCCGGTGATTAGAATATCATCAACATATTCTAAAACCAATATCAACTTACTAGAAACTCCTTTAATGAAAAATGATGTATCTAATTTTGAGTTAGCAACCCCTTATTTAAGTAAAGCTATCTTTAGTTTGTCATACCATGCCCTTGGGGCCTATTTACAAAGATTTATGAAGCTTGAATACAAAGGAGGGATGATCAAGATCAACAAAACTAGCTCGTTACTTCATATAAATAGCTTCAGATAAAGTACCATTTAGAAAGGCATTATTCACATCAATCTACATTTAGAAAGACAATAATGTATAATTGCAAGACTCAATACTACCTTAACTATAGATTCTTTAACAACTAGATTGTATGTATCAAAATTGTCTACTCCCGGTGTTTGCAAAAAAACCCTTGTTAACCAACTTAGTCTTATACTTCGCTAATGTACCATTTGGATTATATAACTCTGTACGCCCATTTATTATCTATAACCTTTTGAGCTTCATTTTTTTTTTGTGACCAAGCCTAATGCTTCATTAAAGCTGAGTACTCTTCAATTATATCTTATTTTCATATTTTATTTTGTAATGCTTCACCAACTATTCTTGTTTCAGGGTGTGCATCTCTTAATAGATAGTGATAAAATTTTGGCTTTGAAATATTAGATTTAGACCTAGTTCTCATAGGATGGATAGATAGGACTTGAGTTGATTGTTGTATGATATGAGTAAATTAGACATATATTTAGACATCAAATTATCTTGTGAATTGTCCATTTTCAAGTAATTTCAGAACTATTTATATTTTGAATGTTGTTTTTACAATATTTTATCATGATAAGATGAGAAATGAAGACATTAGAGCAAATATATAAATTGCTATAGTAACTATAAATAGTAATAGTGATTTGCTATTGTGCCAACATCGAGGCATCCAAAATGAACGTTGAGGCACAAACTCCAATGTCTTCAGTGCCTTAGCATCCAAAATGAATGCACCAGCATTAAAGATTTGAAAGCTCCAGCGATGATGGAATGCCCTAGTGTTGAAGAATGAAAGTTTCAGCGTTGGGCCCATTATATAAATTTCCTGTTTCATCTCTAAACGAGGATTTTTTCCTCCAACCTAACCCTAACCCTAACCCATTTTCTCTCAATCCTAACACATTAATAACCCAAAGATCATCCCTATATTGTGCAATGACAATATTTGAATCTATTTTGGAGAGGGATTACACATTCAATAGCATATTGGCTAACCATTGAATGATTCAACCAAGGCCATGGATTGATTGGAGGCCACCTAAATTCGGATTGGATTGATTGTATCATGTTTTATTATTGTTATTTAGTCATTAAACTGTTATTGTGTTGATCTAATTTTATTATCTAGGATTATAGTTTTGAACTCAATATGTGTGCTTGATTTATTTAATCTTATTATTATGAACTCGGTTCATTATTCAATTTATTTGTTATTAACATTTTCAATATGCTAGGAATAGTGATTGGATGATTAAGAAACACTAGGATAAACTTGGAAAAAAGCATCTTAGTGTTAAGTCTAGGACAAATTGATACATGATTGTGGAGTAGTATTTACAAGTTTTGAATTAGGATAGGAATATACCTAATTGGCATGTATGATCAGTACAACTTGTTCGTAATGAATTTTGATTTATTCTAATTACCATATGAATATAGGTAATTAATAGATTGAGGTATAGTTGCTCGACCATTGAAAGAGTCTTGTAATGAGTTTTATATTGTGACCAATAATTATAACTGAGGGATTAATATTTAGGATAATCAATTCATAACTGAGGGATAACTATATTCCTATACATTATCTATTTAGTGATTGTACTTCATTGATTATACAATTAGAATTGATTAGTAGTGTTAATATTTAGTTTAATTAACAGATTAAAGATAATTATCTAGACAATATAAGAAGACGTAATTTTAGTATTTGGTTAAGAATACACATAAATTCCTCGTGGGAACAATACTCTACTCACACTTTATTACTTGTTCACAATAGCATGCACTTGTGCTTAATATAGAAATCACTTAATATTTTGTTTGTGTTTGAATTGCTAAGGTTGGTTGTTATGTTTGAGATTAAGTGTTTAGATTTGTAATTTCAGGTATGATTGTGTTATGTAGGTTAGAATTTGTAGTTATTTTGAGATGAATTGTAAAGATGATCTACTACTGGATTTAAAGCTGCTATAGGAGACGTTATAAATTTTGGATTAAACTCGAAAGAGAAGCAATAAGAGTAATCAAATGCAAATATATTTTCTTCTATATAAAGCAATTTTCAAAGAAGATGAGTATAAGGAAAACGAATTTTATTGAAATGAACATGTCTAGCAGTATAGACTTTACCAGAGGGATGTAAGCACTTATAACCCTTATGACTTGTACTATATCCCCACACTTTTCAATGTGAAATTTCAACTTATTTGATTAATAATGTCTAATAAAAAGGAAACAGGCACATCCAAGACATTAAGGAAGGAATAGTTAGTTTTTGACCAAAAAACTTTTTAAAAGGTGGCTTATTATTAAGAACTATTGTAAGAAGTCTATTCATTGGATAAGATGTTGTACTGAAAGCATCCCACTAGAAAGAAAGGGATATAAATGCTTGATCAAGTACGGTTAAGCCAATTTCAACTAGGTATTTATGTTTTCTCTCTATGACACTATTTTGATGATGAGTATGGGAACAATGATGTCTAAAATAAATGCCTTCTTGTATAAATGTTAAGCAAATGATCTAAACTTTCCTTCCCAATTAGACTAAAGTGTTTTAATGTTCCTTTCAAGTTGTTTATCTATGAGGTTCTTTAAGTTTTTGAATATTTTAAATGCTTTTGATTTGGCTTTCATTCAAAATATACAACTATATTTGTTATAATCATCCATAAAACTAAGATAATAATTGTAACCTTCTCTAGTTTCAATTGAAGAGGGACCCTAGACACTAGTGTAAAAAAATTCTAAAGGATTCTTTATTCTTATATTTGTACAAGCATAATGAAATCTGCTCATTTTTCTTATCTGGCATGAATTACAAAACTCAACTTTGAAAATTGTATTATTTTGAAGCATGGAATTACAAGAGTTGAAAGAAGATTTTAAAACAAAAAGACTTGGATGACCAAGCTATTAATTCTATAAATTATAACCAAATACATCATGATCTTTGAACTTTGACATAGAGACATTACAAGACATTAAGTTTAATGATTCAACAGTTTTTTAATTATAAATTGTTGAATCAATTGCATTAAATTGATTCTTATTCATGACAAAAAAAAGTACATTTAAAGGACACCAAAAGAATATAAATATGGGATGCATATCCTAAAATGACTCAGCAACAAAAGAATTTATAGTGTTTGAAGTTGTATTTAAAGTAGTTGAAAGAATTAGCTTATAAAACCCCTTGACATCAATACACTTGAGTAGCAAGATTCTCTTCTTGTTGCCCTTAACAAGATATATATGAGAGCAAAATTCAACAAAAACATCATTGTTAATGATCAACTTTGTTACACTGATTAAATATTTGGTAATCAAAGGAACATATAGCAAGTCTTTAAGAACTAAACCCTTTCCTAAATTTGATTTAAGCCAAGTATTACTGATAAATAAAATTTGCAGACCTACACCATTACCAATGATAAGTTTTTCATTACTTGAGTAACTAACTTTGTCAGCAAGGTTGCAAATATTGTTTGTTAAGTGATGTGTTGCTCTAGAATCCAAGTACCAGTTTTGATCAACAAAATTCTCCCAAGTTGTTTGATTTGCCATAAAGGTTATTCTATTTCTACCAGATTCTTGACTATTAGGTCATTGATTATTAAAGTTTTGATTATCAATATTGTTAGAAAGTTATTGTTATGACATTTATAACATAGCGGAATAAAAAAAAGTTCTTTAATATTTATTTTTATTAGATAAAAATACTTTTTATTTAAAGATCTTATGAATATATGAATTTAATGTTAAAATAAATAAAAAATTAACAAGAATATACCTTGAATCTACGTCGAGTTTTCTTCTACCAAAAGATTTCAAACCAAGCCTCTTATTCTACAGTGAGAGGAAGAGTGGGCTTCTAATTTTTTCTTCTCTAAAAAAAAATATGTATCCTGCGTTTTTTCACATATTTGTGTTATGTCCTATTTAGACTAATCTTCTCATTTTAAAATAATATTTTAATTAATAATATTTATTAATTAAATTATTATCTCTTAAAAGGAGACCTAACTCATGTAAACCATATAGAGTCTCACTTTTTGTGGTTAATGTATAATACCCAATATTTGAGTATTATTAGTCTTTTATAAAAGGAAAACACTAAAATTAAAAATAAAATCATTTTTATAATTTTTAAAATTATCTTTAAGATTTTATTTATTTAATTTCTTAAATTAAATATTTAATTATATTTGGATATGATATTATCTATATTAATTAATTCTTAATTGATTATTTTATCCAAATATAAAATATACATATTTGAAAATTATTTTTTGGACACAAACAATTTGTGTAATAACACAACCTTTTTTTATTATTCACTGTAACAATAAACGAGATGGTATTAGGGATCTATAGACCTATAATTTCAAGCTCTAATAAATTTTGAATAATTAATTAATTCAATTTATTAATTCCAGTATTATTCCACTAAAAACTAGAATTGCACTCTTGAAATTATAAATATAATTTACTCGAAAAATTTAGAATAGTCCATTGATTTAATCACTATATGCAATTCAACTCTCCACAGATGGTTTATTATTAAAGCTAGATTAATTATTATTTTACTCCTCTAATTATTTCTTTATCCTTAAGTACTATTAATTCACCAGTGAACAGTTAATTTGTAACATTATTATAAATTAAATGCTCTAACCATTTAGTTCTAGAATTAACCCTTATGAGAACTTTCTTTCTAACTTCTATTAGGAATGAATAGATTTCATATCTATAAATCATATTCCCAACCGTTTATGTCACTATACGCCACCAAAATACAAGTTTTTAGTCTGTTCTTTAGATAAACCATAACGAGTATTTTAAATGACATAATGACACAAACAGGAGTTTATGATCACTCAGGATTAAGGTCAATTTGCATATAATCATCAGTTGACGTTATTTGAATTCTTAACTAACAACGGTATTTTACATAAGAATTCAGACTACGTCTGGTCTAGTTCTATATAATCATATTATATATAGTGCCTCTACCATAATGTCACTATATTCGTGATCAGGATAAGATCACTACATTTTAAATATTTATAAACTGTACTAGTAATATTTAATTAAAGATCTCAAATTTTAATTAATTTATTACGGACTTTTCTATTTATTATCCATAACTTTAATCCTCTTGTAATAACAATTATATACCAAATTTATGATTACATAAATAAATAAGGGTTTTTATGATATTTATGTCATAAAATTATGAACACTCATCAAGTATAAAATTACAACTTTATTAATTTCATAAAAATAGTATAAGTACATACTTTTAGGGCATTATTCTTACCAAATAATCCCAGAACTAGATTGTTCTCTGGGGCTATATACTCTTTGTAATATCTATAATAGCACTTTAAAGTAGAATGCCTTTACCTTTCAAATATTTGAAAGATTAGCTTAGTAAAACTACTTCTGCCAAATTGAATAAATCTTCCACCACTTTAATTCTAATCTTGATTTCTTCCTTATCCCTATTGGTTTCCTCTTCCGAAATTAAAATTTCTAGAATTACTAAAGCCACTAATATTATAGTAACCTGTCTAATTATTTCTACTAAACCAATGTATCCCTTCTATCTCCATTAAACACTCATCTCTTCTGTCCTTTTTGAACAAAATTGGTTGCAAAACTACCTTGAGCCTAATTTGTTTTTTTAGAATTTTTCAAATTTTTTATTTCTTGAATTAAAAGTATACCATAAGCTTCATTTAAGCTAATTTTCTCGCAAACTTACTTGCGATTGAGACTACAACAAAGTCATATTCTAATCCTACACTAGTGATCAGATATTTAATGAAATCATCTTCTTCAATAGGACATCCAACAGTAGTTAGCTCATCAACTAGAATCTTCATTTTTTAGAAATAATCTAACACAAAAAAGAGCCTTTACTCACTATTGCTAATCTCCTTTTTAATTCAATAGATCTTGCTTTTGGCTCTGAACCAAATTTTTTCTCTACTTAAGCCACAATTCTCTTGAAGTTTGACTATCAATGACCAAACATAATATTGAATCATGGATAATAGAGAAAAACTAGCATAATAACAATTGATCCTGCCTAATCCACACTTCAAATGCAAGATTCTCTCTTAATTTTGTAGACTGACCTTGATCTAAGATTCTAATGAACTGATCTGAAGCTTTCTTGCTTCCATTGACAAAGCTTTGAAGCCTATTCCCTCTAATAGCAGTAAGAACTTGCAATTCACACCGATTTGGTGAGCTTGACTGTTGAAAGAAAGGTGTAGCTTGTATTAACTGTAGAGTTGATGTTTATGGAAGCATGGTTAGTGTTTTAGGTATTGGAGTTAGACATAATTAGGCTCTAATACTATGTAAAACTAAGTTTGTTTATTGAGAATTTTACCGAGAAAATCAAGAAGAAAAATGAATAACCAATATAATGAGAGGAGCTTTGAAGCTCTTTTTATAGCTCAATTAATACGTGGTACTTGATCCATATTTTCAGCTATTTAGCTACAACTCTAACTAATTTAGAGCGGGTAAACATAATATTGTGAAAAATATTAAAAAAAAACTGATTTATTCTGCTCCTAAGCATACTGCCCCATCAGCATACATAATAGCCTTTGTGGACCAGCTAGGCAGCTACTATTTAGCAGCTCAGCAACCTTTTAGTTTAGTTGAGACTGACTCTGCAGTAAGTAAGCTCTCCGCACTTCTCTGCAGTAACTTACGCTCTCTGCACTTCAATTCATTCAACAGCTCCCTGCACCATATATACTCTAATAAGGTTGCTGCAAATGTCGGAGAAACGTCAGCAAATGAAGTTGAAAGAGGTGCATGGGTACATTGTGAGTGATAATTCTGGTGAAAAAATGTCGGAGATAGTTAATTGGAACTGGAACGGAACTATCTCTTTGCGAGGGCACAGACAAAACTCCAAGGCAAGAAGGCCGAAGAGTGAGAGTGGTCTCACTTGTATGTTGGCGGCTTTTTGACAGGCAGTCAATGGAGTACAAGGAGAAGGTGTTGCCCTCAAGCATCACGAAACGTGTCAGCGTAGAGGCTGGTACGCAACTGGGTTGGAGGGTGTATGTGAGTGTGAAAGGTAAGGTGATTGGAATGGAAGAGTTTGGGGCTAGTGGAACTTATTTGGATACATTCAAGAAGTATGGTTTTACGGAAGAATTGGAACTAGAGTTGCAAGGTCATTGCTAAGTGAGCAAGAGTAGTACAATCTGTTTTGTTAATATATGAATGTGAAGAATGCCGAGATTTGAAGTAGAAACTACAGTAACTAGGTATCAGCAACCGGGTGTGGCAGTATAACAACCAGAAACAGCAAAATAGCAAGAAATAGTTGACCGAAACGGAGAACTGTGGAACGGGAAGCAGAATCTGACGAACAGTAAGTAGTAATGGTCTAGGCACGCGTTAGTACTGTTGTAAGGACCAAATTTCGCCTCGCTATGCTAGAGCAAATTAGATCGTCTAGCCGTTAGCCCAACCAAATTTTAGAAGGGTGTACTTACAAACATAGCGTTCAGATATTTTAGAACTGCAAGGTTTTATGCTTGTCTAATAGAAAAACTCAGTTGGAGAATAAGTTTCTGCAAGTGAATGAGATGTACAAACAGCTATTTTATAAACTACAAGAAACAAAATAATCCAAATGAAGGTTAAAGAAATGGCTATGGATTTCCTTGTTCGATATCTAATGTGAGGCTCAATTTTTAAAAAATATTTTTTTTAAAAGTTTTCACTCTTACATTTAGACCTGTTAGGTAGTCGAATGTCCATTAACTTAATCACTAACCAATGTTATTTATATTTGATGCTCATCATTTTAAATGACTTGATAACTCAGAGTATCATATATATACATATATATATATAATTAATTTAGTGGATTATATAACTCATTACATAGTAAATAATACTGTCACATATCGATGTTTAATAAATTTATAATATTTTTATAATTTTTGTATAATTTACAATGTGCAACAAAATATTGTCACATACTCATAAGCATATCATGCAGTGGTGAATTACATGACCAACTAAATCAATTATATTTATATATATATATATAAATAAGTGATCTTAAAATATCTTAAAATTTATAGTGTGAATTAAAAGGATAGCAAAGCTTAGTAACAACTATTTTGAATCGACCAACTTGAAATTGATTTATATATCTGCGATCGTTTTGTCAACCTTTCTTGTCGTCCATATTTTTTTCCAAATCACTCTTGTGAAAACCAAAAAACCTTCCCTCCGCTACAGATGATCAATAATATATATACTCTTTAGTCTTTTTAATCCATCATCATCAACAACAACAACCAAGTTCTATTTACATTTTAAAGAATACAAAGGAATGGTCAAAACGAAGAGAAAAGCCATTGCCATGTTCTTGGCGTTTGCATCGACGATGTTAAATGTTGTGCTGATAAGAAAAAGAATAGTAGCCAAGATTGAGAAAAAAGGAAAATCACTCCCAAAAAATCCCTAAACTTTCCCAAAGGTTTATAAAGCGCTACAAGTTGTCTTCAGACCTCTACAAGAGAGGAGGCTCCTCTCCTTGGGTCCTTTTATGTTTTTAGAGTCAATTGCCTTTGTTTAGGTGGTAGATCTTTTTTTACTATTTTTTTTTTTGCTTTTTTAGCTTATCCTTCGATGATGCTGCTGGTTTTTCAGTACTAGATGTGAATATATTTCGCCGGGGTTTGAGGGGTTGTGGCCAAGATGAGCAAATTTACGCTGCTCCGCCCCCCAGTGGCCATGTATCATCTTCTTCGCATTAGAAGCTGAAGTCTATCTCCGTTGTGTTAAGATCTGACTCCACTGGGCCGGTTCGTGACTTCCTTCCTGGCAGAGCTTGCTGGGTTTTGGTCCAAATGGTGCACTATCTCACTGCCTCTCCCCCAACGGCCTTGCAGTTCACCAGAATGTGCTATTGATGCTTATCTGTGCTTGTAATGGTCTTTGGGTCTCTATTGAAATTTGGGGACCGTCACCAAAAACTGCCATTTTCTCCTCCTTTGGCACCTTTATAGAACTCGCAACTGATGCAGTAGTTAAGTTCCTTCCAGCCACAAAACGATACAAACTGACTGGTGTAACCTGCGTCTATCATGATACTGTAATATTGTCACTGTATTGGTTTTGTTATCCTTATTGTTGGCTGTAGTGTTGAATTAGTTGTTTGAGTATTGATTATAGTAGAAGAAGGATACCAGAAATAATGCAGTAGTTTTGTCCCCTATGTTGGATTTGTTTTGTCCCAGCATAAAGGTAGCATTTTTTGCCTCCTTCTGTGTGTGGGTAGTGTGTTTATCCCCTATTACAAGGGCAATGCTTTTAGTCTCCTCTTATATAAGGGTAGGGTTTCCTTCTACGAAATGGTAGTTGTTCCCTTCTATGAGAGGGTAGTTATTTCCTCTTACAGAGAGTAGTTATTCTTTCTTATGTGAGGGTAGTTGATCCCTCCTATGCAAGGATAATCGTTCCTATTTGTGAGGGCTATTTGTTCTCTCTATAAGAGAGTAGTTGGTCTAGATGAGCCTTATTAGACCTATCTAATTTTTGTATAACATCTCAATAATCTTCTGATTTTTATATTAGGAGCTCTACTTTGTAATATTTCTAATTTATTAAATGATATTACATTTGAATGTTAAAAAAAATGATGTGCTGATAGAAAAGATGTCACCCTTTTAAACACTCGGTTTGGTCCCCTACGACATTAACATACATATTGTGTGTATCTTTTACTATATATATTTGGCATACGTAAGGTTAGGTAGTATTACATACACTGCAAAAATAACTTACATTATAATTGTATTGAACTCTACTACTTTATTGGAGATTTGGTGATTCAACAATTTTGTTTTGACAAGAATTGAGAAGAATATAAAAAAAAAAGAGTCACAATAAGTATAGAAACGTGTGGGACACGCATGAGGAAGTCTAGGACGTGTGGAACACGAAGAGGGAAGTGAAACGAGACTCAAAGACACGAAAGAAGAAAAGAGAAAGCGCAAAGCTGATAAAGGGTTGAGCGTCGCAGCGCCCAAATTAAAAAACTGGCAAAAAAGTTAGAGTTCAAAGATAAACTTAATCAGAGTTTAAGGTTGAACTTAATTAGAGTTCTTCGCTTTAACCTAATCTTACAAGGCGAAGGGCGATTCCTCTAACAGTTTTTATTTTATTTCGATATGTGTAAGTTATAATTACAAGATTCTAGTGGAATCATTTGCAATTTGCCTCTTTCACCGTATCCCAAATATGTTTCTAATTTTGAAATTTGAACTTTCATTATAGGTATGAAATGAGAGTATATTTTTATTGTAAAGTCAAAGTAGATTAAATGTTTTATGAACATAATTTTTATAGTAAATGAATTTAATTTTGTATTTTTATACATAATTGTCAAAATAAAATTAGTTTAGCTTTGAAATTAAAATTACAAATTTTTATTTAATATTATAGCTGTTGTACTTCAAAAATTAAAAGAAAAAAAAACATAATAATTCTAAACTAATCCCCTAGAGACGCTAATCACAAATTTAAGTTTGTCATTTCTTTACTATTGTTTTCTTAAGTACTGTTTTTATTTCATCTTAATGATGACTATGTCCTCCTGGAAAAAAAAGGTTCAATGCCATGACTTACCTCTAGGATTCAATGTGTGCACTCGTAAATATAAAATATTAAAATAATTATGGAAAATGAGAGGACCATCTCTCATTTTAAAATTTCACGGTGGCCACCTTCGTATATTACAAATTATTATGTCTATCCATTACACTTGACCATTAAATTAAATTAACAATAATATTATGCTTATATAATTGAATTACAAAGTTTTTATTTATTTTATTTAGCATTTGTTATACTAATTATTGATTTGTATTTTATAATTATCAGATTAATCAAAAATAAAAAGTTAACAATTATTCAACAAATAATAATCATTAATTAACAATATATCAATTAAAATATAAAATATATTATAACTATGTAAATATAACACTATTTTTAAACTTGAAATTTATAACAAATAATAAATAATTGATGCATCCTATGATTCCCTGTTTTATTTGATTTACTGTTTTCTTCTTTATCGTTTTTTACATTTTGTTGTCCTGGACTTAAAGAAATTCCTGATTTGTCTTGGTTAAAATTTTACTTGTTTTAGCTATTTTGTTAATTTTTCTTAGTTACATTTACAATCATTGGTTCAAGATTATGAGTAATATAAATAGCGATCAGGCAGATTAGAGTTATTCAATTTATTAATTTTTTTTCATTTATAAAAAAGAATGCTATATTAGTGGAAGTTATTTTGGTTGCCGTCATTGTAGGTTTTTTATTTTTGCGATTCCTCTTGGTAAGTTTGTGCTTCCATTGTCTTTTTTTTTTCTAAAGTTTTTTCTTCAATATTCTTGTATTTGGGGGAGGGGGGTTTATATTATTTCGATGTTGCTTTTGTTTTTTTGGATGACTTTGTAGTCTTTTAGGCTATTTCTTGGGTTTCTGCCACTGTTTCTTAGCTTTGGTTTTCTCAGCGTATTTGTTTTAATATTTATTGTCCGCTTTCACTATTTTTTAGGTGAGGTTGGTTTGTTTTTATCCTTATCTTATAGTGTCTATAGTTTTTAGGAAATATTTTTGTGCTTCAATGGCATTTAGAGACAATTTAGGTTTTTCAACTATGAACATAGCTGATGAGGAAGAGGAACTGACCCTAGAGGTCCCATTGGTCAGGAGGGGTAGCGGGGCCAGAACTAGTAGAGGGGCATCCACCTCAGTAGGTGATGCACATTCTTTGTCAGGAGTGGTCATTAGTAAGGCCGAGCCGATCTCTAGTATTACGGAGAGAGAGGGTAACAACCTAGAGGACCCTAAAGGGGCCGATAATGTAGAGGTCGTAGGGTTCGAGCTGGACATTAGATACCGTACATCTTACTTGAATAAGGCCGATGTGGACCTCATTAGGCACTCTTATGACATTCCTAAGTCAGTCACCCTTATGCTACCCATGAAGGAAGAGTACCCGAACATACCAATGGTGAAGTGGCCATCCATGTGGAGTTCTTGAGGTTCAGCCTCAGGCTTCCCATGTAGCATTATTTCGCTAAGATGCTAGCCTGCCTAAGAATAACTCTGTCCCAGCTAGGGCCCAATTCCTAGAGAGTATTAACTGGTCTATACGCCATGTGAAAAAGTGCAGGGCAATTTCCTCCCTATTTTTAGAAACTATGCTACCACCACTTTAGAAGTAATGTTGGGAGCTAAAGGGGCTTCTACTACCTCTTCTTCTATGGCCCCTAAAATTCAGTCCTTGGTCAATCTACCTCTATGAAAGACTGAAAGGGGGAGTGGTTCTTCGCTGAAGGAGAGTAGGGTCAGAGGGTCCTTAAGAAGGTGGGGAGAATGGGTCGTCCTTGCTGGTTTTTCTGTTGATGTAAGTCCTTATTTTTTTGTACTTTTGAGATTTCTTCTTGTTACCCTGTACAGCTCGGCTGACATCTCTGACTTTTTCACAGTGACCTAGGCTACTGATGTGGAGGTGTCCAAGCAAACCTTTAATTGGATAACCACTTCACTTCAATATACCTGCCATGTTCAAAAGTTACTGTCACCAGCCAACCTTGTTGGATTGGGCCTGGTCACTTCTATGTCATCCCTGCCCTATATTCAAAGTAAGTTCTTGTTTCCTTACCTTGGACCAATCTTTCTTTAGTACGTCTTGAGCTTACACTATATGCACTATGTAGGGATGTCTGAACAAGGCGACAGTGGGAGGAGAAAAATGAGTCGAATAGAAGGTTCCTCTTCTTCAGGTGGTCGGGGTTCTTTGAACCCTGACAGCGTTATGGGATGTTGTTCAACTTTGGATTAGGAGGAAGCCAAGCAATGAGGTTATCCCAAGGAAGGGGGTCATTTGGTTATGCTACTGGCACGGAGGGAGGGGCGTGAAGAAAGAACCACACGGAGTCCAACTATCCGAGATGGGGGACAAGGTTAGATTAGCTCTTTGGGAGAGGACAAGCCTCTACCCAAACTCCTCCTCGACCATAAGACACCCTTACCCGCTAATGCGATATTTCTATATCTTAAAATTAAGTGCAAGTATACACTATCGTATGCAAGTAATAAAGGAACTTAATAAGTCGGATGTCGAATCCACAAGGATAATTTATACATTTTAACAAGGTACTAAAATTATGTCTTTCTAATAATTATTTAGAAAAATAAAAATCTAAGAATAAATGTAGAAAATATAAAAGCAAACACACAATGAAAAAGTGAATTAGGTGATAGCAATAGAGAGAAAATTTAGGATTAATACTATCTAAGTTTATTAAATATTCAAAAGATATAGCAATTAAGCATACATATTGAGTTCAAGTATTAACTCTAAAAATAGGTTTAGTTCATGGCTACAAGAGAACAACGGTAAAAATAATAATAAATCATGATACAATCAATAGCAAATCGATATAGACATCGAATTGCTCTTAATTGCGCTGTCTAAGATGCTCTTGATGCTAAAGAAAGCCTTGAATCTCTCTCTAAGGTTGTTTCAATTAAACTCCTATTACTATATAACACTTGTACTATGTATTCTTGGTGTTCTTGAATTGCTCTAGGGTGATTTTTAAAGTCTGGGGTCGAGGGGCCGTTTATAGGGTTTGATATGAGTTTGAAAATCTCAATTCTCGTCGGACTAGGACTGGCACTACCATTGGAGCACTGCGTTCTATCGCTGGGGCGATCGGTATAAACGGCCTCATTGCTAGAGCGGTGAGTTGTTAGCATTGGAGCGCTGGCCCATCGCTAGCGCGATGAAGAGATGACGCTGGAGCGCTAGAAGTGATTTAACAGGTCTAATTTTCTTATTTCGATTACTATTCTAAAGTTGGGGTGAAAATTCCTCGTGGCGTTGGGGCGGTGGACTTATATTTGGAAAACGTCTTTAAATTTCATTCAAGTCCCCATAAATAACAATAAAGCACATAAATAGCCACCTATTCTCATAAAATAATAAAATATCAAAAATAAAAACATGAGAAATTATATGACAAATTTGTCCTTATCAAATTCTCTCAAACTTAAACACTTGCTTGTTCTCAAACAATAAAACAAAACTAAGAGAGAAACAAAGGGTTATACTTGACTCATTTAAGAAATAAATAAAACAAAACCAAATATGCTAGACTAGTAAGATGATCAAAATCATTGTCTCAAAGGCTGACGAAATGGTACAAATCCTTAATGTAGATAAATAGCTATTAACAATCCTAATTATCTTTATTTAATCCATCATTCTTCCTCATAAACATTTACCATGTGTGTGCAAGCAGCAATAATGGTTAAAACCATCCTTTGATTTACTTTATCCTTTAGTTTGTACAAAAAAAGGTGATGTCTCGGCATTTAATTTGTATAATGACACTTCCATAAGCTTGTTGTTACTACCAATCTCTACTAATGTAGAAAATCACATGTCTAAGGATCTATTTAGAACTTTACTTAACTTATAACGTAAGGCTAAGGTCAAGGTGAGATAAAAGGATAAAAAATTTAGGTTCAAGTCACACCATGAATGCTTAGACCTTTGCCTAAAAACCTCTTGATATTTATTTTTCTTGTATTATCTATTCCCTCAAACTTATTGTGCTTCTCATCCTCCTTTTCAATCTTTATTTTTCAAAGAATTTCTTTTTTTTCTTAAGCTGCAGGTATTTTATTTTACTTGATTTTTTTTTAATACCCCCAAACTTAGATTGACAAATACCACCCAAATTTATTTTTCTTATATCACCATAACCTTTTCCTTTCAAGAGTATTTATAAGCAAATGTAGGGTTTATGGTGTTACGAGTAAATTTTTGGATAAGTAAACTTTAAGTCTTGGGCCTGTAATGTGGTTAAACCAAAGAATGGGTAATTAGACTCAAAATAGGGTACTAGGGATAAATATACAATAAAAGGTATACTAGAAAGGCTCAATCGGTCCAAGGATGGCCTAATGTCATTTCTCTATTCATGTATTTTCTAGGATTTCGCCTCAAGTGGTAATTAAAGACAAGTTCTAAAGTATCGGTCTTCAGGACTTGAGTGTACTCTTTAAAGCATAAGTATCTTTAAGTAATAGTTATAACTATTTATGCTTTAATAAGTACTAAAAAAGAATGGTGATTATAAATAAGGTCGAACTTATTCCTAAACTTAGATAATTAAAATTATCTCAAGTATTTATCATACCCTATGGATTTGTAAAAATAATTTCAGTCATGTATTCTTTTTATTCTTATCATAAACAAATAATCTTCTTAACAAGACCAAATAAAAACTAATTAACCCAAAAAAAAACTAAGTAACTAAAATAAAAAACCCACAAGAACAACCACTCAAATCATGCAGCAAAATGAACACAAAAAGTGTTTCCCACCCCAAAACTTAATTTAGACCATGTCTCTATGTCAAAAAATAAAGAAGTGAAAGTAAGAGACTTCCTTGTTCATATTTCACTACAGCACTGACTTTTCATCGCTGGAGCGATGTTCTGGCGCTTATGCAATAATCGTCTGTTGCTGAAATGTTGAAGGCTTATTGTGGGATGCTTATTGGAATTCCTACTGGTGGGCTAGAATATTTACCGCAGAGGCAGTATGGACTCGAATTTCCTATCGCTGCAGCATTGAACTTTGTCGTTGCAACGCTGATCCCTTATCTTTGTTTTAAGCTAAAAAATAATCATAATAATACTTACCTTCGATTTCCTCCCAAGTAGTGCTTGATTTAACGTCCTCGGCTTGACGGAGCTTTCTATTCTCTTATGGTGGGTCGAAGATGCTGATGGAAGCATTTGTGTAAGTGATTCTGCTGGCTTTTTTCTTTTTCGGCTTTAATATTTTTGCAATTAAACCTCGGGCAGTATCTTTTGCTGAATTTGCCATATGTTTCTCCGAAAAGACTTTAATCTTAGACCAGCGAAATGGTTCTTCCTTTTCTTTCTCTCTGCTTGCTTCGTCGTAATACTGCTCTTTCTTCTTCTCTCTTGCCTTCTTATGCTTTAATGCCTTTTTTCGAATGTGAGGATCCAATGTCTCCATATCTTTGATTTTCTTTACACTTGGGTACTCCACATTAATGCAAAAATAGTCTTCATTTTCAGCTGGTAATTTGATCTCCTTGAAAATCCTAAAAGTGACTGTGTCATCTTATACCCTCATGGTCAACTCTCATTTTTGTACATCAATGATTGTTCTTCCAGTAGCTAGTAAAGGTCTTCCAATGATGATAGAAATCTCATTTCTTCCATATACAGAACAATGAAATCGACATAGAAGATGAATTTATCGACTTTAACCAACACATCTTCAATGAATCCCTTGGGATACGTGAGAGAATGATCTACCAGCTAAAGTGTGATATTTGTTGGTTTGGCTTCTCTTAGTCTTAATTTTTTATACACAGACAATGGCATAAGATTAATGCTAGCTCCCAAATCACAAAGTACCTTCCCAAAATCATAATTTTCATTTGAGCATGGTATGGTGAATCTCCTAGGATCTTTTAGCTTTGGAGGTAGTTTCTTAAGAAGAATGGCGCTACACTCCTCCGTCAAGGCCACAGTCTTGAAGTCATCTATTTTTCTCTTCTTTGATAGAATGTCCTTCATGAATCTCACATAGCTCGACATTTTCTCCAGTGCATATGTAAAAGAAAGATTAATATGAAATTTCTTAAAAATATCAAAAAAATTAGAAAACTGCTAATCTAATTTCTTCTTTTGTAACCTCTGACGAAATGGTGGTGGTAGAGTGAATGAGTGTGTAAGTTGCTTCTGTGGGTTACTGCTGATATCTTTTACTGTATTTCCACTTTTCTATTCTTGTACTTGAATACCAGTTTCTATGTTTTTTTTCATTTTAACACTTTTCTGTTGACTTTTTAGTTGCTGTAATCTCTGAGGAAATGATATAGGTGGTCTATATAGTTGTACATCATCCTGCTGGACCACCGTTTCCTTTTCCTTCTCCTTTGTCTCTGAAAGCTGTGGTTGAGGTATATTGTCATGTAAGATTTTACCACTTCTTAGGGAGATGGCTTGGCACTGCTCTACATTTCATTTTGGATTAACTTCGGTGTTGCTTGGTAGAGTTCCTTGAGGTCAATTGGTCATTACTGGAGCAAGTTGTCCTACTTGATTCTCCAAAGCTCTAAATGAAGCTACTTGACTTTGAAGGAGTGCATCTGTTTTCTTCATAAATTGTAAGAGCATGTCTTCAATGTCTGGTTTTGTCTTTTGCTAGATTTGCTGTTGGAAGCCATGAGGAGCTTTGAAATGTTGTCCTTGATTATTGTTACTTCATGAAAAGTTGGGGTGATTTCTCCATCTAGGATTGTAAAAATTTGAGTTAGGATTATTGCAGTTGAAGTCCCTTACATATTGAGCAGTCTCCATGCATTGTCCATTAGCATAATTGCTTCCACAAAAATCAAAAGTGATGGATTGACTCTTGATAGCATTAACTCCCAAGTTGCTTAATTGTTTGGTCAAATAGTTGACTTAGGCAGATAATGTGGTCAAAGTGTCTACTTCGTGTAATCTAGAGATCTTTCTTGTGGCTGATCTTTCGGTAGGCCATTGATAGGCATTGGACACCATCTCATCTAATAGATCATATGCTTCATCATTGGATTTGTTCATGTGCGCTCCTCCAGCTGCAGCATCTACTATCGTTCTAAATTTACCAGCTAATCCATTGTAGAATGTTTGTACAAGTAACCACTTCGAAACTCTATGATGAGGACATTTTTATTGCATATCTTTGTATCTCTCTCATGCCTCATAAAGAGATTCTCCATCTAGTTGTAGGAATGATGTGATGTCGTTCCTCATCTTGGCAGTCTTAGCAAGTAGAAAGAATTTGGTGAGGAACGTTTGTGCAAGATCATCCCATGTAGCTATGGATCCAGATGGAAGTAATAGTAGCCAGCTCTTTACTTTGTCTCTTAAGGAAAAAGGAAACAATCTTAGTCGAATTGTATCATCAGATATCCCATTGTACTTGAAAGTGACACATATCTCTAAGAAGTTGATGATGTGCATGTTTGGATCGTCATTGGGCAATCCACTAGATTGTACCAAATCCTTAAGCATTTGAATCATGCTTTGCTTGATCTCGAAGTTGTTAGCTTGAACAGTTGGTCTTTGAATGCTTGGATGATTCCATTGACTAGGGGAACAACATATTCCCTTAGTGGTCTTGCTTTATTGTCAGGTGCAATTGGTACTTAGTCTTTCATAGTGTTAACGTGATTTTGCTCTCTTTTAATTCTTCTTAAAGATCTTTTAATTTTTAGATCAAATGTAATCAAGTCTTCACTTTTCGATTTTCGCATGTACCTCAGAAGAAAGTAAGTAAAACTAAATTAAAAAAATAATTAAAACAAATCTGAAGTAAAAGCTAGAAAGATTGGTATTAATATTGGCGAAAAAGTAGTTAATTATCCCCGACAACGGCACCAAAAGCTTGATGCGATATTTTTATATCTTAGAATTAAGTGTAAGAATACATTATCATATGCAAGTAATAAAGGGACTTAATAAATCGGATGACGAACCCGTAGAGATAATTTCTACGTTTTAACCAAATATTAAAATTATGTCTTTCTAATAATTATTCAGAAAATAAAAATCTAAGAATAAATGCAGAAAATATAAAAGCAAAAAAACAATGCAGAGAGAATCAGGTGATAGCAATAGAGAGAAAACCTAGGATTAATACTATCCCTCAATATGATTTCTAATGATTAATTTCTAATATTTAACTTTCTTAGTCTTTGTTATTGACCAAGACACTAATGTATTCGTAAGCCTCTTCCAAGGTCATGCAAGTATACCTTAATTTACCAAATACCTATATTCCTATTGTACTTGTAATAAATTAAGATTCATTAAGATTAGGTCTTATTGATCATACATGCCAATTAGGTATATTCCCATCCTAAATTGAAACTTGTATATTCAACATTGATTGTTACTCTATAATCATGCATCAAACTACCTAGGCCTAAATATCATGATTCCTCTTTCGAGTTTATCAACAATATTACCAATTCAATCACCACCATATATTGACCAGATATATTGAAGTATTAAGATGAAGTAATTTAAATAACAAATATATAAGTTTATTAAATATTCAAAAGATATGGCAATCAAGCACACATATTAAGTTCAAGTATTAACTATAGAAAATAAGTTTAGTTCATGGCTACAAGAGAACAGCGGTAAAAATAATAATAAATCATGATACAATCAATAGTAAACCGGTATAGACATCGAATTACTCTTAATTGCACTGCCTAAGATACTCTTGATGCTGAAGAGCACCTTGAATCTCTCTCTAAGGTTGCTTCAATTAAACTCTTATTACTCTCTAACACTTGTACTATATATTCTTGGTATTCTTGAATTGCTTTAGGGTAGTTTTTAAAATCTAGGGTCGAGGGGCCTTTTATAAGGATTGATATGAGCTTGCAAATCTCAATTCTTGTCAGACTAAGACTCGTACTACTGTTAGAGCACTCCGTTCTATCGCTGGGACGATAGGTATATACGACCTCACTGCTAGAGCAATGAGTTGTTAAAGTTGGAGCGCTAGCCCGTCGCTAGCGCGATGAAGAGATGGCGCTAGAGCGCCAAAAGCAATTTAACAGGTCCAATTTTCTTATTTCGATCACCTTTCCAGAGCTGGGGCAGAAAATCCTCGTGGAGCTTGAGCGGTGGACTTATATTTGGAAATTTTTTTTAAATTTCATTGAAGTCCATACAAATAACGATAAAGCACATAAATAGCCATAAATTCTTATAAAACTAAAAAATATCAAAAATAAAAATATGAGAAGGGAGAGGTCATCTATTCTCAAGGCAGGGGGCAGGGTTCATCGACTCGTTCCCTCAACATAAATAACTTCAGTTGGGCAAGCCATGGCAGTGCCTAGCTCAATGAGGCAGGAGAGGCCGCTATCCAGCGAAGGTTATCCCTCTCATGTGTCCACTTTCGTATTGGTCCCAAAAGTAAATGAGGACCTAGAGAGGTACGTGACCCTAGTTTGAGCTGGTCAAGTATCTTCTCTGGACCCTGTCACAGGGTTCATTGTTATAATAGGGTTTACTTTAGATGTAAGTACTTCATGCCTTCTTCTTGTTCCGTTCATCTTGTTTACACACTCACCTGTTTTGACTCTTTTTATACTTCGTGCAGTTTATGTTCCTTCCTTCTTTGTTTCGGGCTGAGATTCGCAATATGGCAACTCGAGCTAAAATGATTAAGGATGATTTTGCTGGGTCTCGGGCCGAGACCCAGTGGGCAAAGAAGATTGTCGAGCAAGAGAAGAGAATGACGGATGAGGCAGGGACCAAGCTAAATGAGATGATGACCACCCGTACTGAGGCAAAGAGCAAGTTGTCAAAGCTTGACCATCAGAAGAGGCTGGTTGAGTAGAAGATGACCAACACTCTGGCCGTGGTGGGGAACTGCATTGCCGAGCTTATGCGACAAAGTGAGAAAATGGAGACACAACTTGTGGTGGCTCTGCGAAAGAGGGAGTTGATCGAGTAGAGGAGGAATTCCTTGGCGGCTGAACTTGAGCAACAAAAGAATATTTGGTCTGCCTATTATGATGAAGGCTTCTACCGAGGAGTGACGAAGGGGTTCCTGAGGTCAATCAACCTTTTCAAAGAAAACTACTTAAAAATTGACCTCCAGTGGTTGTGGATCATGGCCACTGAGGGCTCATACCATGAAGAGGAGACCTCTGGAGCTCAAGACACTGAAGAGGCATCAGTGCCTTTTGACACTAGTGTTGATGAAGTCACTCTGGGTGAGGCAACTGTTGCTACTGCTGGTGCTGGTGATGTTGCTGTTGCAGGCTCTAGCAAAGCCGCTCCTACTATTGATCAACGCCGAGCTACTACCGCTCAGTCTCTCGGGCCAGCTGAAACTCTAACTTGTCCTTCTGCCCTGCTAATCCTCCAGTTGACGCCAGTCTCAAGGCGGTACCCATTATAGACTTAGAGGTGCCTATGACGGCCCTAGCCACCTGAGGTTACAAGCTTCTCTTTATCCTTCTCATCTTTATCCTATATTTTCTCTTCTTTCTCTTTCATCTTCTCCTATTTCTCTTTTTTGTAATGTTTAGAAATTTTTGTTAGGTCTGGAACTTCTTGTAACACTCTTTGTGAATGAATACAAATTCGGTTTGCTCTAGTATTCCTTGCTCCGCTTTATTCCTTTTCTAACTCTTTGTAGTGCACCCGTTTGCTCATGTCAGTGGAAGCATAATTACAAAACCGAGCCACATTTTGAATTTGTAACATGCAACTCAGCTACATATAGTAACTGTAACCTGCAAATGAGCATGTTTAACATAACAGAGCTGATAATAAAATTTGTAACAAGAAAAGCTAACCATACTATTGAACCGTCTACAATAATCAAATAATAGCAGTGATTGTTGAACACCTTAGTGAGCTTCGACTATAGACGAGCAGTTCTTCCCCTGCCCTAAGGCATTTAAGCTTAATTGTTTGAGTACCAATGGTAACTTTGCGAATTTAATCTTGATTAAAAATAGAGATCCGCTTGGCATGCTTTATGGGGATAACTAGCTTGGTGAGCTGTTGTGACTGAAGTTGTTAATCATAAGTTCTACGAAATAATTGGATTAGTACTGATAAAGATATCTTAGTCAGAGCTATCTGAGGTGCTCAGTTGGCTCGGTTGTAGAAATATGCCACCAAATATTATTTTTTAGTTCAATGGCCACTTAATCAATTTTGGGAGCACTTGTGAAGTCCTTAACATATCTAAACATTATTTTAAATAATTGATTAACAAAATAGTGAAGCAAAAATATGCATGGTGAGAAGGATTAGAAACGAATTTGATTTTTGAGAGTTTTTCTTTGAAAAAAGGGTTATGAGAAAAAACTAAAGAGAAAGAAAAATAATTTTCTCTTATTTTTCTTTCAAGAAACAAAACTCTTATTGCTAGATATTGAATTGCTACTATTCTAGCTTCACAATCCCACCGGATTATTGTGAACTATAATTGAATAATATTGCACCTCAAAGTTGAAGTTAGGAAGAATCCGAAATTAAAATCTTCATTGAAGGTCATCAAATGTAGGTTTCTATAATCTTAAATTGTTAATGATTTGAGTTACATATGTATTGTTAGGAGTGGATTTATCTAGGGTGTTTGCATGTGGGGTATGTGTTTAACAACAAAATATATATATCTCATACATATATAAATACAGCGAAAGCATAAAACTTTGTTGTAAACACAATTATTACATATTAATCAAATTAATAAAAATAAAATTGAGAAATAACCCTTGAAGCCCTTGGAGCGATATTGTTGAAGTCTACCGAAATGCAATCTTTGATCAATTCTAGTAATAAAAAATGGTGGATTTGATTATCTAAAATAACAGTATTTGATCTAGCAAAAGTTTAACAACTTTAGCTTATGTTCTTGATTTTTTCTTTTGATTAACACTTAATCAATTAATCAAAAACCTATTTTGCTAAATTGGTTTTAATGCCGTATAAAAGAAAACTATGAATTCAACAACTTGAATCCAAAATTAATAAAACAATTTCGCTTTTTTCTCTTTGTAATGGCTAGCCAAATTTTTTAGCAAAATGAAAATTTAACAACTTATGAATTTAATTACATTTAGCTAATATATACAAATGCATTTAATGTCAATTTATTACTCTTAATTTCAATTTGCATTTAACCAAACCGAACCATAGTTAACTCTTAACTTTAGTTAGGTTAAATGAACATTTAAATATTCTAACCATAGTTAATTAACCTAACATTGGTTAGGTTAATCTTTACTTAACCATTAAGTAAGGTTAACTTAACTAAACTATATGGTTAACTATTAACGATAGTTAAATTAAATTATTTATTTAACTATTAAATAAATAAATATTCATTTGAATTATTTAACAATTAAATAATTATTAAGTAAAATTATATTTATGTCCCTACTAGGTTACCAAGTTAACCTAAAGTAGGTCCCACTAGTTAACCATATACTTTAGTTAATTTAATCATAGTAAATTGCTGGATTTAACTATATTGAACTATTCATTATGGTACACTACCTAAGTGCTCAAAAAGTACATTTCATATTGGGACTCCTTAGATCCACGCTCGATTCATCAAATGGAATTATGCCATAAGTTCGTAATCGATGCCCCACACACACGTCACGAATATTACAAATTAACGTGTTAGACCATACATGTTGAGGTTACTGCATATTCATATAATCATTCCGTCATTATATCCTGGATCATCGGGATATAAATCATTACCGTCAAATCCCGATAAATTCATCTGTTAACTTATCTCCAGATTCGTATCTTAATGAACAATATACGCAAACACTTTTGCTATATTGTTTAAACCTGTAGGAAACTTTTATGCATATCCTTTCACCTGTAAGTCTCTATCTCCATAAATAAGAAACTTGTCCTTCGTACCCTTAAGGTATTTAAGGACATGTTTGATTGCCATTCATACTAGTATCTTATGCCCTAACAAACTCCCACTTGCTTTAGTGTCATTCATACTGGTATCTTATGTCCATAGCCTCCACGTGTTTCTCAAACACCTTTAGAGTTAAGGCTTTAGTAAGTGGATCCGCTACATTATTTATAAAATCTACTCTACAAATTATTATATCTTCCTTAACTAAGATTTCTCTAATTATGTGGTATTTTCTCTCATATATTTAGATCTCTGGTGTGCTCTTGACTCTTTTGCTTGTGCAATAGCTCCATTATTGTCACAAAATAATGGATAGGATCTTTTGAACTTGGAACTATTCCGAGCTCAGTGATAAATTTATATATCCACACTGCTTCTTTTGCAGCTTAAGAAGCGGCTATGTATTCTGCCTCAGTGGTAGAATCAGCTATGGATCCCTGTTTGGTGCTTTTTTAACTCACTGTAATATCGTTGAGAATGAACACATACCCAGATGTAGATTTTCTATCATCTAGGTTAGACTGAAAGTTTGAATCTGCATATCCTTTCACCTGTAAGTCACTATTTCCATAAATAATAAACTTGTCCTTCGTACCCTTAAGGTATTTAAGGACATGTTTGATTGCCATCCAATGGTTGTCACCTGGATCAGATTGGTATCGACTAGTAACACTTACAACCATACTGATATCAGGTCTCGTGCACAACATAGCATACATTAAGCTTCCAACAGTTGATGCTTATGGTATGTTAGACATTCTAACTTTTTCATCTTCTGTTTGATGAGACATTTTCCTTGAAAGATGAATGTCATGTCTAAAAGGTACATTAGTTGTCTTACAATTAGTGAAATTATACATTTCTAAGACTCTATTAATATATACAATAATTGGAAAGTCCTGTCAGCTTCCTCACTCTATTTCTATAGAGTTTTCTACCTAGTATAAAAGACGTTTCTCCCAAATCCTTCGTGGAAAAGTTCTTACTCAGATAGCTTTTGACTGATTGCAATATACCAATATCATTTCTAATGATAAGTATGTCGTCTACATAGAGAACTAAGAAAACTATCATGCTCCCATTGACCTTTCTGTATACATAAGCTTCCTCTTCATTTTTTATGAAGATTACTTAATCAAAATGAAGATTCTAGCTTCGGGATGCCTGCTTAAGTTCATAAATAGACTTCTTCAGTTTGCATATTAGACCAAAGGTCAAGCTGGATGTAAAACCTTCAAGTTGTTCCATGTATATCTCTTCTTCGAGATATCCATTCAGACTTGATTTTGATGTATATAGTCAATTTTGGATTTCATGGCATCTTGCCATTTTTCTGAGTCAATGTCCAACATCGCCTTTCTATAGGTTAAAGGATCATTTTCTTCAATTAAGAAAACTCCAAACGCACTTTCACGAATTTGACCATAGCTAGCAAGTGGCCTAGGCATCTTTTCTGACCTACGAGTAGGGTGTGTTAAAGGTATTTTGCTCAATTGAGCCTAAGTTTCCATCTATGGTTCATCTTGGCTCTGATTGACTTCATCAAGTTTAAGCTTTTTACAATCTGTACAATCCATAAGAAACTGTTTCTTAAGAATAGTAGCATTGTGAGCAACGAAGACGTTTCGTTGTTCAGGATCATAAAATTAGTATCCCATTGAATTCTTGGGATACCCGATGAACCGATACTTATACCCCCTAGGCGAAAGTCTATCCTGTTGTACAATATTTACATAAGCAGGACAACCTTAAATTTTAAAATATTTAAGATTTAGTTTCCTTCTAGTCAATATCTGCTATAGAGTGGAGGGAACAACTTTTGATGGAACTCTATTCAATATGTGAGTAGAAGTTTCTAGGGCATGACTCCACAGATATTCAGAAAGATCGGTAAAGTTTATCATCGATCGGACCATATCCAATAAAATCCAATTCCTCCTTTCTGAGACACCATTGTGTTGCAGAGTACCTGAAGGACTATATTGAACTAGAATCCTATTCTCTTTTAAATAATCCAAAAATTCACTGCTCATGTACGCACCACCTGGATTTGATTGAAAGTACTTGATGTACATGCCAGTTTGTTTCTCTACTTCAAGTCAGAATTCTTTGAACTTTTCAAAGGTTTTTTACTTGTGTTTCAAAAGAAACATATACCTATATCATGATAAATCATCAATAAAAAGCACAAAGTATCAAATCCACCCATTGTAGTATGATTCATTGGACCGCATACATCACTATATACCAGTTCCAATAAATCTGAGGCACGGTGTCCAACATCTGCAAATGGAGATTTGTTCAACTTTTCTTAAATACATGATTCACAAACTAGATAAGGTTGTATGGTCAGATCAAGTATTTAACTATCCTTATATGACCTAATCTCATATTTGTTGGAGACGGGTTAGGTATCTTACACTTATATGACCTAATCTCATAAGCCATAATTTTGTTTCATTTAAAGTTTCCAAATTGCAACTTGTACTAGCTTGCATATTCATGACACTTTTTATTGTATCTAATATATAATGCCCATTCACCAACCGACAATCAGCTAATGAAACATCATGCATATCATATAAATATAAGGAACAGTTCGAAATATACATATAATACCCTTCTTTGTCGAGTACAGGAAGGGATATAATCTGTCTGATAATACTAGGAACATAATAATAATTATACAATACAACGAATTTATTATATGGGAGAAGTAACTTTAAATGTCCAACAGCTTCAACCTGTAGGAAATCGTTATTTCTAGCTCGAAGCTTTGTCTCTCCTGGCTGTAGCAATCTAACTTCCCTCAGACCCTATAACATATTACAGATGTGAGAAGGATATGCTGTATCTAATACCCAGCCTGTATTAGCATCAAATGCTAAAGAAATGTCAATGATATGAAAGCAAATACCTGAGGGAGTCTTCTTCAAGCTTGCAAGATATTTTGGGCAGTTGCATTTCCAGTGCTCATCCTCTCTGTAAAAAAAACATTTTCCTTTTGCCTTGCTCTTCTCTAGAGGTTTGGATATTGGTCGCTTATAAGGACCCATTCGGGGTATCTGCTTAATCTTTTGTTTCTTCTTTCCTTTAGAATTTTCAAAAGCCCTCAGGGTAAAAGATAAAGCACCCTGAAGGAGGAGGGCAGAGCCCCCTTTATGCATATCCTCATATGTTGTCTTTAATATATTATGAAGATCAGCATAGGTAGGGGTCAATTCTTGCATATTAAAGTTCATGATGAACTGCGTGAATGACCCCGAGAGCGACTGGAGAATCACAATATTCTCTAAAATATTGTTTAAAGAAATATCCATAATCTCAAGCCTCTCAATATATCTAATAATTTTGAGAACATGAGGACTGACTAAACTGCCCTAAAAAAGTCTAGCCTAAAAAGGTGCTTTGGCGACACGGTATATTTCAACCTATAGTTTGTCACCAAAAAGCTCCTTCAAGTGAAGCATGATGCTGCTAGTATTGTCCATATAGAGATGCTCTCTGTGCAGTTCATGAGACATAAAGGCAAGAATGTAAGATTTAACTTTTAAATTTTTATCTAACCATTTCTGATATGTCACCTTTTTCTCTGGGGTAGCATCTTCAAAAACACCTCTGGGCATCTTCTAATCAACAATATATCCAAGCCTCTCAGAATTCAGAACAATTCTGAGATTAGTCATCTATTTTAAATAGTTATCTGCACCTTTGAGTTGGTTGGTATCAAGAATGTGCATCAAAAAGTTGTTTGAAGCCATATTAATCTTCACAAGACAAAATAAAATAGAAATATATCAGCAGATTATAAATTAATTAAATCGCTAATTAAAACATTTTAAATCATGGGTATAAAAGTTATACAAATTTTAATTTTAAACAAAAAAGCCCTTTCACTGCTTACATAATCCCTTTAATCTCTCTAATTG
Organism: Ailanthus altissimus; assembly: GCA_946807835.1. Classification (NCBI taxonomy): domain Eukaryota; kingdom Viridiplantae; phylum Streptophyta; class Magnoliopsida; order Sapindales; family Simaroubaceae; genus Ailanthus; species Ailanthus altissimus. Next base: position 11,804,784 of record OX327683.1, read on the forward strand.
GATAACGATAGTTTAAGAATTTTAAACTATACAGTAAGAAGTAGACCCCATTGGTATTTTACTCCAGCCTCACGCTAAAGCAATATTTTGGCTTTGTAAATCCAATAGATGGACAACTCTTGTCAATTGCAACTCATGCAACTCTTACAGCTGATCCTAAATACACCTTATCCTCACGCTAAAGCAGTATTGGGTAAGTGTATTTCAAATTAACTTGTCAATTATCAAATATATGTTACTGACACTATCCTCACGCTAAAACAATATTGGATAATATGTTTGCATATATTTGACTCATCTCATATTTTACTGGCATTAGACCAAGTCACACCGACCAAATCCCTCACGCTAAAGCAATATTGGAAAAGACCATAGTGACCTATCTTACACCGTATTGACAAGACGGATTATTAAAATATTAACACATAATACAATAATTTTAATATGATTAAGAGAGATTTCAAATGCAGGCTCTCATCACATGAGAAGGTTATTCTAAATTAATTATTTAATCATGTGCAAACACAACTAACTCCATCAGTAGGGCTCCCATTATGGTTACCAACAAAAAATATATATATACTAAGTTTATCGTGTAAACTAATAACTCTTATTATTGCATCTCATAAATCCCCACATGCAAAATTTTTTTAAAAAAAAGTACTTTTTTTTAATTTTTAATGTCAACGCCATAGTGTTGGTGTTTTAGCACTGCGGCACTAGGGCTTTAAAAGCCTCAGCACTACAGCGTTGGCTTACCAACATTGGGGAGTTGAAAGTAGTGTTTCTAACATTGGAACGCTATGTCTTCAGTGCCCGAGCATTATACACCCAGCTCCCTAATGTTCATATGAACATTACAGCATTGGACATGAGCGTTGTGGTATTCTAGGGGTAGTTTTTATCGGTTATACATTTTCAACACTTAAAATGCATCCGTACAGCCCCGGATTGTCCTACAACATAACTAACATTTAACAAACACTAAAAACACCAAAAATCACACGAAATTGCTCTGATACCAATTATTGGGAGTGGATTTATCTAGGGTGTTTGCATGTGGAGTATGTGTTTAACAATAAAATATACATATCTCATACATATATAAATACAGCGAAAGCATAAAACTTTACAGTAAACACAATTATTACATATTAATCAAATTAACAAAAACGAAATTGAGAAATAACCCTTGAAGTCTTTGGATCAAAATTGTTAAAGTCCATTGAAATGTAATCTAGAATGGCAGTATTTGATCCAGTAAAAATTTAACAACTTAAACTTATGCTTTTGATTTTTTCTTTTGATTAACACTTAATCAATTAATCAAAAACCTATTTTACTAAATTGGTTTTAATACCTTATAAAAGAAAATTATGAATTCAACAATTTGAATCCAAAATTAAGATCCTTTAATCTCTTTGTAATGGCTAGCCAATTGTTTTAGCAAAATAAAAATTTAACAACTTATGAATATAATTACATTTGGCTAATGTATACAAATGAATTTAATTTCAATTTATTACACTTAATTTAAATTTGCATTTAGCCAAACCTAACCATAGTTAACTCTTAACTCTAGTTAGGTTAAATGAACATTTAAATATTCTAACTATAGTTAACTAACTTAATCACGGTTAGGTTAACCTTTACTTAACCATTAAGTAAGGTTAACTTAACTAAACTATATAGTTAACTCTTAACCATAGTTAAATTAAATTATTTATTTAACTATTAAATAAATAAATATTCATTTGAATTATTTAATAATTAAATAATCATTAAATAAAATTACATTTATGTCCCTACTAGGTTACCAAGTTAACATAAAGTATGTCTCACTATTTAACCATATACTTTAGTTAACTTAATCATAGTAAATTGCTGGATTTAATTGTATTGAACTATTCAATATGGTTGATGCGATATTTCTATATCATAAATTAAGTGCAAGTAATAAAGAGATTAATTAGTCGGATGTCGAATCCACAGGGATAGTTTATTCTTTTTAAACCAATTACTAAAATTATATCTTCCTAATAATTATTCAGAAAAATAAAAATTCAAGAATGAATGTAGAAAATATAAAAGTAAAAACATAATGCAATGAGATTTAAAGATAGCAATGTAGAGAAAACCTAGGATTAATAATATCCCTCAATATGCTTTTTAATGATTAATCCTCTAATATTTAACTCACTTAGTCTTTATTATTGATCAAGACACTAATGTATTCACAAGCCTCTTCCAAGGTCATGCAAGTATACCTTAATTTATCAAATACCTACATTCCTATGGTACTTGTAATAAATTAAGATTCATTAAGATTAGGTCTTATTGATCATACATGCCAATTAGGTATATTCCTATCCTAAATTGAAACTTGCATATGCAACATTGAATGTTACTCTACAATCATGCATCAAATTACCTAGGTCTAAATATTATGATTCCTCTTCCGAGTTTATCAATAATATTACCAACTCGTTCACCATATATTGGCCAGATATATTGAAGTATTAAACACAAGTAATTTAAATAATAAATGACTAAGTTTATTAAATACTAAAAGATATGGCAATTTAAGCGCACATATTGAGTTCAAATATTAACCCTAGAAAATAAGTTAGCTCATGGCTACAAGAGAACAGCAGTAAAAATAATTATAAATCATGATACAATTATTAGCAAACCGATATAGACGTCGAATTGCTCTTAATTGCGCTGCCTAGGAACTCTTGATGCCGAAGAACGTCTTGTATCTCTCTCTAAAGTTGCTTCAATTAAGCTCGTATTGCTCTCCAAGACTTGTGCTTTATATTCTTGGTGCTCTTGGGTCGTCTTGGATTCCTCTTGGGTCGTCTTCGATTGATTCTTGAAGGTTGGGAACGAGTGGCTTTATATAGGGATTGATATGAGCTTGAAAATCTTAATTCTCGTCGGACTAGGACTCGCACTACCGCTGGAGCGCTATGCATCTGTCGTTGGGGCGACGCGTGAAAAAGCTATTACCGCTGGAGCGGTGGGATCTTGGCGCTGGGGCGCTGCATGAAAATGGCTTCACCGCTGGCGTGGTATGTTGATAGCGCTGGGGCGATGGATCATCGCTGGCGCGGTGACTCTTCGGCGCTGGGGCGCTAGACGCGACTTAAGCAGGTCGTTTTTCTTATTTCGATCACTATTTTAGCGCTGGGGCGAAAATACTTGTGGCGCGGGGGCGCTGGACTCATAATTTGAAAACTATTTTAGTCCCTGTTTTCGTTCCTTTGCGTTCTTTCTTTAAATTTCGTTCAAGTCCCTATAAATAACAATAATGCACATAAATAGCCATCTATTCTTATAAAATCATAAAATATCAATAATAAAAACATGAGAAAATATATGACAAATTTGCCCTTATCAATGGTACGCTGCCCAAGTGCTCAAAGAGTACATTTCATATTGGGACTCCCTAGATCCACGCTCGATTCATCAAATGGAATTATTCCATAAGTTCGTAATCGATGCCCCACACACACGTCACGAATATTACAAATTAGCGTGTTAGACCATACATGTTGAGGTTACTACATATTCATATAATCCTTCCGTCGTTATATCTTGAATGATCGGGATATAGATCATTACCGTCAAATCTCAATAATTTCATCCGTTAACTTATCTTCAGATTCGTATCTTAATGAACCATATACGCAAACACTTTTGCTATATTGTTCAAACCTGTAGGAAACTCTTTTCCCAGGTTTATTGTTTGTGGTCATAAGACTTTATTTGATAAAATCTCGAAGCATCGGATATATAACCCACCTTTGTGAGCTGGCGGATCTCATATCTCCGAACACCGAACTCTATGAGCATTGGACTATACTCAGCGACACGTAACGGTCAAACTATGAAAGGTCTCTAACATATGTAAAACCAAAGTATGGTGGATCTCCCATAAGCCCACCGTGGCGCTTAGGTCGAAGGACCACAAATACTCCTCAACTTAAGAGAACCTTCCTTTGACGGATACATAAGATATCTATTGGGGTCCTCGTGAGTCTGTTCAGTATCCAGTCTTGATTGAATACCTGCATGTCTATATGAGCTTCAACTAAGCTCATGGTTAACTAAGAATAATCATCTGTACAATACAAATATAGACATACACTAATTTATATAATAGTGATTCACCGATAGACCCGCATTGGTGAACATAGATCGAGAACTCTATATTTGAGAACAAACTTACATAATGACATTTCTTATCATTTATTGTAATGCTTTGCAACTATGTCATTACTAGTAGACTCTCGGGTCTTTGTCGCATTATAGATAAGGTTTTAACTCTTTAGATCTTGCTGACTGTTATAACCTGCTAACTCTTAGTAGTGCTAACTCTTAGCATTTATAACTACCAGCATTGCTAACCCTTAGCCCTGATCTAAATTTCTTTAAACCAGATCTGAACTCCTTCAGATCATAAAATGTTTATAATGTTACAAGTTTTATTACCATTTAATAAAATATTCATTGTATAAATATTACAAATAAAATATTCATACAAATAGGGATGGCACATAAGCACAAACCCTAACATGTATATCTTGATTACATGCTTAATTCCGATGCGAAATGTATGTATATGATACACGTGTTTAGTTTTCTCAATATGTACACAATCACAAATATATACCCTCAAACACGTTAACAACATCAACAGGCCAAAAAACTTTATGTACAATGGAAACTTTCCAACTCCCATTTTCCATCTCTAAATTTGAGTTCATATAAGTCTCCATTCCAAAATTTTGAGTAATAAGCTTGAAAGAAAAGGGCTATGTTAGCTAAGGAACAGAGAAAGCGGTAATAGAATTCTCCTTACCCACCTGCTATCTAATGCTACGTGAAAGGAGGTGCTAACCCCATAATAAACTATGCTGAAGAAATAAGCTACCTTTTACTGCACTAGCAACCATAAATTTTGAATGAGGAAAATACTTAGCTTGCAAAATCCTACTAGCCAAAGTATCAGGCCATATCAATATCTATCATCCTTGTTTTGCAATTAATGATTGATTAAAATAAAAAAGATTTGTTAAAAATTGGTTATTCAACAATCTTGTATAGGCAAGAATTGATATGAATACCAAGATGAGAGTTATTATGAAGCCAACTACGCATTGGGTGCACAAAAGAGAAGCAAAATAGAAAGCCAAAAGAATAGATACTAGTCATGTGGCAACACTGTTTACGGTGAGCATTATTTGCACGTGGGGGATACTATTTATGATAGTACTATTTATTGGGTACTGTTCATGTAATAATTTAGGGGTATTTCCTATTTTAGCTCAATTGACTTCTTTAAGTGGGATTAGGACTCCTATAAGTAAGGACTTTTATTTGAACTAGGTTTAGGATTTCTAGGGGTGTTTTATTCACTATATAAACCCTTCTAAATACAAGAGAAATATAAGTATCTAAAGTTTCAAGATATAAACCATAAGAGAGAGTAGAGGAGTTAGGTAGACACTAAGTGTGTAGTGCACTAAGGTGTAACCTTTGGGAGGAGTATTTTCTTTTAATTATTAAGTGAATAAAAGGAACACCATTATAGATTTGTGATCTATTTTTGTATTCCTTGTAAAAATCTCTTATGAAGAGATCTTGGAAAAGTTATAATGGTCAATGATAAATATTTAGCGATCTTTATGGAAGATACTATGGTGGTCTATGAGAGATACTTTGAGTATTATGGGATTATGAATGATGTAAGAAGAAACTTAGTGATCTATATCAATAATAATAAGCTGAATCATGGATCTCCCATAAACTTAGACAATTTTAGGTTGAACCACGTATATCTTATACCTTATTGATTGATTTATTTTCTTTATTTTTATTGGTGTGTTGATCGTATTTATATCTTAATTATAGTGTATGTTATAATTTTCGTTGTACATAAAATAAAAAAAACATCAATATTGTAACTTAATTGATACTATAAGATTATTAAATTAAAGAATATAACTTAATATCTGCAACAAAAATTTTAAAACCTAAGTCACATTCCATCAATATCAATAAATCTCAAATCTCATCTCATTTTGTCCAATTTATTTTACCTGTCTCTCATGAAGACCCCACCAGAACGAGTGCATCAATTGAGTAATTCGAATGATATCTGAGGCTGGCAATCGAAACACCGAGATCACATACGTGCCAATAGCTTAAACTATAGTTTTGATTAAAATCATTTTTTCACTAACTGATAAGAGCTTCCCCTTCCATAACCGTAAACATCTCCAAATACGATCAATAATGTACTGGAATGCAACCTTTTTATGCATACTAATCATTGAGGTAAACCCAAATATGTATCACATTTCATATATGGAAGTAAGCCAAGTAGCCTCCAAATAGAATCTCGATCAATAGGTGCAACATTTAGACTGAAAATGGCAGCAGACTTATCGAAATTAATTTTTTGACCTGAGACTGCTTCATAAACTGAAAGGATACCCAAAATATTTGAACATTCAAAACATTGGCCTTAAAGAAAACCAAACTGTCATTTACAAGCAGCAAATGCGACACGCTTGGGGCATTACAGGAAGGATAAACCCTTTGCACATACGAAAAACAGATATGGAGATAAGGGCAACCTTAACGTAACTCAACTGCTGCCGACGATCACTAAAGTCAAATTTATTCATTAGAAACAGGACAAAATTCCACTCAATTTATTAATTTTTCAAACACTGCTCTTAATTTTTGCTATCTCTCGATATTTGGCCAAATCAACGAGATTTAATTTTTCATTGTTCATTGAATCAAGGATGATGTAACTTTTGATTCATTATTCCAGTATCTGCTGTATCAACAAAATAGTGAATTTGTTTTATGTGCTCTATTAATGAACTAGTTATTTTTGTAACTAACATTAAAATTTAACTTAAGACCGTGACATATTACTTACTACCAAAATAAAATCTGTCCTCAATTAATGTTTTGTAATAAATATATAAAAGCAATAAAGCCGTTCTTTTTTAATAAAAAAAGTATGATTATTTTCAGGCTAATTTATTCAACCTTAGCTATAGAAGTTCATTGTAACGTAGGAAGTAAACTTTTTTATTTTTTGACATAGACTTCTTGATTAGGAATGAACAAGCTGATTACAATAATATTAATTCTTTTTGATAGGTTTTGCAAGTTTGAGCTCATTAATTATATATGTATATATCATTCTAAAACTTGGAAGGCCATTGGTAATTATAATCACAAAACTTCAAAAGCTAATTACAAATTTAATTTTTCCATTACATTATTTATCATCGCTTCGTTATAAATTCATATCTGCCGATTTGATAGAGGTTGATTCGATCTTTAACAACAATAATCTTACTTGCTTAAAATGGCTTTTCACTTATTTTCTCCATGTTTTGCTCCAAACCACTCGAAACATGCATACATAAACACAAATCATGCACCTGATCTCTCTTAATTAACCCATCAGAAAAAGGTTCCATAATTTCCGAAACTCAGAAGAAATAAATTAATAAAGGGAGTGGGACCAATTAAAATGGCCAAAAGCAAGATCATCAATTTCCGGCATTTGACAATTGCATTAATAATGATTGGCACGGCTTGTTTCAACGTCCTATCTCAAGCAGATAATGTGTTAGATACAGATAATATGGATATTGAAGAATGCGTGAAATTATGTTTGCCTGTTTGTTTTCAACAAACCAAAGGAAGTGATGCTTCATGTCGAAGAGGCTGCAAACTTTTCTGTCAACAAATTGATGGGAACGATGGTAAAGGTCAAGTCACTGATTTGTTTGCCTCAAGTAGTAGTTGAATTTAATCTTGCCATTTTAAATAACCAAATCATAAATCAATGCCTTCATTCCTAATTTATTCATTATTCCAGGCTTACCCAGTGATGACTATATATTTTGCCATAAAAATATATATGTTGATAAGAAATGTTATATGTATATTTAGTTTTGGTTATCTGGATTTATTCATATATATATAGGATCCCATCATTTTGAGGAATATTTCTTGTAATTTTATGCCTATGCGAATTGTGATCCTGAAAGAGGTGATCAATTCATTCATTCACTGTTTGTGATAAAGTATTTAGAACTTGGGAATTACTCCCTTGTTCATGTTTGTAGACACGATAATAAAGAGAAGCGAAGTCAGGATTCATGTATATGTATGTTTTTTCTTTTTACTTATTTGTTCTCTTTGGTATGTTAATTAATTAATTAATTTTCTTCTTTTTATGAAAGTGCTAATTAATTTAATTGACAAAAATCTTAATCTGATACAAGATATTTTGAATTCAAATCTCTTTTACATTAGAGGTGGGTAGTGAGTTTCTCTAATATTTACGTATTAAAAAATAAAGTTTTTTTTTTTTAAAAAAAAAAGAAAAATCTCATTTCTGCATATGTCTACATCGTTTTGGTTTACAAGAAAAAAAAAACTATTAATTAAAAACATTTTATATGATCATATTGATTGTACTAGAGATGTTGAAAATTGAGCAAGCTTTGAACTACTGTCCTTCATTCGGTGTGCAAATTGATTGGATTGTGAGTCATAAATATTATCATGTATATGTTAAAAAAATTTCATTGATTAATTTTTAACTTCAAATAATAAGAACTATTTAATTAATATAATTTTGTTTTTAGCGTAATTACAACAAAAAGAAACCAGACCGCGATTGGATATTGTTTATGCGCAAAGAGAGCAGAATTTTACATATAAACTTAATTACATAACAAATTGCATATCCAACAATTATGTCATTTGAGTTTTCATTTTGGAAGGACTCCAAAAACTTGATAAAGATATAAAGATTTGCCGATCCGATTAACTGACCATATGATATGTGGGAATATTAACATTATAAATACTTATTCTTAAACTAATTACTTATTAATATGTGTGAACTATTAATTAAGAAAATTAAAGGCTAAAGAAGCCAATTTGATTGGCAACCTTAAGTCTTTTTTTTTAAAAAAACAAATTTGTAGATGATAATGTTGAAAGATCATTACACTTAATTAAGGGGCCATTCTTAAAATCTTTTTCTTCGTAATGAAAAGATTCCCCCTTAAAATTTATTATAATACAACATAATTAACAATTAGAACAAAGAACAGATGAAATGCATTCAAATAACTCTAAATCAAACAACAAAGCATATACGAAGATAGGGAAAAAAGGCCTTAACATCTTGATGAAGAGATACTTTAAATTTTATTTTGAGTTAAGAACATGGCTGAAAGTATAAGCCTTTTTTGTGGAGAAAGGATCGACGACATTAAATCATTTAGAAACCTGTTGAATCGTTCTCCTTAACAGCTAAAAACAAATAAATCATTTAGTATTAAACCTTTTTTACTATATATATTATATTACGATTATAGATTTTAATAATATTTACAATTAAGAAACTGTTAAGACAAATCGATATTGAATTTATTGAGGCAGAACTCAAGAATATAGGTCCTGATTGGACTTGTTGATAAACTCTTTAATACGAAATTTATTTTATATTAGAAATCTTTTATTAGTTCAAAAATTTTCGTATTTAAAATCTTTAGTTCTTAGCTTACGAGGGACTGGATGTTTGGAGTTTAATTTTTCATGAGCAGTTCTTTTTTTATGGGAGTAATTTTTTTTAATTTCAAAATATATGAAAATAAACAAACAATCTTGTTTTTTTTATTTTTTTGAAAAATTATCAGTTTTGTCTCTCAAACTGAATTACTCAATAAGTTTATATATTTTTCTAAATACCTTAGTCATGTCAGTGAAAAAAATAACATTTAAAGTACATTATTTAAAGACAGTAAAGTAAATATGATCAAATGTGGAATTAATTATAATTATTAGATATATTAATTTACTTTGGTACCCTAAAAAAATATAATTCAAATATAATTCTTTCACTAGTAAGGCTTAATTGAGATATTTAAAGAAAATAAGAACTAAGTAATTCAACAAAATTTTAGAAAGGAAAAAGAACATCTAGAAAGGGATATGCATTAAACATTTCATCGACACCTTTATCAATTCACAGCTTCTTTCTGTTTTAATTAAAATAAAAAAGAAAAATTATAATTTTATTTTTACTAATAAAATAATAAATATTAACTCTACCTACCAACAGTATCGCCACTTCTGCTCTCCCTTTGAAATGGTGATGAATACCGAAATGCAGCCAAATTCGTCCACAACGCAGCAGGACCAACAACAGAAGCAGCGTTGCCGCCCTTTCTCCTTGTCGAAACCGCCACCTCGACAACCAATCTTAGACGACATCGCTGGCAATATCGCAGGAGGGAATCTTCAACGTTTGCTCCAAACGCTCACTAATTTTTCAAAATTGTAGCTTTCATTTTGTTTCATTTTTATTATTTACTTTTTTTCTTGGTTGTATAGATCTTAGTTTTTGATGAAATAGGTTGCTTTCAAATTTAAGTTTTTTGTTAGTTTATGATCGTCTTTCAGTTCTCCCTTTGATTTCTCTGTAGATTTGGAGAGAGAAAAGGGTGGATTTTTTTAATCGTTTTTGGCAATGGGTTTATTGAGAAGTTAAAGAAAGAGAGAATTTTGTTTGGATTTGGATTGGATGGGTTCAAAGAAGATAGAGGGGTTATGAGTGGGCATGGGTTCAGTTGAAGTCAGTCGATCCGAAAATTTCTTGCTTAGGTCAGTTCGATTTAGAATTTGTTTCTGGGTTAATTTTATTTGTTTAGAACTAATCAATTTATTTTTAATTCAGTTTGAATTCATTTCAATTTAAGTTAAAAAAAAAATACTTTTAAAATAGATTAAAAAATTTTAAAAATTATTGAAAACTAAATCGGAATCGGTTCAGTTTGATTGAACCAATCAAATTCATTTAATGAAACGAATCAATTAAGTTTTGATTCAGTTTGGTCTCAAACTGAACTGAAATCGAATTTTACCCACCTAGGAAGGTCATCAGCCCTTGCAATTCATAGAGACCCATATGAGGTTTGAAGTGCCTTTAGGGAGAGAAGTTGGTGGCAACAGCCAAGAGATGTTGGACAAACCGTGTCACAGTGGGGCTGTGGTAGTCGTGGGTGGGGAGGAGGGAAATGAACGGTTGAGATTTGGGATAGAGTTTGTCAATTTAAAATATAAATAGCTTTAACTTCAAATTGGGGTAAAATAATAAGTCCACTATTTTTATTTTTATTTTTGTTAAAATAGACAAAAATTATTAACCGATAAATATATCGATAAAAATTATAAAAATAATGAATCTACATGTTCCATTCCTAAAGCCTTAAGCCTTTTTCTTGTTAAAAACATGAATTAATTATTTTTTAAAAAATCTAACTATTAATATAATCTAAAAAAGAAGAAATATAATATAAATATATATCTTTTTTAAAAAGAGCCCTTTTCAATTAGAAAGACAATACTGACATTAAGATACATTACTACACTAATATATAATTGCGGTTACAGATGAATTAAAATTTTAACTTATCCAACATCCGGCTATGGCAATTATCACCATGTTTATATATACACATCTTATGTAGATGACTATGAATGTATAAATATGGATGGTAATATTAACATATACTACTGTTTGGAGGTCAATACAATTATATTAACATAGTCTCTAAATTAGAAAATTTTATTTACTCAACTCCGGTAATGAGTTACTATTTAATTATGTAATTCTTCAAGTTCAATATTACAATAGTAACTTCAATAGAGCATCCAATTGTATTGTTTGAGTGGTGTTGCCTGTGAAACCCTAACCTTAAATCAGGGATTCAAGTTTGAAAGGTCTAAGAAATTTTATTTTCTCTAATTTATAATTTAAAATATATTTATATTTGTGTAATTTGCAATATATTAGAGTAAAAAGTACACGTTGTAATTGATATGTTTCAAAAAAAAAAAACTCACTAAAATACTAATTACTCTTCTTGCCTCTTTATTCCTCATTTTCAAATCGGTATACTTATACAAAACTTCATGTGTACTTACAAATTTGTTTTTAATACTTAAGTAAAATTTTAACTTACAAAGAAAAAAAAAGTTCACTTTTAATTGTTGACTCAAAAATTTGGGCGATTTTAAGTCTATAAGTTAAATTTGTATTTCTCAAGAAATGATATTTGACATGCAGACAAGTTATTGATGTTCTTCACGTGGGTTAATAGAATTGTATGCTGTAAAATAAAAATTGGTTATAATTTAGCTGATGCAGGTGCTAGACAAAATCTTTCGATGCCTAACTCAGCCTAATAATAAATGAAATCTAAAGATAAAATAAAAACAAGAGAGAGAAGAGAAGGATCAAAAACCCTCTTTTGCTATAGAGCTTCCCTTTTTATACGCCGTATAGTAGAGTTATTTCTAAGAAGATATTTGATTATTTTGAATCAAGGGATATTAATTCCCCATTAATTCTATGATTTAAGGGATGATAATTCCCTAGTCAGTTCCATAATTTTAGGAATAATAATTTTTTTATTAATTTTATGATTTTAGGGATAATAATTTCCTAATTAATTAGGTCCTAAAAAAGGATGAGGACCCCTTTTAGGATTAGGTTTTGACTCTGAAATCTAAGGAGAACAAGGGTCCTTCAATTTTTAATATTAACTTATTGATACTATAAACTTTTATTGTAGTTTGGGTTGAAAGATTTATTCTTAGATTTTGAGTTTGTCTTAAGGTATTTGGATAGTGTGAGTTCTTGGTCTATTTTAATCTTGCACTTGAATTAATTTATAGTAGTAGCTGGTGATAGTGAGGACTTCACGGGGTTATGGCTTTTTGGCTCTTTAGCCAGTTTGACTAAAGAGGTCTATATGGAAACTTAATCTTTGAAGATTATATGGGTAGTTAACCAATAAGGTCTTTGATGTCTACAAGATTGATCTTAGGGAGTGCTTTATGTAGCCTTAATAAAGGCTTATAAGGTATTGACGAGGGCTTACGCGATCTCAGTAAGGGCATTTGTGGCCTTGATGATGGATTATACTAGTTTTTATGGAGGTTTATGGTCACTTTTTATGAGGAGGCTTAGGTGTGTTGAGAATGATCACCTTATTAGTTCTTAGGGGCTTGGGTCTTTATGCCGAGTACCGCTATTAGTTCCCAAAGGCTTGGGTTTCAATCCTTGCCATAGGCAGGCTTGGATCGTGTAAAAATTCCTTCATTAGGCAAGCTTAGGATACTATTTGAGATAATCCCTTCATTGGTAGGCTCGGGTCTTTGTAACTGGTGCTATCCCTACCCTAGTGGGCTTGGGGTGCCTTTGAGATTATCCTAGCCCAATGATCTCTGGTCTTCATTAATGGTGTTATCCCAACCATGATGCCTTGAGATTAGCTCGATATATGTGGGCTCAAGCTTTCATAAATAGTGCTATCCCTACCCAGGTCAGCACAGAATGCGTTTAAGATTATCTCCACCTAAGTGGGCTCGAGTCTTCATGCCCTGGGTGGCTTTGGTGCTTATTGAAATTATCCCTATCCTAGTTGGGCTCGGGTTTTCAAAAATGTAATCCCCGCCATGAGTAGGCTCGGGTGCTTATTAAATTTATCGATGCCCTAAGTTAGCTTAGGTATTCATAAATGCATCCCTGCCTTGGGCGAGCTCTAGCACCCACTGAAATTATCCCTACTCTAGGTGCGCTCGGGTCTTCATAAATACAATCTTTGTCTTGGGTAGGCTTGAGTGTTTATAGAGACTCATTCCTTGCCTTGATGGGCTCAGGTTATTTATAAGGACTCATTCCCTGTCCTAGAGCGGATTGGGTTGTTATGGGCTATTGTCTTTTTGTTTTTCTTGGGTAGGGAGGAGGTCTATAGCATATATCAGTATAAAAATTTATAGTGAGCAAATAAAGCGTACATGACTAGCCTCGGAGAGGGCACACCTGATCGATCTTAGTGAAAGCTTACATGCTCAGCCTTGGGAAGGACTTATATGAGTGGCTTTCATGACATAGGTGCTTGGCTGGATGGGTGACTTAGGTGTATTGATGGTGAATTCCTTTATTAGTACTTAAAGGCTTGATTTTTTATGTTAAACACTCGTATTAATACTCAGGGGCCTGAGGTTTTGCTGTTGAACACCCCTTTTAGTATTCGAGGGCCTGGATTTTGATGTTGAGCACCCTATTAGTACCTGATACTTGGGTTTTTAATGTCCAGCACCCCTAGTAGTAACTAGGGGCTTGGATTTTTTTAAATCAAGCACTTTGCCCTATTTAGACCGATTAAGCCTTTCAAACTAACCATTGTATATTTTTCAATCCTAGTTGCCCTATTAAACCTAATAACCAGTTAGTTTTGCCAACCACATCACCATCTTTAATTTTAATCTCCCTTCTTAATACCCATTACACAATGAATATAATATTTATTTTAATAAGTTGTGTGAACAATGTGAATGTTAGAATTGGAAGAAAGAGTCAAAATAGGAGTTATGGGATTGGTTATGAATTTTTGTGGTTCTATTTTGGCAAGAGTTGAATTTTGGAGATGTAGTAGCCAAAAAACAGATTACATTAAGTTATCTATACCCTTATTAAAAAAAAGGGTAAAGCTTTTATGAACATCAAATAACAAAGGAAATGAGAAAATAAGCTTAGGGGAATTTGGTTGGTTTGATCAATATATAGAAATAATGTACATTTATGGTGCGAGTTGAGGTAAAATATATTCACTTTATCATACCCTTACCCTAGACATATGTTATAAGCTAGATAAAGTCATATTTGATCTTCGACTATGTGTGGCCTACATTAGTGGAGAGTGATGTGAAATTCAAGCCTATGGAGTATTACGTAAATACAAACTCATAAAGGGTATTCTCATTGACTCGTGTGCATAAATTATTCTGGATGCATTTGACACTTGATTTTGGCAACACATACATATACCAAGTGGTCATTTAGAGGAGTAGAAAGAATTCTAGATAGAATTGCTAAGATTTATGACATATAAAGTTTCTAAAAGACTTAGATTTGAAGGTAAGTTTTTATACGAGAAGTTAAAATTCACCAACCCTTATGGTCATTTGTTATCTTAGTTGTTTTAGTAGTTTGAGTTTGTAGTTTTCAAATTGTCTTTCCTTACTTAAGGACAAGCAAGTACTTAAGTTTAGGGGGAATTTGATAAGTACATTTCATACATTATTTAGTACCCTCTTAATTCGATATTTGCTCGTCTTAAGTATTAAAATGTGGCCACTTATGCATGCATTGTTGTTTTGTAGGTTCTAACCAACTGAAGCATAAAGGAGGTCAAAATTTGATGAAAAAATTACAAAGTAGTCATTTTACAAAGCGTTCGAGCTACAGCGCCAAAAGTTTGAGCTGTGGCCCCATTTCAACAAAAACTTAGAGCTGTAGCCCAAACTTTTCTAGGTTACAGTCTTAAGTCAAGATAAGGTTGGGACTGCGACAAAGCCACTACTAATCTATTTTGGGAATTGTGCCCTAATTTTAAAAGGGTATTTTTGGGAGGACCTATAAAAATGAGATGAAAGGCCTCTTTTGAGGTGAAAGCACAAAAATTGGAGAGAGAACTAAGAGTTTTTAGTGAGAGAAGCCTTCTTCGAGCTTAGAATCTTGAAGTCCTTTAAAGATTGAAGGCCTGAAAAGCTTCTCTAACTAGTGTAACACTCTCATCTCATCTCATTTACTTATTTTCAATTTTATTCTTGTAATTTGTGCTGTGTTGAACATGGCTACTTTATGAATTCTTAGGTTCTTGCGTATATAGATTTGACTATGAATAGCTAGATTACATGTTTTAGATCTACTTAGTACTATGTTTTTATGTGTTATTTTGATTAATAACTATTTTGTGTTATTCATTTATGCTTTTTATGAGTTTAATGCTTCTAATTAGATTGAGAAATTGATTAGATAATTTTAGATTTATGGGTTATGAGCTTAGGAGAGTTTAACCCATGTGTTGGAATTAAAAAGCATAGTCTGGAGTTTATTAAGTTAGGAGACTAATAAACTTAAGGTAATCACTTAAGGGTAACCTAATGAATACATATATAACAAGTTAGATAAGGATATCCACTTGGTTATATTTACATAGTATCTCATTTAACACTCGGAAGAGGTAATGAGATTAACTTTAAACCCTTGATTAATGAATTCACAAGATTATTTGTTAATTACTAACAATAAATAACATAGGAATGGTAGAGTGAAATGAATATCCTAGGATTCTTTACTATAAAATTTTCATCTCTTTGATTCATTGAATAGTTTATTTTCAAGCATTAATTTAGGACACTAACCCTCATGAAAACGATATTCATTTATTACTTGATCATGACCTGTGTACTTAAGGTTATAATTTGCATGTATATAATTTTGTGAACAAGTATTCTACAAGAAAGGGGCTTCGCTATCCTACTTGAGGTATCTGTGCCCTATGGAAGGATAGTATATGCTTAAGGAAATGCACGTATGGATATGCAAAAATCACAGAAGAAGCAGAGTTCTCACTTATAAGGCATTGAGGTAGGAATACTTCTAACTTAACATGAAGCAAGATGCACAAGCCACGGTTAAAATGTATGACAAGGGTCAAAGGTTCATAAAGATACCAAGATAATCCCCTAAACACCTCACAGTATTGAGCCCCTTTAGCCCTTTTCCATTTGAGGAGTAGATCTCATCGGTCTAATGTAGATTTAGAGGGGAGAAGCCAAGTACGCTATTGTAGCAGCGGACTGTACAACTAAATAGGAAAAGGCGGAGCCCTTGACCTTGATCATTGATAGGAAGGCCACTGAGTTCATATGGTGTAGAATAATTTTATCGCTTTGTTCTATCCCAAGCCATAGTGGCAAATAATTAGACTCAATTCAACAATGAAAGGTTTAAACAGTTTTACAACAATTTAAAGATCATTAATCAATTTGCCAGCTTACCCTTAGTCCAACGAGCAAGTGAAGGTGGTGAATAAAATCATCAAGACCATCTTGAAGAAAAACCTCTCAAATAGCAAATAAGCCTAGGTAGATGAGCTATTTAGCATACTATGGGCCTACAAGACTATACTTAACATTACTATTGGGAGAACCCTTTTTGTTGTCTTTTGGAAATCATATTAATTAAATTGGGAATGCCTATACATCAAACTACTAATTTCAATAAGGTTGAAAATGCTTGCTCATTCGCGAGTAATGTAGACCTTTTAGAGAAGATGCGAGCCTTAGTAGCCATTAAAGTGGCAATTTACCAGCACTAGATAGTTAAGTTGTATGACTAAAACATCAAACCAAGATAATTTAAGAAAGTGAACTGGTCTTGCATAAGGTGAATTTGAATAGAAAAGACCCTTAAATAAAGTCTTATGCCCTAAATAGGTAGGTCCCTATTGTGTGGATAGGTTGATTAAGCTGGGACATATAAGCTACCCACTTAAATGGTAGACAAAGCACCCTTGAAATGCAGCTTAACTTTGTAAGTAGTACTAATGAGAGGTAGGCATATCTGTTCTCCACTTAGTTTTCATTCCAAACTTTTACTAGTTGTATTTTAACCAGGTCATTGATGCTTCTATCAAACCTAGCTATTTATGTTAATTTTAAGAAGTCCTTATAGATAGAGTAAAGGACATATTTTTCACCTACGTAGTATATAGCAGGATGTTAGGATTGTACTAGCTATGCTCTAGATATTCTTCAATGAAATGAAAAGATGTTCTTCAAAGTTGCTTTTATATCTCCAATAGTTGTTAGGCCATTATTTTCCCTTTGTACCACTGAGTCGCCCTACTCTTAAAGTGTAAAAGAGAGCAAGGATGGCTTAGATCATGATTAAAGAGTGAATGGTAGATCGCTTAAGGAAAATATATATCTATACGCTTTTTGTATAAATGCCAGAGTAGAATCTTAAGGATCGTTCCTATGTGAAAGGCCCTTGGAGATCCCCTCAGTAGTGTTATGCTAAAACCTTGAGCATCCTCAATAGAAGAAGTGCTTGTTTTATAAATAGAGATACCAGCCCAAAGAGGCCCAGAGTATAATGAGGTAAGCTATACTTAGAGAAAATGAAAATGTACAGTTCTCTACTTATGTCTATAGAAATGCATGTTATACTCATCTCTTCATATCCTTCACATGTGGCCATATGCAATGAAGGATGAGTTGTCTCTTAATTCCCAATGGGCTATTGTTGAGGGTGAAGAGTTAAGAATTAAGCTTAATTTGAATTAGTTACATGAGATTTCCCTGAGCAGTACTAAGTTGAGAACCAGAGTGAGATGCCTATCAACCATGTATAAAGGAACTGGTCAATGAGACCCAAAGCACAATAAGGCATGTTAAGCTTCAAAAGGTATGAATATTTGACATCATCTTTATCTCTATGCAAAACACTGTGCTTCCCTTCTAAATATCTTGCTTTTGATAAGTACGAATATTAATGCCTCTCAGTGGCACAAGTGGACAGTGCCCTAATGCTACTAGGTGAAGTGAGTTTAGTGATAAGACTTAGGGTTATTGTGTCATATTTAGAGAAGCCCTTAGTTTAGGATGATAAGAGACTTAGTACGCCAAAAGGGGAGTTATTCTCCAACATGTTATTTTAGTAAGATTAAAGTAAAATGCCCTTGTAGGAAAATAATCGCCAAACATATGATAAAAGTACTTATCAAAATTACAGATACAACACATTAGGATTCATCATACTAAATATTAATTGTTCAACTACGAAGCCTAACAAAATATCTAAGGCTTAAGTGCATTAAAATTTGAGGGCCACTTAGAGTTACTAAGTAGCTCATACCCATAAGAGTATATCAGACGAACAGTCCATATAATGGCAAATTAATAAAAGAAAATGGGAGAAATGGCTAGTAAGTTGTCTAGGCAACTGGTAGTAGAAAGCCCAAGGCTTAATAGATGACCACTAAGAAAGTCACTAAAAGTGGTGTTCATTACCATCATCACTATTATTATTGTCTTCACTTCCCTTTGCTTGATGGGTGGTGGAGTCTAAGTAGATGTCAGCATTAGGGAGTCTTTGCTCGATCCTTCTTTGGTAGCATATGGCTGTATAAGAGTGGGATAGCTGACTGAAGCTTTAACAAAGTTTTTTTCTTATCCATAACTAAGGATTGAGTAGTAGGCATCCTGAGGTCCAGGAAACTAAAATCTAGGTCAGGGTATCATCGAATGCCCTACAATAAGCGTGGCTTGATGCCTTCTACACTGCTTCCCTTAAACCCTTTTTCGAAAACTCCATAGCATTGTTTAAACTCATGTTGGTTTCTTCAGCTCATCATTAGCCAATGTTAATGCCTTTCTCTTCCCCATGCTCTAAGACAACTCCCTCTTTAACTATGGTAAACTTCTTATATTTGTTTTTTTTAGCCCTCAATGCCTATTCTCTCTCTCTTAAAGTTACCCTTAGGATCTCCAAGTCTTTAGTGACCTTCAAGGCCCCCTTTCAGTACCTCATTATACTTCCTTAATATGTAAACAGCCTACAGTAGGGGAAAGCACTACTAGCAGTCAAATACTTAACATAAAGGAAAAAAAGATATAATTCAACAAAAGAGGATAACAAGAATTACCTCATGAGCAAGACTCAAGGCTTTTGGTAAAACACTTAATGGGCCTTGTTAGGAAATAAACATAATGATCTTAATTAGTAAGGCTCTATAAGCTTGCTGCAAATGCGATAATAAGTGCCTAGCTTTTCTCTTGTGCCATGGCCTAAATATTCTAAGTGTAGGGAATAAGCAAAGGCTTTGTTGGGCTTAGGGACCTTTTTTTTCTTAGTCCCAAAAGGGCATATGATCACAAACTTAGAAGTAGAAAAAGTAGTAGAGCTTCCTCCAGTAGGGGTACATGAATTACGAGGCTTAGAAGGACTAGGAAAGTCCTTCATCTGGTCCTTCATTCAATCATCACCTTTTAACTTCCTAATAGACTCAAAGTGAGCTGTAAAAAAGGGAGCCAGAGTTATCCCTACAAGAAACAAGAAAAATATTAGTCATAATAAAGAAACAATCGAGGTACAAAGGTAGTTAATCTTAGAATACAACCAAAAATTGAAAGCAAAGCACAATAGCTCATTAACTTATCTTGGGGACCTCAAAGGGCAATGAGCTAATTAACCCAATGTCTTTTAAATGGTCTTAATCCAACATATCAGATCCATCATTAGCAAGACTAATAAAAGTGTCAACACCAAGAATAACTAGTTCTTGAGGAAAGGGAACTAACTTGAGGTCCTTAGGCTAATACTGCAGTAAAACAATGCAAGGTATAACCAGGGGTAACACAGTCAATAGCCTCAAATATAAAGGAGTCTCTTTGACTCCCAAGATCACACCAAACAGTATAGAATACTCATAAGGATGAAGAGTAAGAAAATAAGCAAAAAAATATATCTTTAGAGGTAAACTAAGATCGAACCATCTTTAGAGTGCGGCCAATCCTAATAGTGGAGCATAATCTCGACCTACAAATAGCCAATGAACTTTTCAATCAATTTCGAATGAATACTTGCTAATAGAATTAGTGTTTATATCTCAAAAGCTCATATAAGAGGTGTTCTTAGCAAGGTTGTTCCTTTAAGGAAAAAAACGGTTTTTGAAATCTTTTATAGAAAAGTTGGCATCAAAGGTTTTCTTCCACAACATAAATACCCTATGATTAACCTCCAAGAAGCTATGGTTAATTAGGTAGGCGCTAAATCTAAAATAACAAAAAGTTCGCTAAATGGAAGTTGCAGTGGGTACCTAAGGCTAAGAACGAAAAGCTCTTCAAATATGGTATTCCCCATTGGAAAGAATGTTAAAGAATTTTTGAACCGAGGTACACTAGTGGTGACAAATGAAGGAATTGAGTAGTACTTCGTAAGGTAAACAAGGTCTAACTCACTCACTTCAAGACATAGAGGCAAAGGTATATAAGCCTTTGAAGCAAAATTTTAAGATTAGCAATCAAGGTAGAAGATATAGAGCCTTTAAGAGAAGATTTCTTAAAGGAATAATGAGGGGATTGTTTGGAGGGTAGTTTACTCTTTTTCTTAGGAGATGGCAAACTAGGTTTGGCCAATGCTTACTTAAAAGGCTCACCATCAACGTTTTTAAGGGCAAGGCTAGAATCCTTAGACTTACTTCTCGCCTCTTTTACCCTATAAACTCATTATTAGTACTAAGCTCACAAGAAATCTAAGGCTTATTACTATTACTCTTCACCTCTATAATCTGGACTTTTGCCATCTTACAATGCTACAATCAATATTGTGTCTCAAACCCACTAATCAATTCAATCATAAACCACCAATACACAATAAAGCATCGAGGAAACTTAAAAATGAAAAGCATCAAAAGGAGAGAAAAGGCTATTAAGTCTTTACCTATTGAAGACTTGTGAGGCTAATTTTATAAATAAATTAATTTTGGAGGAATTATCAAACCACTCATAAGAAGGCTGAAGCAAGTGTAGACCAAATAAGAAGAAGGTGAGAGTGTTTCTGGGAAATAAAAAAGAAAGAGTAAAGATTCAAAGATGGAAGATGAATAGGTCTTTACTTACTGAAATAATAGTTAAGGTTGAGTTAAAAGTTATAGTAGAAGGAAAAGGCTCTCTCAAAGAAAGCTAGAGAGAAATTAAAAAAGATCTAAGTACTAGGGCTATTATTCATAAGTTTAAATAGTGAACAATCTAAGCCGTCCATCACTACTGCCCCTTTAGATTTTGCCTCGTGATGTAACGCTAAGGGAATATTGTGTGCTATATTCTAACATAGTTGGGCTACCATAGAACTTTATTTAATGAATGGATAAGGTTTGGAATGAACTTAATGCCCTACTCTCTGTGTAAAAGGGTAAAAATACCTCAAGCAGTCTCTATAAATAAGGAAAATGTGGGGATTTACCCACCAAAAACTAAATTAAAAAAACAAAGAGAAGAGAGATAAAAAAAGAGAAGGAAGAGAAGCTATAAATGTGACAGCTAGTAAAACATTACCACTTGTCACCAGAGAGATATAGTTCTTACTGTGTCTTCAGCTCCACACCAAGAACTAAAGGGGTTGATGCTGGGAAAATAACTAAATGACACTCAGCCCACTGACAAAAGCCCAACTAGGCCCTTAGGCCCAACTTGCTCTATAAGTAGCCTAATCATAAATAAAGATACATGGTCTTCCATAACTCAGCCCAGAAAATGTTAACACTCAGCGCCTTATCAGAGGGCACATCATTATGGCCAAGTCACTTGCTGCCACATAATCGGGCCCACTAGAGGGCATATTGATAAGTGTAACTTATATTCATATTTCAACCTCATTTTATCTTAGGAATTGTTCATTTTTGAGTGATTTCAAAGTTATTTATGCACCCAATATTTTTTTACTCAATACCTTATAAAAGTTTTTATTTCATCTCAATATAATAATGAATCAAAAATAAAAAAATTACTCACTAAGAATGCCTAACCAAATGCGTAAAGGTTATATGTTTCCTTCTCCTGACCGTCCCTTTTTTTTTTACCTTTACTAATTTTTTAACTGGCGTTATGCTTAAGCTATGGTAAAACAGAGTTCATGAAATCGTGCCTTAAGGGTAGGCATTAATTTCATCTAAATCATCCATAAGGTAAAGCACAAAATACTGAAGGGCTCTACACTGATCATGTGGCATCAATAATTTATGAAATAAATAAAAAAGATAAATTTCACAACATCTATGTCATTGTCAAACTTAACTTTTTTGAACCACAGATCTAAATCTTTGTAGGCCAACTTATTTCTACCTTTAAAGTATTTATCCTATAATCTATCATTTAATTTTGAATTCAACTCATTTATTAAGAGATAATCTCCCATCCTCAAACCAATAATAAAAAAAAAGTCTAGATGGGAGAATCTAATTCACCTTTTACTTATGTAGAATCATAATTATTTATGTAAATTTTTTGTATGTACTTGTCTTAATAAAATCTCATGTACTAATATACCTGAGCATGTAATGTCGTGTACATCCAAAACATGTGGTTCTAATAATTCGATCTATCTTTCCATCAATTTGCCTTTTATTGTATCCATAGTCCACATCTTCGAGTAAGTAGTGGCTGTCACTTAATAGAATTCATTTTCTACAATTATATAATTCTATGAAACGTTTACCTTTCTTAAAAATAAAAAATTATTAGTACATAACCAATTACAAAAGATTCAAAATATACAAATTTTAATTAATTTTTTTTAATTAATTATAAAAACAAATTCAAATAATTACTAAAATTTAGATATATCAAAATATGAAATAAAATCAAATTTAAAATAATAAATATTAATGACAACAAAATTAATGACAAAAAATATAAAATATTGACTAAAATTGAATAATTTAAGCACGAGCTGGATGCCTTTGTCGGCAAGAATCAGCCATTTTTAATTTTGTTTTTGGCCATTTTTGGTCACTTACACCAATTTTCAACTTATTTTACATCTTATTAATACCAAATCTAAATATTTCAATAACTACAGTACAAAAACACACTAAAATCAAATTTAGAATAAACCTCATGGATTTTCACCTATTTTTCATATTTTCAAATCCACAATCGATTATTTTGCTTTTAATTTTAAAAATATGATAATTTTGAAGCCGATCTATAAGTTTTAAAGTAGATAGAATGAATTTAATAGAGTTGTTTTGAGAGAGAGATACCAACTTTGAAAAGTTTGAAATTTATGAGAGGGGTAAAATGAGAACAATTTGTTTTCTTTGATTAAAAGAGATATCAATTGTTAACTTGGGTCAAAAGAAATTAATGATAGGTCAATTTGGAAAAATTTTCAATTATGAAATTTATTATTAAATTTAAAAACTTTCGATGTTTTAAGGTTATGCCCTTATTTAGGTCTGGCCTTTGGCTGTAGCTATGCTAAGTTAAATCATAAATCTCATAACAAGTTAACTGCCTTAAGGTGATTGATAGTAGTTAGCTCCTTGAAGGGAAAAAAAGAGAGAGAAAAGATAGTAGAAAATAATTAAAGTTTTTTTATTATAATAATTTATTATGTGAAAATTATATGCATTTGAAATCTATAACAATGAAATAGCATAACAAATAATATATTGGCATATTTGACAAAATTCAATAACTAAATATATTTAATAAAATTCAATAATTAAATATATTTGGTAAAATAATTTTACACATAAAGATGATTTTACCCAAAAAATAATAGAATCCTTTCGTCATAGTTAGACATTAGATTTAAGAAAATGGATTAGTTGGGTAATGTTTTAAATAGTAGGGAGAATTAAATGGTGCAGTCATAAATTTTATCACATCCATAGTTTTGCAATTACTTCAATAGTAATTTTTTTTTGGAGCCTCGTGACCATGTTCTCCATAATATTTGCTCCAAATCCACTGAAAACAAATTTAATTTTTGCATTGAACATTTCTTATCTCATTAACACATTCTTTCAACAAATTTTGATTACTGCTTCGATTTGCTCCTTTAGTTCAAAACACTTAGTGTTGTGGCTGTAACTTTCGTGTAAGTCACAATACTTCCACTTATTCCTCTAATCTAAACTTCCTCTCATGACATTGGACTTTTGAAGTCATCATTTATTTTTTATGGCAGAAAAATATATTTTCTCTTGAGGTGTTCAGTAGGCTGTAGGATGAGAACTGAGCACCTCTATGTTTGTTACAGGTTTGGTTGACTAAACTTAAGTGATGGAGGCAACCTTAGTGAAGTAGGATACTTTCACGATCAGGGCCTCCTCGATGAAAAAGAGCGACATTAAAGTCGGCTCAACTCGCTTTAGACCATGAATGTCTCCCTTATTTTTTTTTCTTTTCACGTGGGACTTTTCATATCTGTCTTAATCGACTTCAGGGCCTTAGCATAGGCCTCGACATATGTCTTCAACTCTTACTCTTGAAAGGAAAAACATAACTTCCCTAACCTATAATTTTTCTAGAAGTTGATGTGTCTCTATAGTACTGAAGACACCCATATTAGTAACTTCTTTATGGAGCTTCTAAACAAAGTCCTTTAAAGACTTTAATTATCTGTGCTTAACATACATCACCATGGAGGGGTCTTTGGACTTGCCCAAGCATACTATAACTGGGAGATAAAGGCCTTGAATAGTTGGTCAAAACTATATACTGACATAGTCTTCAAACTTTGAAACCAAGCTCTAGCTATTCCATAAACATGTAGTATATCACATCATCATCCATGCCTTAGATTAACATATGGATATTGGGTCAATTCTACCCTCATAGTTGATCAATTGTGGCATTCTAAACTTTAGGGGAAAATGAGCATTCTTAATGTGAGTAACAAAGTTGGACTTATTCTCTACCACAAGGAAAGAGTTAATCCTACATCCTTTGCTTAGGGGATATCCTCCATCTCTTGATAAAGTTTCCCAACCTTCTTTAGGAGCTTAGTAGTGGTGCTTTTTACTTCAATGGCTTCAACCTCCTTGCGTGGTTGACACTTGGCATTTAGTAAATCTCTAAAATCACCATTGAATGGTTGCTCACAGTTCCTAGCATTTCCCAATCCACTCTACAGTAAATCGAAGCTCTTTGTTGGGATAAGAGTGATACTTGCTCTTCCTAACTTGTTTATTATGCAGGGAATCGTAGGAGTAGTGACTCTTGACTTGTCATGGTGAGTGTAGACTGGGACCAACTAAGTTTACTTGCAAGTTTCATTGTTTACTCTCTTTTGGCCGTCGTGAAGTTAGTCATCTTACAACTTATTTTCTCAGTGACCTCTTCAAACTGCCTCTGGTTAACCGAAGAACTTTATCAATTTGTTCATTTAGTGGCTTTAAGGTGTTCCTCTAAGCATGTTTAAGGAACCTTGTTGTGTGATTTCTATAACACAAACTAACGCAAGTGCACGTATCGCAACAAGTAATAAAGTGATAAGTAGAGTGTCGATCCCACGGGGAATTGTTATTACTTGCTAAGTACTAAAATTATGTTCTCCTATTCTTATTAAAGCTATTGGCAATTTAATGGTTTTAATATCTAAACTAACTAAACAAGAAATAATAATAATTACAAGAATTGAGCAAGGAGAACAATTGTGATAGCACAAATACTCAGATGCCTAGGATTACAATAATCCCTCAATACTTCACTTGAATCCAACTACTCCCCTTAGAACTATCAATATGAATGTCAACCAAGAACTCTAATATCCTCACAAGCCTCTTTTGCAGGTCAAGTGAGTATATCTCATTCAATTAACTATCTATATGTCTATGATAATCAAATTGAAATAAGATTCATTAAGTTCAAATTCTCTAAATGGTCATATATGCCTATGAGTATATGTCTATCTCATATGAAACTCATGCTTTTACACCATGATCATACATCAATTTATCCATGGCCAACACAAAATTTCCTTTGTCAAGTTCATTAAGGTTCCCTAATTAATCTAATACATTTTCATGTAATTAGAAGCATTTAGCATAGAACAAATTGAACAATTCCATACCAATATGATAAATAAGGGAAAATAATCAATCCAAGCTACATATTGAGTTCACATTGTAATCCTAGCAATAAAACTTAGTTCATAATTGAAAATATAAGTTTAGAGCATCTAACAACATCATTATACATGTTGGAATCAACAACAAATACGAATTTGAAGAGAAGAAGAAATTTCCCTTGATGCAATGGTGATGTTCTTCCTCCAAAATGCAGAAATTCTTCTTCTTCCCCTTGATTTTTGCCTCTTGTTGTTGATTCTTGCTTCCAAGACCCAAATGAAGTGTTTATTTTCGTGCTCTCAACTGCCCCTTTTGCTCCTCCCCTCTCTTTGGCTAAACAATGGGTGTTTATATAGGTAGGGTTGCAAAAAGAGGACAAAAATGCCCCAAAGAAGTGCCCAGAATTCAGCGCCGCGGCGCTGCGATTCAATGCCGCGGCGCTCACTTTCTGCAATTGGCGCCGCGGCGCTGAAATCCAGCGCTGCGGCGCTGCACTGTTGCTACAGTGCCTCCTTTCGTATTTTCATCTCTAATGCTCCGATTTGCGTCCGTTTTCCGGTATTTTTGCTCCGATAATGCTTCAACCTATAAAACAACATTAATACGCATAAATAGCCCAATTATTGAGATAAATTGAACAAATATCAAGTTAGGAAGATAAAATAGTTTATACAATTACGCCTTATCAAACCTTTGCATAGGCCTTTCTAAGTCCTTAGCAACTTTCTCCATTGGTGGATTTTTTGTCAAGGTGCTAGTTTCTCTTAACATGTCAGACAAGGTGAAGGGCTTTAACAAGTTCTTAGTTAATTGGACTTGGTAAAGTGTTGCAAGGTAGTCTTTTCTTAGTTTGTTTTTCCATAGTTGATGCTGTAATATCCAATTCTTATTAGTAGTATTGGCGCCTAGATTTTGGTATAAAGCAATAAAGACATCGTAGGGTTACTCAATTTTAACCCATTAGAAATATTTTCTATATCGTGCACGTGAGAGATATTAGACCTAATTTGGTAATTTCACACTCGATTGGAGCGCCGAACGACGCTAGAATAGTTTTAGAATTTTTCTCTATTGGCTTGGAAAAAGAAATTTTAATTTACTACATGAATTTTCATTTAAGGGTGATGTATGGAAGAAACCTTTGTTGAGAAACATAATCCATATGTTAAAGAATGGATCAATTAGGAAAAATCTCATAGATTGCCAAGTTGGTAATTCTAGTTAGATCTTTGGACTATTTAACCAAATAGTTACAAATGAACTAATTACATAATTAGTTTTCAAATAATGGAAAATTAGTAATTTAGAGTAAGTTGAGGGGCAAAGTGGTCAATTGATGGATAACTATATATATGGTAGAAGTGTATAAAAATTTCAAGTGATCAAAAAGCAAACACTTAGAGTAAAAAAGAGCAAATTCGAGCTTGAAGGTGGGTGCTACTACAATGACCATTCAAGTTTTTTTCCCATGATTTTTCATGCTTAATCAAGCCAAAATAAGGTTACATACCAATCCCTAAACTCAATTGAAGCCTCAATTAGTGGAAATTCAAGAAAAAAAAGGTAAGAAAAGCATTATTTTGTGAAATTTATAAGGAAGCTTTTAAGATTGCTTCAATTGATGTTCTTGTGTGTATTCTTGGCTTAGATTGAGTTGAATTCTAGTGTGGAGCTTGAAGGAGTTATCAATTTGAAGAAATTGGCAAGGTAATAATTAGGGTTTTGGGTGATTTGAATGTAGAGACTTCAATTGGTTGTAATTAGGGAATTAGAATGAAATTGGTTTGATTTTGATGTAATTAGAATAAGAAATTGATAAAGAAATGTGTTGGAACATAGGGTGAAATTCTGCCACTTTAGGGAAGTTAGGGATTGAGTGGTGTTTTGGTTGAGTTGTTGTGTGGAAATGGTGCCTTGTGTATGTTGAATGTATATGGTTGATGGAAAAACCAAAAATGAGAAAAATGGGATATAATTGTCTATTTTAGAAAGGTGAAGGGTAATTATGTCCAACTAAGTTATAAGATGTTTAATAATTTTCGGGGCGGGTGATGAGTTAGATTAGATTATATGACTCCGTAAATAAAAATCGGGAAGTAGTATGCATTCGGGCTTTGTATTCCGATTAGGGCGTTTAGTAGTTAAATGAGATTCTAGCATTTGATTTGGTTCTAAATGTCATTTATGGCGCGTAGGTGAAAAAAATCGAGAGCGGTAACGGGAGCAAAACTCTAGAATGAAATTAAGTGCGGAGCGGTTGTGAGTGAAAATCTGCCCTTTTCTATTATCTTTTGTTATTATGTTTCCGCATAATGAAAATGTATGTTTTATGGGTTTTCAATGCATAACCATGATTATGATCTTGATATGTATCCATAGATATGCATTTACATGTTCGGTTTAAGAAACAGTTTTAAAGGCCATTGGTACCCTCAGATTATAGTGATGGTGATTGGATTAGACCCGGCCGGTATATTTCATGCACATGAGCAGGTCATGGGGGTGTGTCCCTAACTCGGGGAAGTTGGGACGTCGAGTCATGTGAGTCACTCTATGTATACGGGGTATTGTCTCGCTATATGTATGCAATGTAGGATTTCGCTACATAGCCAGTGAGATGTCTTGAGATGTACTGTGGGTGCTGCTAGTTGAGGTGCCCAGTGACCTATTCACGTGTGCGGTGCTAGTTGAGTCGCTGCGTGAGTATAAAGCTTTAGGGTTACCATTAGTACAGTTTAGAAAGAAAATAGCCGAGCGAAGACTTTACTAGTTTTCGATTTACCGATAGCATTTATGCATTCGTATGCACACGGCAGTTATTATGTTATACAGATTATGGATATTATTTTCCAAAGATGTAGATAAAACCCGTTCGGCAAGATTTCATTAGCTTATGATATTAGAAATCGTTTTACAGCTTTACATCAGTTTTAGGTGCATGATTTCTGCATGTACTTTCGAATTTGCTATCTATGCATAATGTTACTTTATTTGAAATCTTAATTGCACTCACTGAGCTTATTTAGCTCACTCGTTTTGTGTTTTATATTTTCGAAACCCCCTTCCCAGGTGCAGGTCTCGATACGCAAGCTGCTAATTCTCCTATTGCCGAGTAGTGGGTTGAATCTGAAGATCACTTTTGTATATGTAAATGTGCTAAATAGCACCCTTTACTTTATGCATAGTAATTGTAGGCATATATATTTGTATGTATGTTTTGAACCAATAAGAAAAAAGTTTGAGATTATGATGATCATTTTTTCTTTTTCCTAAGTATGCTAATTTTGTGATTCAAATGAAACAATTAAGTTGTGTTGGATTTGGTTTGGAAAGGACCAGAGATTCGAATTGGTAGTATTGAGAAGTGTTTGAAATAGAAGTGAAATTTCTTTGCAGGTTTCATATGGATTTTTTGAAAAATAGAGGAAACTCTGCCCCTTTGTTTTTGAAAAATTAAGATATCGTTTTCATGTATATTACAAGATTTTCTTAGTAATAGCAAGAACCAAAAAGGGGGTTCACCTTGCGAAATTTCTCAACTCACCTAGTTAAATTTCGAGGAATTTCCGTCGAGGTGCCCGGCAGGGCCGCTGGGACCTACAGTAGAGGGTCTCGGGTCTGGTCCTGTCAGATGCTAGATGTTTGGGGCTAAATCTAGTCAGGCTTAACGAGGTCACTGATAAGGGCAAATTTGTCATATATTTTCTCATGTTTTTATTATTGATATTTTATGATTTTATGAGAATAGATGGCTACTTATGTGCTTTATTGTTATTTATAGGGACTTGAACGAAATTTAAAGAAGCAAAAACAGGGACTAAAATGCAAAGGAGCGAAAACAGGGACTAAAATGCAAAGTTTTCAAAATATAAGTCCATCGCCTCAACGCCAAGAAAACTATCGCCCCAGTGCTAGAATAGTGATCAAAATTAGAAAAACGACCTGTTTAAGTCGCGTCGGGCGCTCCAGCGCCGAAGAGTCACCGCGCCAGCGACACTCTAGAGTCCCAGCGCTATCATCCCATTGCTCCAGCGGTGCAGGCTTTTTCACGCGTCGCCCCAGCAAAAACTGCATAGCGCACCGGCGGTAGTACGAGTCCTAGTCCGACGAGAATTGAGATTTTCAAGCTCATATTAATCCCTATAAAAAGCCACTCGTTCCCAGCCTTCAAAAATGAATCCAAGACGACCCAAGAGCACCAAGAATACAGAGCACGAGTCTTGGAGAGCAATAGGAGCTTAATTGAAGCAACTTTAGAGAGAGATACAAGACGTTCTTCGGCATCAAGAGTTCCTAGGCAGCGCAATTAAGAGCAATTCGACATCTATATCGGTTTGCTAATAATTGTATCATGATTTATAATTATTTTTACTGCTGTTCTCTTATAGCCATGAGCTAACTTATTTTCTAGGGTTAATATTTGAACTCAATATGTGCGCTTAAATTGCCATATCTTTTAGTATTTAATAAACTTAGTCCTTTATTATTTAAATTACTTGTGTTTAATGCTTCAATATATCTGGCCAATATATGATGAATGAATTGGTAATATTTTGATAAACTTGGAAGAGGAATCAATATATTTAGACCTAGGTAATTTGATGCATGATTGTAGAGTAACATTCAATGTTACATATGCAAGTTTCAATTTAGGATAAGAATATACCTAGTTGGCATGTATGATCAATAAGATCTAATCTTAATGAACCTCAGTTTATTACAAGTACCATAGGAATATAGGTATTTGGTAAATTAGGGTATACTTGCATGACCTTGGAAGAGGCTTGTGAATACAGTAGCGTCTTGATCAATAATAAAGAAGAAGTGAGTTAAATATTAGAAGATTAATCATTAAAAAGCATATTGAGGGATAATATTAATCCTAGGTTTTCTCTACATTGCTATCACCTAAGTTTCTTTGCATTGTATTTTTACTTTTATATTTTCTACATTCATTCGTGGATTTTTATTTTTTTGAATAATTATTAGGAAGACATAATTTTAGTAATTGGTTAAAAAGAAAACATTATCCTTGTGGGTTCGACATCCGACTTATTTAGTCTCTTTATTACTTGCATACGATAGTGTATGCTTGCACTTAATTTTATGATATAGAAATATCGCATCAGTCACCCAAACACTTAAAAATTTATTGAGTGAAGGGAAAACCAAGCCATTAGGCCTAATGATGCTAAGAGTTGGGCTTGGACTAGATATTAGGCAATATAAAGATTGGGACTAAGTAAGAAACTTGTTGAGGATTGGAAAAGTATAAGGTTGAACAGTGTAGCTCTGTAAAACATAAAAAACATTAGGTCAAGGGCAAGCACTAGTGAGGTCATTGATGTACGATTACTAGCTAAGAGCAAGTGCTTGCTATCGTAAACAAGTAATATAAAATGAGCAAAGTATCATTCCCATGAGAAATTGTTGTTATTTTTTATGCTAAGTATTAAAATTATGTTTCCTTACTTTTATTCAAAAGAAAAAAAATTAGAAATAGTAATTTAATCTAAATAGCAAAAAATTAACAAAATATAATAGACTAAAGATAACAAGATAAAAGCACCAATAATAGATAAAACCTAAGATTACAACTATCCCTTGATACATTACTTGAACCAATTAATCTTTTCTTAAGTTAATCCCTTAATATAAATTGTTAGCTACATCTCTAATATCATTACAAGACTCCGTCGATGGTCAAATGATTATATCTTATCTTAACAGTTGCTTATATGGCTATGGTAATCAGAGTGGAATATGATTCATTAAGAATTAATCTATTAATACCATATATGCCATGTAAGTATATGTATATCCCACATAAAACTCATAGTTGTTACCCTATGATCATATATCAAATTATTCAAGGCCAATACCTAAATTTCTTCGTCAAGTTCATTAAGGTCCCTATTGATGAGATATTTCTATATCTTATAATTAAGTGCAAGTATACACTATCATATGCAAGTAACAAAGGGACAAAAGAGTTAGATGTCGAACCCACGGGGATAATTTCTACTTCTTAACCAAGTATTAAAATTATGTCTTTCTAATATTTATTTAGAAAAATAAAAATCTAAGAAGAAGTAAAAATATTAAAGTAATGACACAATGTAAAGAGAATTAGGTGGTAGCAATATAGAGAAAACTTAGGATCAATACTATCTCTTAATATGCTTTCTAATGATTAATTCTCTAATATTTAACTCACTTAGTCTTTGTTATTGATCAAGACACTAATGTATTCACAAGCCTCTTCCAAGGTCATGCAAGTATACCTTAATTTACCAAATACCTATATTTCTATGGTACTTGTAATAAATTAAGATTCATTAAGATTAGGTCTTATTGATCATACATGTCATTTAGGTATATTCCTATCCTAAATTGAAACTTGTATATGCAACATTGAATGTTACTCTACAATCATGCATTAAATTACCTAGGTCTAAATATCATGATTCCTCTTTCGAGTTTATAAAAAATATTACCAATTCATTCACCATATATTGGCCAGATATATTGAAGCATTAAGAACAAGTAATTTGAATAATAAATTACTATATTTATTAAATATTAAAAAGATATGGCAATTAAACACATATATTGAGTTTAAGTATTAACCCTAGAAAATAAATTTAGCTCATGGCTACAAGAGAACAATAGTAAAAATAATTATAAATCATGATACAATTAATAGCAAACTGATATAGACGTCAAATTTGCTCTTAATTGCGCTACCTAAGAAACTCTTGATGTCAAAGAACGCCTTGAATCTCTCTCTCTCTCTATGACTGCTTCAATTAAACTCCTATTACTCTCTAAAACTTGTGATCTATATACTTGAATTGCTCAGGGGTGATCTTGGATGGTCTTTAAAGGCTAAGGACGAGTGGCCTTTTATAGGGATTGATATGAGCTTGAAAATCTCAATTCTCGTCAGACTAGGACTCGCACTACTGCCGAGGTGCTATACTGCTATCGCTGGAGTGCTACAAGTAAAATGCCTCACTACTGGAGCGATGAGTTATTGGCGCTGGAGAGCTAGCTTGTCGCTGGCGCGATGAAGAGATGGCGTTATGGCGCCAGACTGCGACTTAAATAGGTCATTTTTGTTTTCTTATTTCGATCACTATTCCAGTGATGGAGCAAAAATTCTTGTGGTGCTAGGGTGACAAGTCTATATTTTGAAAACTTTGCATTTTAGCCATTTATTCTCATAAAATAATAAAATATCAAAATAAAAACATGAGAAAATATATGACAAATATGCCCTTATCAAATTCTCCCAAACTTAAACACTTGCTTGTCCTCAAGCAATAAAATAAAATTAAGAGAGAAAAATAAAGAGTTATACTTGACTCAATTAACAATTGAAGAAAAAAATAAAATATGCTAGATTAGTAAGATGATCAAAATCATTGTCTCAAAGGTTGATGAAATGGCATAAATCCTTAAGGTTGATAAATAACTATTAACAATCCTAATTATCTTCATTTAGTCTTTCATTCTTCCTTATTGACAATCACCATATGTGTGTTCAAGTAGTAAGTAATAGCTAAAACCATACTTTGATTTACTTTATACCTTAGTTTGCACATGGAAGATGATGTCTCGGCATTTGATTTGTATAATGACACGTCTATAGGTATGTTTTTACTACCACTCTCCACTAATGTAGAAAATCACATGTCTAGGGATCTATTTAGGACTTTACTTGGCTTGTAACATAAGGCTAGGGTCAAGGTAGGATAAAATGATAAACATATGAGGTTCAATTCACACCATGAACACTTAGACTTTACCTAGAAACCTCTTGATCTTTCGTTTCCTTGTATTATCTCTTACCTCCAAACTTATTGCGTTTCCCATCTTTCTTTTTAACCTTCACATTTCAAAGAATTTCTTTTTTTTTTAAGCTGGGGGTATTTTTCTTTCTTTGAATTTTTTTTTTTGAATACCCCGAAACTTAGATTGACAAATACCACCCAAACTTATTTTTCTCATATCACCACAACCTTTTTCTTTCAAGAGTATTTCTAAGCAAATGCAAGGTTTATAGTGTTACGAGTAAATTTCAGGATAAGTAAACTTTAAGTCTTTGGCTTGTAATGTGGTTAAACTAAAGAATGGGTAATTAGGCTCAAAATAGGGTACTAAGGATAAATATACAATAAAAGGTAGGCTAGAAAGGCTCAATCGGTCCAAATATAGATTAATGTCATTTCTTTATTCATGTGTTTCCTAGGATTTTGCCTCAAGCGGTAAATAAAGACAAGTTCTAGAGTGTCGGTCTTTGATACTTAAGTGTACTCTCTAAAGCATAAGTATTTCTAAGTAATAGTTATAACTATACTGTTAAGGTCGGTGCTTACGTGCCATCCCTGAATGTACATATACTTGTGTATTTATACAAGCGTACATTCCTATTAAATTGCTAATACCCAATTATATGGTATTATGCATATAACGTTACAGACATTATAGATCTGAAGGAGTTCGGATCAGATCTAAAATGTTTAGATAAGGGCTCATAGTTAGCCATGCTGAGAGATATATTTGCTAAATGTTAGCACAGTTAAGTGTTAGTTGGTTATAATACTCAGCAGATCCAAGAGTTGGAGCCTTGTCTGTAATGGGATATAGACCTAGGAATATACTAGTAACTGCATAGTTGCAAGAGTTGCAATCGGGTGCCAGAAAATGTAAGTTGCGCAAGTATGTTCTCAAATAATAATCCCTGATCTATTTCTGCCCATGCGGGTCTGTCGACGGATACTTTATATATAGATCAGCATATGTCGTACCTATCGGGTATAGACGGTCGTTCCTGATCGACTGTGAGCTTGAAGCTCGTATTGACATATGGGTATTCAGTTAAGACTGGATATGGGACAGACTCACGAAGGCCTTCGATAGACATTCAATGTAAGCCGTCAACAGAGGGTCCTATCGAATTGAGTAGTATACTTGTAAGTGATCCACCATACTTTGGTTCCACATATGTCACAGACCTTTCATGGTATGAGCGCTGGGTGTCGCTGGGTATGGTCCGATGCTTATAGAGTCCGATGCGTATAGATATGGGATCCGTCAGCTCCTATATGGAGTTAGATATCCAGATGCTTTAAGACTGTATCTCAGAAAGTCTTGTGGCCACAAGCAATAATCCCGGGAAAGAGTTTCGCCAGGGTCAAACAATATGGCAAAGGAGTTTGCGCATATTGTTCATTGAGAAACAAGTTTGAAGATAGGACATGGATGAGCATATAGAGATTTGACGGTGATAATCTATATCCCCGCACATCCAAGATATCATGACGGAAAGACTATACGTATGTATTGTAACCTCAGCTTGTATGGTTCAACTCACTGATTTGTATATCCGTGACGTGTGCGTAGGGCATTGCTCACGGAGTAGGACCTAGGGAGTCCCGCGATATGGAGTGTACTCGTTGTGCATTAGGACAACGTGCCCGATTAAATCGTTTAATCCAATAATATTCAGCGCTTCTACGGTAATGCATGCATGTCTATATTTAAGTTTTAAATACAATAATTACTTAATAATTATTATTTACTAATTGGATTATGACAAGTAGCGTATTGTGGACGCTCAGTTGAGTTTATCCAAGTGTGGAATTTGGTGGGACCCACTAGGGAGTGAACTTGGTAACTATTCATGAGGGGCAAAATGGTTATTTTTTAGTTTGATTATTTAATAGTTAAATAATTAAAATATCTCTCTCTTTTATATTATATAATATATATTATTATTATTTATATTATATAATATTTTATATTATATATTATTATTATTGATAATAGCTGTGGAGCTGTACTTGATACCAATAAAAGCTCTCGCCTCAGACCCAGAAGATTTGACATGACATCACTGACATTCATTCAATAATATTTCTAAGCACATTCATTTTAATTTCTTTCAAAATTATAGCAATTGAATTATAACTGGGACAATTAGTAAACCAGAGATACGCAAAGTTTTCTCTGAGATTAACACTCTACTACGTCACCAGTAGCAACTTTGTTACCGGAAGCCCAGAATATATTTATTGCAAATTCTTACTTAAAATCAATCAATTACCACAATTGGTGAAACTTAAACTAAATACAACCACACATATAAAATAATACATAAGTATTTATTAAATAGGGACAAATCAAATATCTTATCCCACGTGTCCCCAAATGAAACACTTAGCAACCTAACAACTTAGGAAACCCAAGAAACAGCAGAAGCCTTGCCAAATCCGCTAAGCACACATGTACCTTATTTACCTGAAATCACCATAAACTATAATGAGTATAAAACTTAGTAAGCATACTAGCTTTTTATATATGAAATACAAATACATATATGTACACAATGCATATGTATGATATGTTATGATCAATCAAAATCATAATCTTATCAAATCATATATCATGTAAGCGCTTACACATTCTTTCAAAATATATTACAGAAATACCATCACTCAACTACTACTTAGTAGGACTTACACATCACATATCACATAATGAGCCAAATGTCACTCGTGGGTGACATACCATATGAGAGGAATAGTACAAGTGAGGTTTAAATTACACATATATAATGCTCAAGCTTGAAGGTAAGAGCTAAACCCTCACCCTGATCATCGGTGAGTCCTTTCACATGTACTAATACGCCACCACACGAATGTGATGACTCAATCTTCCTTTAGGTACCAATAGGATCCTCCCTACATACGGAACACATAACATATACCAATCCCGAAGGAAAGGCCACACATAAAGGCTCCACAAATTACATAAGATGCCTACTAAGTCAACAGTGAGTTCAAGCATCCTCAAAATACAAAATGTTTCTCATGGACATATTACACTTCAAAGCTTTCTTTGTTAAACACATTTCATTTTGAAAGCTCACTTTCAAAAACACATGTATGTCTATGCTTAATGTCAATGCTCATATTCATAAACATGTGTCTTTCACATTTCATATCAAATACACTTTGGCATAACATAAATATATTCGTAACCCCATTTACAAAATCATACAAAACAATTACTATGTTTATTGTGATTTCAGTAAAAAGTCTAGTATACTTACCTCTTAGCACTTTCAGGTACAAGACTTAAATCTCCTTAACCTATCAATGGAGATTAATCATTTTATAAGCCTCACAATTCACACAAAATACTTTAAATAGCTTACAAAATTATACACAATGCATTTATCACATCAAATTGGTCTAAATACTTGGTTTCTCAAAACCTATTATTCTGAACACTTACATTTAACAAAATTTTCTAATACATCAAATGATGTCCAATTACTCCAAAATAAGAATATATCATTCTTGACTCATATATCCTTCTTATATATGAATATTATATCAAACTTCCTACACAATCCATTCCATACACACCATCGAATCCAAACTACTAACCTGACAGGATCAAGATACTTACTGAATAGTATTCAATCTCCTAATTTTATGAAATCATATACTAACTCAAAAATTATAAAAATACCACATACTCTTAGCACATACCTAAATCCATGATAAACATTTCACTTCAAAATCACTGCCAAAAGTATTTTAAAACTATTTTATTCCATAGCTTTAAAAATTTGTTAATCAAATGCTGCAATAAGCTAACACTCTTTAGAAAATCATAACAATTTAACCACATTGATCTAACTTCTCAATTTTGAGTATATTCTATTAGACATATAAACTTATCATATTACACAAATTGGTAATTTTGGAAGATCATTCAGTAGGCCAAAAATTGTTTACCACTTTTTAGAATTTCAGGGTCAGTTTGGTAAATTCACTATAAATTCAATTTCTTGAATTTTCAATCGATTAAAAGTCTCTGATAATCCTAAACATGTCTAATTTAATATACTCAAAATTAAATACCAGAATCAAATCACAACAATTTATTTAATTTCTGGATCAAGAGACTATCAAATAGAAATTCTGCAATTCATCATGATTTATCAAGCTCTCTATATAGATCATCATTAATTCTCACAATATCTTACGAAATACACATCAAATACTCAATATACATATTTCCAAAAATCAAAAATTAAAGTAATTAACTTAATTAACACCAATAAATTGAGAAATAGTTGTGATATGCCTCTTAAAATCTAAAATTCCAATTTCTTCTTCTTCTTCTTCTCTTTCTCTCCCCTTTCTTTCTCTCTTTTCTCACTCTAAAAGGGATAGCTCGACCAAAATGAGAGAATTAGAATTTCAAAAGTGTATTTTTATACTAAGAGGCTAATTTTTGATATTTACGAATTTGTCCCTAAAACTTTCAAAGTATTACATTTTGGTCCCTAAAATAAATCTAAAGTCTTACAAATAAACCCAATGCTAATAGTATGTTCTTAACCTATACAAACGCTAATAATAACAATATATAAATCAAGTATCACCCACATATAAATAAAATACGTATATATATATATATAAATACTTATTCTTACCGGTTGTGGATATTGGGTACTACAATTCTCCTCTCCTTATAAGAATTTCATCCTCGAAATTCTTGACTTAAGCAAACATATAAGAATACTTAGATCCCATATCCTCTTCTTATTCCCAATTTTCCTTTTCAACTGTATGATTTATTCATAAAAAATTTACAAAGCAATCTTTTTGGTATATAGGATTTGCTCATTGTGGTCCAAAATCCTGATAAACACTCATTCATATGTTAGATTATCTCTAAGTTGGCTCATAGCTTAGTATATGAGAGGAGTACAAAACATATATCCATAAAATAAACACATGGCACACATTATGGACTTATAAAATTTATACACACATATTTTTATTCTTTTCTCCCATTCGTTCAATCTTTAATAGGCATCTATATACTTTACCTTTCATTCATTAAAGAATAACATAGATGTAGAATACCCATACTAATCTCTTACATAAAATTCTTAACTCCTCTAAAACTTTTAATCCCTTCAACATATACTCATATGTCATAATATCATTTACTATCTTGATATCATTCTCAAAATAAAAAAATTATGTAGCATTTCTACGCAACTAAGTTGTCATTCAAATCAGAATGTTGAAGGCATTATCTTAAACGATCAAAACTCAACTTCAATAAAAAAAACCTTTAGTTCAATGATTCTTAAACTATAGATCTCAACATTATATCTCTTACTTTAACTCTTTAAAAAAAATAGTCCACCTTATTGGACATCATTTTCTCATTGAGATTGACATGTCTGGTTTTTTTTTTTTTTCTAATATGCTCAGTTTCAAACAGAAAAGATTCCACTAGCACAATTACTGCGATGGAAAATATGATTTTTTAACTATTCCTTTAACGTCATCCACGTAAAAGGAAAGGACAAAATGATTACTGATTTTTTTTCACGAAACTCTATAAATAGCCTTAACCTCATAATCACTTTTCTAGCAATAAAGAAAACCAACCCTTTTACCATCTTCATAATGAATCCCATTATCATAACTCCTCATGTTCCTTTTACTCTACCATAATTTTCAAACCTAATCAAAACCAGAATACTCCATTCCCGTGCCAAAGAATTCATCAGACATTACGCCATCTTGGCAATCCAATAACACGGCCTCACAGTTCTTGGTGGCCCTTCGTTCAACTTGGAATACCCTTTCTTTCACCTGCACTATTTATTTTTCCATTTTTCCAATGGTCCAAACCCGTCCTTTACTTGTTATGGTACCTATTGGATCTGTATACAATCGCCATGGAATTTCTATTACTTAGAACCCTCCAAAACTTAGAAAAATGTGATGAAGATCATCCAGCCCTGATTTTTCTCTAATGGTTTTACCCAAAGACATGGTGGATAACTAAATTTCAACACATGATTGCAAACAACACAAATGCTGCAGTCCCCAGACAACATCTTTGGTTTGGCTTACTTCTCCAACAAAAGGGTATGATTGTTTCGGATCATGAAATCTATTATTACCCCACTGCCAAGGATTACTTCACCTTTACCCTTTCTCTAAAGGGATCAATTAAGCTCTGGCCTGAAGAAGTAATCTAGCAAAAGAGAGAACTTGAAAGAATTCTTGCTCAAAAAAACCAGATAATTCCTCTGTCCGTTTGGATCTCTCCAGAAGATGCTGCGCCTTGGGAACAGGTTGAAGATGACTTTGCAGAAGAACTGAATTTTGCCAATATACTCAAATTCTAACAAAGACAAAAATATCATCTTTCACATCATAGAAATACAAATTACTCTACCCACCATCACCATATCCCAAACATGACTTATTATGCCAGATACAGACAAGAAATGGATAACCTTCACCAATGGCTTCAGCTAGTTGTCCCAACAAAACCTACCCAATCTCAGCCAGTTGTCCCAACAGAACTTGACCAACACCAACCCAATCTTGACTTATCCCTCTATCAAGACTCTCAACCTTATCCAACCGACACCCAAATCCAAGAGGAAGCCAGCACATCCCTCATCCAGACCAGCTCACCTGGAGAAGATCAAGATATGGTAGACCCACATTCCACTCAGCCAGAGCCCTCATTCAATGTATGGGAACAACAACTCCATAAGTTCTTCTTTCATGAATACGACACAGATGAAAGCGACCAGGGAGACTCATTTTGACCTACATTGCTATTTCTATTTTCACAGAAACTAGATCCGTGTTACTCTACCACATCAAAGAGAGACTGACTACTGCTTTATCTTTATGTCAAGTGTGCTTTATCTTTCTTCATGTCTGCTTTTAATCTATCGGCCAAAAATCAATGTTAAGACCACAAAAATTTGTAATTAATAAAGTTAATTTGGCCTCAAGTCCAAAGTCCAGTTGTTAGCTCAAAAAGCCTTCAAGTCATAGATGCATTGTCGACCATTAGTGCCAAAATGGCAAAGTCCCTAAGTCCATAAAATAGGCCTTTATTTGACTTTTCTTAATCATCTTACCTAACTCATCACGCTTCCGACATAATTTTTATCACACTTTCATATCAACAAATATTTATTCAAGATTTTACGGCCTATTGTCCCTTATAAAATGATAAAGTAAAACTCATTCTTTTCTTTTTTCCTCACAAGAATCGAGAAAAATATATACTTGAACATACTTACACATATGCTCCACAGCTATTATCAATAAAACACGCTGGTCTCCATGCAGACTCCAGGAAAAACACGTGTATAACGTTACACGTTTAGTGAGTTCTCTAACTTTATAAATATATTAATGTGATTAATATATTTATTTATTGTGTTTATTACAAAATTTATATTTTCGATGCGTTAGGCAATAGACACAATTGCACATGCATGCACCCACGTACCTAAGATCTGACTAGGCCAACATGTACATGCTTATAAAGTGCTAAAAAAATGGTTATTATAAAGAAGATCGAACTTAGTCCTAAACTTAGATAACCAAAATTGTCTCAAGTATCTATCATTCCCTATGAATTTGTCAAAAATAAATTCATCCATGTATTCTTTTGCTTATCATAGACTAATGATCATCTTAACAAAAAAAAAACTAATTAACTAAAAAACGTAATTAATTAAAAAAAATTTAACCCATAAGAATAACCACTCAAATTATGCAGCAAAACAAACACAAGAAAGTGTTTTCCACCTCCAAACTTAATTTAGACATTGTCCCTAATGTCGAAAAGTAAAGAAGTGGAAGTAAGAGACTTTCCTGGTAATTTTTGCCACAGTGCTGACTTTTTATCGCTGAAGCGATGATCTGGCGTTGATGCGATAATCATTCATCGCTGCAGCATTGAAGGCTGGTTTTAGAGTGCTTACTGGAATTCCCGTTGGCGTACTAGCTTATGTACTACGGGGGCGGTACTAACTTCAAAGCTCTATTGCTGCCGTGTTAAATTCTCTCGCTATAACGCTGCACTTCTTAGTTTTTGTTTTTTCTTAAAGAGCTAAAAAAATAATACTTACCTTGGGTTGCCTCCTAAGTAGCACTTGATTTAACATTGTCGGCTTGACAGGGCTTCTTATTCTCTTATGGTGGATCAAAGGTGTTGATGGAAGCTTTTATGTAAGTGATCTTGCTGGCTTTCTTCTTTTTCGACTTCCATATTTTTGCTATTAAACCTCAGGCAGTATCTTTTGTTGTGTTCTCTTTATGTCTCTCCGGAAAGACTTTAATCTTAGACCGAAAAAGCGACTCTTCCTTTTCTTTCTCTTTGCTTAGTTCATCGTGATGCTACTCTTTCTTCTTCTCTCTTGCCTTCCTATGCATTAATGCTCTATTTTGAATGTGAGGATCCAATTTCTTCATATCTTTGATTTGCTTGATGTTTTGGTGCACCACATTAATGTAGAAACAATCCTCACTTTCAGTTGGTAATTTAATTTCCTTGAAGACTTTAAAGGTGACTGTGTCCTCTTATACCCTCATGGTCAACTCCCCATTTTATACATCAATGATTGTTCTTTTAGTGGCTAAGAAGGGTTTTCCAAGGAAGATAAGGATCTCCTTATCTTCTTCAATGTCCAGAATGATAAAATCGACAGGGAAGATGAATTTATCGACTTTAATCAATACATCTTTGATGAATCCCTTAGGATAGGTGAGAGAACGATCTATCATTGAAGTGTGATATTTGTTGGTTTGGCTTCTCTTAATCCCAATTTTTTATACACGGATAATGGCATAAGATTGATGCTAGCTCAGATCATAAAGTGCCTTCCTAAAATTATAATTTTCAATTAAGCATGGTATGGTGAAGCTCCTAGGATCTTTGAGTTTTGGAGGTAGCTTTAAGAAGAATGGCGCTACACTCCTCCGTTAGGGCCACAATCTCGAAGTCATCTATTTTTCTCTTCTTTGGTAGGATATCCTTAATGAATTTCACATAGCTCGGCATTTGCTCCAATGCATCTGCAAAAGGAAGATTAATATGTAATTTCTTAAAAACATCAAGAAATTTAGAAAACTGCTTATCTAGTTTCTTCTTTTGT
This sequence comes from Ailanthus altissimus, assembly GCA_946807835.1. NCBI lineage: Eukaryota > Viridiplantae > Streptophyta > Magnoliopsida > Sapindales > Simaroubaceae > Ailanthus > Ailanthus altissimus. The sequence continues at coordinate 11,848,362 of OX327683.1, forward strand.
AGCCTCTAAGGAAATGGTGGTGGTGGAGTGATTGACTGTGTGGCTTGTTTCTGTGGGTTGCTACTTGTATCTTATGTTGTATTTTCACTTTTCTATTCTTGTTCTTGAATACCAGGTTCTATACTTTTCTGTGTTTTAGCACTTTTCTCTCGACTTTTTAATTGCTATAATCTTTGAGGAAATGGTATAGGTGGTGTATTTGGTTGTACGTCTTCTTGCTGGACCACTATTTCTCTTTCATTCTCCTTTATCTCTGAAAGTTGTGGTTGACGTGTATTGTCATGTAAGATTTTACCACATCTTAGGGATGGATTGACACTACTTTACATTTTCTTTTAGATTGACTTCAGTGTTGCTTGGTATGGTTCCTTGAGGGCGATTGTTCATTGTTGCAGCGAGTTGTCCTACTTAATACTCCAAGGCTCTAAATGAAGCTACTTGACTTTGAAAGAGTACATCTATTTTCTTCATAAATTGGAAGAGCATGTCTTCAATGTCTGGGTTTTTCTCTTGTTGGATTTACGGGTAGAAGTCAGGAGGATCTTTGGAATGTTGTCTTTGATTATTGTTGCTCTATGAGAAGTTGGGGTGATTTCTCCATCCAGGATTGTAAAAATTTGACTTGGGATTATTGAGGTTGAAGTCCCCTACATATTGGGTAGTCTCCATGCAATGTCCATTCGTATGATTGCCTCTATATAAATCACAAGTAATTGGTTGACTCTTGATGGCATTAACTCTAAAGTTGCTTAATTGTTTGGTTAAAAGGTTGACTTGGGCAAATAATGTGGTCAACGTGTCTACTTTATGTAATCTAGTGATCTTTCTTGTGGTAGACCTTTCAGTGGGCCATTGATAGGCATTGGATGCCATCTCATCTAGTAGATCATATGCTTCAACAGTAGATTTGTTCATGAGTGCTTCTCTACCTGCAGAATCCACTATTGTTCTGAATTGACCAGCTAATCCATTATAGAATGTTTGTACAAGCAACCACTTCAAAACTCCATATGAAGACATTTTCTTTGCATATCTTTGTATCTCTCCCATGCCTCATAAAGAGATTCTCTATCTAATTGTAGGAATAATGTGATGTCGTTCCTCATTTTGGCAGTTTTAGCAGGTGGAAAAAATTTGAAGAGAAACGTTTATGCAAGATCATCCCATGTAGCAATGGATCCAGATAGAAGTGATAGCAGCCAGTATTTTTCTTTGTCTCTTAAGGAAAAAGGAAACAATCTTAGTCGAATTGCATCATCAGATACCTCATTGTACTTGAATGTGTCACATATCTCTAAGAAGTTGATGATGTGCATGTTTGGATCGTCATTAGGCAATCTACTGAATTGTACAAAATCCTTGACCATTTGAATCATGCTTGGCTTGATCTCGAAGTTGTTAACTTGAATAGTTGGCCTTTGAATGCTTGAATGGGTTTCATTGACTAGGGGAACAGTATATTCCCTCAGTGGTCTTGCTTCATTATTGGGTGCAATTGGTAATTGATCTTCCATGGTTTTGACTTGATTTTTCTCTCTTCTAATTATCTTAAAGATCTTTTAATTTCTGGACCAAAAGCAATCAAGTCTTCACTTTTTGATCTTTGCATGTACCTAGAAAGAAAGTAAAACCTATATTAAAAAAAAAAGAAAATAAAATCTGAAGTAAAAACTAGAAAACTTGGTGTAATATCCAATCCCTATTAGTAGTATTGACGCCTAGATTTCGGTATAGAGTAATGAAGGCACCATAGGGTTAATCAATTTTAACCTTATTAGACATATTTTTGTTATGGTGCACATGAGATATATTAGACCCAATTTGGTAATTTCACATGCGGTCGGAGCGTCGGACGACCCTAGAATATTTTTAGAATTTTTCTCTATTGGCTTGGAAAAGAAAATTCTAATTTACTACATGAATTTCCATTTAAGGGTACGTATGGAACAAGCCTTTGTTGAGAAATACAATTCATATATTAAGGAATTGACCAATTAGAAGCAATCTCATGGATTCCCAAGTTGGGAATTCTAGTTAGTTCCTTTGACTATTCTAACTAGATAGTTACAAAGGAACCAATTCAATCCTTCCATTTGAACTAATGGCAAATTAGAAGTTTTGAATAAGTTGAAGGGCAAAATAGTCAATTAAGGGAGCACTATATATATATATTGGAAGTGTGTAGAGTTTTCAAGAGATCAAAAGCCAACCCTTAGAGCAAAAAGAGAGCAAATTCGTGCAAAGGTTGAAGGTGCTGCTACAGTAAAATTTCAGTTTTTGTCTTCATGATTTTTCAAGTGTAATCAAGCTAAAATAAGGTTACTATGAATCCCTAAGCTCAATTGAAGCCTCCATTAGTGAAAATTCAAGAAAAAGAGGTAAGAAAAGCATTGTTTTATGAGTTTGATAAGAGATCTTTCAAGAATGTTTCAATTGATATTATTGTGTGTATTCTAGGCTTAGATTGAGTTAAATTCTAGTGTGGAGCTTGAAGGAGTCATCAATTTGAAGAAATTGGTAAGGTAGAAATTAGGGTTTTTGGTGATTTTGATGTAGAGATTTCAATTAGTTGTAATTAGGGCTTTAGAATGAAATTGGCTTGATTTTGTGGTAATTAGAACAAAAAATTGAGAAAAGGAATGTGTTGGAACCTAGGGTGAAATTCTGCCACTTTAGGGAAGTTAGGGATTGAGTGGTGTTTTGATTGAGATGTGTGTAAATGGTGCATAATGTGAATTAAATGTATATGGTTGATGGAAAAATCAAAAATGAAGAAAATGGGACATAATTGTCCATTTTGAAAAGGTGAAGGGCAATTATGTCCAACCAAGTTATATGGCGTTCAATAATTTTCAGGGCGCCGGATGGTGAGTTAGATTAGATTAAATGGCTCCGTAAATAAAAATCAGAAAGTAGTATCCATCTGGGCTTTGTGTGCTGACTAAGGCATTTAGTAGTTAAATGAGATTCTAGCATTCGATTTGGTTCTAAATGTTATTTATGGCGCGTAGGTGAAGATAACCGAGAGCAGTAACGGGAGTGAAATTGAGCACGGAGCGGTTGTGAGTGAAAATCTGCCATTTCTTTTACTTTTCGTTTATTATGTTTTCGCATAATGAATATGTATGTTTTATGAGCTTTCGATGCATAAACATGATTTATGATCTTGATAAATATCCATAGACATGCTTTTACATGTTCGGGTTGAGAAACAGTTTTAAAATTTTTGCATCCGTTTTAAAGACCATTGGTACCCTCAGATTATAGTGATGGTGATTGTATTAGACCCGGCCAGTATATCCCGTACACATGGGCAGGTCATGGAGGGCGTGTCACTAACTCCGGGAAGTCGAGGTGTCAAGTTATGTGAGTCGCTTTATGTGTACGAGGTATTGTCTCGCTATATGTATGCAATGTAGAATTCTGCTGCATAGCTAATGAGATGTCTTGAGATGTCACTGTAGGTGCTGCTAGTTGAAGTGCCTCGTGACCTACTGACGTGTGCGGTGCTAGTTGAGTCGCCGCGTGAGTATAGAGCTTTAGGGTTACCATTGGTATAGTTTAGAAAGAAAATGGCTGAGTGAAGACTTTACTAGTTTTCGATCTACCGATAGCATTTTATGCGTTTATATGCACATGTTAGTTATTGTGCTACATAGATTTTGGATATTGTTTTTCAAATATGTAGATAAAACCCGCTCGGCAAGAATTCATCAGCACATGATGTTTGAAAAATGTTTTATAGCTTTACAACAGTTTTAGAAGCACGATTTATGCATGTACTTAGAATTTACTATCTATGCATAATGTTATTTTATTTGAAATCGTTATTGCACTCACTGAGCTCCTTTAGCTCACTCGTTTTGGGTTTTATGTTTTTTAAGCCCCTTCCCGGGTGCAGGTCTCGGTACGCAAGCTGCTGATTCTCCTATTGCCGAGTAGTGGGCCAAATTCAAAGATCATTTTTGTATATGTAAATATACTAAATAGCACCCTTTGCTTTCTGCATAGTAGTTACAGGCATATATATTTGTATGTATGCTTTGAACCAACCAGAAGAGATTTTGATATTATGATGATCGTTTTTATCTTTTTATGAGTATGCTCATTTTTTGATTTAAATGAAACTATTGAGTTGTGTTGGATTTGATTTGGAATTGACCGGAGGTTCGAATTGGTAGTATTGAGAAGTGTTTGAAATAGAAGTGAAACGTCTTTGCATGTTTCATATGGATTTTCCGAAAAATAGGGGAAACTCGGTCCCTTTTTAAAAGAAATTAAGATGTCATTTTCATGTATATTACAAGACTTTCTCAGTAGTAGCAAGAACTAAAAAGGGATTCGCCTCATGAAATTTCTCAACTTACCCAATTAGGTTCTGAGGAACTTCCATCGGGGTGCCCGGCAGGGCCGCTGGGATCTATAGTAGAGGCTCTCGGGTCGGGTCCTATCAAAGTGCTATCAGAGCACGGTTTTTGAAGTTTTTAGATAAAGAGCTCATTTTAAGAATGAGATTCTTGAAGTTGCATGCATATTTTTCTAAGTTTAGTAAATTGAATTCTATGCATTTGATAATCATTTGCATCGCTAAATTTACAGAAAATATGCATCGTCGTAGAGGCCCACGTACTAGGAGAGCAGCTGTGGAGGCTCTTGCATCTGAGGAGGAGCAGGGGAATGAGTCGGTAAATGTCCCTACACCTCAGACGCCTCCTGAGTCATCTCAACCTGCTGTGCTAGAGGGTGGAAATGTGAATATAGCTCAGATGGCCCAAATACTAGCAGCAGCAATCCAACAGCCGAGAGAGACCGGAATGTCCATTAAGTGAGCCAGGGAATTGGACGCCAAGCCTTATGATGGTACCGGAGACCTCGAGAGGGCCCTATCGTGGTTAGAGAACAATGAAGAAAATTTTCAGGTTATAGGATGTACGGAAGAACAGATGGTGGTATACTCCGATTTTCTATTGAAGGAAGGATAGAAGGATTGGTGGAAGGCCTTGCAATGAAGAATGCTGATAGGGTGTCTTGGGCGCTTTACAAAGGGGAATTCTTGACTAAGTTCTACCCCAAAAGCTATAAGGATGCGAAGATAGAAGAGTTCTTCAAGTTGGAACAAGGTGCCCTCTCGGTGGCAGAGTACAAGAAGACGTTTTCAGAGCTCCTCCGTGCCGTTCCCTTTATAGCCGACAATGAGGAGCAGAAGGCTAACCGATTTGCAGTTGGTCTCTGATAATACATATTTTCATATAATATTTTGATACTCCTAAGATTAATATTTTCTCATTTAGACCTCAATTTGTTTGTATTTGTGCACTTTCTTTATGAATTTTAGGTTCAAAGACATTTGGAACATCACACGAGAAAACGGACGCAAATGGGAGCATTAGAGATAAAAATACAAATGGAGGCAGTGTTTGCTACAGTGCAATACCGGGGCATTCAATACCGCGGCACCAATTCCAAAAAGTGAGCGCTGCGGCATTGAATCCCAATGCCGCGGCACTGAGACCTGGACAGCAAAAGTTGACAGAATGCTGAAAATCAGGAAGTCCAAAAGCAACCTTAAGTGCGCCCTAATTTCGTGCTCTCACCTATATATTTGCGCAAAACATACATTTTGAAAAAGACTCCAACTAGGACAGCAGCTGGAAACACAAAAGAAACACCTAACTTTTAAGTTTGGAGAAATCAAAGAGGAGGAAAGCAAGATTCAACATCAAAGACATTTGACAGGGATTTCTTCTTTGCTTGATCTTTTACTTGTTGTAAGATGTTTAGTTTGCATGTATTGATGGAATTAGCTTTAAGATTATGTAGTTTAATGATGAGCTAATTTCATTAATCTAGGATTACATCCTTGAACTCATTATGTGATTGATTTTAGCTCTTTCTTTTATGGTATTAATTCAGCTTTTGATATATTCATTGTGCTTGTGTTTAATGCTATTTGATTACTTGGCCAGTAGTTAAATTGATCTAGAAATACTTAAATAAACTTGGCAAAGGCATTTAGGTATTCAGTCTTAAGCCTATTGATGCATGATTATAGTGTAGTACACTTGAGTTTCATATGAGATAGACATATACTCATAAGCCATGTATGGCTCATAAAACTTGTGCTTAATGAATTTTGTTCAATTTATTTATCATAGACATATAGATATTTTATTGGATAGAATATATTCACTTGACCTATAAAAGAGGCTTGTGATGTGTTGAGTGTTTTGGTCAATATATCAAGTTGAGAACCAATAGACCTGAAAGAGATTCTGCTGAATTTATTTGCATAATGGGGGATAGTTTGTAATCCTAGGATTTCTCATATTGAATTTAACTTGTTGGCAATTTAGTTTATCACTTAGCATAATTAAGTTGTTCTTTTACTTGAGTAGTTTAATCTCATACATTAAATCATTTTCTGGATAATAGTAGAAAGACACAATTTCAGTACTTAAACTAGAAAAGACAAATCATTCTCTGTGGGATCGACACTTTTCTCATCATATATTACTTGTTGCGATAACGTGCACTTGCGCTAATTTGTGTTATAGAAAACACACAACAAGTTTTTGGCGCCGTTGTCGGGGAATGAAATTTGTTTTTATTTTAATACTGATATAAGTCTTTGCTCCTGTTAATTCAGATTTCTGTTATTGTTTGTAGACATTTCAGGTGTGTATGAGACGTTCCAAGAGCATTGATCTAACATACTTTGATCCTGAAATTGAGAGGACACTAAGAAGATTATGCCGAGACCAGAACTAAGTGAGTAACATGGAAGGGCAAAACTAGAATGTTTGTGCAGAGCCAAGAGCCTTATGAGATTATGCAGTTCCTTAGGTGAATGGCATACACTCAAGCATTCGCAGGCCAAATATCAATGCTAATAATTTTGAAATCAAGCCGGGGACTATTCAAATGCTTAAAGAATCAGTGCAGTTCAGCGGCTTCCCGAATGATGATCCCAACGAGCATATCATAAATTTCTTAGAAATTTGTGACACATTCAAATACAATGGCGTGTCAGATGATGCCATAAGACTCAGGTTGTTTCCATTCTCCTTGAGGGACAAAGCAAAAAGTTGGTTAATATCATCACTATCCGGTTCAATAACAACATGGGATGATTTGGTACAAAAGTTCTTAGCCAAGTTCTTTCCACCAGCCAAAACTGCAAAGATGCGTAATGATATTACCACTTTTGTACAGCATGAGTCAGAATCATTGTATGAATCATGGGAGAGATTTAAGGATATGCTGAGAAAGTGTCCACATCATAGAGTTCCCAAATGGTTATTGGTGCAAACATTTTATAATGGATTGGTGGGACATTTAAGAACGATTGTAGATGCAGCAGCTGAAGAGGCATTAATGAGCAAGTCCACAGATGTGGCATATGACTTGTTGGAAGAAATAGCCTCCAACAACTACCAATGGCCATCAGAAAGAGTGAATCCTAGAAAAGTTGCTGGTGTGCATGAAATTGATGCACTCACTTCTTTGACAGCACAAGTTAGTTTGTTGGCTAAGAAGATGGATACACTTGGAGTCAATGCAGTAAAAAGCCAACCACCAACTTGTGATTTTTGTGGAGATAATCACCAAAATGGTCTATGCATGGAGACAGCACAATATGTGGGGAGTTACAATCGGCAGTAGCATAATCCCAACTCGAATTTTTACAATCCAGGGTGGAGGAATCATCCAAAATTTTCTTGGAATAATAATAACCAAGGGCAATCCTCAAAATCCATGAATCCACCCGGATTTCAAATGCAGCGGCAGCAGCAACAATTTCATTAAGAAAAGAAACCTGGTGTTGAGGAATTGTTAATTCAATACATAAGGCAAACTAACCAACTTTTGTAAAGCCAATCAGCATCTCTTCGCACCTTAGAAAACCAAGTTGGTCAATTAGCTTTTGCAATGAACAACCGTCCTCAAGGCTCGCTACCGAGTAACACGGAAGTTAATCTAAAAGGTGATAGAGAGCAATGCAAAACAGTAACATTGAGAAGCGGTAAAGAAATGCAAAACATTGTGGGAAGACCTAAACCATCAGTAAATGCAGAAAGTGCAGAAAATTATGAAAAGGGGAATGAAAAACAAGAAGATAGTGTAGCAAAAGAAAAGGTTATACAGAAAGAGAAGGTGCAGCCTTACAGACCACCAACATTTCCTCAGTGACTACAGAAGCAAAAGCAAGAGAAGCAGTTTACAAAGTTTCTGGAAATTTTTAAGAAACTACACATTAACATACCATTTGCAGATGCATTAGAGCAAATGCCTAGCTATGTTAAATTCATGAAGGACATTCTTTCAAGGAAAAAGAAGCTGGACGAGTATGAAATTGTAGCATTGACAGAAGAATGCAGTGCAATATTGCAGAAAAAATTGCCTCCAAAGCTCAAGGATCCAGAAAGTTTTACCATTCCATGCACAATCGAAAACCGATATTTTGGTAAAGCTTTATGTGATCTAGGGGCCAGTATAAATTTGATGCCTTTATCTATCTACAACCAGCTAGGATTAGGGGAAGCTAAGCCTACAAATGTTACTTTACAACTTGCAGATCATTCATTCACATACCCTAAAGGTGTGATTGAAGATGTGTTAGTTAAGGTAGATAAATTTATATTCCCAGCTGACTTCATTGTGTTGGACATGGAAGAGAATCTTGAAATTCCAATCATTTTAGGAAGACCTTTCTTAACTATCGGTAGAACTTTGATTGATGTCCAAAAGGGAGAACTTACTATAAGAGTACAAGATGAAGAGGTGACGTTTAATGTGTTCAAAGCTATGAAATTTCCCAAAGAAGCAGATAAATGTTACTGCATCAACATTATTGACATAGAGATTCAAAGGATTTTCAACAACTACTCTAGCCAAAACTCTCTAGAAAATGCAGTCATGAATGAGAATGAAGTGGAAGATCAGGGAGCACTGGAGTATCTCAATGCTTTAAATTCTACACCCCACCAAAAGCACAAGAGTTTTAGATTTGAAGTGCTTGAAGAATCAGAAAATATGGAAGCAAGCACTAAACCTTCGACAGAAAAATCGCCAACACTTGAACTCAAACCCTTGCCTAACCATTTACGGTATGCATTCCTCAGTCCATCCTCAACACTTCTTGTAATAATATCTGCTACATTAAATGAAACACAAGAAGAGAAGTTGCTTAGAATACTGCGAAAGTACAAGAAGGCATTGGGATGGACAATTGCAGACATCAAAGGAATCAGTCCTTCATTCTGCATGCATAAGATATTGTTAGAAGATCAGTAAACGTCTTTGATTGAGCACCAAAGAAGGCTAAACCCAATGATGAAAGAAGTAGTAAAGAAAGAGATTATTAAGTGGCTTGATGCAAGAATTATTTACCCAATTTCTGATAGCTCATGGGTAAGTCTAGTTCAATGTGTACCAAAGAAGGGTGGAGTCACTGTCATAGCTAATTCAAGCAATGAACTACTTCCAACACGTACAGTAACTGGATGGAGAGTGTGTATGGATTACAGAAAGTTGAACAAAGCCACAAGGAAGGATCATTTTTCATTGCCCTTCATCGATCAGATGCTGGATAGACTTTCAGGGCATGAATTTGATTGCTTTTTGGATGGCTATTCTGGCTATAATCAGATAGCTATAGCTCCAGAAGATCAAGAAAAGACTACCTTCACTTGTCCATACGGTACATTTGCATTCCGAAGGATGCCTTTCGGATTATGCAATGCACCCGCAACATTTCAATGATGTATGATAGCAATCTTTTTTGATATTGTGGAACAGTTCTTGGAAGTGTTTATGGACGATTTCTCAATTTTTGGGGATTCGTTTGATGTATGTTTGAAGAACTTAGCCTTTGTGCTACAGAGATGTGAAGAAACCAACTTGGTACTGAATTGGAAAAAGTACCACTTCATGGTGAATGAGGGGATTGTCTTGGAACATAAGATCTCTTCAAGAGGAATAGAAGTTGACAGAGCAAAAATTGAAGCCATTGAGAAGTTGCCACCACCAATAAATGTTAAGGGAGTAAGAAGTTTCCTTGGTCATGCAGGCTTTTATAGAAGATTCATAAAAGACTTTTCAAAAATTTCTAAGCCTTTGTGTAGCTTGTTGGAGAAGGATGCAAAATTCATCTTTGATCAAGCATGTAATGATGCATTTGAGGTGTTGAAAAGGAAGCTTATTTCAGCCCCAGTCATTGTCGCACTAGATTAGACCATGCCCTTCGAAGTAATGTGTGACGCTAGTGATATTGCAGTAGGTGTAGTATTGGGGCAATGCAAAAATAAGGTTTTCCACACCATTTATTATGCAAGCAAAACTTTGAATGATGCTCAGAACAATTATACCACTACTGAAAAAGAGTTGTTGGCTATTGTATTTGCCTTTGACAAGTTCAGAGCATATTTAATTGGTGTTAAGGTAACAGTCTTTACAGATCATTCTGCTATCAAGTATTTGATTAGCAAGAAAGAGGCGAAACCAAGACTGATCAGATGGGTGTTATTGCTTCAAGGATTTGATTTGGAAATCAAGGACAAGAAAGGTTCAGAAAATCAGGTTGCAGACCATTTATCTCGCTTAGAAGGTGGACAATAAATTGATGATGAGACATTAATTAATGATTCCTTTCCTGATGAGCAACTCTTGTTAGTAGAAAACCTTAATCTACCATGGTATACAGATTATATCAACTACTTGGCTAGCGGAATCCTTCCTCCGGACTTGAGTTACCAGCAGAAGAAGAAGTTCCTGCATGATGTCAAATCATATTTCTGAGATGAACCCCTTTTATTTAAGCAATGTGCAGACCAAATGATTCGAAGATGTGTGCAAGAGGAAGAAACTGAAGACATACTTATGCATTGTCATTCATCCGATTATGCTGGATATTTTCGCGGAGACAAAACAGCTTCAAAGGTATTGCAATCTGGTTTTTATTGGCCTTCTTTATTTAAAGATGCACATTTTTTTGTTTTAAGATGTGATAGGTGCCAAAGAGCAGGAAGCATATCAAAAAAGCAAGAAATGCCTCTGCAAAACATATTAGAAGTTGAAATTTTTTATGTTTGGGGATTGACTTCATGGGACCATTCATTCCATAAAATGGTCAGAAATATATTTTATTGGCTGTTGATTATGTGTCCAAGTGGGTCGAAGCAGTTGCCTTGCCAATTAATGATGCAAAGGTGGTGTTGCAATTTCTGAGAAAGAATATACTCACCCGTTTCGGTACACCACGTGCAATTGTCAGTGACGAGGGATAGCATTTTTGTAATAAATCATTCTCTGCACTGCTTCAGAAATATGGAGTTAAACATAAGATCGCCACTGCCTATCATCCATAAACAAATGGACAAGTTGAGGTTTCCAATCGAGAAGTGAAGAGAATCCTTGAGAAGGTAGTCAAGCCGAATCGCAAGGATTGGGCAATAAGGCTTGATGACGCAATCTAGGCATATCGTACAGCATACAAAATGCCCATTGGTACGTCACCATATCAGTTGATATTTGACAAATCATGTCATTTGCCTGTGGAGTTAGAACATAAGGCCTATTGGGCAATCAAGTCATTAAATTTTGACTTGCGAGCAATTGGAGAGAAAAGAATGCTACAACTGAATGAATTGGATGAATTTCGGCTACAAGCATATGAGAACGCCAAACTTTACAAAGAAAAGGTGAAAAGATGGCATGACAAAAGAATAGCACAATGCTCATTTGAAACCAATCAGCAGGTACTATTGTTTAATTCCCGACTCAAGCTATTCCCCGGGAAGCTCAAATCTAGATGGTCTGGTCCATTTAAAGTAGCTTAAGTATACCCACACGGAGCTGTTGATATTGAAGATGAAGAAAAAGGAATAACTTTTAAGGTGAATGGCCAACATCTCAAGCATTACTATAGAGGAGATTTCAACCGTCAAAGTACCTCCATTATGTTTATGGAATTGAAGTGATTTACAAGCATAACGTCTAGCCAGAGACGAAAAAGTAGGCGCTGTTTAGGAGGCAACCCAAGGTAAATATGTGTTGCCTTAGTATTGGCATTTATTATTTTCAGTTTCAAAAAAAAAAAAATTTACAAGGAACGAGTGCCGCGGCACTCAAATTAAGCGCCGCGGTGCCACTTCTAGAGACTCAGCACCGCAGCACTAGAATCTAGTGCTGTAGCACTGGTACCTGGGAATTTCCCAGGCGCCAGTACCGCGGCGTTGAATCCCAGCACCGCGGCGCTGCAGCGGGGACAACAACAAAAATAAAAAAAGGGGGGGCATTTGCCCCGATTTTTTTCCCCTTTTCTCATGCTCTCTCTCTCTTGCTAACCCTAGACTTTCTCAACCCTCTCAACCCACCCCAATTCACAATCTCAAATCCCACCTTACCCATTAAATTTTCAGCTTAAAAACAAATCAAAACACACTCTAAACATCATTTCACACACTTCATCATCACAAATTCCATCAAATTGCATCTTCCACACAAATTGACAAAGTCACCCCAATCTCAAATTTTGGTGGATTAATCTCACAAGGTAAACAATCTTGTCTCTAATCTCTTATTTCACATTGATTCTTTCTTTATTCTACTTCTATTATGCAATTGTTGGGTCAATTTGTGAATACTAAAATGAAAGCTTTGTATTTAACTTTGAAATTTTGTATTGGCATTGTGTTGGAATTGTGTTGGAATTATAATGAAATTATGTTGGATTTGTGTTGGAATTGTGTTGGAATTATATTGAAATTATGTTGGATTTGTGTTGGCATTGTGTTGGAATTGTGTTGGAATTATATTGAAATTCTGTTGGCATTGTGTTGGAATTGTGTTGGAATTATATTGAAATTATGTTGGATTTATGTTAGAATTGTGAAGACTTAATTCGTTATTCTATGTGTAGAAATTTTTACCCAATTTGATTAGAGTGTGGATTTGTGACAATTAAGGAGATTGGTGGGGGGGTTTTAGTTGGCAAATTGGTGTTCTTAGCAAAATGGCTCCTAAGAAAATGAAAATAACCAAAATGGCCTCACCTAGTTTTGACAACAGCAAGTTTGTCTCCTTAGAAGCATCTGAACGTTATGCTCAATCGATTGTGAAGCAATCGGCTATTCCTGAGCAAGGCTTTAACCTTTTAGAGGGAAGTTATCCCAGTGTAGCAAAAGTCATTGAATCTAGGGGATGGAAGAAATTGTGCACTCAACCCGGAAAAGCTGTACTACCAATTGTGCGAGAATTTTATGCGAATATTCAGGAACATTCAAATTTGCTGGTATATGTGAGAGGTAAGCAGGTGGCTATTGATAGTGCCAGCATCAATAAATTCCTTAAAACGCCATCAATCGGGGATGATGATTTTCACAAGATGCTACGAGAGCCGAATTATGAGGAAACCATTAGACAGTTATGCTCCGCCGAGGCAGAATGGAAAATGGGTGGTCCTCTTCCGATATCTTTCTCAGCAAAATACACGGGCAAGGATGAGAAAACATGGCATTATTTTATTGGGGCACGACTAATGCCTGTCAAACATTTCAGCAGTGTAAACAAGCAACGTATAGTCTTGTTATATGCTATAATGACAGGAAAATCTATTGATGTTGGGCGAGTGATAAAGAATAGCATTCTTCATTGCAGTGAAAGCAGCAAGCTCGGGTTATACTGCCCTTCTCTGATTACAGCATTATGTGCTCAAGCTAGAGTCAAGTGGAGTCCTTCGGAGGAGATATTACATCCTGGCCAAGCTATAACCTCTAGCATGATTACCACCATGCACGCTCGTTGTGGCCAAGGTGGTCATAGGTCCAGGGCACCTACACGACCATTATCGCATGCATCTTTCTCTTCTAATCTGGAGGCAGTACAATCTCGGTTGGATGAAATTAAGCGGCAGATAGAGGCACATCAGCAGCAGTTTATTGCCCATCAACAATGGTGTGCTCAGTGGGTTGCTATACAGGCAGCCCATTTTCGAATAGAAATTTCTTCACTCTCACAGCATCCAGTTTACACTGCGCCACCACCAGCTGAGTTGAATGATGATGCTGATGAAGGCATCGACCCTGAGGATGCAGATACTGCCAGAAATAGCGAAGATGAGGATGCGACAGCAACAGATGACGACTAAAGCCCGGACTCTATTTCAGGGGAGTATTTCTATACTTTTGGTTTTATATTTCTTTTTGCCATGAGGACATGTCGGATAGTAAGTTTAGGGGACAAGGAAACACTTTCCCATTTGTTCTGTTTTTAATTCTGTTTTGAGTTGTGTGTTTATATTAAAAAAAAAATGCATATGGGCATGGGTTAATGATAAAACTGTTGCATAAACTATAAAACCCTAGAAATCAATAAATATCATCATTAGCAATTGAATAATCTGATGTGATAGTCTTATTTTACTTGTGATTACTTGAAATACATTGAGCATATAGTTGGATTGTTAAGTTAGTTGCTAACCTAGAGAAAGTTTATGCACAACAAGAACACAAAAGGTCTCAAATAAACACACTCTAGAACTTGTTTGATTATCACTTGAATCGAAATTCTAAGACATACATGATTAAGGAAGTGATTTTAGGCCATGTTTGGATCGTTTGAGCCTTTCAAGCCTACCGATATATATTTATCCATAGTCACCTATTTTGAGCCTAATGACCGTCTTTCGTTGTTAACTATAATAATACCTTAAATCAAATACATATTCCATCATCACCATCCCTCACACCATAGGCATAGAAGTTATGTTTGTATTTGTTCCAAAAGGTTGAAAAATTCTACGTTTGGAGGCATAGTGATTTGGAATGCTTTATAAAAAAAAAAAGTGTTAATAAAAAGCAACAAAGGAAGTTTCAAATTAAGTTTGGGGGTGTCCTTTGGAATGAGATGAAGGCTTTGATGATTCAATGACAATGTATGCTTATGGTGTGATTTGAACCAAAAATGAACCCACATTATTCTACCTTTACCCTAACCATAGATTACAAGCTTAAAAAAGTCCTATTTGATTTTTAATCATGTTTGTTCCTACATTAGTGGAGAGTGATATGAAAGGCATGCCTATGGAGTGTTGATATATAAAAAAAAAAAAATTGAGACCATATCTTGTCTTGTAGGCATAAACCATTCCGGGTGCATTTAACTATCAATAGTAACTATACACACACACACACCAAGTTATCACTTGTAGGGTAAGAAAGGCATGACGATTAAAAGTTGTTTAATCATGGTATTTAAAGGTTTTGGGATTTATAGAATTAATGCAAACTCTGAGACCTAGTGATGATCATTACTAAACCCATAATGTACTCTCATTTTTCATGCAATGCTTTTGATTTGTCTTTGCTTGAGGGCAAGCGAAACTTTTAAGTTTGGGGGAGTTTGATAATACATATTTTCATATAATATTTTGATACTCCTAAGATTAATATTTGCTCATTTAGACCTCAAATTGTTTGTATTTGTACACTTTTTTTATGAATTTTAGGTTCAAAGACATTTGGAACATCACACGAGAAAACGGACACAAATGGGAGCATTAGAGATAAAAATACAAATGGAGGCAGTGTTTGCTACAGTGCAATGTCGGGGCATTCAATGCAGCAGCGCCAATTCCAAAAAATGAGCGCCGCGGCATTGAATCCCAATGCCGCGGCACTAAGACCTGGATAACAAAAGTTGACAGGATGCTGAAAATCAGGAAGTCCAAAAGCAACCCTAAGTGCACCCTAATTTCGTTCTCTCACCTATATATTTGCACAAAACTTACATTTTGAAAAAGACTCCAGCTGGGATAGCAGCTGGAAACACAAAAGAAACACCTAACTTCTAAGTTTGGAGAAAGCAAGATTCAACATCAAAGATATTTGACAGGGATTTCTTCTTTGCTTGATCTTTTACTTGTTGTAAGATGTTTAGTTTGCATGTATTGATGGAATTAGCTTCAAGATTGTGTAGTTTAATGATGAGCTAATTTCATTAATCTAGGATTACATCCTTGAACTCATTATGTGATTGATTTTAGCTCTCTCTCTTATGGTATTAATTCAGCTTTTGATATATTCATTGTGCTTGTGTTTAATGCTATTTGATTACTTGGCCAGTAGTTAAATTGATCTAGAAATACTTAAATAAACTTGCAAAGGCATTTAGGTATTCAGTCTTAAGCATATTGATGCATGATCATAGTGTAGTACACTTGAGTATCATATGAGATAGACATATACTCAGTGTATACTTGCACTCAATTAGTCCCCTTATTATTTGCATACGACAGTGTATACTTGCACTCAATTATCGCTTCACGAACCCACAGGGATAATTTTTACTTCTTAACTAAGAACAAATTACGTCTTTCTAATATTTATTCAAAAAAATAAAAATCTACGAATGAATATAAAAATATAAAAGCAATGACACAATGTAAAGAGAATTAGGTGGTAGCAATATAGAGAAAACCTAGGATTAATACTATCCCTCAATATGCTTTCTAATGATTAATCCTTTAATATTTAACTCACTTAGTCTTTGTTATTGATCAAGACACTAATGTATTCACAAGTCTCTTCCAAGGTCATGGAAGTATACCTTAATTTACCAAATACCTATATTCCTATGGTACTTGTAATAAACTAATATTCATTAAGATTAAGTTTTATTGACCATACACGCCAATTAGGTATATTCCAATCCTAAATTGAAACTTGCATATGCAACATTGAATGTTACTCTACAATCATGCATTAAATTACCTAGGTCTAAATACCATGATTTCTCTTTCGAGTTTATAAAAAATATTAGCAATTCATTAATCATATATTGGCCAGATATATTGAAGCATTAAAAATAAGTAATTTGAATAACAAAGAACTAAGTTTACTAAATATTAAAAAGATATGGCAATTAAGCACACATATTAAGTTCAAGTATTAACCCTAGAAAACAAATTTAGCTCATGGCTACAAGAGACCTATTGGCGGCAGATCTAATGTATGTGGGTGTTTCCCCATTGGCATACCCGTTTCAACACTTGAAACGCACCATTTACAATAGGTCTTTTGCATCCATTCACTCAAACCACACCCAAATAAGCCCTAAATGGCTCTGATACTATTTGTTGGTGGCAGATCTAAGGTATGTGGGTGTATTCATGTGCAATTGTGTCTATTGCCTAAATACATATCATATACAAATTTAAGTCCAATGGAAGGGTGAAACATGCAAAAACACAATAAATAAATATATTAATCACATTAATATATTAAAAATGTTAAAGAACTCATCACAACCTGTAACGTTATACATGTATTTCCTCGGAGTCCACATGGAGACCAACTCGCGGGCAGTTCTAGTCACCAACACAGTGGGCTTGGTAAGCTAGAACAACAGCTCTATACGCAGTACAGAGTTTAACTCTTAAACCCAAAAATCGTCAGTGTGTGTTTTTATCCTTTTCTCCAAAAGGATAAGAAATGGAGTATTAAAACAATTCATAATTACTTATCATGGCACCATGAGAAAAAATAAAATAATTTTACTTTTTCTCTTTTTTTTTTTCCCTCTCGCCACCATGGTTGATTTCATTTCTTCTCCATTTCCGTCACCTGCACACACTTCTCTTCTTTTTCAATTTGTCTCTCTCTTTATATATATATATATAATATAATATAAAATATATTATATAATAATAATAATAAAATAAAGATAATGGGTGATAACTCACACCCATTATCTAATATAATAATATTATATATATATCTATAATAAAATATTATATATAATAATATAATATAATAATACATAATATAATAAGAGAGATATTTTGATTATTTAATCATTAAATAATCAAAGTATGAAATGACTATTTTGCCTCTCATGAATAGTTACCAAGTTCACCCCTTAGTGGGTTCCATCAAATCCCGTATTTGGGTAAATTCAACTGAGAGTTCACAATACGCTATGTGTCATTATACAATTAGTAAATAATAATTATTGACTAATTATTGTATTTAACACTTAAATACAGATACGCACGTATTCCCGTGGTAGTGCTGAATATTACTGGATTAAACAATTTAATCCGGTACGCTGCCCCAGTGCACGAGTACACTGCAATGCCCCACGCACATGTAACGGAAAAATAAATCAGCGCGTTGAACCATGCAAGCTGAGGTTACAACGCATACGTATAGTCCTTCCGTCATGATATCCTGGATGTGCGGGGATATAGATTTTCACCGTCAAATCCCTAGTGCTCATCCATGTCATATCTCTAGACTTGTATCTCACTGAACAATATGCGCAAACTCTTTGGCCATATTGTTCTACTCTGGCGGAACTCTTTTCTGGGATGATTGCTTGTGGCCACAAGACTTTTTGAGATACAATCTCGAAGCATCTGGATATCAAACTCCATATAGGAGCTGAAGGATCCTATATATGTACGCATCAAACTCTATAAGCATCGAACCAAACCTAGCGACACCCAGTGGTCACACCATGAAAGGTCTGTGACATGCGTGGAACCAAAGTATGGTGGATCACTTACAAGCCCACCGTGGCACTCAGGTCAAAGGACCATGTATACTACTCAACTCGAGAGGACCCTCTGTTGACAGCTTACATTGAATGTCTATCGGAGGCTCTCATGAGTCTGTCCCATATCCAGTCCTAACTGGATACCCATATGTCAATAAGAGCTCCAAGCTCACAGTCGGCTAGGAACAACCATCTATACCCTATAGGTACGAAATATGCTGATCTATATTTATACGTATCCAACGATAAACCCACATCAGCAAAAATAGATCAGAGACAATTATTCGAGAACATACTTGCGCAACTAGCATTTCTTGGCACCCGATTGTAACTCTGGTAACTATACAGTTGCTAGTATATTCTCAGGTCTATGTCCCATTACAGACAAGGCTCCAACTTTTAGATTTACTGAGTATTATAACTAGCTAACATTTAGCTGTGCTAACATTTAACATTTATATCTCTTAGCGTGGCTAACTGTAGGCCCTTATCTAAACTCCTTTAGATCTGATCTGAACTCCTTCAGATTTACAATGTCTGTAACGTTACATTACAGAGTACCATATAAATTGGTATTAGGGATTTAATGGGAATGTACACTTATATAAATATACAAGTATATATACATTCAGGGATGGCACGTAAGCATCAACCCTAACAAGAACAACAGTAAAAATAATAATAAATCATGGTACAATCAATAGCAAACCGATATAAACATCGAATTTGCTCTTAATTACGTTGTCTAAGAAACTCTTGATACCGAAGAACGCCTTAAATCTCTCTCTAGGGCTATTTCAATTAAACTTCTATTGCCCTCTAAAACGTGTGCTCTGTATTCTTGAATTGCTCCTGGGTGATCTTGGATGGTCTTTAAAGGCTAGGGATGATTGGCCTTTGATAGGGATTGATATGAGCTTAAAAATCTCAGTTCTCGTTGGATTAAGATTCACACTACCGGTAGGGCACTATGCTGCTGTCGCTGGAGTGCTGCAAGTAAAAGGCCTCACCATTGGAGCGATGAGATATTGGCGCTAGAGCGCTAGCTTGTCACTGGCGCGATGAAGAGGGCGCTGAGGTGCCAGACTACAACTTAAACAGATCATTTTTTCTAATTTTCTTATTTCGATCACTGTTCCAACGCTTGGGCAAAAATCCTTGTGGCACTAGGGCGACAGGTCTATATTTTAAAAACTTTAAATTTTGTTCAAGTCCCATAAATAACAATTTATTCTCATAAAATAATAAAATATCAAAATAACAATATGAGAAAATATATGATATATATGCCCTTATCATATATAAAACCTAATTAGTGATCAAGTAACTAGAAAGAAGTAAGTATAGAATAATTGAACAATTCCATTATTAAGTTCATAAAAATAAAAAAAGAAATTCAATCACCTATCAAGTTCAAAGTTGTAACCCTAAAATTGAAACTTAACGCATGGTGAAATAAAGAGTTATAGAGCATATCAAGAACAACATCATAAAAATCATAGAAAACTAGAAAGATAAAGAGTTAAAGAGATAAAACTAATTTTATTGTATTCTTTAATTTTCTAATCTTCATGATTCTCTAAAACTTTATCTTTCCCTCTCTTTTTTATCTATTTGTTATTGTTGAAATAGGCTTTTTGGTTTCTATTTGTAAGTTTTATGTCTTTAAATTAGGATAAAACATTAAATATAAAGTCATATTTGGATTTCTTTTTTTTTTTTGCACGACACTATTTATAGGGTACTATTTATGAGTTACTACTTATACAGCGTCGCAGCACTGGATTTTAGGCATTGAGACACTGAAGACACTGAATTGAGCAACCTAGCATTGATTTTTGGGTGTTACGACATTGGCACTATAGTAAAAATACTGTAGCAAAATCATTATAGCAATTTATAGTGGCAATTTTGATATTTTTGTCTTGTTTTCTTTAGATTTTCATCCTTATTTGCTCTATTGACTTCAAACCTATAAAATAACGATAAAATACATTAACAAATATATATATTAAGTTTGGAAGATGCAAATGTTAGACTTAATTAGCCTTTATCAAATACTTATAAACTTAAGAGTTTGCTTGTCCTCGAGCAAAGAGAATTAAAATTTTTTAAAAAATAATACGCAAAGGATGGGTTGGTTAATGTTTAATAATCTCTGAAATATAGTATATTTTTTACAACATATGAAAATTTCTAGATACCACAAAAGTTAAAATGTCAATCTATTTACTAGTCTTATCTTATTTATGATTTACTAGGTGCATGTATCTAAGTTATTCTAATTTAGTTATTTGCACTTAGATAAGTTTATATATATAAGAATACAAACGATTGTCTCTATTTATTTTTTATTCACATTTTATAGGATTTCTTTTCATACCACTCTCCATTAATGTAGATGCACACATAATTAAGGATCAAGTATGACTTTATTTAACTTGTAATATATGTTTAGGGTGAAGATAGGATAAAATGGATAAATTTCGGTTTAATTCACACTATAGACATACATTCTTTTTCTTCGATCATAAATCCTTTCATCAATTTTTTAAAGTTCCCCCCAAAATTAACTCACACTTTCTTTGTTTACTTTGTTGCTTAATCTTTCTCTTTCTTTTCCTATTGTTTTAAGGAAAAAGTATAGAAAACTTTTGTCTTTTTTTTTCTTTTTTTTTTAGTGCACATTTCAAGCCATTATACCCTCAAACTTAAGTTTTTATAATTATTATTGAACAATCAAAACCTACAACTACTCTTTATTCGAGTCTTTCTTCTCATAAGTTCAATAATTTTCACATAACCCTTAAATAAGACCATGATACTTATAATGTGAAAGGTGTCATAAAGGAAATTTTATTTTAAGGGCTAAGGTATAGATGTGGTTAATGACTAGATATAAAAATAATGTACATAAGTAATGATAAGTGCATTTCATACATTATTTAGTATCTCTTTTAATTCGGTATTTGGTTGTTTTGAGTATTAAAATATGGTCATTCATACATACATTGTTGTCTTTTAGGTTCCAACTAAACGGAGGAAAAAGAAAATCAAAATGTGATGAAAAAGGGCAAAGAAGTAATTTTATAAAGTGTCCATGCTACAGCCCTAGAAGTATAAGCTGTAACCCTAAGACAAGTAAAGAAATCAAGAGAAAATATTACGTTTACGACCCTAACTCTTCTAGGCTGTAGCCCTACTTTAGGTAGAAATGTAGAGCTCTGGCCCTAATTTGAAAAAAGAATGGTGCCGTAGTGCTAATTCCATGGGCTGCTTTGTTGCCACCTACATAACACTTTTAGGATTTGTGCCCTAATTTTCAAAGGGAATTTTTGGGGGACCTATTTAAAGGAGATAAAAGGTCTCTTTTCGGGAAAGTGAGAACATAAAATTTTGAGAGAAAACTGAGAGTTTTTAGTGAGAGAAACAAATTTAGAGCTTGGAATCTTGAAGTCCCTTAAAGATTGAAGGCCCTAAAAGTATCTCCAACTAGTTGATCACTCCCATTTTATCTCATTTACTATAGTTTCAAAGGTATTTTTGTAATTTGTGTTGTGTTGAATAAGGTTACTTTTATGAACTCTTAGACAATTGTATTTGTTCATTCAACTATAAATAGCTAGATTTCATGTTCTAGGGTATAATGTAACTCTACTTAATACTATGTTTTGATGTGCTATGTTGATTAATGACTATCTTGTGTTTATCATTTATGCATAGCCTTGAGTTTAATGCCTCTAATTAAATTGGAAAATTAATTATATAATTTAGACTTATGGGTTATGTGCTTGGAAAAGTTTAACCCTTCTGTCGGAATTAAAAAGCATAGTGTAATATCCAATCCCTATTAGTAGTATTGACGCCTAAATTTTAGTATAGAGTAACGAAGGCACTGTAGGGTTACTCGATTTTAACCCTATTAGACATATTTTTGTTATGGTGCACATGAGAGATATTGACCCAATTTGGTAATTTCACACGCGATTGGAGCGTCAAACGACCCTATAATATTTTTAGAATTTTTCTCTATTGGCTTGGAATAGAAAATTCTAATTTACTACATGAATTTCCATTTAAAGGTTATGTATGGAACAAGCCTTTGTTGAGAAATACAATCCTTATATTAAGGAATGGACCAATTAGAAGCAATCTCATGGATTGCCAAGTTGGGAATTCTAGTTAGTTCCTTTGACTATTCTAACTAGATAGTTACAAAGGAACCAATTAAATCCTTCCATTTGAACTAATGGCAAATTAGAAGTTTTGAGTAAGCTGAAGGGCACAATTGTCAATTAAGGGAGCATTATATATATTTTGGAAGTGTGTAGAGTTTTCAAGAGATCAAAAGCCAACACTTAGAGCAAAAAGAGAGCAAATTCGTGCAAAGTTTGAATGTGTTGCTACAGTGAAATTTCAGTTTTTTTCGTTTCATGATTTTTCATGTGTAATCAAGTTAAAATAAGGTTACATATGAATCCCTAAACTCAATTGAAGCCTCCATTAGTGAAAAATCAAGAAAAAGAGGTAAGAAAAGCATTGTTTTATGAGTTTGATAAGTGAGCTTTCAAGAATGCTTCAATTGATGTTCTTGTGTGTATTATTGGTTTAAATTGAGTTGAATTCCAGTGTGGAGCTTGAAGGAGTCATCAATTTGAAGAAATTGGCAAGGTAAGAATTAGGATTTTGAGTGATTTGAATGTAGAGACTTCAATTGGTTGTAATTAGGCAATTAGAATGAAATTGGCTTGATTGTAATTGGAACAAGAAATTGAGAAAAGAAATGTGTTAGAACATAGGGTAAAATTCTGCCACTTTAGGGAAGTTAGGGATTGAGTGGTGTTTTGGTTGAGTTGTTGTGTGTAAATGGTGTCTTATGTATGTTGAATGTATATGGTTGATGGAAAAACCAAAAATAAAGAAAATGGGACATAATTATCCATTTTGGAAAGGTGAAGGGCAATTATGTCCAACCAAGTTATAAGGCGTTTAATAATTTTCAGGGTGCTAGGTGATGAGTTAGATTAGATTAAATGACTCTGTAAATGAAAAATTGGGAAGTAGTATGCATCCGGGCTTTGTTTGCCGATTACGGCGTTTAGTAGTTAAATGAGATTCTAGCATTTGATTTGGTTCTAAATGTCTTTTATGGTGCGTAGGTAAAGAAAATCGAGAGTAGTAACGGGAGCAAAAATCTAGAGCGAAATTGAGCTCGGAGCGGTTGATGCGATATTTCTATATCATAAATTAAGTGCAAGTATACACTATCGTATGCAAGTAATAAAGAGACTAAATAAGTCGGATGTCGAACCCATAGGGATAATTTCTTCTTTTTAACCAATTACTAAAATTATATCTTCCTAATAATTATTCAGATAAATAAAAACCTAAGAATGAATGTAAAAAATATAAAATTAAAAACACAATGCAAAGAGAATAAGAAGATAGTAATGTAGAGAAAACTTAGGATTAATATTATCCCTCAATATACCTTTTAATGATTAACCCTCTAATATTTAACTCACTTAGTCTTTATTATTGATCAAGATACTAATGTATTCACAAGCCTCTTCCAAGGTCATGCAAGTATACCCTAATTTACCAAATACCTATATTCCTGTGGTATTTGTAATAAATTAAGATTCATTAAGATTAGGTCTTATTGATCATACATGCCAATTAGGTATATTCCTATCCTAAATTGAAACTTGCATATGCAACATTGAATGTTACTCTACAATCATGCATCAAATTACCTAGGTCTAAATATTATGATTCCTCTTCCGAGTTTATCAATAATATTACCAACTCATTCACCATGTATTGGCCAGATATATTGAAGCATTAAACACAAGTAATTTAAATAATAAATGACTAAGTTTATTAAATACTAAAAAGATATGGCAATTTAAGCGAACATATTGAGTTCAAATATTAACCCTAGAAAACAAGTTAGCTCATGGCTACAAGAGAACAACAGTAAAAATAATTATAAATCATGATACAATTATTAGCAAACCGATATAGACGTCGAATTGCTCTTAATTGCGCTGCCTAGGAACTCTTGATGTCGAAGAACGTCTTGTATCTCTCTCTAAAGTTGCTTCAATTAAGCTCCTATTACTCTCCAAGACTTGTGCTCTATATTCTTTGTGCTCTTGGGTCGTCTTGGATTGATCCTTGAAGGTTGGGAACGAGTGGCTTTATATAGGGATTGATATGAGCTTTAAAATTTGAATTCTCGTCGGACTAGGACTCGCACTACCGCTGGCGCGCTATGCATCTGTCGCTGGGGCGACGCGTGAACAAGCTATTACCGCTGGAGCGGTGGGATCTTGGCGCTGGGGCGCTACATGAAAACGGCTTCACCGCTGGCGCGGTCTGTTGATAGCGCTGGGGCGCTAGACGCGACTTAAGCAGGTCGTTTTTCTTATTTCGATCACTATTTCAGCGCTGGGGCGAAAATACTTGTGGCGCGGGGGCTCTGGACTCATAATTTAAAAACTTTGCATTTTAGTCCCTGTTTTCGTTCTTTAAATTTCATTCAAATCCCTATAAATAACAATAATGCACATAAATAGCCATCTATTCTCATAAAACCATAAAATATCAATAATAAAAACATGAGAAAATATATGACAAATTTGCCCTTATCAGCGGTTATGAGTGAAAATCTACTTTTTTTGTTATTTTTCGTTTATTATGTTTCCGTATAATGAAAATATATGTTTTATGAGTTTTCAATTCATAAACATGATTTATGATCTTGATATATATCTATAGATATGCATTTACATGTTCGGTTTAAGAAACAGTTTTTAAATTTCTGCATTCGTTTTAAAGGCCATTGGTACCCTCAGATTATAGTGGTGGTGATTGTATTTGACCCGGCCGGTATATCCCGTGCACATGGGCAGGTCTTGGGGGTGTGTCACTAACTCCGGGAAGTCGGGATGTCGAGTCATGTGAGTCGCTCTATGTGTATAGGGTATTGTCTCGCTATATGTATGCGATGTAGGATTTCGCTGCATAGCCAGTGCGATGTCTTGAGATGTCACTGTAGGTGCTGCTAGTTGAGGTGCTCCGTGCCCTACTCACATGTACGGTGCTAGTTGAGTCGCTACGTGAGTATAGAGTTTTAGGGTTACCATTGGTACAGTTTAGAAAGAAAATGGCCGAGCGAGGACGTTATTAGTTTTTGATTTATCGATAGCATTTATGCGTTTATATGCACACGGCGGTTATTATGTTATACAGATTTTGGATATTGCTTTCCAAAGATGTAGATAAAACCTGCTCGGTAAGATTTCATCGGCATATGGTATTAGAAACCGTTTTACAGCTTTACACCAGCTTTAGAAGCATGATTTATGCATGTACTTTAGAATTTGCTATCTATGCATAATGTTATTTTATTTGAAATCTTAATTGCACTCACTGAGCTCCTTTAACTCACTCGTTTTGTGTTTTATGTTTTCTAAACCCTTCCCAGGTGCAGGTCTCGGTACGTAAGCTGCTGATTCTCCTATTGCTGAGTAGTGGGCCAAATATGAAGATCATTTTTGTATATATAAATGTGCTAAATAGCACCCTTTGCTTTCTGCATAGTAATTGTAGGCATGTATATTTGTGTGTATACTTTGAATCAACTAGAAGAGATTTCGATATTATGATAATCGTTTTTACCTTTTTATGAGTATACTCATTTTGTGATTTAAATGAAACTATTGAGTTGTGTTGGGATTGATTTGGAAAGGATTGGAGGTCCGAATTGGTAGTATTGAGAAGTGTTTGAAATAGAAGTGAAACTTCTTTGCAGGTTTTATAAGGATTTTCAGAAAAACAGGGGAAACTCTGTCCATTTCTTTTAAAATTAAGATGTCATTTTCATGTATATTACAAGACTTTCTTAGTAGTAGCAAGAACTAAAAAGGGGTTTGCCTCGTAGAAATTTCTCAACTTACCAAGTTATATTCTAAGGAACTTCCGTCAAGGTGCCCGACAGGGCCGCTAGGACCAACAGTAGAGGGTCTCGGGGCGGGTCCTGTCCCATAGCCTTGATTTTATTGAGTTAGGAGACTAATAGAATTAGAGTAATCACTTAGGGGTAACTTAATGCATATATAGATAACAAGTTAGATAGGGATATCAACTTGGTTGTGTATACATAAGATCTCATTTGACACTTAAAAGAAGTAATGAGATTAGTTCTAAACCCTTGATTAATGAATTCATAAGATTAGTTGTTATCACTAACTCTAAAGAGCATATGAATGATAGAGTGAAATTAAGACCCCAGAACGTTTTACCATAGAATTCTCATCTTATTGATTTACTAGATTATTTATTTTAAGCATATTTAATTTCATAATTCAACCCAGTTTTTAAATTAGCTTGGTTAAAGTTAGGTTTTTAACACTACAATACTTAGCATTAATTTAGAACATTAATCCTCATAAGAATGATACTAATTCATCAGTTTATTACTTGATCACAACTCGTGCACTTGCAGTTATAATTTTCGTGTGTATAATTAAGCAAACAAGTTTTTAAAGCTGTTGCTAGGCATTGTGAAATTTGAATTTTTGCTAATATTGTAGATAAAAAACTTATATTAATTTAGGAATTTTATTTTTCTTTTGTTCTTGTTTAGCTATGGTTGTTCTAGTGTTTAGAAGGTTTATGAAAAGAGCTCGTAGCTTGGAGCTTTTACCCTTTGATCCAAAAGTTGAGTGCACTTTGCGCAGGCTTAGAAGAGAAATGGGAGATCATGTTTAAGCTATGGTTGTCAACGGCAACAACAACCAATAACTACGGGCATTAAGGGATTATTTTAGGCCCGTGATTAATGAAAACTATTAAGGGATATGATAACAAGGGGTTCAAGCCAAAAATTTTGAATTGAAGATGGCCCTTATCAATATGGTTCAACAAAATCAATCTGAGAGATTGCCAAGTGAGAATCCAAATATTCATCTTGTTATATTTTTTTAGGTTTGTGATACTATAAAGATGAAATGAGTTACAAATGATGCTATTCATCTACACTTATTCCTATTCTCTCTTAGGGACAAGGCAAGGGGATAGCTCCAATCTTCGCAACCGAGAAGTATTATAACATGGGAAGAACTTGCACAAAAATTTCCCACTAAGTTCTTTTTACCATCTAAGACTTCATAACTTCAAGGGGAGATAGCTCAATTTAGGCAATTATATTTCAAGCCTTTCTATAAAGCTTGGGAGTGGTTCAAGGACCTTATTCGGAGGTGCCCTAAATATGAATACTAAGCCAAATACAAATCTTCTGTAATGTATTGAATGGCCAAACACAAACTATTATAGATTCGGTGGAAGGTGGTACGTTTTTGTCAAAACATGCAGTAGAAAGGCTTGAAATATAATTGGAGGAAATGGTATGAAACAACTACTAATAGTCCAATATGAGGTTCATTACGAGGGGGGCTGCCAAAGTATATGAAGCTGACCTTAGTGTTGTACTTTTAGCTTAAGTTAAACCTTGGCAAATGAAATTTCTACACTCAATGCTATAGAGGCTTCAATAAGTAAAGACCAATGATAATTGCAAATATGTTTTACACCGGTGAAGAAAGTGATTCGAAACAAGTCTAATATGTCAACAACTAAAACTTCAACTACCAAAGTAACAACTTGCCTACACATTATCATTCTGAGATCTGGAATCATGAAAATTTCTCCCATAGCAATCCAAGAAATGCTTTGCAACCTCTATTAGGATTTTATCAATAAGTGGCCGAGAAGAAACCTTCTTTGGAGTACCTTTTGGAAACTTTTATTGTTGAAAGAATAGAGAGGTTCAACAAGGATAAAGCCTGCCTTAATAATATTGAGACACATTACACCCATATAAATGCAACATTGAAGTCATTAAAGGTAAAAATTGGCCAACTTGCCAAAGCAATCAAAGATCAATCTTCTAGCAAGTTGCTAAGTGACAGAAAGCCCAACCCGTGCGAGCATTGTAAAGCCATCACTCTTAGAAGTGGTAAAGAAGTAAAAGCCCTGAAACCAAAAGGGAGTGAAGGTAAAGAGAAAGAAGTTGAGCCAGAACCATCCAAAGTGAATCACAAACCTAACTCTATTTTCTTTTCAGACAACCCTTCTATCATTACCCCACCATTGCCATATCCCCAACGCTTCTACAAAAAGAGTTAGATGCCCAATTTTTTAAATTCCTTGAAATATTTAAGAAGATTTATATAAATATCCCTTTTGCGAAAGCTTTGGAGCAAATGCCAAATTATGAAAAGTTCATGAAAAAAAGAATGTCAAAGAATAGGACTTTAGAGGACTATGAGACCGTGAAACTAACGAAAGAATGTAGTACAATCCTTCAACAAAAGTTGCCTTAAACGTTAAAGAATTTGGGTAGTTTCACCGTATTAAGTATATGAATTTAAGCGTAAGTATATGCTATTATAATTAGTAATAAAAGGATTAAATCGTCGGATATTGAACCTACAGGGATATTAGCTACTTCTTTATCAAGTACTAAAATTATGTCTTTCTAGTAATTATTCAGAGAAATCAACTTTTAAGATTATTGAAATATATAAAAGAAATATCACAATGTCAAAACTTTAGAAAAATAACAATATAGAGAAAACCTAGAGCTCATATTAACTCTCAATATATTTTCTAACGATTAATCTCCTAATATTTAAACTCCTTAGTTCTTGTTATTAATCAAGATATGAATGTATTTACAAGTCTTTCTCAAGGTCGAGCAAGTATATCATAATTTATCAAATATGTATATCTCGATGGTACTTATAATAAATTAAGATTCATTAAGCGTAAGTCTTATAGATCATACATCCCAATTAGGTATCTCTTTATCTTATATTTGTACTTGTAAATATTATTCTATAATTATGCATCAAATTATTTAGGTCTAAATACAATGATACCTCTCTCGAGTTTATCAAAGTATTACTAAAACAATTATAATATTGGCTAGATATAATGAAGCATTAAGAATAAATAATTTGAATAACAAGAAACTAGGTTTATTAAATATTAAAAAGATTTTGTAATTAAACACACATATTGAGTTCAAAAATTAACACTAGAAAGAAAATTAGTTCGTAATTATAAGAGAATTAAGACTAAAATATAAATAAAACATAATACAAACAATAGCAAACTGATATTGATGCTGAATTATAGTTGATTGATTTGTCAAAATTATGCCAGAAATCTCTTGCTCCTTGAAACGCCTTTGAATTTATCTCTATATGCTTCAATTGTACTTAGATTGCTCTCTAAAACTTGTGTTGTGTATCTCTTGAATGTTCTATAAAGGCTTAAATGAGTGGCGTTTATATAGAGTTTGATTTGGAGCTAGTAGTGGTATTTCTTTTCGGTTCAGGGACAGGCTAATCACTGAGGCAAATTTTCTTCATCGTTATAGAGGTATGTCTTCGAACCACTGTTGCTGCAACCGATAAATTTATCGGTCCCTAGTTTTGTTGCTTTTCTCAAAACTTGCATTTTTACTCCAATTTCTTTAGATTTTATCTATTTTTAGTCCTAATTCTATAAATAAACAATAATGCACATAAAGAGCTATTTATTTTTATAAAATATCAAAATATTAAATAACATGATGATAAGATATATGACAAATATACCCTTATCAAATTCCCTTAAATTTAAACACTTACTTGTCCTCAAGTAATAAAGAATACTTAAAGAGAAAAATCAAAGGGTTTACTTGACTCAACAATGAATAATAAAGATTCAAAAAGAAAACATAACATAACATGCTAGGTTAGTTAAATGATCAAAATAGTTGTCTTAAAGGCTGTTAAAATAGCACAAATCCTTTTCAATGAGTCCCTTTTTCTTCCTCACAAATAATCATCAAATGTGTGTATGCAAGTAACTAGTAATTAGTTAAAACCATACCTTAATTTACTCTATACTTAAGTTTGCACAGAAAAGATGATGTCTCGATATTTTATTTTATAATAACATTTTCATATGCTTATTTTTTATACCACTTTCCATTAATTTAAGACTTTTCTTAGTTTGTAACGAAAGGCTAAGGTTAAGATTGGATACAAGGATAAATATATGAGGGTCAAGTCACACTATGAACACTTAAACTTTATCTAAAAACCTCTTGATCTTCCTTGTCATTGAATAATCTCCTCCCCCAAAATTATTGTGTTTTTCATTCTTCTTTTCAACCATTATTTTCCAAAGAAGTTTTTTTTTTTCTTAAGTTGAGGGAATAAATTAAATTTTTTTAATACCCCCAATTATAGATTTCTTCAGTACTCGTTCTTAATAATATACCCACAACCTTTTTTCTTTCAAGAATATTTCTAAGTAAACTTAAGGTTTATGGTGTTATAGGTAAATTTTGGATAAATAAGCTTTTAAGTCTTAGGTTTATAATGTGGTGAACTAAAAAAAAGATTGTTATTAGGCTCAAAAGGGGTAACTAAGAATAATTATATTATAGGTAGGCTAAAAAAGCTTAATCAGCCCAAAGATGACCAAATATCATTTTCTTATTCATGTATTGTTTAGGTTATACTTCGAGGGTATATCTGTCTTCAAGATTTGAGTGTACTCCCTAAAGCATAAGTATCTCCAAGTAAAAGTTTAACTATACATCTTTATAAAGTGCTCAAAAGAATTGTGATTATAGATAAGGTTGAATTTGTTCCTAAATTTAGATAACAGAATTATCTCAAGTATGTATCATTTCCTAGAGATTTATGAAAATAAATTCAGCCATATATTCAATTTCATATCATTGACTAATGGTCATCTTAACAACCTAATAAAAATAGACAGATAACAAATAAAGGATAAAAATAAGAAAAATAATAGAGTAGACACACGATTTAAAAAGCATAGTTTCATTACTACTCTTTTTGCTTTTTTCTTTCTTTTTATATAGACTCTAAATAGAAATATAAGAACATAAATAATAATCAAAACAAATAATCAAAGATAGAATAAAATAATAGCAAAATAAAAGTGAAGTACACTTCACCAAGAGAGCTTAAAATATAATATGGTCTTTATGTAAAAAAAATAGAGATACTTCCCTTAGATGCCATGGTGCCCAGTCATCCAAGTCACATGGATCAAAGAGAAGGTCTTAAAAATCCATGTCTGGGGATGGCGATGGTGAAGGAATGACTAGCGACTGAAGACCTCGATCTGAGCTAGCCATACATAGACTAGTAAAGGTCGGGTAGCAGCGAGGGTGACAAGTTGTGGTGCCCCAGCTAGCGGTGGATTAAAAATAATCACCTCCTTATAATCAATGTACAGATGGTCACAGCTAGAGCATGTATCTCCTCCTTCAGCTCCCAAGTGACATCGGTTTATGAACACAAAGCTGTAATTAAGAAAGGGAAAAATAAACACCGAGCAAGCTTAATGCAGACCTTGATCTCTACATATATTACCTTCCTAATATCTATAGGATGGTGTGTCATCATGGTAAAGAGGTAGATGGATTGTAGCTTGGTAATGTTGTAGATGTAAGAGATTGACATAAGTCATGAAGAGGAAGTTATACCAAGCCTTCACCTCTAGATGCATATAAAAGAAAAGGAATGTCATTAGGACATCATTAATGATATTCTATTATGTACCAGGTGTACACAGGATGTTGATGATATCCTCATAGTTGGGATGATTTCTGAGCTTATTCGTATTGTCTTCTGACTATACTAGTAATCCATAGTACGCGTTGATCATTGTTGAATCAAATGCTACTCTCTTTCCACCAATAAATACTTAATCATAATTATCTAGCTCATTTATATTGGTATATAACTCACACATAATAGGAATAATACTAGGTTATAGCTGCTTGAAAATTGCTTCCAATGCTCTGTTGGATCATTACCCTAATATTTGGGATGTTAAGGTTCTCTAAGTCGAAATCCCATTCTCCTATAAAATCTTTCTTCAGCACTATGCCAGTGTATCGAGCTTGTATCTTGGTTGACATAAAGCGTGTTGAGTCATATAAGGAACTGTTGCTAGCTATGGTTTTCTGTTTCTTAGGTGCCATTTGTTACTTTGAAAGATTGAGAAAAATAAGTTTAAAACTGAAATTTGAAGTGAGGGAAACTAACCTAAATCTTCCCTTTTTAATTTTGAAATCCCATTTATACTGTAGCAATATGTTCTGTATTGCTACAGCACTAATGTATCACTGAGGAACACTTTTATATAAATACTTTGATTCCTAGAATTTAACTATTGCTAGAGTGATATTTGAGCTATCCCTGAGGCTATTTCACTTTTAACAGTTGGATTCCAAATAAAATTCTCACTGCAGCCTTAAATAGCTTTCCTTGGAGCAACACTTTATTGCTGATGCGAGAATTATTTTTCGCTGAAGCTCTAAAGGCATGCATTTGGTCTAGGTACTAGAATTCTTGCTAGAGCGATACCAGTCTTATTGCTGGGGCGATAATTGTTTTTGAATTTTCGTTACAACACTGGCTCTCAGAATTTTTTTCCTTTATCTTTAATTCTGAAACACTAAAAACAATTATCAAATAACTAAAAAGATAAAAATAATCATGAATAACTTACCTTGGGTTGCCTCTCAAGTAACGCTTAATTTAATGTCATCGACTTAACGTAATGCTCATTTTTCCTCCAGGGCTTTTTAAAAGTGATTAACGATTATTAGCGTTCAAAAATCTTCTCCTATTGACTTTGAAGGGTTGATTGTTCTCTTTGTCAGCTAACTCTATAGCTCTAAGGGGATATACCTTGAGTATCTAGAAAGGGCCAAACCATCTTGACCTTAACTTTCTTGGGAAGAGTTTGAGTTTTGGGTTATAAAGTAACACTTGTTGTGCCAGTGTAAAGATTCGTGGTGCTATCTTTTTATCATGCCATCATTTGGTATTCTCTTTGTAGATCTTGGCATTCTCATATGCTTGAAGTCGAAACTCATCTATGACAATGAATTGTAGCAGTCTCTTTTCTCTAATTGTTTGTTAGTCAAAATTAACGGCTTTGACGGCTCAATAGACTTCATGTTCTAGCTCTACTAGAGGATGACAATGTTTTCCAAATATAAGCTGGTAAGAGAACATCCTAATTAATGTCTTATTAGGCAATGTGATAGGCCTATAGTGCATCATTTAGTCGTATGGTCCAATCTTTTCAGCTTAGATTTACTGTCTTTTTCAAGATTCATTTGACTTTTTTATTTCAAACTTCAGCTTGCCTACTGGTCTGAGGATGATAGGCAGTAACAATCTTATACTTAACTCTATATTTAATTAGAAGGACTGTGAAGTATTTGTTGCAGAAGCGCGACCCTTTATTATGATGATTGTTTAAGGAGTACTATATCTTGTGAAGATGATCTTACGAATGAGATTAATCACTACCTTTGTATCATTTGTTGGAATAACTACGGCTTCTACCCACTTTGAGACATAGTCTACTACTATTAGAATGTACTTCTGCCCATTTGAAGGTGGGAATGGTCCCATAAAATAAATCCCCCAAACATTAAATAATTCCACCTCTAGAATACTCTGAAATGGCATCTCTAATTTCGTTGATATATTCCCCATTCTTTAACATCTATCACTATTGTTGGCATAGAAGTGTGCATCTTTGAATAAGGTTGCAATAAAATCTGCTTTGTAATATTCTGGCTACTATCTTATCTCCTCTAAAATGTCTTCCATAATCATTTCCATGACAGTGTTAAAGGATGCTTTCAGTCTCTCACACCTTCTTATTATTTGGTCATCACATTGTTTGAACAAGAAGGGGTCATCCCAATAATAGAACTTCACGTCATGTAAGAACTTTTTCTTTTACTGTGAAGACAAGACAAGAGGCAAAATACCACTAACAAGAAAATTAACAAAATCAGCATACCATGGTACCTCAAGGTGTTGAGTTGCCAAAAGTTGCTCATTTGAGAAGGTTTCATTGATAATCATTTTCTTCTTGGTTGTTCCTTCCAAACGTGATAGGTGATCGGCAACTTGGTTTTTAGTGCCCATCTTATTGATGCGATATTTCTATATCATAAAATTCAGTGCAAGTATACACTATCGTATGCAAGTAATAAAGAGACTAACTAAGTCGGATGTCGAACCCACAGGGATAATGTTTTCTTTTTAACCAATTACTAAAATTATATCTTCCTAATAATTATTCAGAAAAATAAAAATTCAAGACTGAATGTAGAAAATATATAAGTAAAAACACAATGCGATGAGATTTAAATATAGCAATGTAGAGAAAACCTAGGATTAATATTATCCCTCAATATGTTTCTAATGATTAATCTTCTAATATTTAACTCACTTAGTCTTTATTATTGATCAAGACACTAATGTATTCACAAGCCTCTTCCAAGGTCATGCAAGTATATCTTAATTTACCAAATACCTATATTCCTATGGTACTTGTAATAAATTAAGATTCATTAAGATTAGGTCTTATTGATCATACATGCCAATTAGGTATATTCCTATCCTAAGTTGAAACTTGCATATGCAACATTGAATGTTACTCTACAATCATGCATCAAATTACCTAAGTCTAAATATTATGATTCCTCTTCCGAGTTTATCAATAATATTACCAATTCATTCACCATATATTGGCCAGATATATTGAAGCATTAAACACAAGTAATTTAAATAATAAATGACTAAGTTTATTAAATATTCGAAAGATATGGCAATTAAGCACACATATTGAGTTCAAGTATTAACCCTAGAAAACAAGTTTAGCTCATGGCTACAAGAGAACAGCAGTAAAAATAATTATAAATCATGATACAATTATTAGCAAACCAATATAGACGTCGAATTGCTCTTAATTGCGCTGCCTAGGAACTATTGGTGCCGAAGAACGTCTTGTATCTCTCTCCAAAGTTTCTTCAATTAAGCTCCTATTGCTCTCCAAGACTCGTGCTCTGTATTCTTGGTGCTCTTGGGTCGTCTTGGATTCCTCCTTGAAGGTTGGGAACGAGTGGCCTTATATAAGGATTGATATGAGCTTGAAAATCTCAATTCTCGTCGGACTAGGACTCGCACTACCGCTGGCGCGCTATGCATCTGTCGCTGGGGCGACGCGTGAAAAAGCTATTACCGCTGAAGCGGTGGGATCTTGGCGCTGGGGCACTATATGAAAACGGCTTCACCGCTAGCGCGCTGACTCTTCGGCGCTGGGGCGCTAGACGCGACTTAAGCAGGTCGTTTTTCTTATTTCGATCACTATTTCAGCGCTGGGGCAAAAATACTTGTGGCGCAGGGGCGCTGGACACATACTTTGAAAACTTTGCATTTTAGTCCCTGTTTTCGCTCCTTTTGCGTTCTTTCTTTAAATTTCGTTCAAGTCCCTATAAATAACAATAATGCACATAAATAGCCATCTATTCTCATAAAATCATAAAATATCAATAATAAAAACATGAGAAAATATATGACAAATTTGCCTTTATCACTTATCCTTGATTTAAAATCAAATTCTTGTACAATAGTACCCACTAAATTAATCTAGGTTTAGTATCTTTCTTGGTGATCAAGTACTTGATGGCAACATGGTCAGTATAGATAGTCACCTTGACACTAATGAGATATGATCTAAATTTATCAAAAGCAAACACTATAGCTAATAGTTCATTTTTTCCGTGGTAGCGTAATTACTCTGTGCTTTATTTAAGGTTTTGTTGGCATAGTAGATATAATAGAAAACCTTTATTTCTTTGGCCCAATATTGCTCCTATGGTTGTATTACTAGCGTCACATATGAGTTCAAAGGGTAGATCCCTAGTCAAGTGCTATACTAATAAGGTAGTTATGAGTTTCATCTTTAGGGTTTCAAAGGTGTGTAAGCAGTCTTGGCCAAAGTTAAAAATGCACATCTTTCTCAAGAAGGTTACAAAAGGGTTTGGAGATATTGGAGAAGTCTTTAATTAATCATCTATAAAATCTAACACGGCCAAGAAAACTCCTAACTCTTTTGATATTGGTAGAGGGTAGTAGTTTTTTTATCGTCTCGATCTTTACCTTGTCAACTTCTATCCCTTTAGAAGAAATTTTATGTCTTATACTATTCTTTATTTTACCATAAAGTGACATTTCTCCTAATTTAGTATTATATTTGTCTCTTCATATCTTTTCAATGCAAATGCTAGATTATTTAAACAATAATCAAAAGAGTCCTCAAACACTGAAAAGTCATCCATTAATACCTCTAAGAAGTTCTCCACAACGTCAGTGAAGATTGCCAATATGCATCTTTAAAAGGTAGTTAGGGCGTTATAAAGTCCAAATGGCATTCTTCTAAAGATAGATCTGCCATATGGTATTTTCTTTACCTTTAAGGGCTATGGCTATTTGATTGCAGCTAGAATATCCATCTAGGAAGCAGTAGTACTTATGTCTTACAAATCAAACGAGCATTTAGTCAACGAAGGGCAGTGAGAAGTGGTTCTTTCTTGTGGCCTTGTTTAATTTATAGTAGTCCATGTATACTCTCTATTTAGTGAAGGTACATGTTAGAATTAGCTCATTGTTGTCATTAGTTATCACAGTGAACCCTTCATTCTTTGGTATACATTAAACTGGGCTCACCTATGAACTGTCAAAGATTGGGTAGTAATGCTAGCGTCTAGCCACTTGATTATTTCCTTTTTTAATATATCCTTCATGACTAAATTTAGTGTTCTTTATTGTTCAATAGTGGCTTTGTGTCCTTTAAGTAAGATTTTATACATGCAAAAGAAAGGACTTATCCTCTAGATGTCAATAATGATCCACCTTATGATAGATTTATATACTCGTAGAATTCTCAAAAAAATTTCCTCTTATTGCTCATTAAGATCGTTAAAAATAATAACAAAAAGAGTAGAAGAGTTTCTCATAAATGCATACCTTAGATTACTTAGAAATGGTTTGAGGTCTAACTTAGGTAGCTCTTCTATAGAGGACTTATTTCGTGCCTTTAGATTTATGTGTCTCTCCAATGATTCAAAATAAGGTTTGGTGAGATCATACGTTAGTAGTTTGTTGCGTGTGCTTACGTACTCCTTTGCTTTATAAATCTTTGTTTCATCTCCATTGATGATAGCATCTTCTAGGTGATCTTACATGGTATGTATGCTAAAGACCTTTTGTACATCTTAATCAATTGCATCATGACTTAAGTTATCATCGATATCACTAGGGAACTTCATAGCTTTGAAGGCATTGAAGATTACTTCTTCATTTTGAACTCTCATAGTGAATTTGCCTTTTTGGACATCTATTAATATTCTCTCGATAGTTAAGAATGATCAGCCTAGAATGATAGGGATTTCTCGATCTTCCTTCATGTCCAGAATAATGAAGTCAGCAGGAAAGATAAATTTATCGACCTTAACTAGTACATTTTCAATGACTCATTTGGGATATGTGAAGGATCGATCAGCTAGTAAGAGTGTGAGGTTAGTTGGCTTAGTTTTTCCTGGTCCTAATTTATTATAGATGGATAGTGGCATGAGGTTGATGCTTGCTCCTATATCAAAAAGTGATTTTCAAAAGTCATAATTCTCAATTTTGCATAGTATAGTGAAGCTTATAGAATCTTTAAGCTTTAGATATAGCTTTTTCTAAAGGCTGACGCTACACTCTTCTATCAGTGCCACAGTCTCAAAGTCATCTAATTTTTTATTTCTTGACAGGATGTCCTTTATGAATTTCATGTTGCTCAGCATTTGCTTAAGTACATCTGCTAAAGAAAGATTAATATGTAATTTCTTAAAGATTTTAAGGAATTTTAAAAATTGTTTATCTAATGTTTACTTTTGTAGTCTTTGAAGAAAATGTGGTAGAGGATGGTATGCTTTCGCGTTAGGTAGATTTACTTTTCCTTCTTTTTCTCCCTTTCTTTGCTTAACTTTCCTATTTTCTTCTTAAGGTATCTCCTCTCTTTCTTATTGATTTAGAGCTTGTTTCATATCTTCAACTCTTTTCCACTCTTTAATGAGTCAACCTTGTAATGCTCTACCTTAGGATTGACTTCAGTGTTGCTCAATATGGTTCATTATGGGCGACTATTCAATGATGCAGCAAGTTGTCGCAATTGATTCTCTAAAATTCAAAACGATGCTGCTTGACTCTGAATCATATTTATTTGACTTTGAAGAAATGCATCAGTTCTTTTCATGTATTGTAAGAATATATCTTTTATGTCTGGCTTCTTTTTTCTGCCGAGCTTAAGTTTAGAATCTAAGAGGATTCATGGTTTTGGAAAGTTACTCTAGATTGTTATTACTCCATGAGAAGTTAGGATGATTCCTTCATCAAAGGTTATAGAAATTTAAATTGAGGATTTTGCGGTTATAATTCCCCATATATTATACAATCTCCATGCATTGCCCATTAGTATGGTTATCTCTATAGAAGTCATAAGTGATTGGTTGATTCTTGACGATATTAACTCTTAAGGTGTTTAATTACTTAGTCAAAAGGTTGACTTGGCTAGTTAATATGGTCCAATGGTTTTTCATGGTGTTACTCTTTTAGTTGGCCATTGGTAGGCATTTGCTGACATCTCATCTAGTAGATCATATGCTTTATATGTTAATTTATTCATGAATGCCCCTCCAGTTGAAGCATATACTATTATGTTAATTTGCATGTCCTTATATCTTTCCCAAGCTTCATTCAAGACTCTCAATCTAGTTGTATTAAGAATGTGATGACATTCTTCATCTTTGTGGTCTTGACAGGTGGAAATAATTTGGCAAGAAATTTCTGAACAAGATTATCCCATGTAGCTATAGATCTAGAGATGAGTTATAATAACCAACTCTTTGCTTTATCTCTTCAGGAAAAGGGAAAAAATCTTGGACGGATTGCATTATCAAACACCTCATTATATTTGAATGTGCTTCATATCTCCAAGAAGTTAATTATATGCATGTTTGAATCATCATTGAGTAGTCCACTAAATTGCCCGAAATCCTTGAGCATATGAATTATGTTTGGCTTGATCTCAAAGTTGTTGACTTAAATAATTGGCGTTGAACGCTTGAGTAGATTCCATTGACTAAGGGAACAACATATTCCTTTAATGGTCTAGGTTCTTCTGTTGGGTATTGATTATTCTAGGGTGCTTGCATGTGGGCTGTGTTTATTATACAAAACATATACATATGTCATACATGTATGTGCACAGCGGAAGATTAAAATTAATACAATGAAAAATGAGATTGAGAAATTTAACCTATAAAACCTTTGGATTAATTTGCTTGAAGTTCACCACGAAATGAAACTTTAATCAATCCTAGCAATCAACAAGGGTGGGTTTGATTGTCTTTTTTTTTTTTTGAATCAAGTTGTGTGTAATTTAACTCAAAGGGAGGAAAAATCCTCGAGTACAAAACATTCACATTGTTTTGGGACTTTTCCAAATCAAATAGTATCAGAAACTATGTTTAGAGCAAGGTGTGCTAATTCATGGGCCACTTGATTAGTGGACTGATGTGAATAACTAAAAGAGCAAAAGTTAAAGCATGATAAGATTATTCCAATATCATGAAGCACCGAACCAAGTTCTAAGAAGGAGTGGTTGTGGTTGTTGATGACAGAAATAATGCCAACTGCATCAGATTCAACCTCAATAACTGATAAGCCCAGTGTTTTGGCTAGGTTGAGACCTCGGAGAATTGCCAATGCTTCTAAAATGTCTACTGAGGGTTTTTCTCTAGTGGGAAAGATGAAGAGGCGAGTACAGCTCTATAGTGGTCACGTAAAACCACTTCTAACCCAGCTTTGAGGTGTTTAGGGGAGAGACTAGTGTCAGTGTTGAGTTTTATTAAGCCAAGTCTTGGGGCTAGCCATCTACCGCTTGAATTACTAGTAGGTTCAGCTCTGTCTGTGCAACAAGATACAAACTCACACCAATAATATTTAGCCCAATTAAGCACATCATCAACCAACATCACTTTCTTTTCTATGACTAGTTTATTTTTGTTAAACCATAGTCTCCAGAACATAATTAGTAGCACCTTAAAATCTATTACAAATAAGCTCGCTTTGCATTCCATTAGGAGATCTATAATTATAGTATTGTGGCAAATATTTATACCAAGCAAAAAGGGGAAAGCCTGGCGTACATTTCTTAGTGTATCACACAACCATAATGTATGAATAGAATTTTTAGCACCTTTAGCACAGCGATTGCAAGATTCATCAATAGGCACATGGTGCTTCTTTAGATTTGCAAAAGTAGGTATCTAACCATAGGTAATTATCCAAACAAAGTGCTTTATTTTGGTTGGAATCTTCAACCTCCACATGTACTGCCACCAGGTTCGAGACTCGGCATTATTAGTACTAGATGAAGCTTGGTCAGAAGTATGAGATAGCCGGTATCCACTCTTAATAGTATACTGCATGCGCATGTCAAAATGCCATATAACTGAGTCGGGCTATTGTTCCCAAGATCGAGAGCAAGGGATATTGAGGATTAAGTCATGGACCAATTTAGAATTCCATGAACCCGATGGTGTGAGTGATGCGATATTTCTATATCATAAAAATTAAGTGTAAATATACACTATCGTATGCAAGTAATAAAGAGACTAAATAAGTCGGATGTCGAACCCACAGGGATAATTTTTTCCTTTAAACTAATTACTAAAATTATATCTTTCTAATAATTATTCAAATAAATAAAAATCTAAGAATGAGTGCAGAAAATATAAAAGTAAAAACACAATGCAACGAGATTTAAGTGATAGCAATATAGAGAAAATCTAGGATTAATACTATCCCTCAATATGCTTTCTAATGATTACTCTTCTAATATTTAACTCCCTTAGTCTTTGTTATTGATTAAGACACTAATTTATTCACAAGCCTTTTTCAAGGTCATCCAAGTATACCTTAATTTACCAAATACCTATATTCCTATGGTACTTGTAATAAATTAAGATTCATTAAGATTAGGTCTTCTTGATCATACATGGCAATTAGGTATATTCCTATCCTAAATTGAAACTTGCATATGCAACATTGAATGTTACTCTACAATCATGCATCAAATTACCTAGGTCTAAATATTATGATTCCTCTTCCGAGTTTATCAATAATATTACCAACTCATTCACTATATATTGGCGAGATATATTGAAGCATTAAGATCAAGTAATTTGAATATCAAAGAACTAAGTTTATTAAATATTCTAAAGATATGGAAATTAAGCACATATATTGAGTTCAAGTATTAACCCTAGAAAATAAAATTAGCTCATGGCTACAAGCGAATAACAGTAAAAATAATAATAAATCATGATACAATTGATAGCAAACCGATATAGAGTTCGAATTGCTCTTAATTGCGCTGCTTAAGATCTTTTGATGCCGAAGAATGCCTTGAATCGCTCTCTAAGGTTGCTTCAATTAAACTCCTATTGCTCTCCAAGACTCGTGCTCTGTATTCTTAGTGCTCTTGGGTCGTCTTGGATTGATTCTTGAAGGCTGGAAATGAGTGGCTTTTTATAGGGATTGATATGAGCTTGAAAATCTCAATTCTCGTCGAACTAGGAATTGTCCTACCGTTGGGGCGCTATGCAGTTGTCACTGGGGCGATGCGTGGAAAAGGCTTCACCGTTGGGGAGCTGTCTCATCGCTGGTGCGATGATTCTTTGGCGCGGGGGCTCCAGATGCGACTTCAACAGGTCGTATTTTGTATTTCGGTCACTATTACAATGCTAGGGTGACAATCCGCGTGGCGCTGGGGCGATGGACACATACTTTGAAAACTTTGCATTTTAGTCCCTGTTTTCGCTCCTATAAATAACAATAAAGTACATAAATAGCCATCTATTCTCATAAAATCATAAATTATCAATAATAAAAACATGAGAAAATATATGACAAATTTGCCCTTATCAATGAGTAAATTAACAACTAGTGAATGCTCTGGTAGTTTGTGGGGGAACGAAGGCTTAAAAGAGAGGGGTCGAGAGAGCCATTGGTCATAATAGATTGATACAGCTATTCCAACACCAATACGCCAGCATAACCCATTTTTTAGCAGGTCTCTACGCTAGAGAATACTTTTCTAGACCTGTGAATCGAATTGTCTAGATTGAACCTACAAGAGAGAAGAGTTAGGGAAGTAAAGGCTTCGAAGAGTTTTGACCACCAAGGAGTTTGGGAAGGTGATTACTCTCGATCCTTGCTTGGCGAGAGTGGCTTGGTTAAAGGAAGCTAGGTCTCTAAGACCCATGCCACCATCCTTCTTGTGGTGGCACAACATATCCCACGAACACCAGTGGATCTTCCTAGAACTCTCATCTTTACCCCCAACAAAACCTAACACAGAGCCTACGGATCTCATTAATGAGGCTTTTTGGAAGCCAAAACAAGTTCATAATATGGGTTAATATGACTTGGATAACTTTTTTAAAAAGAATCTCCCGACCTCCAGCTGAAAATGATGCCTCTTCCAACCCTTCAGTTTGTTCCACACTTTGTCTTTTATGGCAGTAAAAAGGTTCTGTTGTTTTTGCTAATGACACAAGGGAGTCCTAAGTATTTACTGTGCTAGGGGACTTGAGTCACCCCAAAGCAAAAGATAAGCTGAGCAGCGACCTCCCTTGATATAGACTTACCAAAGTAAACAACAGACTTTTGGTTATTGATTAGTTGTCCAAAAGCATGCTTATAGGAACTCAAAATGTCTTTAACCGAGATGCAATTGTTTAGAGAGGCCCTAGTAAATAAGAAGCTGTCATTGACAAAAAGTAAATGGGAGATTGTAGGTCCCTGGTTCCTAAATTTCAGCCCCTGTATATTGCCACATTGTTCAGCGAACTTGAGACGAGAAGAAAGACCCTCGGCACAAATAAGGAATAGAAAAGGGGATAGGGGATTACCCTAGCGAAGGCCTCTCGAGGGATAGATAAGGCCGTGATGGGTGCCATTTCTAACAATAAAGTATGATACTGACGAGATACACTGATAAATCTTTTGGCACCAATTGTCAAAGAAACCCAATCTCCCTATCATTGCAAGCAAGAAAGCCCATTCCACCTAATTGTAGGCCTTTGACATGTCCAGTTTCAAGGCTAAGTAATTCCCCACCGAAAATTTATTACGTTTAAGGGCATGAAGGCACTCAAACCCCATTATAGCATTATCAGTGATTAAGCGCCCTAGGATGAAAGCACTTGGAGACTCAGAAATCAAACTCTCCATGACACCACGCAGTCTGTTGGCCAAAACCTTAGCAATAATTTTGTATAAGACATTACAAAGGCTTATCGGGCAAAAGTCTGTGCAGGCTT
This sequence comes from Ailanthus altissimus, assembly GCA_946807835.1. NCBI lineage: Eukaryota > Viridiplantae > Streptophyta > Magnoliopsida > Sapindales > Simaroubaceae > Ailanthus > Ailanthus altissimus. The sequence continues at coordinate 11,892,268 of OX327683.1, forward strand.
TAGGTTCGTCGACCTTTGGGATAAGGGTAATGAGGGTATCATTTAGCTTTCTGAGATTATCCTTATTATTAAGGAACCCCAAGTATACTCGCCATATGTCAGGTCCAATAATGTCTCAAAAGTTTTGGAAAAATAAGGCTGACATACCATCTTTGCCGGCGGCTTTAGTAGAATGCATCTAAAACGCTACCTTATGGATCTCATTCTCTTGAAATTAGGAGTTCAACTATTGGAGTTGATGCACAGATAATCTCGGCTCCATACATAAGACAAAAGAGTCAATTTCAGTCTCATAGGGATTAGAAGATGAGAAGATATAAAAAAAGTACTCTAGAAAAATCTTCGTGGTCTATTCCATGTTTGTGCACCAGACTCTGTCTCTATTGGTGATCCCAGAAATAGAGTTCCTCTTTCTCTGACCCGATGGTTTAAAATGAAAGAAGTGTGAATTTTATCCCCTGCCTATAGCCATTGAACCCTTAAACGTTGCCTTCAATAAGTCTCCTCTTTATACATTAGTGCATCTAGGGATTTCTGAATCTTCGTAATATCGTGCCAGGTCTGAGCATTCACCTGCTGGTTTAAAGCCCCTAGAATTTTCTTTTTGTCTTTTATCTCAGTTCTGAGTCTGCAGAAGTATGTAAGGTTCCACTTTTTTAGCTAGGACCCAATGTGCAAGAGATTTCTATAAATTGAATCAAGGAAACTTAAGTTTTGGAGCCACCATACTGAGATGATTTCCCTGCAATCCGGTTCGTCGGCCCAGATTTCCTCAAAGTGGAATCTAGAGCTCGGGTAATAGAAGGAGCCTCTTTTAGCTGGTATGTTAGCATCATCAAAAGATAATAGAAGCGGTCGGTGATCGGAGTTCCAAAAGTCCAAATGTTGCATTGAGGCATTAGGGAAGAGGCAGTGTCAAAGAATAGAGCAGAGCATTCGGTCAATTCTTTCCTGAATAAACAAACTGCAGTCAAATCCATTGCACCAAGTGAAAGGAGGCCCTTGAATTGGATTCCTGAGAGGCCGTAGTCATCAATAACATTTTTAAATTTTTGTATAAGGTAGGTGGGGCGGGCTAAGCCACCAAGTTTTTTAAATCTTTGAAAGATCTCATTGAAGTCTCATCCACACACCCATGAGAGAGAAGATAAAGAACATAGGCGTCGCAAGAGTGTTCAGGAGTGAACACACTAAGATGATTCAGGGTGGCCATAAAAGCCTATGAATCACCAATTTTTCCCCAATCCTGCAATAGCAACATCAATATAAAAACAGAAGTAAGATAAAAATGAGATATATACCTTATCCATCCATAAAAGTGCTAAGCCACCACTGCGACCGACTCTCTCCACCACAAGTTTTCCTACGCAACCAACTTTTACTCAAAGATCTTCCAGCCTTTGTCTGTATGCTCATGTTTCTATAAGGAAGATCACCTATGGGTAGTGGTCCTGCATCAAGGTATGCAGGATGTGGAATATACAAGGGTTGCCCAGCCTTCGTACATTTCAGCTTAAGAGTTTCATTGGGATTGGCAGTCCTGTATAACAGCAGGAGCCGCCATTGGAGACTTTGAAGAGGTATCATGGTTATTAGATTCCCCTTCTGAAGCTAGTAGACCTGGTGATACATGTTGAACCTTCTTGTCTTTGTCTTCCAAGTGATGGTGTTTGCAAACCACTGATCGCTTACAAACCCCTGTTGTGTCGGGTCGAATCCTCTTAAGTGGAGTAGGGTATGCAGTGTCATGGTTATGATCTTTCCTTTTGGCATTCAGCTGTCTGTTGGTAGCATTGTGTGACTTATTGGTATTAGGGTTATGATTGCTTTGAGCATTTTTGCTCTCAGAAGTGTATATCTGTCTGCGTTGTTTCTATTTAGTGGATCTACGTGGAGAGCCCGTGGTAGTATTGCCTCTTCTGTGAAGGATGGGATGGCCAAGGGGACTCCCAATGTTAGTTTAGGGATCATTCCTCTAGCAAAACAATAGTTCACGCCTTCTCTGGGCACTGGTTCCCCATTATCTTGGAGCTCACAAAGATCCATGCATTTTTTTAAAAGCTCTGCAATATTTTTAATAGGGTCGGCCAATAATTTAACACTTGGGGAAGAGCGCAGTTGGTTGTTCTTCACGGGTTCAAGAGGGCCTAGTACTGCATAGGGGTATCTTTCTTGGTAGTGGCGGTAGTGTCAGGCAACTGGATGTCCTTTTGTGTTTCCACTTGGATTGACATCATGGAGGGCCTGTATCGCTTGCCTTCATTATAATTATAATAGTCCGGATGTTGGTGTGTTTCCAATTGGAATGGCTGCTTTGAGGGCTTGCACCGCATACCTTCATTATCCTTACAATAATTCGGATGTTGGAGAGCATGGTTGATTGATTCTTCATCACCGATTGACAACATCAATACATGATGAAGTGGGATCTTGTCAGCGCATGGTGCGACTAGGTTTGATGATTCCATCATCAAGCTTCGCCCAGCACTTCGCAACAGCTCACTTAGTTTCTGCAATGACTGGTCTTCACGTGGCTAAAGCTATTTTATTTTGAACCTGTTCTAGTTTTGGAGATCAATGGTAGCATGTGCTTTGGTTTTGGGCTCTGAACCAGTGTCTTGCACATCCTGCCATGAAGCCAAAAACATTTCTTCCTCTATCCCTGTATCCATTCTGCAGGTAGTACTATCACATGCACCCAAATTATTGGTGCTTTCGATGGTCAGCTGCACTCGGTGGTCTTCACGTGGCTCAGGCACGAACCTGTTCCATTGTTGGAGATCACCGGCTGATAGCATCAAGACACTATAAAGTGGGAACCCACCAGCGTATGGTTCGACCAGGTTTGATGGTTCCATCATCGAGCTTTGCCCAGTACTTCGCAACAGCACTTGGTTTCTACAATGAGTGGTCTTCACGTGGCTTGAGCTCTTTTGTTTTGAACCTGTTTCGATTTTGGGGATCAACGGCAGCATGTGCTTTGGTTTTAGGCTCTGGACCAGCGTCTTCACGTGGCTGAAGCTCATTTATTTTTATCCTGTTTCAAGTTCGAGGTTCATCGATAACGTTCACTTTGATTATGGGCTCTAAATCAGTATCTTATACCTACTGCCATGGAACCACAAGAATATTTTCATCTACCCCATTACCCCACATACGATTAGTGCTGCCACATGCTCCCGTAGTGTTGGATCCAGAAGTTCCCAGGTGCGTGGTGGGTGTCTCAGTTGAATTTTTAGCAGAGGTGGTGACCAGTTCATATGCATTCAGGGGACCATTCTTGTAAAGTTGCATGCTCCCATTTGCTGTCATACACACCTTAGTAGTGGGGCGCACGTTTGCTATCTTATCGGTGTCCCTCACAGCCCCCCTAGGGACCTTCTTTTGTTCTGCACTCATCGCTAGGGTTTCAGCGGTAGCAGCCACCCCATGAGCGCCATTGTTACCCATAAGTTGGTTTATGGGGGTTCTAGTTCATTAGTTTCATCTTCTTCATCTCTACGGGGATCTCCTTTAGGTCCTCCATGGCTATTGTTATGAGTGTTATTATTAAGTGAGTCCTTTGATGTGTATGCTTTGTAGTCTTAGTAATTCCCGGCCGCTCGAATATTCTTTGAGTAGCGGTGGTTACTAGGCTTTTTAAGGATAGTTGGGTATAATTGTAAACACTCTCTATAGCCATGGTCAAGGAAGCAGCAGAAAGTGCAGAATTTCTGAAGTTTTTCATATTTGAAGTCTAGCCAAATTACGTGTTTAATTGAGCTGAGTTTAAGAAATATCTTTTTCCGCAGTGGCTGGTCGAGCTGTATTTTAACTCGAATGCGTATAAACCACCCTATGCATGATCCAGAATTGTCGGCATCTACACCTAAGAACTTTCCAATCCTATTCCCGATTAATTCAGCTGTCTCGACATTCATATAGATTATTGGAACATTGTGCACTTGGATCCAAAACGAGACACAACGAAATGTGGGGTTGACAGCAGAACCTTCATTCGCGGTTGATTCCATAGCAGTTAAAAATTTGTTGAAATTCCAAGGTTCAGTTCTTAACACCTTTTTTCGGGGTTCATCTTCTAGGGAGATCTCACACAGGAAGATGTCACCACCTAGCCATTGGAATCTCAATTCTCCAGTAGGTCGCCACAGAATTCGTATTATGCCTTGGAAAGCATCTCGTTGATAATTTTTCCTCGTCATGATCTTGATAAAAAGGCCAAATTTAGCTGCTGAACGATGTCTCTTAATCACGGCTTCCAGGATCTCAAAGTCCTATTCATTATGAGAATTATCAATTGAGAAGGAGTTCCATAGAGCTTCGATGTCATCCATAATTTGATACTAGATAGAGTTCGCAGAGCGAACGAAAATCAGATCCCTTAGTTAAGGAGAATTTTTAGAAAGAAAATAGACTTCCACTTGTTGGCTACTTGACCACAGGGTGGGTTTGATTGTCTAGAATAGCAGTATGTTAATCTAGCATTTAGTTTAACTCTTAAACTTAATTCAAAGTTAAACTCTTTAACTTAGTTAAATTTATTTTTCTTTTTATTCAACTCTTGAATAAAAACATATTTAATTCATATTTTAATGGCTAAATTAATTGGAGAACATGATGAATAGAAAATGTTTTCAACTATTGAAACATTTCAATTTTCGTTCTTCATTTCTCTCTTAATTTTCTAGCCAACCAAAAACACTTAACTTTTGTTTTAATCAAATTAAATTAATTTGTTTTAACTTTTGCTCAACTCTTGAACAATTAAAACAAATCTATTTTAGTTATTACATTTTGTAACCAATTATATATTTGTTTTGTTATTCTAACACTTAAAAAACAAAACAAAGAATTTCAATTTCTCAAATTGAAATGGCCACCAAAATTGCAAAATCTAAAAAATTTAAAACTTATGAATTTTGAATTTCATTTTGCTTTATATACTAATGCATAAATTTCATTTGCATTTAATTTAACTTAACCTAACTATAGTTAACATTTAACCTTAGTTAAGTTAGTTTAACTTAACCCTTAACTTAAATAAATACTTAAATATTCTAACCATGGTTAACTAACTTAACTATGGTTAGGTTAACTTTTACTTAATCATTAAGTAAGGATAACTTAACTTAACCATATGGTTAACCTTTAACCATAGTTAAGTTAAATTATTTATTTAACAATTAAATAAATAAATATTTATTTTAATTATTTAATAATTAAATAATCATAAAGTAAAATTACATTTATATCCTTACTAGGTTACTAAGTTAACCTAAAGTGGGTCCCACTATTTAACCATATACTTAAGTTAACTATTTGCTGAATTATACTGTATTGAACCATTCAATATAGTAAACTGCCTAAGTGCTCAAAGAGTACATTTCATATTAGGACTCTCTAGGTCTACACCCGATTTGTTAAATGGAACTATTCCATGAATCCGTAATCGATGCCCCACGCACACGTTACAAATATTACAAATCAGCGTATTATACTATACAAGTTGAGGTCATAATGTATATGTATAATCCTTCCATTATTTATACCCTGGATATGCGGGGATATAGATCAGCGCCGTCAAATCCCCGTAAACACATCCTTAAACTTATCTCTAGATTCGTATCTCGATAAACAATATACGCAAACACTTTTGCTATATTGTTTAACCTTGTGGAAAACTATTTTCCCAGGTTTATGCTTGTGGCCACAAGACTTCATAAAATATAATCTCGAAGCATCGGATATACAACTTACCTACGTAAGGTAACAGATCCCGTATCTATGCACACTAGACTCTATGAGCATCGCACCATACCCAACGACACATAATGGTCAGACCATGAAAGATCTCTGACCTTGATAAGGCATAATTGTATATACTATTTTATCCTCATAATTTGATATTTGTTTAATTTATCCTAATAATTTGGCTATTTATGCATATTAATGTTATTTTATAGGTGTAAATATTATCGGAGTAAAAATACTAGAAACCGGATGCAAATAAAGCTATTTGAGATGAGAATCCGAGAAGAGACTAAAATGCTCAAAATATGAATACTACAAGTGAACAGTGCAATTTCTATAGTGGATGAACAGTGAAATGCTGGGGTATTCGATTTGAGCGCTGGAGCATTGACCGGGCCACCAATTCTAGAAGCTCCACGCCGCGGCATTGAATTTGAATGCTGCGGCATTGAACCTGAATGCCGCGGCACTAAATTCTGGGCACTCGTTAATGGCATTTTTATCCTATTTTTGCAACCTTACACCTATATAAACAGCCATTGTTGAGCCAAGAAGAGGAGGCAGCAATAGGCATGAAATTGTCAAAAGATGCCTATTATGAATATTGTTTAAATGAGCTGTATCTACAGATGGTTGGATAATTTTAGTTATGGTTGGGTTTGTATGTGATTAAACTTGATTCTAAGACTTGATGTAGTTTTATTTATATTATGTTTGGATGATTTAGTATAAATTCATGTAATTCATTTATGTTTCTTTATGCTTAATGCTTCCAATTGATTGGAAAATGAATTGGTTGTTGTGAATTTATGGATTGATACTTGGAAGAGATTGATGCTTGGAAGAGATTGACCCATTTATAGGATTTGGGAGAAACATAACCTTAGGTTGTTATTGAGTTGGAAGGCCAATAACACTTAGGTAATCATTATGGTTTTTCTTACGATTTGCATAAAGTGCACTCCAAGTGTTCGATAAAATGCGTGACAGGCACAAACTCTTTGGGGTGTGCCATTATGCCTAAGGTTACATGTGGTGCTCTCATTTTTAAAGTGTTTGATAAAATGCGTGATGAGCGGAAACACTTTGGGTGTGCCATTATGTCTAGAATTTCATTTGACACTCGGGAGAGGTAATGAAATTCATCCTTAGGTAATCAATTTAAGGGTTGCGTAATGCATGTCTGTGTAAACAAGTTAGATAGACATATCAACTTGAATATGTATGCATAGTATCTCATTTGGCAATCGAAAGAGGAAATGAGATTAGTCTTAAGCCATTAATTTATGAATTGAACGAATTTGCTAAATAGGAAGAACATAGGAAGAATAAAATCAATACTTTAGGATCCCATTTATATAGAATTCACCATACTGCAAGATTATCATTTGTTGTAGATTGTATGTTCTAGGCTTTAATGGAACTTTATTGAACAATATGTGTTGAAGTTGTTATATGATTAATGGCTTTCTTATGTTATTCATTTATGCTTTTTATACGCTTAATGCTTCTAATTGCATTGAAAAATATATTTGATGATTTAAACATTTGGGTTATGTACTTAAAAAAGTTTAATCCATATGTTGGTTGTAAAAAGCATAGATTTGAGTTTGTTGAGTTAGGAGACTGATGAACTTAGGGTAGTCGTTTAAGGGTAGCTTAATATATGTATGTATAACGGGTTAGATAAGAATGTCAACTTAGTTGTATATGCATAGTATTTGATTCGCACTTGAAAAAGGGAATGAGATTAATCATACACCCTGGATTAATGAATGCATAAATTGGTTGTTGATTACTAATGACAAAGACCATAGGAACAATAGAAGAAAATCAAGTCCTTAGAACCCCGTTGCCATAGATATCTCTTTTCCTTAATTTACCTAGTTAATTAGTTTTAAGTTGTTTTTAATTCAATAATTCATCCTACCCTTTAGATTAGCCTAGATAAAGTTAGGTTGCCAACATCATAGTACTTAGCATTAATTTAGGACACAATCCTCGTGGGAACGATACTCTATTCATCATATATTACTTGTTGCGTTAATGTATACTTGCGTTAGTTTGTGTTATAGAAATCACACAATAGACATATATGGAGCCAAATTATGGTGGATCACTCACAAGACCACCGTGGGACTCGGGTCAAAGGACCACGAATACTACTAAATTCGAGAGGACCTTCTTTTGATGGCTTCATAGGATATCTATTGGGGTCCTCGTAAGTTTGTTCAGTATCCAGTCCTAACTGGATACTCGCATGCCTATACAAGTTTCAAGCTCATGGTCAGTTAAGAACAACCATATGAACTAGTTAGATATAGACATACATTAATCTATATTATGAGAAATCACCGATATACCCATATTGGTGAATATAGATTAGAAATATTATGTTTGAGACATACTTACATAATGATATTTCTTAGCACCTATTGCAACTCTTTACAAGTATATCATTACAAGTATACTCCCAGGTCTTTGTCTCATTATAGATAAGGTTCTAACTCTTTAGACCTTGCTGACTCTTATAAACTTATAACTCTTAACAGTGCTAAATTTTAGAATTTATAACTCTCAGCTTTGCTAACTATTAGTTCTGATCTGAACTATTTCAAATCATACAATGTCTGTAATGTTACAAGCATTATACTATGTAAATTTGATATTAACAATTTTTTATTCGAAATGTTTTTTGTATAAATATTACACAATTAATATTCATACAATATTATAATAGCACGTAAGCACCAGCTCTAACAAACTCCCACTTGTTTTAGTGCCATACATACTGATATCTCATACCAATACACTCCACGTGTTTCTCAAACACTATAAGATTTTAGGCTTATGGGGTTCGCTACGTTATCTAAGGATTGATTCCTAGATATTATTACAACTCTTGTTGCCAAGAACTTTCTAATTATGTGATATTTAGAGTTCACATGATTAGAATACTGGTGTACCTTATGGCTTCTTAGCTTGAGCAATTACAGTTATTTCGAAATATAGTGGGATAGGATCCACTGAGCTTGGAACTATTCAAAGCTCTGTAATTAACTTGAATATCCATAGTACGTCCTTTGCTGGCTTCTCACGCTGCAACACATTTTATCTCCAAGGCAGAATTAGCTATGGATATTTACTTACACACATTTAACTAGGTCTGGTACCGATAAAGAGAAATATATATCTAGATATAGACTTTCTACCATCCAGATCAGACGAAAGTCTGAATATGTGCGTCTCTTCATTTGTAAGAAATGTTTCTTCATACTATATAAACTTATCCTCTATACTTCTCAAGTGTTTTAGATATGTTTCACAACCATTTAATGGTCATGATCTGGATTAAACAGATACCAGCTTGTAACACTTACAACAAACTAAATCCAGATTTCATACATAAGATGGTATGCATTAAGTTATTTCTAGTTTATGTATCTGAGACGTTAGACACTCTAACTCTTTCATCTTTTTCATGATGACACTTCTTCTGAGAAAAATGAATGCCATGTCTAAAAGGGACTTTAACTGTCTCACAGTCAATCAAGTTGTACCTTTTTATAGACTTAGTCTATATACAAAGATTGAGAGAGTCATGTAAGCTTCCTAGTTATATCTCCATAAAGCTTTATACCTAGTATACAGGAAGTCTCTCTCAAATCTTTTATCTTTTTAGCTATATCTCCATAAAGCTTTATACCTAGTATACAAGAAGTCTCTCTTAAATCTTTTATGAATAAGTTCTTTACACAGATAATACTTATCTAATTTACTTGCTATATACCAACATCGTTTCTAATATTGAGTATATATTTTCCACTTTAGAGAACTAAAAAGATAATAATACTCCCACTGCCCTTTTCTGAACACACATACTTCCTTTTCATTCCTGATAAAACTAGATTTTCTGATTTCATCATATAAACAAAGATTCTAGCTTTGGAAGAACTGCTTAAGTCCATAAATGGACTTCTTTAGTTTGAACATTATATTGGAAGTTAAGGTTGGATGTAAAAATATCAAGTTGTTCTATGCATATCTCTTACTCGAGATATACATCCCAGAACACCTTATTTACATCTATTATCTAGTCCTCATAATCATAATATACGGCAATAACCAACAAAATTCAAATTGACTTTGGTATGGTTACTGATGAAAAAGGTTTCCTCATTACCGATCCTAGATCTCTGAGTGTAACCTTTCAACATCAGTCAGGCTATGAAAGACTATTCCTTCAGATAGTGCCCACACTTCCACTGCATAAACTAATTTACAATTAATAGAAATAGTTTCCACAGGAAGCACAACTAAGTCCTAGACTTAATTGTCATACTTAAAGTCAATTTTGAATTTTATGGTATCTTGTCATTTTTCCTAAACGATGTCAAAGATCGTCTCTCTATAAGTCAAAGGATCCTTTTCTTCGACTAAGAAAACGCCAAGTACACCTTTAGGTATCAAACATGCCTAAATAATGACTTTGATATCCTTTTCGACCTATGAACATAGCGTGTTAAAGGTATTTTACTTAATTGAAATTAAAACTCCACCATTGGTTCATCTATTGATTTCATCAAGTTCAATCTTTCTATAATCTCCACAGTCCATGAGAAACTCTTTCTCTAGGAATGTGCCATCATGAGAAACGAACATATTTTATTCATCTGAATATTAGAATTGGTATCCCATTATACACTTGGGATACAATATGAACCAATACTTGTACCCTTGGATACACGTTTATCCTATTACATAACTCTTATGCAAGCAGAATAACACAAAGCTTTAACATACTTAAGACTCGTTTTCCTTTAAGTCTATATCTCATATAAAGTAGAAGGAACAATTTTTGATGGAATTATATTCAATAAGTGAGTATCAGTTTATAAAGCATAATCCTATAGATATTGTAGAAGATCAGCGATACTCAATATCAATTAGACTGTATCTAATAAAGTCTGATTTCTCCTTTCCTAAATATATTTATGTTGAAGAGTATTTGGAGGACTATGTTGAGTGAGAATCATATTCTTGTTTAAATAATTTGTGAATTTACTGATTATGTATAAACTGTTTCGATCTAATCGAAAGCACTCAATATACATAAGGGTTTGTTTCTTTACATTCATAGTCAGAACATTTTAAACACTTCAAAAATTTTCTGACTTGCATTTCCTAGAAACATATGTCCATATGGTGACAATCACTATAAAGACAATGAAGTGTCGAAATCACCTATAGCAGTAAGATTTATTTGACTAAATACATCTATATATACCAGATCCAATAGACCAGTGGCTTGGCGTCTCACACCTACATAAAGATTTGGTCATATTCTCTTGAATTCATAATTCATAAACTAGTCAATGTTCTATAGTCAGATTAAATATCTAACCATTCTTAACTAGATGGGATAGTAGTCTCACGACTATATGACCTAATCTTATATGCCACTATTAATTATTATTTAAAGTTGTTGAACTATTATTTATTTTGTTCACCCATACACTTATGACATTTTATGTTGTATAAAAGATATAAAGGCTATTCATTAACTGACATTTAGTTAGTAAAACATCATCATTATTATAAAGAACTATTTTTTAAATATTTTTATGATAACCCTCTCTATCAACTACAGGGGGTGATATGATTCACCAAATAATGTTTAGCATGATATAGCAATTATACAACATTAATGTTGTTACCAGAAATAAGAAGTAACTTTGAAGTCTTAACGGCTACCACGTATAGAAATTCTTCATTACCTACGTGAAGCTGAACTTCTCATTTTTTAGTAATCAAGCATTTTTCAAATCATGCAACATCTTGCAGATATTAGAATGACAAGTGGTATCTCATATGATTGCATAGTTAACATCAAATGCTAATGAAATGTTAATGTTTGGTAAAACAGATATCTAATGAGTCAATTTTTTTTTTTAAGTCAAGGTGCGATAAATAGTAACATTTACTATTTCAAACCTTATCACGGTGGAAACACTTTTCATTATGACTTTTCTCTATCTGTGGTTTAGAAATATCAAATATTTCTAAATCTAGAATCATTCTCAAATTCATAAGTAAGTCTTAAATATTTTATTCAGTACCCTATAGTTATTGGGTATTAATTAAGATTACTAACGGATTGATCGGACTCATCTTATCTCTATAAGACAAGTATCTTATCTCTATAAGACAAATATCTTATCTTTATAAGATACATTTGGAGATGTGTAGTGGAACATTTCTAATCGTTAATTAATAATGCTTTAGATCATGGGTATAATTATTATACATTTTTTAATCTAAAAAAATGTCCTTCCACTGTTTTACTTAATCCCTTTAATCTCTCAAACAGGATAACAATAGTTTAAAATTTTAAACTATATAACGAGAAGTGAACCCTATTGGAATTTTACTCCAGCCTCTCGCTAAAGCAATATTAGCCTTTATAAATCCAACAGGTAGACAACTGTTGTCAATTGTATCTTATACAACTCTTACTACTGATCATAAATACACCTTATCCTCATCCTAAAGCAATATTGGGTAAGTGTATTTCAGATTAACTCGTTAATTTTCAAATATATGTTACTGACATTATCCTCACGCTAAAGCAATATTGGATAATATGTTCGCATATATTTGATTCATTTTATGTTTTACTGGCATTAAACTAAGTCACACCGATCAAATCCCTTACATTAAAGTAATATTGGGAAAAACCATAGTGACCCGTTTTACACTGTATTGACAAGACGGACCATTTAAAATATTATCACATAATATAAGAAATTTCAATCTAATTAAGTGAGATTTTAATAAATTTCAATTCGTTTTTGTGCCAGCACAACTAACCCTTACCAGTAGGGCTCCCATTATGGTTAAAAATAAATAAATAAATAAAATTATTTTCTTGGTTTATCATGTAAACTAATAACTCTTATTATTACATCTCATAAACCCCCAACATGCGAAAAAAAAAATTATTCATTTTTTTAATATTTTTTTAGTGCCAACGCCACAGCATTGGTCTTATAGTGCTGCAGCACTGTCTTACCAGTGCTGGGGCGCTAGAAACAATGCTTCCAGCATTCATATGAACGCTGCACCGCTAGATATGAGCGTTGCGGCATTCCAAGTGCAGTTTTTACCAGATTGCATTTTCAATACTTAAAATGCACCTCAGTAGCCTCGGAACGTGTCCTACAACTTAGCCAACACTAAACAAAACACCATAAGAACACAAAACTGCTCTGATACCAATTGTTGGGTGTTGATTATTCTAAGGTGCTTGCATGTGGGATGTGTTCATCATACAAAATATATACATATTGTTAGGGTATGTGCTTACACGCCATCCCAATTTGTATGAATATTTAGTTTGTAATATTTATACAATGCATATTTTATTAAATCGCTGATAACTTTTATTAAATGGTAGTTAAGCTTGTAACATTATAAACATGATATGATCTAAATGAATTCATATCTGGTTTAAAGAAGTTTAGACCATGGCTAAGAGTTAGCAAAGCTGATAGTTATAAATGCTAAGTGTTAGCAGGTTATAATAGCCAGCGAGATCTAAAAAGTTAGAACCTAATCTATAATGTAACAAAGACCTGAGAATCTACTAGTAATGACAAAGTTGCAATAAGTTGTAATACACACTAAGAAATGTCATTATGGAAGTATCTTCTCAAATAAAGAGTTCCTGATCTACGTTCACCAATGTGGGTCTATCGGTGATACACATAGATTAGTGTATGTCTATAGCTGTATTGTACAGATGGTTATTCTTAGTTAACCATGAGCTTGGTTGAAGTTCATATAGACATACAGGTATTCAGTTAGGACTGGATACTGAACAGACTCAAGAGGACCCCAATAGATATCCTATGAAACCGTCAAAGGAAGGTCCTCTCGAGTTGAGTAGTATTTGTGGTCCTACGACCTGAGCGCCACGGTGAACTTGTGGGAGATCCATCATACTTTGGTTCCACGTATGTCAGAGACCTTTCATGGTCTGACCGCTGCGTGTCGCTGGGTATGGTCCGATGCTAATGGAGTTCGGTGTGCGTAGATATGGAATCCGCCGGCTCACATAGATGGGTTGTATATCTGAACTTTGAGATTGTATCTTGTAAAGTCTTATGGCCGTAAGCAATCTACCTGGGAAAGGAGTTTTCTACAGGTTCGAACATTATAGCAAAAGTGTTTGCGTATATTGTTCATAAAGATACGAATCTGGAGATAATATAGTAATGGATGAAATTATCGGGATTTGACGGTAATGATCTGTATCCCGTTCATCCTGGATATAATGACGGAAGGATTATACGAATATGGAGTAACCTCAACATGTATGGTCTAACGCGCTAATTTGTAATATCCGTAACGTGTGCGTGGGGCATCGTTCACGGACTTGTGGAATAGTTCCATTTGACGAATCAGGCGTGGACCTAGGGAGTCCCAATATGAAATGTACTCTTTGAGCACTTGGGCAGCGTACCGTATTGAATAGTTCAATACAGTAAAATCCAGCAATTTACTAAGGTTACGTTAACTAAAGTATATAGTCAAATGGTGGGACCCACTTTAGGTTAACTTAGTAACCGAGTAAGGACATAATTGTAATTTCACTTGATAATTATTTAATTGTTAAATAATTCTAATAAATATTTATTTATTTAATTGTTGAATAAATAATTTATGTTTAACTAAGGTTAAGAGTTAACCATTTAGTTAAATTAGATTAACAATACTTAATGGTTAAGTAAAAGTTAACATAACCATGATTAAGTTAGTTAATTATAGTTAAAATATTTAAATGTTCTTTAACTTAACTAAAGTTAAGTGTTAACTATAGTTAGAATATTTAAATGTTAATTTAACCTAACTAAAGTTAAGAGTTAACTAAGATTAGGTTAGGTTAAATACAAATTGAAATTAAGTGAAATTAATTGTAATGAAATGAAATTAATTTCATTTGTATAAATAAGACAAATGAAAATTAAATTCATAAGTCTTTTTTGTTAATTTGATTTTGAAAATTTTGGTCAGCCAATTCAAAGAGAAAAAAAGAGAAATTGTTTTCTAAAATATGGATTCAAGAGTTGAATTCATTATTTTCTTTTAAGGCATAAAACCAATTTAGCAAAATAGGTTTTGATTAATTATTAATCAAAAAGAAAAAATTAATATCATAAGTTTAAGTGGTTAAACTTCTGCTAGATCAAAGGCTGTCATTCTAGATAATCAAACCCACCATTGTTGATTACTAGAATTGATCAAAGACAACATTTTGGTGGACTTCAACAATCTCCATCCAAAGGCTTCAAAGGTTATTCCTCAATTTCGTTTCTGTTAATTCAATTAATATATTTTGATTGTGTTTACTGCAATGTTTTAAGCTTCCGCTGCTTCATTATATGTATGAGATATGTATATATTGTTGTTAAACACAAAACCCACATGCATACACCCATGAATGGACAACTCCCAACACATATCTCAAATATATATGTGCACAGCGGAAGATTAAAATTAATACAATGAATATATGTAATACATATTTATCAAATGAAAAGTGAGATTGAGAACTTTAACCCATGAAGCCTTTGGATTAATTTGCTTAAAGTCCACCATGAAATAAAACTTTGATCAATCCTAGCAATCAACAAGGGTGGGTTTGATTGTCTATAATAGTAGTATGTTAATCCATCATTTAGTTTAACTCTTAAACTTAATTCAAAGTTAAACTCTTTAACTTAGTTAAATTTATTTTTCTTTTTATTCAACTCTTGAATAAAAACATATTTAATTCATGTTTTAATGGCTAAATGAATTGGAGAAGATGATGAATAGAAAATGTTTTCAACTCTTGAAACATTTCAATTTTCGTTCTTCATTTCTCTCTTAATTTTCTAGCCAACCAAAAACACTTAACTTTATTTTAATCAAATTAAATTAATTTATTTTATCTTTTGTTCAACTCTTGAACAATTAAAACAAATCTATTTTAGTTATTACATTTAATAGCCAATTATATATTTGTTTTGTTGTTCTAACACTTAAAACACAAAACAAAGAATTTCAATTTCTCAAATTGAAATGGCCACCAAAATTGCAAAATCTAAAAAACTTAAAACTTATGAATTTTAAATTTCATTTCCCTTTATATACTAATGCATAAATTTCAAACTAATTTGAATTTCATTTGCATTTAATTTCACTTAACCTAACTATAGTTAATATTTAACCTTAGTTAGGTTAGTTTAACTTAACCCTTAAGTTAAACAAATACTTAAATATTCTAACCATAGTTAACTTAACCATGGTTAGGTTAACCTTTACTTAATCATTAAGTAAGGATAAATTAACTTAACCATATGGTTAACCTTTAACCATAGTTAGGTTAAATCATTTATTTAACAATTAAATAAATAAATATTTATTTTAATTATTTAACAATTAAATAATCATAAAGTAAAATTACATTTATATCCTTACTAGGTTACCAAGTTAACCTAAAGTGGGTCTCACTATTTAAGCATATACTTTAGTTAACTTAACCTTAGTAATTTGCTGAATTATACTGTATTTAACCATTCAATACGGTAAACTGCCCAAGTATACTCAAAGAGTACAATTCATATTAGGACTCTCTAGGTCTACACCCGATTTGTCAAATAGAACTATTCCATAAATCTGTAATCGATGCCCCACTCACATGTTACGAATATTACAAATCAGCGTATTAGACTATACAAGTTGAGGTCATAATGTATACGTATAATCCTTATATTATTTATACCCCGGATATGCGGGGATATAGATCAGCGCTGTCAAATCCCTCTAAACACATCCTTAAACTTATCTCCAGATTCGTATCTCGATAAATAATATACGCAAACACTTTTGCTATATTGTTTAACCTTGTGGAAAACTCTTTTCCCGGGTTTATGCTTGTGGCCACAAGACTTCATGAAATACAATCTCAGAGCATCAGACATACAACTTACCTACGTAAGCTGACGGATCCCGTCTCTACGCACACCAAACTCTATGAGAATCAGCCCATACCCAGCGACACATAGCGGTAAGACCATGAAAGGTCTCTCATATATATGGAACCAAAGCATGGTGGATCACTCACAAGACCACCATGGTGCTCAGGGCAAAGGACCACGAATACTACTCAACTCGAAAGGACCTTCCTTTGGCAGCTTTATAGGATATCTATTGAGGTCTTCGTGAGTCTGTTCAGTATCCAGTCCTAATTGGATACACACATGCCTATACAAGCTCTAAGCTCATAGTCAGCTAAGAACAACCATGTGAACCAGTCAGATATAGACATACACTAATCTATATTATGAGAATTCACCGATAGACCCGCATTGGTGAATATAGATCATGAACATTTTGTTTGAGACATACTTACATAATGATATTTCTTAGTACCTATTGCAACTCTTTGCAACTATATCATTACAAGTATACTCTCAGGTATTTGTCCTATTATAAACAAGGTTTTAACTCTTTAGACCTTGTTGACTCTTATAAAATGATAATTCTTAACAATGCTAACTCTTAACATTTATAACTCTCAAATTTGCTAACTATTAGTTCTGATCTGAACTCTTTCAGATCATACAATGTCTGTAATGTTACAAGCATTATATCATATAAATTTGATATTAACAATTTTTTATTCGAAAAATTTATTGTATAAATATTACACAATTAATATTCATACAATATTGGAATGGCATGTAAGCACCAGCTCCAACATCTTCTACAGGTATGATTGGTGGTTAAAATAGGGATAAAGATTCGAGAATAACATAGTAATGCCATAGCTATAAAGAGTTACAAATGGTGTTAAGAAATGTCATTGCACAATATGTTCTCGAAAATATCGTTCCTGATCCATGGTTACCGATATGAGTCGATTGGTTTTCTGATAAGGGCAAATTTGTCATATATTTTCTCATGTTTTTATTATTGATATTTTATGATTTTATGAGAATAGATGGCTATTTATGTGCATTATTGTTATTTACAGGGACTAAAATGCAAAGTTTCCAAAATTTGAGTCCAGCGCCCCCGCGCCACAAGTATTATCGCCCCAGCGCGAGAATAGTGATCGAAATAAGAAAAACGACTTGCTTAAGTCGCGTCTAGCGCCCCAGCGCCGAAGAGTCACCGCGCCAGCGATGATACATCGCCCCAGCGCTATCAACATACCGCGCCAGCGGTGAAGCCGTTTTCATGCAGCGCCCCAGCGCCAAGATCCCACCGCTCCAGCGGTAATAGCTTTTTCACGCGTCGCCCCAGCGACAGCTGCATAGCGCGCCAGCGGTAGTGCGAGTCCTAGTCCGACGAGAATTGAGATTTGCAAGCTCATATCAATCCCTATATAAAGCCACTCGTTCCCAACCTTCAAGAATGAATCCAAGACGACCCAAGAGCACCAAGAATATAGAGCACGAGTCTTGGAGAGCAATAGGAGCTTAATTGAAGCATCTTTAGAGAGAAGTACAAGACGTTCTTCGGCATCAAGAGTTCCTAGGCAGCGCAATTAAGAGCAATTCGACGTCTATATCGGTTTGCTAATAATTTTATCATGATTTATAATTATTTTTACTGCTGTTCTCTTGTAGCCATGAGCTAACTTATTTTCTAGTGTTAATATTTGAACTCAATATGTGCGCTTAAATTGCTATATTCTTTAGTATTTAATAAACTTAGTCATTTATTATTTAAATTACTTGTGTTTAATGCTTCAATATATCTGGCCAATATATGGTGAATGAATTGGTAATATTATTGATAAACTCGGAAGAGTTATATTTAGACCTAGGTAATTTGATGCATGATTGTAGAGTAACATTCAATGTTGCATATGCAAGTTTCAATTTAGGATAGGAATATACCTAATTGGCATGTATGATCAATAAGACCTAATCTTAATGAATCTTAATTTATTACAAGTACCATAGAAATATAGGTATTTGGTAAATTAAGGTATACTTGCATGACCTTGGAAGAGGCTTGTGAATACATTAGTGTCTTGATCAATAATAAAGACTAAGTGAGTTAAATATTAGAAGATTAATCATTAGAAACATATTGAGGGATAATATTAATCCTAGGTTTTCTCTACATTGCTATCACCTAATTTTCTTTACATTGTGTTTTTGCTTTTATATTTCTTACATTCATTCTTTAGATTTTTATTTTTCTGAATAATTATTAGGAAGATATAATTTTAGTAATTGGTTAAAAAGAAAGAATTATCCCTATGGGTTCGACATCCGACTAATTAGTCTCTTTATTACTTGCATACGATAGTGTATACTTGCACTCAATTTATGATATAGAATTATCGCATCATTTTCCTTTAATATTAGAGTATGTCTACATCTGAATTGTTCATATGGTGTCTTAGTAGACCATGGACTTAGTGAAAATCCGTATAAGCATGTAGGTATTCAATAAGAACTTGATACTAAACACACTCACGAGGATTGACAATAGACATCTTTTAAAAGTCGTTAATGGAAGATCTTCTCTAGTTTAGTAGAATTTATGGTCAAAACCTTAGCGCTATAGTAGGCTTGTGAGTGTTTTACCATACTTTGGTTCCACGCATGTTAGAAACGCTTCATGGTTTAACTGCTGGCTGTCATTAGGTAGAATCCAATATGATTCAATGCTTTATAGTTCAATGTATATGGTATTTGGCAGCTCATATGGGTGAGTTGTATATCCTGGTGCTCTGAGATTATATTTTAAGAAGTCTTGTGGCCACAAAGATAAAAACTAGAAAAGAATTTTTCATAGGATTAAATAATATTCGCAAATAAACAGTATCGCAAAGTAGTTTATAGATATTATTTACAAAAATACAAATCTGGAGATAAGTTTAGGGTCGAGCAGATAGAGATTTGACAGTTATGATCTATATCTCTACTATTCCAAGAATATAGGCGACGAAGGGATTATACAGATAGGATTAACCTCAACTTGAATGGTTTAACATACCATTTTATAATATCCATAACGTATGCATAGGACATCATGTTAGGGATTGTACTTATGCGTCATCCCTGTTTGTGTGAATATTTATTTTGTAATATTTATATACAATGAATATTTTATTAAATCGCTAATAACCTTTATTAAATGGTAATTAAGCTTGTAACATTATAGACATTGTATGATCTGAATAAGTTTATATCTAGTTTAAAGAAGTTTATACTAGTGCTAAAAGTTAGAAATGCTCATAGTTATAAATGCTAAGAGTTAGCACTACTAAGAGTTAATAGGTTATAAAGGTCAGCGAGATCTAAATAGTTAAAATCTTATCTATAATGCGACAAAGATCTGAGAGTCCACTTGTAATGACATAGTTGTAAAGAGTTGCAATAGATACTAAGAAATGTCATTATGTAAGTATCCTCTCAAATAAAGAGTTTCTGATCTACGTTCACCAATGAGGGTCTATCGGTGAAACACAATTATATAGATTAGTGTATGTCTATATCTGTATTGTACAGATGATTATTCTTAATTAACCACGAGCTTGGTTGAAGCTCATATAGACATATAGGTATTCAGTTAGCTCATATAGACATACAGGTATTCAGTTAGGACTAGATACTGAACAGACTCACGAGGACCCCAATAGATATCATATGAAATCATCAAAGAAAGGCCCTCTCAAGTTGAGTAGTATTTGTAGTCTTTTGACCTGAGTGCCACGGTGGGCTTGTGCGAGATCCACCATACTTTGGTTCCACGTATGTCAGAGACCTATTATGGTTTGACCGCTACGTGTCGCTGGGTATAGTCCGATGCTCATGGAGTTCGGTGTGCGTAGATATAGGATCCACCAGCTCACATACATGGGAGGTATATCTGATACTTCGAGATTGTATCTTATAAAGTCTTATGGTTGTAAGCAATCAATCTTGAAAAAGAGTTTCCTACAAGAAATCATGATATTTAGACATGGGTAATTTGATGCTTGATTGTAGAGTACCATTCAATGTTGCATATGCAAGTTTCAATTTGGGATAGAAATATACCTAATTGGCATGTATGATCAATAAGACCTAATCTTAATGAATCTTAATTTATTACAAGTACCATAGGAATATAAGTATTTGGTAAATTAAGGTATAATTGTATGACCTTGGAAGAGGCTTGTGAATACATTAGTGTCTTGATCAATAACAATGACTAAGGGAGTTAAATATTAGAGATTAATCATTAGAAAATATATTGAAAGATAGTATTAATCCTAGGTTTTCTCTATATTGCTATCACCTAATTCTCTTTGCATTGTATTTTTGCTTGTATATTTTTTGCATTCATTCTTAGATTTTATTTTTCAGAATAATTATTAGAAATATATAATTTTAGTACTTGGTTTAAACGTAAAACTTATCCTTGTGGGTTTGACATCGGACTTATTAAATCCCTTTATTACTTGTTACGATAGCATATACTTGCACTTAATTATAAGATATAAAAATATTGCATTAGGTGTCTATTAGAGGTTCTCGTGATTCTGTTCAGTATCCAATCCTTACTGAATACCTGTATGCCCATACGGACTTCCATTAAGCCCATGGTTAGCTAAGACTAACCATCTAGATAATCTAGATATAGACATACACGGATCTGGAAGGAATATTGATCAACCCTTGTCGATAACCATGTATTAGGAATGATATTTTCAAGAACATATTGTGCAATGATATTTCTTAACACCATTTGCTACTCTTTGCAACTACATCATTACAATAATATTCTCAGGTCTTTATCCTAATTTCAAACAAGGTTCTAATTATTTAAAATTGTTAACTCTTAGCATTGACCTAAACTCTTTTAGATCTTCAATGTCTGAAAAGTTATAAGTTTCTTACCATATAAATGATGAATAAAATAAATGTTTATTATATACATATTAAATAAATAAACATTCATACAATAATTTAAATGGCATGTAAGCATCATACCCAACGGATATCTCATATCTATCATCTCCTGGTTTTTGTCAAACACCTTTGGAGTTAAGACCTAA
The DNA here is from genome assembly GCA_946807835.1 of Ailanthus altissimus. Classification (NCBI taxonomy): domain Eukaryota; kingdom Viridiplantae; phylum Streptophyta; class Magnoliopsida; order Sapindales; family Simaroubaceae; genus Ailanthus; species Ailanthus altissimus. The sequence goes on from OX327683.1 coordinate 11,914,130, forward strand.
GTGAGATCGCTATGTTATCTTTGGATTGTATCTTAGGTATTATTACATCTCTAATAGCTACGAACTTTCTAATTATGTGGAATTCAGATTCTACATGATTAGAACTTTGGTGCACCTTATAACTTCTTGGCTTAAGCAACTACTCTGTTATAGTTGCATTTAGTGGGATAGGATCCATTGAGCTTAGAGCTATTCTAAGCTCCGTAACTTACTTTTATATCCATAAAGCTTCTTTTACAAGCTTATCAATCTACAACAAATTCTGTCTCTAAAGTAGAAAAAGTTGCAGATATCTAAATTGTACTCACAACTAACTACAATACCGTTAAGAAGAAGTACAAAACCAGATGTAGACTTTCTATCATCTGGACCAGACTGAAAGTCTATCTCTATGTGTCCTCTCATATATAAGAAACCTTCTCTATGATATGGAAACTATCATCTATACCTCTAAGATATTTTAGATATGTTTTACAACATTTAATGGTCATGACATGGATCAGTCCGATATTGGCTTGTATCAATTACAGTTATCCAGATCCAAATCTCTTACATAACATGGTGTACATCAAGCTATCTCTAGTTGATGCATATGGTACGTTAAACATTTTAACCCTTTCATCTTATTGTCAAGGACTCTTTCTCTTAGAAATACGAATGCCATGTTTGAAGGGTACATTAACTGTCTCACAGCTACCAAATTGTAACTTTCCAAAATTTTATCTATGTACAAAAATTGGGATAGTCCTATCAGCCTCCTAACTCTATCTTTATAACGCTTTATAGCTAATATATAGGAAGCCTTTCCTAAATCTTTTATGGAGAAGTTTTTAGTCAGATAACTTTTAAATGACTAACTAATAACATAGCGACGTTGTTTCTAATATTGAGTATGTCATCCATATAGAGAATTAGAAAGAAAATTATGCTCTTACTGTCCTTTCTTAACACACAACACTTTCTCTTCATTCTTGATGAAACTAGACCTTTTAATTTCATTATCAAAATAAAGATTCCAGCTTTAGTAAAACTAGTGAAATTCAAATTAACTTTGGCATGATAACTGGTGAAAGAGATTTCCTCAAAACTAATTCGAGATCTTTAAGTGTAACCTTTTATCACCAATTGGGCTTTGAAGGTCTTTACCTTCATATTAAGCCTATGCTTCCTCTGCATAAAACTAATTTACAATGAATAGGAATACCTCCTACTGGAAGTATAACCAAGTCATAAACTTGATTGTTATACATAGATTTAATTTAGATTTTATGGCATCTTACCATTTTCCCAAATAGATGTCCAACATCATCTCTATGTAAGTCAAATGATTCTTTTCTTCAACTAAGAAATCACAAAGGGCACCTTCAAATATCAAACATATCTAACAGGTGGCCTTGATATCCTTTTTACCTACATGGAGAGTGTGTTAAAGGTATTTCACTTAATTGAGCCTGTGGTTTTATCGTTGGTTCATTTTCATTCTGATTAACTTTATCAAGTTTAATATTTTTGTAATTCCTACTATCAATGAGAAAATATTTCTCTAAAAGAGTGGTATTACGAGCAACAAAAATACTTCATTTCTCAGGATCATAGAATTGGATCTCATAGAATGATTAGGATATACAATAAACTGGTACTTGTACCCTTTGGGTGCAAGTTTATCTTTTTGTGTAACTCTTATGCAAGTAGAATAACCATAAGTCTTAACATACTTAATACTCAGTTTCCTTCCAATTTATATCTCATACAGAGTAGAAGGAACAACTTTCAATAAAACTCTATTCAATAAATAAATGGTAGTTTTTAGAGCATAACCATAGATTTTTAGAAGATTGGTGAAGCTCAACATCAATCAAACTATATCTAATAAAGTTCGATTCCTCATCTCTAAAATACTTTTGTATTAAGAAGTATCTGAAAAACTATATTGAAAGAATTTCATTCTCCTTTAAACAATTTGTGAATTTATTACTAATGTAAAAACTGCCTTGATCTAATTAAATTGATTAAATGTTCATTATGGCTTATTTCTCTACTTCTAGTCAAACTTCCTTGAACACTTCAAAAGTTTCCGACCTGTGTTTCTTAGAAACACATGTTTGTATAGTGACAAATCATGATAAAGAAAATGAAGTATTAAAATTAACCTATAATAGTATAATTCATTGGACTATATACACCAATATACATTAGTTCTAACAAATCAATGGGCTACTGTTTCATACCTATATAAGTTTCCCATATAAGTTGACGGATCTCATATCTATACACGCTTGCGCATTAAGTATCGGACCATACCCAGTGGCACCTAACTGTCAGACCATAAAGGGTCTTTGATATGTGTGAAACTTAAGTATGGTAGATTACTCATAAGCCTACCATGGTGCTTAGGTCAAGGGACCACAAAAACTACTCAACCTATAAGACCTTCTATTGATGAATTTATGGGATATGTATTAGAGGTCTTCATTGAGTCTGTTCAGTACCTAGTCCTGACTGAATACCCATATATCTATACGAGCTTCGATTAAGCTCATAAACTGTTAAAAGTAACCATCTTGACTATTCAGATATAGACATACATTGATCTCTATATAATAAGGTCTTCATCGACAAACCACATCAGTGAATATAGATCAGGAACAAAAAATTTAAACATACTTGAACAATGACATATTCTAGCACTATTTACAACTCCTTATAACTATGTCATTATTAATATACCCCTAGGTCTTTATCTCATTTTAAACAAGACTTTAACTCTTTAGATTTTGCTAAATCTTATAACTTGCTAACTTTACCAATGTTACTTTACCAGTGCTAACTCTTAGTCATTATAACTCTCAGCTTACCTAACTCTTAGCATGGCTCTAAACATGTTTAGACCAGATTTGAACTCCTTAAGATCATACAATGTCTTGAAATATACAAGCATCTTACCATTTATATATAAGATTAACGATTTTATTTGAAATGTTTATTGTATAAATATTAAATAATTAATATTCATACAATATTAAAGCGGTACGTAAGTATCATTTCTAACACTTTTGATAGAATAGTCCCTATCATGGATCTGCTTTTATCTTTTAAAATCCTTTAAAGAGTGAAACAATAGTTTGTTTATAAAACACAAGTTGATGTAGAATAAAGAGTAATAATTCTTATCTGCATCAAAAGGAATTTTCCTTGCATAAATAAAAACCTTATTAAAATTTTTTAAAGAAAAAACAAAGACGAAACACTACCAAAAAAGAATTTTCCTCGAGTGCCTTTCTTTGTTACAATTATGACACCTCTTGGATCTACCTTCTTAGTTCTTCTTACCATTTCCTCCTCTAGCAACTAATCCCATTGCATTTTCAAATTCTGATCTTTTCTCCTTTTCCATAGAGTTTAATAAGCCTTTAACATCACTTATTGTTAAAGTCTCCCTACCGTACATAAATGTGTCTATGAAAGGCTCATAACTTAGAGGAAGTGAGCATAACAAGAAAATAACCTTGTATTCATCCTAGATCTTGTTGTCTATTATCTCTAGATCAATGAAAATCTTGTTAAAGGCGTTAATGTAGTTGATCATAGAAATTCTCTCAGCCATAGCCAACTAATTTAACTTTTTTTAACATACATACGATTCACCGAGGACTAGATCATGTATAGTACATCACGTTTCTTCTAAAAACCCATTGGCGCCTTCTCTTTAGCCACTTGTCTTAGAAGTTAATCACTCAAGGATAATACTATTGTACTGTGGGCTTCTTTTTGAATAGTTTCTTTACCTAAATCATCAGCTTTTATTGACTTCTTTATATTTATGGTTATTGCTTAAGTTTTCTTAAGAGCGTAATCCAACATTTGACTCGCCAATAAAGCCATCACCTTCACCTTCCATAGATTAAAATCATTCGACCCATTAAAATATTCTACTTCATATTTCTAAGTAGCCATGATTAAACCAAACATATGCTCTAATACCAGTTTGTTGAGAGAAAATCTAGTGCAAACACTAAAATACCCTTAGTACACTTTGGAATTCTCACATTTGCAAATAATAAAAAAAAAAGACCACACAACAAGAAGATAAACAACCAATAAAGCAAAAAAAACATACACCAATTTACTTGGTTTAGCAATTCCACCTACGTTCAAGGTGGATCTGAGGATCCTAACTTATTTATTCCTTTCTTTTGCACCGAAAGAAATCCTACAAGAGTTATTAAGAATACCTGAATACTCAAGATGATGTAAACCTCACGAAGAAAAGTGAGACTGACACTCAATAAGGTTCTTTTGCCAAGGATCGTTCTAATTCAGATTATCAAATTAATAAAAACAAGAGCTTTGACCCTTTTTTATAAAGATAAGAATCAGAGGTATAAGAAATTATAGATGCCACACTTAAGATGGATTAGAAGTGAGTGATAAGTCTAGGTGAATGTCACAAGATAAAATCTTGATAAGTTCTGAATAAAAGTTCTCTGAAGAACTTAAGAGAAAAAACTCTCACAAATGTTATTTTATAAATTTTATGTTCTTCTACTCTCATTCACTATGGTATTTATAGAGATCATATGGGATGTCAAGTTACAACTTTGAAACTTAAATTTCAAATTTACTACTTTCCTCACACTCAAAGTCTAAAAATATAGCTAATACAACAAACTTACAGCTACCCTTACACCCAAAAGTCCACAATTACAACTAACACAATGATTGTAATTAAAAAATTTTAATATAAATTTTACTAATTCAACAAGCATGTTCATCAGTTTTAATTTGGAAAAAAATGTCTTCAATTATAGCAAAGATGTCAAGCTTCACTTATTAAGTGTCTAACTTTCCTTTTTAACTTTCTCTAGAAAGCTTAAAAACCAGTGCTGTAAAACTTAGAATTCCATAATTGCCCTTGAAATTAATTTTTCTTTCTTTGAGCCTTTCACTCCCCTATCAATGCTTTGATAGTATTTATTATTTTGAATACTCAATTCTAGAAGATTAGTACAAAGCTTGAATTTGATATGTTAACAATTATCCAATTTATTGCTTCATTCATTTTCGTTGCTCTTGTCATTATGCCCCCATGGATGCTCAATGGACCTTGTAAAGCTTTGGTAATCTGGTTCGCATCATTACCCTTCTCTTGAAAATGATTTGTCTTCAAATCTTCACCTGCATCAAAAGGTCTCAAATCAGCTTAAATTTTGTGCTTATATTATACTTACTCGGATGCTTTAGCTTGTAAGCGTTGTTATTGAGTGTTCAATTAGTTAAAATGCCCAATCTTTCCTTGGTTGCAGTTTAGAACACCTTTAGGTTGGAAATCTTTCTTTTTGCATATGCACCCAAACCCAATTACAGGCTTAAATATAACTCTCTTAAACTTCACTGTGATATTGTCAATGGTGTGACAATCAACACACCTATTCTAGAACCAATCCTTCTTAGGCACAAGCAATACTGGAACCACACAAGAACTCGTGTTCTCATGCACATACCGCTTCTCCATAAGTTCATTAATTAGCATTTGAACTTCCTTTGTCTCTTTGGGATTTTTTCTCTTGGTTGGCCTATTTGGAATTGATGCTCCTTGTATAAAGTCAATTTGATGCTTGATTCCCTTATTGGTGGTAAAGCATTAGGTGTCACTTCGAGAAATACAACATCAAATTCCTTATTATTAATGTAGCTTCTCATATGGAAAATATTATCATGTTGTACATCATCATCCTTTTTCATTTATGAACTTAATGCATGACTAGTAACTATTATCTTTCTATCTACTGGGTACTCCAAGCCATCAATGGCATCTTCCAAATGTAGCATAGGCTTGTCATCCGACTTGCTTTCATTTTTAGTGATACCATTATTGCTTGGAATCAATGCACTCTGATTTAAACACTGAGATGCAATATGACATGTTCTCAAATATATAAAATATTTAATATCTTTATTACTTGGTTGGGAATCAACTTTACCCTTACCTTGGCTGCCTCCCACGTTTTAGCCCTTAGGTGCTTTTGCTTTGAAATTGGAATTAGCTTGCTCAACTTCTTTACTCTAATTCAATTTCCAAGAGGATACAAAACTTGCGTTCTAGCCATATCTTATGGAACTCTACCTATTTAGTTATCTTTATACCTTCTTAGCCATATGCAATAATCTATCCCAAACATCTCCATCAATGTCATCATCATTCATGGTAGCACGTCTATCATGCCTTCATACATTAAGAACTCTAAGTGATTGCACCATTTGTGTACTAGATTCAACATTATCTATTCTCTCATTAACTTTATCAAACCTCAAATGCATTCGATTAAATTTTTATTCTAGGGACTTGCAAAAAAGTTTAAAATCCATCTTTTTCCTAAGCTTCATCAATAAGCTTTTATCTTTTTCTTGAGACATATTTTAAAACCTGATTAGAGCCTAAGCTCTAATACCAACTGATGTGAATTTCACAAAGAAAAGTAAGACACAACACTCAATGAGGTTCCTTTGCCAAGGATCATTCTAATTCAAATTATCAAATTAATAAAAACAAAGACCTTGACATGTTATCAATAAAAGATAAGAACTAGAGGTATAAGAAATTGTAGATGCCACACTCAAAATGGATTAGATGTTGTGAGTGATAAGTCTAGATGATCGCCACAAGAAGAAATCTTGATAAGTTTTGAATAAAAGTTCTCTAAAGAACTTAAGAGAAAAAACTATTACAAATATTATTTCATAAATTTTGTGTTCTTCTACTCTCAATCCCCATGATATTTATAGAAACCACATGGAATGTCAAATTATAACTTTCAAACTTACAACTACCCTCACATTCAAAGTCTAAAAATACAGCTAATACAATAAATTTACAACTACCTTTACGCCCAAAAGTCAACAATTACAATTACAAAATTCAAACATAATTTTTACTAATTCAACTAGCATGTTCCTAAGTCTTGATTTAGAAAGAAAAGTCTTCAATTCCAGCAAATATGTCAAGCTTCACCTACTAAGTGTCTGACTTTCCTTCTTTACTTTCTCTAGAAAGCTTAGAAATCTATGTTATAAAGCATAGAAATCCAAATTGCCCTTGAAATTAATTTTTCTTTCTTTGAACCTTTCACTCCCCTATCGATGCATTGGCATTATTTATTATTGTGAATACTCAATTCTGGAAGATTAGTATCTTGAATAAAGCTTGAATTTAATATGTCAACAAGTAGCTAATTTATTGCTTCATTCATTTTCTTTGCTCTTGTTATGGTGCCCCCATAGATGCTTAATGGACCTTGTGAAGCATTTGTTGGAGCTGGTGCTCACGTGCCATTCCAATATTGTATGAATATTAATTGTTAATATTTATACAATAAACATTTCGAATGAAGATTGTTAATATCATATTAATATGGTAAAATGCTTGTAACATTACAGACATTGTTTGATCTGAAATAGTTCAGATCTGGTTTAAAGGAGTTTAGACCAGAACTAATAGTTATCAAAGCTGAGAGTTATAAATGTTAATAGTTAGCACTATTAATAGTTATCAGTTTATAAGAGTCAGCGAGGTCTAAAGAGTTAGAACTTTGTCTATAATGGGACAAAGACCTGAGAGTATACTTATAATGATATAGTTGCAAAGAGTTGCAATAGGTGCTAAGAAATATCATTATGTAAGTATGTCTCAAATATAATGTTCCTGATCTATGATCATCAATGCGGGTCTATCGGTGAATTCACAATATATAGATTAGTGTATGTCTATATCTGACTAGTTCAGATGGTTGTTCTTAGCTGACCATGAGCTTAGAGCTTGTATAGACATGCGGGTATCCAGTCAGGACTGGATACTGAACAGACTTATGAGGACCCCAATAGATATCCTATGAAACCGTCAAAGGAAGGTCCTCTCGAGTTGAGTAGTAATCGTGGTCCTTTGACCTGAGCGCCACGGTGGTCTTGTGAGTGATCCATCATGCTTTGGTTCCACATATGTCAGAGACCTTTCATGGTCTGACCGCTATGTGTCGCTGGGTATGGTCCGATGCTCATGGAGTCCGGTGTGCGTAGATACGGGATCCATCAGCTTACGTAGGTAAGTTGTATATCCGATGCTCCGAGATTGTATTTCATAAAGTCTTGTGGCCACAAGCATAAACCCGGGAAAAGAGTTTCCCACAGGGTTAAAACAATATAGCAAAAATGTTTGTGTATATTGTTTATCGAGATACGAATCTAGAGATAAGATTATTGGATGAGCAAATGGGGATTTGATGGTGCTGATCTATATCCCCGCACATCCAGGGTATAAATGATGGAAGGATTATACGTATACGTTATGACCTCAACTTGTATGGTCTGACACGCTGATTTGTAATATTCGTAACGTGTGCGTGGGGCATCGATTACGGATTAATGGAATAGTTCCATTTGACAAATCGGGTGTAGACCTAGAGAGTCCCAATATGAAATGTACTCTTTGAGCACTTGGGCAGTGTACCGTATTGAATTGTTCAATACAATATAATTCAGCAATTACTAAGGTTACGTTAACTAAAGTATATGGTTAAATGGTGGGACCCACTTTAGGTTAACTTGGTAACCGAGTAAGGATATAAAAGTAATTTCACTTTATGATTATTTAATTGTTAAATAATTAAAATAAATATTTATTTGTTTAATTGTTAAATAAATGATTTAACTTAACTAAGGTTAAAAGTTAACCATAAGGTTAAGTTAGTTAACTTTACTTAATGGTTAAGTAAAGGTTAACCTAACCATGGTTAAGTTAGTTAACTATGGTTAAATTAATTAAATATTTATTAACTTAAAGGTTAAGTTAAAGTAATCTAACTATGGTTAAATGTTAACTAAGGTTAGGTTAAGCCAAATGAAATGCAAATGAAATTCAAATTAGTTTGGAATTTATGCATTAGTATATAAAGTGAAATGAAATTGAAAATCAAAGGATTTTTGAAATTGGTTTTAGATTTTAGGTTTTGCATTTTGGGAGCCAATTCAATTTGAGAAATTGAAATTGTTTGTTTTGTGTTTTAAGTGTTAGAACAACAAAACAAACTAGATAAATGGTTACTAAATGTAATAACTAAAATCAAGATTTGTTTTATTTATTCAAGAGTTGAATAAAAGGAAAAACAAATTTAATTAAGTTAAATTGTTTAACTTTGAAAAATGTTTAAGAGTTAAACATATATGTTGGATTAAGATGCTGCCATTCTAGACAATCAAACCCACCCTTGTTGATTGCTAGAATTGATCAAAGATTCATTTCATGGTGGACTTCAAAGAAAATTAATCCAAAGGCTTCATTGTTGATATTTCTCAATTTCGAATTTCAGTTTAATCAAATGTTATTTTCTGTGTTCATTATATTTAATCTTCCGCTGTGCACATGTATGTATGAGATATGTATATTGTTTGTATGATGAACACAACCCACATGCAAAAACCACAAGTTTTATTTGTACTACAACCCATATAACCCAACAGCTTTGGCAGACTGGTTTGCATCACAAGAGCTATCAAGAATCTATACCATATTATCTTAGGTGCTCAAAACACTTGAGTTTGACCTAAGCTCCTTATTCTCTCTTGTACTAATTTAATGCCTTTTATGAATTACAAGGAGTTACAAATAGTTTATATAGTATTACTACTAACCATAGAAACCCTAAACCTAGTTGGAATAAGAGTCTACATGTTTGAGAAGTCCAAAACTAACTAAACTATGCAATTTGAACCAGGATAGAATTTTCTTTCCAAATAAGTAACGTCGCGGTATATTCAACGTTAGGCATTAATGCAAATAGTTCAACGTTGGGGCAGTCTAAATCTAACATTAGGGCATTATAAGCCAAACGTTACAATTATATGTTCCGTCATCTTCCCTTCTCTAGTAATGACACAACATGAGATCTCTTTGTTTAAGTACCCTGCAAAGCATGTAGAGACAAGATTTACAACTGAATGGAAACTTTTAAGCACCTACAGTGAAAGAAATGGTATATAATAAAGATTTGGATCTGCCCAAAGTATCCAATCACTATGTAACTGTTTATGGATAATATTAGTTATAAAATTCAAACGTTATCAAATTCAGGAGATTATGAAGCTTGTAAACCTTTTTAACTGCTTGAATTTGCTTAGTAATTAGAAATTGTTAAAAAACAACGTAATGTCGTAGTAACAATTATTGAAATTTGTGCTTATGTGTCATTCTAATACTATATAAATATTAATTTTTTAATATTCATATAATAAGTATGTTATAAAAAATTATTATTATTATATATATACAATAAAATGCTTGTAACATTTCAGACATTGTATGATCTAAAGGAGTTCATACTTTGTTCAAAGGAGTTTAGACCAGTGCTAAGAGTTAGTGTGCTAAGAGTTAGTGTGCTAAGAGTTATAATTGCTAAGAGTTAGCACTGCTAAGCGTTAGCAGGTTATAAGAATTAGCGAAATCTAAAAGTTATAGTCTTATCTGAAATTGCATAAAGATCCAAAGGTATACTAGAAATGACATAATTGCAAAGCGTTGTAAATAGTACTAAAAAATGTCATTATGAAGTATGTTTTCAAATGTAATGTTCTTGATCTATTTTTACTGATAGGGGTCTGCCGGTGGAAACTTTATTTTAAAAAATTAGTGTATGTCTATATTTGAATGGTCCTTATGGTTAGTCATAGCAAACTATGATCTTAATGGAAGCTCGTATAGACATACGAGTATTCAGTTAGGACTGAGTATTGAACATGCTCAATTAAGATCTTCAATATACATCTCACAAAATTGTCAATAGATGATCCTTCCGAGTTAAGTAATATTTGTGGTCCTTAGACCTGAGCACCACAGTAGGCATGTGAGTGATCCATCATACTTAGGTTTCACACATGTTAGAGATCTTTTATGTTCTGACCATTGGGTGTCGTTGGATATAGTCCAATGGTTATAGAGTTCGATGTGTGTAGATATGAGATTCGTTAACTCATACGAGTAAGTAACATATTTAGATGCTCAAAGATTGTATTCTTGAATGTCTTATGGCCATAAGCAATACATCTTAGAAAAATGTTTCTCGTGTCAGAAATATTATCGCAAAAGTGTTTGCAGATATTATTTATTGGAATACAAATCTAGAGATAAGTTCTAGAGTTGAGTATATGGTGACTTGATATGACTCCGCTCTTCTAGGATATGAATAACGGAGGGATTATACGAATATGTATTAACCTCAACTTGTATGATTCAACACACTATTTTGTTGTTTCTAAAATGTGTGTATAGGCATCATTTATGGACTTACGAAAGAGTTCCATAAGATAAAATGGGTGTGAACTAGGGAGTCTCACTATATGAAGTATACTCATTGTGTACTAGGGTAGTGCACCAAATTTAATAATTCAATCTAAAAATTTCTTTAAAAAGTCATAATTATTTTAGGGTCTCTTGGAGAGATTATAGAGTTTAAGAGTTAAGTTTGAGATCTCAACAAGTGAGTCTTGCCACATTATTTTTTTATTAGATGCCACATATCATACCATTAACTTATTAGAGCATGATATATGGCAAGATTTCACTTGTTTAACATATAATTTACAAATGTTACAAAATTATATAAATAAATCTAATAAGAAGCATTTAGGACATTATTTGATTGGCTCTTTTATGTAAATAATTATTAGCTAAATGAATTATTTTTTCTATTTGTTGCAAATGAACTATTCGGACACTTTGTTTCACCATTATAAAACACATTTCATTTGTTTAATTTTATATGGCATAAGATGCCAAAATTTTGGCAAGAATAAATGGCTTTATAGAAAATGGTGGCATGTTTCTACTCAGCAATTGTTAATTCAAAAGCATGTTTTGTTATGCTCTGATCTTTATAAGAAGACATGGCTTTCTATTAAGGCATTAGCAAAATAAATTGCCACTCTTTTACCTCTCATTCGGCCAGCAATTTGTCCTTGCCACTAATCTTTATTTCAAGCATGAAGTGTGCATATTCATTGCATTGTCATGCTTAGTTTTTTATGGCTACAAATTGATTTGTAATTGGCTTGCAACTAAATTTGCTATTTACTTATGAATTGGTTGTAAAGGGATATATATAGTCAACTAACCGAGAGATTATTAGAAGCAATAATTACTTCAGTAATATATTTTGAGAGAAAAAAAAGCAACCATTTTAGTTTGAAGGATACCATCGAGTTTTCAATTATAACTATACAAAGTAAGTTTTAAGGGTAAGTTTTCTAATATTTCATTAGTGTAATGAGATGTTTGTTAAATATTCTACTGCACTTATTTATGCATATTATGTGTAATTTTTTAAAACAATTAAAATGTACACATTCACCCAACGCACAACGTACTTTCAAATTGGTATCAAACCGCATAATTATGTGTTGTTTGTTTACTTAATCAGAGTGTCTAGAGCGTAATTAGAATATCCTGACGTTGTTGATTATGTGATTCAAATATTGAAAAATGAATAATTAGGACGCAGTAAATGGGACATTGCGACAATGTCACTTTGTGCTACGATGCTGGGGTTGTTCAAGCTTCACCACCACTGCACTAGTGAGGAGCGTTACAGTGATAGGGTTTCCAAACCCTAGTGCCGCGACACTAGAAACAGAATGTCCAACACCACAACCCTGCAACGTTGGGTAATTACTATCAGGGATCTAATATACGTGGGTATATGCATGTGTAATTGTATTTATTGCCTTAAATACGTATCACATACATATTTAACACCATAAAAGCATTAAAATATATAATAAACACAATTCATAATATATTAATCACATTAATATATTAGAAGGGTTGAGAAATCACTTGAACGTGTAAAGTTATACATGTATATCCTCGAAGTCGGTATAGAGACCAACTCGTTGCCAGTTCTACTCACTAATTCGGTGGGCTTGGCGAGCTAAAACAGCAGCCCTATATCTAACACTGGGTTTAACTCTTAAACCTATAAATGGCTAGTAGTGTGTATTCTTCCTTTTCTCTAAAAGGATGAGAAATAGAAATTGAAGCAATTCACAATTGCTTCTTTTGGCACAATTGAAGCAATATCCATTTTTACCGGTGCCTTAAGGAAATTGAAACAATTCAATTTCCTTTCCATTTTCCCATCACAAAACACATACTCCACCCCCATCACACACACATCTCATATGTATATCTAATATCAATAAAATAATAATATAATATATTATATAATATTAATAATAATATAATATTAAATAATGGATTCCAACTATTTGGCACCATTAATAAAAAAATATTAAATAATATAATAATATATTATAATGATCATTTTGCCCTTATAAATAGTTACCAAGTATACCCCTACTGGGTCCTACTAAATCCCACACTTAGATAAACTTAACCGACGGTCCACAATGCGCCACATGTCTTTATACAATTAGTAAATAATTAATTATTGACTAATTGTTGTATTTAACACTTAAATACAGACACGCATTCCCGTGGTAGTGCTAGATATTGCTCGACTAAACAATTTAATCTAGAACGCTACCTTAATGCACAACGAGTACACTTCATATCGTTGAATTCCTTAGGTCCACACCTGATTCGTCAAATGGAACTATTCCATAAGTCTGTGAGCTTTCACCCACGCACACATCACGGATATACAAATCAGCACGTTAAACTATGCAAGCTGAGGTTACAATGCATACGTATAGTTCTTCCGTCATAATATCCTGGATGTGCTGAGGATATAGATTATCATCGTCAAAATCCCCATGTGCTCATCCATATTATATCTCCAGACTTGTATCTCACCGAACAATATATGCAAACTCCTTTGCAATATTGTCCAACCCTGGCGAACTCTTTCTCGGGATTAATGCTTGTGGCCATAAAACTTTCTGAGATACAGTTTCGAAGCATCTGGATATCTAACTCCCTAGGCGAGTTGACGGATTCATATCTGTACACACCAAACTCCATAAGCATTGAACCTACCTAGCGACACCTAGGGATCACACCATAAAATTTCTATCACATGCGTGGAACCAAAATACGGTGAATCACTTACAAGCCCATCATGGCACTCTGGTCAAAGGACCATGTATACTACTCAACTCAAGAGGACCCTCCGTCGATGACTTACATAGGGTGTCTATCAAAGGCCCACGTAAGTCTATCCTATATCTAGTCCTAATTGGATACTCATATGTCAATACGAGCTTCAAGCTCTCGATCGGTTAAGAATGACCATTTATACCCTATAGGTACGACATATGCCGATCTATATAAAAAGTATCCATCGACAGACCTACATCTGTAGAAATAGATCAAGGATAATTATTTGAGAACATACTTATGCAATTAGCATTTCCTGGCACCTGATTGTAACTCTTGCAACTATGCAGTTACTAGTGTATTCCCAGTTCTATGTCCCATTATAGACAAGACTCCAACTCTTGGAACTTCGTTGAGTATTATAACCAGCTAACACTTAACTGTGCTAACATTTAGCATTTATATCTCTCAGCGTGGCTAACTATGAGCCCTTATCTAAACTCTTTTAGATCTTATTTGAACTCTTTTAAATCATACAATGTCTATAATGTTACATTGCATAGTATAATATTAATGGGTATTATCGATTTAATAGGAATGTACACTTGTATAAATACACAAGTATATGTATATTAAGGGATGGCACGTAAGCACCGACCCTAACAATCTCCCACTAGCTTTAGTACAATTCTTAATGATATCTCATACACATCGACTCCACATGTTTCATAAACACTTTTAGAGTTATGGCATTAGAAAGTGGGTTCGCTAAATTATTTGTAGAACACTTGTACAAATAATCACATTTCCTTAAGTTAAGATCCCTCTAGTTATGTGAGACTCCTCTCAACATAATTATAGTATTGGTGTCGTCTTAGCACCTCGACCTATGCAACAGACTTATTTTGTTGCAAAACTATAGGATAGGATCCACCTGTCTTGGAACTTTTCTAAGGGCAACAACAAACCTACGAATCTTTACTGTCTTTTCTGCTGTGTTAATATAAATCAACAGTGAATCCTAGTTTGGTATAATTTTAACTCACCTAGTACCAATGAGAATGAGCACATACTCAGATGTAGATGCTCTATCATCTAGGTCAAACAAAAGTTTGACTATGTGCAAAACTTATCCTTTATACCCTCAAGGTATCTTAGGATATGTTTGACTACCATCAAATGGCAGTCACCTGAATCAGACTAAAATTGGCGTGTAACACTTATAGCCAAATTGATATCAAGTCTCAAATATATCATAGCATACATTAATCTCTGAAGAGCTGATGCATCTGGTATGTTAGACACTCTAACTTTCTCATCTTTCATCTGAAGAGTCACTATCATCGAAAGATGAACATCATGTCCAAAAGATACTTTAACTAACTCTGAGTTAAAAAAATCGTACATTTTTAAGATGCTATTGATGTGAAATGATGTGGGAGAGTCCTATTAGTTTTCTAGTTCTATCTCTATAAAGCTTTATACCTAGTATAACAGAAACCTCTCCCAAATTCTTCATAGAGAAATACTTACATGTTACTTCTGATCGATTATAACATATTGACATCATTCCCAATGACCATTATGTCATCAACAAAGAGCATCAAGAAGATTATCATGCTTCAACTGACCTTTCATCTACACAAGCTTCTTCCTTGTTTTGATAAAACCAAACAATCTAATTATCTCATTAAAACAATTATTTCAGCTTCAGGATGCTTATTTAAGCCCATAAATATACTTCTTCAGCCTGCACACTAGACTAAAAGTTTGGCCAGATGTAAAACCTTCAGGCTGTCCCATGAATATCTCTTACTCGAGGTATTCATTCAGGAATGCCATCTTTACATCCATCTGCCAAACTTTAAAGTCATAATATGCTGCAAGAGCCAATAACATTCTTATTGACTTTAACATCAATATTTGTCCAAAGGTTTCCTCTTAGTTGATTCCAAATCACTGAAGATTACCTTTCTAGAACTAATATAGAGCTTAAAAGGTCTCTACCTTCCATCTAGCTCCCACTACCTCTTTGTAAACCTTTTACAACTAATGAGAACAATTTCCACTAGTAGCTTAACCAAATGCTAGACTTGATTCTGATGTATATAGTCAATTTTTGTTCTTCATGGCTTTTTACTGCTTCTCGAACTGATGTCTAATAGCGTCTCCTTATAGGTCAAATGATATTTTTCTTCTAGCAAAAAAACTCTAAGTTCACCTTTAGGCATCAAACATATCTAATAGGTGACCTAGACATCCGTTCCAACTCACTAGGAAGTGTGATAAAAGGTTACTGCTTAATTGAGCCTAAGTTCTCATCCTTGGTTCATTAATTTCTAGATTGACTTTATTAAGCTCAATCTTTCTATGATTCCCATGATCCATAAGAAACTCTTTCTCTAGAATGGTGGTATATTGAGAAATGAACACACTTCACTTCTCTGGATCATAGAACTAGTATCCTATTGAATTCACAGGATACTCAATGAACCTATACTTGTACCTCTTGGGTTTTGATTTATCCTACTGAGTAACTCTTACAAAATAAGATACCCTGTTGCATAACTCTTACGTAAGCAAGATAACCTCAAAGCTTAACATATAAGATATAGCTTTCTTTCTTTCTGCATTTCATACGGAATGGAAGAAACAGCTTCTGATGGAACTCTACTTAATAAGTAGCTGTATTTAGAGCATATTCTCACAGATATAGATCGATAACACTCATTATCAATCAAACCATATCTAATAAAGCCCGATTCCTCATTTCTAAAATATTATTATATTATGAAGTAGCCAAGGATTATAGTGAGTAAGAATCTCATTCTTTCTTAAATAAACAAAATACTTGCAGTTAATGTACTCACTATCTAGATCTAATCAAAGGGATATGATGTACATTCTAGTATGTTTGGTCATCTTCGTGAATAAATTATTCATAAACTGGTTAAGTCTTTATGGTGAAATTAGGAATCCAATCATCCTTAACCAGATGGATAAGCGACTCACACCTATATGACCTAAACTTATATACCACAGCTCCGTATCATTTAAGAATTCTGATCTATAGATATTTCTAATTGTATATAATATCCATTTATTAACCGACATTCAGCTAATAAAACATCATTCACATCACATGAAGATAAGGAACTATTCCTAATATTCATATGATATCCTTCACTATCAAGTACAAGAAGGGACATGATGCGATATTTCTATATCATAAAATTAAGTGCAAGTATACACTATCATATACAAGTAATAAAGGGACTAAATAGTCAGATGTCGAATCCATAGGGATAATTTCTTTTTAACCAATTACTAAAATGATATCTTCCTAATAATTATTTAGATAAATAAAAATCTAAGAATGAATGTAGAAAATATAAAGGCGAAAACACAATGTAAGGAGATTTAAGTGATAGTAATATCGAGAAAACCTAGGATTAATACTATCCCTCAATATACTTTCTAATGATTAATCTTCTAATATTTAACTCCCTTAGTCTTTCTTATTGATCAAGACACTAATGTATTCACAAGCCTCTTCCAAGGTCATACAAGTACACCTTAATATATCAAATACCTATATTCCTATGGTACTTGTAATAAATTAAGATTCATTAAGATTAAGTCTTATTGATCATACATGCCAATTAGGTATATTCTTATCCTAAATTGAAATTTGCATATGCAACATTGAATGTTACTCTACAATCATGCATCAAATTACCTAGGTCTAAATATAATGATTTCTCTTCCAAGTTTATCAATAATATTACCAACTTATTCACCATATATTGGCCAGATATATTGAAGCATTAAAACCAAGTAATTTAAATATCTAAAAACTAAGTTTATTAAATATTCAAAAGATATGGCAATTAAGCACACATATTGAGTTCAAGTATTAACCCCAGAAAATAAGTTTAGCTCATAGCTACAAGAGAACAGCAGTAAAAATAATAATAAATCATGATACAATTAATAGCAAACCGATATAGACGTCGAATTACTCTTAATTGCGCTGCCTAAGATCTCTTGATGCCGAAGAACGCTTTGAATCTCTTTCTAAGGTTGCTTCAATTAAACTCCTATTGCTCTCCAAGACTCGTGATCTGTATTCTTGGTGTTCTTGAATTGCTCTAAGTTGCTCTTGGATTGTCTTGGGTGTTCTAGGTTGCTCTTCAAAGGCTGGGAACGAGTGACTTTTTATAGGGATTGATATGAGCTTGAAAATTTCAATTCTCGTCAGACTGGGACTTGCGCTACCGCTGGGGCGCTACGTGTAAAAGGCATAACCGCTGGAGCGGTGGGATGTTAGCGCTGGGGCGTTGGCCCATCGCTGGCGCGGTGACTATTTGGCGCTGGGGCACCAGATGCGACTTAAACAGGTCATTTTTATTATTTCGATCATTATTCCAGTGCTGGGGCGATGGACACATGCTTTGAAAAGTTTGCATTTTAGCCATCTATTCACATAAAACAATAAAATATCAATAATAAAAACATAAGAAAATATATGATAAATTTGCCCTTATCAAATTCTCCCAAAGTTAAACACTTGCTTGTCCTCAAGCAATAAAATAAAACTAAGAGAGAAACAAAGGGTTATACTTGACTCATTTAACAAATAATGAAAACAAAACAAAATATACTAAACTAGTAAGATGATCAAAATCATTGTCTCAAAGGCTGATGAAATGGTACAAATCCTTAAGGTAGATAAATAACTATTAATAATTCTAAATTATCTTTATTTAGTCCCTCATTCTTCTTCATAAACAATCACCATGTGTGTGTGTATGTGTGCAAGCAGTAAGCAAATAGCTAAACTATACTTTGATTTACTTTCTACTTTAGTTTGTACGGAAAAGAAGATGTCTCGGCACTTGATTTGTATAATGACACTTCCATAAGCTTGTATTTACTACCACTCTCCACTAATGTGGAAAATCACAAGTCTAGGGATCTATTTAGGACTTCACTTAGCTTGTACCATAAGGCTAGGGTCAATGTGGGATAAAAGGATAAATATATGAAGTTTAATTCACACCACGAACACTTAGATGTTACCTAGAAACCTCTTGATCTTTCTTTTCCTTGTATTATCTCTTCCCCCAAACTTATTGTGTTTTCCATCCTTCTTTTCAACCTTTATTTTTCAAAGAATTTCTTATTTTCTTAAGCTGAGGGTATTTTTCTTACTCTTTTTTTTTAACACCCCCAAACTTATTTTTCTCATATCACCACAACATTTTCCTTTCAAGAGTATTTCTAAGCAA
This sequence comes from Ailanthus altissimus, assembly GCA_946807835.1. Taxonomy (NCBI): domain Eukaryota; kingdom Viridiplantae; phylum Streptophyta; class Magnoliopsida; order Sapindales; family Simaroubaceae; genus Ailanthus; species Ailanthus altissimus. The sequence continues at coordinate 11,933,519 of OX327683.1, forward strand.
ATGCAAGGTTTATGGTGTTACGGATAAATTTCTAGATAAATAAAATTTAAGTCTTGAGCTTGTAATGTGGTTAAACCAAAGAATGGATAATTAGGCTCAAAATAGGGTACTAGGGATAAATATATAATAAAAGTTAGGCTAGAAATGCTCAATCGGTCCAAAGATGGCCTAATCTTGAATAGGGATGTCATTTTCCTATTCATGTGTTTCCTAGGATTTCGCCTCGAGTAGTAACTAAAGACAAGTTCTAGAGTATCGGGCTTCGAGACTGTGGTGTACTCTCTAAAGTATAAGTATCTCTAAGTAATAGTTATAACTATTCGTGCTTATAAAGTGCTAAAAAAGAATGGTGATTATAAATAAGGTTGAACTTGTTCCTAAAATTAGATAATCAAAATTGTCTCAAGTATCTATCATTCCCTATGGATTTGTAGAAAAAATAGATTCAACTATGTATTCTTTTTCTTATTATAGACTAATGATCATCTTAATAAAGCCTAATAAAAACTACTTAGAAAAAAAAAAAACTCAGTGACTTTAAACAAACAATTAACCTATAAGAACAACCACTCAAATCATGCAGCAACATGAACACAAGAAAGTATTTCCTACCCCCAAACTTAATTTAAACATTGTCCCCAATGTCAAAAAATAAAGAAGTGAAAGTAAGAGACTTCCCTGTTCAAATTTCATTGCGGCGTTGATTCTCTGTCGCTGGGGCGACGTTCTGGCGTTGACGCGGTAATCGTATATCGCTGCAGCGCTGAAGGCTAGTTTTTGGGTGCTTACTGGAATTTCCGCTGGCGCGGTAAAGTGTATACCGCGGGGGTGGTAATGGCTCGAATTTCCTATCGCGACCGTGCTGAAACCTATCGCTGCAGTGCTACATTTCTTGGGTTTTTTTTTTTTTAGAAAAGAGCTAAAAAAAAATAATACTAATAATAATAATAATAATAATACTTATCTTGGGTGGCCTCCTAAGTAGCGATTGATTTAACGTCATCGTCTTGACGGGGCTTCTTATTCTTTTATGGTGGGTCGAAGATGCTGATGGAAGCATTTGTGTAAATGATCTTATTGGCTTTCTTATTTTTCGGCTTTCATATTTTTTCAATTAAACCTCGGGCAGTATCTTTTGCTGCATTCTCCTTATGTCTCTCCAAAAAGACTTTAATTTTAGACCGAGGAGATAGTTCTTTCTTTTCTTTCTCTTTGCTTGCTTCGTCGTGATGTTGCTTTTTCTTCTTCTCTCTTGCCTTCCTATGCTTCAATGCTCTTTTTTGAATGTGAGGATCTAATGTCTCCATATCTTTAATTTGCTTGATGCTTGGGTGCACCACATTAATGTAGAAACAATCTTCATTTTCAACTAGTAATTTAATCTCCTTGAAGACCTTAAAAGTAATTGTGCCCTCTTGTACCCTCATGGTCAACTCTCATTTTTGCACATTAATGATTGTTCTTCCTGTGGCTAGGAAGGGTCTTCCAAGGATGATAAGGATCTCATTGTCCTCTTTCATGTACAGAATAATAAAATCGACAGAGAAGATGAATTTATCGACTTTAACCAATACATCTTCAATTAATCCCTTGGGATAGGTGAGAGAACAATCTGTCAGCTGAAGTGTGATATTTATTGGTTTGGCTTCTCTCAGTCCCAATTGTTTGCACACGGACAGTGGCATAAGATTAATACAAGCTCCCAGATCACAAAGTGCTTTCCCAAAATCATAATTTCCAATTGAGCATGGTATGGTGAAACTTACAGGATCTTTAAGCTTTGAAGGTAGCTTCTTTAAGAGGATGACGCTACACTCTTCTGTTAGGGCCACAGTCTCGAAGTCATCTATTCTTCTCTTCTTTGATAGGATTTTCTTCATGAATTTTACATAGCTCAACATTTGCTCCAATGCATCTGCAAAAGGAAGATTAATATGTAATTTCTTAAAAACATCAAGAAATTTAGAAAACTGCTTATCTAGTTTCTTCTTTTACAGCCTTTGAGAAAATGGAGGTGGTGGAGTGAATGACTATATAGGTTGTTTCTGCGGGTTGCTACTGGTATCTTCTGCTGCATTTTCTCTTTTATGTTCTTGTGCTTGAATACCAGTTTCAATGCTTCTCTGCATCTCAGCACTTTTCTCTTGACTTCTTAGTTGTTGTAATCTCTGAGGAAATGGTATAGGTGGTCTATATGGTTGTACATTATCTTGCTGGACCACTGTTTCCTTTTCCTTCTCCTTCATCTCTGATAGCTGTGGTTGAAGTGTATTGTCATGTAAGATTTTACCACTTCTTAGGGAGATGGCTTGACACTGCTCGAAATTTCTTTTTGGATTGACTTCGGTGTTGCTTGGTAAGGTTCCTTGAGGATGATTGTTCATTGCTATAGCAAGTTGTCCTACTTTATTCTCCAAGGCTCTAAATGAAGCTATTTGACTTTGAAAGAGTGCATCTGTTTTCTTTATAAACTGTAAGAGCATGTCTTTAATGTCTGGTTTTTTCTCTTGCTGAATTTGCTGTTGAAAGCCAGAAAGAGCTTTGGAATGCTGTCCCTTATTATTGTTGCTCCATGAGAAGTTGGGGTGATTTCTTCATCCAGGATTGTAAAAATTTGAATTAGGATTATTGCGGTTGAAGTCCCCTATATATTGAGCAATCTGATAAGGCGTAATTGTATAAACTATTTTATCTTCCTAACTTGATATTTGTTCAATTTATCTCAATAATTAGGCTATTTATGCGTATTAATGTTGTTTTATAGGTTGAAGCATTATCGGAGCAAAAATACCGGAAAACGGACGCAAATCGGAGCATTAGAGATAAAAATACGAACGGAGGCACTGTTGCTACAGTAACACTGTAGCCACAGCACACTGCTACAGTACCACTGTAGCCACAGCACTGCTACAGTACCACTGTAGCAACAGTGCAGCGCCGCAGCGCTGGATTTCAGCGCCGCGGCGCCGATTGCAGAAACTGAGCGCCGCAGCGCCAAATCGCAGCGCCGCGGCGCCGGGACCTGGGCAACAAGTTTTGACAGGTTCCTGAAAATCAGGAAACCCAAAAGTAACTCAAAATGCGCCCTAATTCCGTGCTCTTACCTATTTAATTGCTCAAAACTTACATTTTGGGAGAGGACTCCAGCTGGGACAGCAGCTGGAAACACAAAGAAACACCTAACTTCTAAGTTTGAAGAAATCAAAGAGGAGGGAAGCAAGCTTCAACAACAAAGGCATTTGACAGGGATGTCTTCTTTGCTTTGATTCTTTACTTGTTGTAAGATGTTTAGTTTACATGTATTGATGGAATTAGCTTCAAGATTGTGTAGTTTAATGATGAGCTAATTTCGTTCATCTAGGATTACATCCTTGAACTCATTATGTGATTGATTTTAGTTCTCTCTTTTATGGTATTAATTCAGCTTTTGATATATTCATTGTGCTTGTGCTTAATGCTATTTGATTACTTGGCCAGTGGTTAAATTGATCTAGAAATGCTTAAATAAACTTGACAAAGGCATTTAGGTATTTAGTCTTAAGCATATTGATGCATGATCATAGTGTAGTACACTTGAGTTTCATATGAGATAGACATATACTCATAAGGCATGTATGGCTCATAAAACTTGTGCTTAATGAATTTTGTTCAATTTATTTATCATAGACATATAGATATTTGATTGGATGGAATAGATTCACTTGACCTGCAAAAGAGGCTTGTGATGTGTTGAGTGTTTTGGTCAATATATCAAGTTGAGAACCAATAAACATCAAAGAGATTCTGCTGAATTTATTTGCATAATGGGGGATAGTTTGTAATCCTAGGATTTCTCATATTGAATATAATTTGTTGGTAATTTAGTTTATCACTTAACATAATTAAGTTGTTCTTTTACTTGAGTAGTTTAATCATCATACATTAAATCATTTTCTGGATAATAGTAGAAAGACACCATTTCGGTACTTAAACTAGAAAAGATAAATCATTCTCTGTGGGATCGACACTCTACTTATCATATATTACTTGTTGCGACAACGTGCACTTGCGCTAATTTGTGTTATAGAAAACACACAACACAATCTCCATGCATTATCCATTAGCATGATTTCCTCCACAGAAATTGTAAGTGATGGGTTGACTGTTGATGGCATTAAGCCTCAAGTTGCTTAATTGTTTGGTCAAGAGATTGACTTGGGCGGATAATGTGGTCAAAGTATCTACTTCGTGTAGTCCAGCGATCTTTCTTGTGGTTGACCTTTCAGTGGGCCATTGATAGGCATTGGATGCCATCTCATCTAGTAGATCATATACTTCATCAGTGGACTTGTTCATGAGTGCTCCTCCAGCTGCAGCATCTACTATCATTCTGAATTGACCGGCTAATCCATTGTAGAATGTTTGTACAAGCAACTACTTTGAAACTCCATGATGAGGACATTTTCTTTGCATATCTTTGTATCTCTCCTATGCCTCATAAAAAGATTCTCCATCTAGTTGTAGGAATGATGTGATGTCGTTCCTCATCTTGGCAGTTTTAGCAGGTGGAAGAATTTGGTGAGGAACTTTTGTGCAAGATCATCCCATGTAGCTATGGATTTAGATGGAAGTGATAGCAGCCAACTCTTTGCTTTGTCTCTTAAGGGAAAAGGAAACAAACTTAGTCGGATTGCATCATCGAATACCCCATTATACTTAAAAATATCACATATCTCTAAGAAGTTGATAATATGCATGTTTGGATCATCATTAGGCAGTCCGCCAAATTGTATTGAATCCTTGAGCATTTGAATTGTGCTTGGCTTGATCTAAGGGTTGTTAGCTTGAATAGTTGGTCTTTGAATGCTTGAATGGATTCCATTGACTAGGGGAACAGCATATTCCCTTAGTGGTCTTGCTTTATTGTCAGGTGCAATTGGTACTTGGTCTTCCATGGTGCTAACTTTATTTTGCTCACTTCTAATTCTTCTTAAAGTTCTTTCAATTTCTAGATCAAAAGCAATCAAGTCTTCACTTTTCGATCTTCGCATGTACCTCGAAAGAAAGTAAGTAAAACTAAATTTAAAAAAATAATAAAATAAATATATGAAGTAAAAACTAGAAAGATTGGTATTAATATTGGCGAAAACGTAGTTAATTATCCCCAGCAACGGTGTCAAAAACTTAATGCTATATTTCTATATCATAAAATTAAGTGCAAGTATACACTATCATGTGCAAGTAATAAAGGGACTAAATAGTTAGATGTCGAACCCACAGGAATAATTTCTTCTTTTTAACCAATTACTAAAATGATATCTTCTTAATAATTATTCAAATAAATAAAAATCTAAGAATGAATGTAGAAAATATAAAGGAAAAAAACATAATGCAAGGAGATTTAAGTGATAGCAATATAGAGAAAATCTAGGATTAATACTATCCCTCAATATGCTTTCTAATGATTAATCTTCTAATATTTAACTCCCTTAGTCTTTCTTATTGATCAAGACACTAATGTATTTACAAGCCTCTTCCAAGGTCATACAAGTATACCTTAATTTATCAAATACCTATATTCCTATAGTACTTGTTATAAATTAAGATTCATTAAGATTAAGTCTTATTGATCATATATGCCAATTAGGTATATTCCTATCCTAAATTGAAACTTGCATATGCAACATTGAATGTTACTCTACAATCATGCATCAAATTACCTAGGTCTAAATATTATAATTCCTCTTCTAAGTTTATCAACAATATTACCAACTCATTCACCATATATTGGCCAGATATATTGAAGCATTAAAATCAAGTAATTTAAATATCTAAAAACTAAGTTTATTAAATATTCAAAAGATATGGCAATTAAGCACACATATTGAGTTCAAGTATTAACCCTAGAAAATAAGTTTAGCTCATAGCTACAAGAGAATAGTAGTAAAAATAATAATAAATCATAATACAATCAATAGCAAACCGATATAGACGTCGAATTGCTCTTACTTGCGGTGCTTAAGATCTCTTGATGCCGCAGAACACTTTGAATCTCTTTCTAAGGTTGCTTCAATTAAACTCCTATTGCTCTCCAAGACTCATGATCTGTATTCTTGGTATTCTTGAATTGCTCTAAGTTGCTCTTGGATTGTCTTGGGTGTTCTAGGTTGCTCTTCAAAGACTGGGAATGAGTGGCTTTTTATAGGGATTGATATGAGCTTGAAAATCTCAATTCTCATCGGACTAGGACTCGCGCTACCGCTGGGGCGCTATGCTTCTGTCGCTGGGGCGCTGCGTGTAAAAGGCATAACCGCTGGAGTGGTGGGATATTAGCGCTGGGGCACTGGTCCGTCGCTGGCGCGGTGACTGTTTGGCGCTGGGGCACCAGATGCGACTTAAATATGTCATTTTTTTTTATTTCGATCACTATTCCAACGCTGGGGCAATGGACACATGCTTTGAAAAGTTTGCATTTTAGTCCATGCTTTGAAAAGTTCTTTAAATTTCATTCAAGTCCCTATAAATAACAATAATGCACATAAATAGCCATCTATTCACATAAAAACAATAAAATATCAATAATAAAAACATGAGAAAATATATGACAAATTTGCCCTTATCAGGACACAATATGTAAAATGATGTTTTGGATATTATACCAATTTTGCAATACAACTATTATATTGCATATGAGAAGTAAGTCAAGTTTTCTAACAAATTGAACTTGTAGGAAATCACCATTTTCTACTCTTAATTTTACTTCTACAAGCTGTTGTGTTCTGGTCTCTCTTAATCGCTGCAACATATTTTAGATATGAGAAGGACATGCAATATCTCATACCTAGCTTGAACTGGCATCATATGCTCTAGAAATGTCTATGTCTGTCAAGCACAGACCTGTGGGAGTTTTTCTAACATTGATAAGGCTTCTAGGGTAGAGGGATTTCCAATACCTAACTTTACTATAGTGGAAGCACTTTCTATCTACATTGCTCTCTTGTTGATCTTTGGATAAATGTTGCCTCTAAGGATTTATCCTGGGTATCTACCTCATCGTCTTCTCCTTGCACATCTGGTCTCACTAGATATAGATCAGAGTAAAAGGTGAAGCACCCTAAGTAAATAGGGTCACACCCCCTTTATTCATATCCTCTAAAGAGGTGTTATTAGAAATACCTTATGGCAAACTCTGTCCAATAAATCCAAAACTTTTTAAATCCAAAACATTTTTTAGATTCATCTGTCACTAAAAGTAATTTCTAGTACGCTTGAGTTGAACTACATCAATTATGCACACTAACTAGTTTGTAGTCGCCATTATATGGGACAGGCCAAAAGAACAGAAGATGTAAGCAGAATGGTCATTAAATCACAAATAAAGCGTTTTAAATCATGGGTATAAAAATTATACATTTTTAATTTAAAACGCCCACCCACTGCTTTACATAGTCCCAGTAATCTCTCGAACGGGAAGATGACAGTTTAAACTCTTTTAAACTATACAGCAGGAAGTAGATCCCATTGAAAGTTACTCGGGCCTCACGCTATAGCAATATTGGCCTTTGTAAACCCAACAGGTAGATAACATTTGTCAATTGCATCATATACAACTCTTACCACTTGATCCTGAATACACCTTATACTCATGCTGTAGCAATATTAGGTAAGTGTATTCCAAATTAACTTGTCAATAATCAAATATATGTTACTGATACTACCATCACACTGTAGCAATATTGGGCAATACGTTCGCATATATTTGTCTTATCTCATGTTTAATAGGTATAGTCCAAGCCCAACCAACCAAGTTCCTCACGCCGTAGCAATATTAGAAAAAGGCAGACGTGACTTGTCTAATACTATATTGACAAAATAGATCAGAATAAAATATTATCTCATAATGTAATATTGTTCAATCTGATTAAGAGAGATTTTTGTTTCTATCCTAAGTCTTCATGCTCATCGGGAGGGTAATTCTCAATTAATCAAATTTTCTATGTAAACAGAACTAACTCTCACTAGTAGGGCTTCTATTGTGGTTACCAACACAGAAAACTTAATCCTGGTTGATAATGCAAACCAATAACTCTTTATCACTGCATCTCATAAATCTCGATTTATAATGTAGACTAATAATCTTTATCACTACATCTCATAAATCTACACATGCAAAATTAATTTTAAAACATTGTTCAAAACACTGTAGGTGTGAACAGAAAAAATACTGTTCATGTGCTACTGTTCAAGTGAGTGTATGCATGTGCAATAGTGTTTATTGCCTAAAATACATATCACATACATATTTAACGTCCTAGAAGTATTAAAACATATAATAAATACAATTCATAATATATTAATCACATTAATATATTATAAGGGTTGAGAAATCCCTTGAACGTGTAAACTTATATACATATATCCTCGGAGTCCGCATAAAGACCAACTTGTTGTCAATTCTAGTCACCAACTAGGTGGGCTTGGTGAGCTAGAATAACACCCTTATATCCAGTACTGAGTTTAACTCTTAAACCCATAAATGACCAGTAGTGTGTATTCTTCCTTTTCTCTAAAAGGATGAGAAATGAAAATTGAAGCAATTCACAATTGCTTTTTTTTGGCACCATAAAGAAAAATAAAATAATTGTATTTTTCCCTTTTTTTTTTTGCTTCTTCTTCTTCTTCTTCTCGATGCCTTATGGAAATTGAAACAATTCAATTTTCTTTCCATTTCCCAATCATAAAACACACACATTCCACCTCTATCATAAACACATCTCACATGTATATCTAATATCAATAAAATAATAATATAATATATAATATTAAATAATGGATGCCAACTATTTTTTACTCTTAAGAAAAAAATATTAAATAATATAATAATATATTATAATGAGAAATTTTGATTATTTAATAATTAAATAATCAATGTGTTAAATGATCATTTTGCCCCTTATGAATAGTTACCAAGTACACCCCTACTGGGTCCCACTAAATTTCACACTTGAATAAACTCAACCGATGGTCTACAATGCATCACGTGTCTTTATACAATTAGTAAATAACAATTATTGACTAATTATTGTATTTAACACTTAAATACTGATAAGGGCAAAATTATTATGAGAATAGATGGCTATTTATGTGCTTTATTATTATTTATAGGGACTTGAACGAAATTTAAAGAATAGCGACTAAAATGCAAAGTTTTCAAATTATGAGTTTAGAGCCCGCACACCACAAGTATTTTCGCCCCAGCGCTGTAACAGTGATCGAAATAAGAAATACGACCTGTTGAAGTCGCATCTGGAGTCCCAGCGACGAGACAGAGCCCCAGTGCTATCAGCCCACCGCTCCAGCGATGAAGCCGTTTTCATGCAGCTCCCTAGCAACAACAGCATAGCGCGCCAGCGGTAGTGCGAATCCTAGTGCGACTAGAATTGAATTTTTCAAGTTCAAATCAAACCCTATAAAAGGCCACTCAACCCCAGACGTAAATGGAGACCCGAGAAGAATCTAGAGCAAGAAAAAGAGAACTTAGAGCAGTTCAAGAGCACCAAGAATCCAGAGCAACATCAATCAAGAGCAATTCGACGTCTACATCGGTTTGCGATTGATTGTATCATGTTTTATTTTTATTTTTATTGCCGTGATTCTCTTGTAGCTATGAACTAATTTATTTTCTAGGGTTAATATTTGAACTCAATATGTGCGCTTAAATTGCTATATCTTTTAGTATTTAATAAACTTAGTCCTTTATTATTTAAATTACTTGTGTTTAATGCTTCAATATATCTGGCCAATATATGGTGAATGAGTTGGTAATATGTTGGTAAACTCGAAAGAGGAATCAATAATATTTAGACCTAGGTAATTTGATGCATGATTGTAGAGTAACATTCAATAATATCCTAGGTAATTAGGATAGAAATATACCTAGTTGGCATGTATGATCAATAAGACCTAATCTTAATGAACCTTAGTTTATTACAAGTACCATAGAAATATAGGTATTTGGTAAATTAGGGTATACTTGCATGACCTTGGAAGAGGCTTGTGAATACATTAGCGTCTTGATCAATAATAAAGACTAAGTGAGTTAAATATTAAAGGATTAATCATTAGAAAGCATATTAAGGGATAATATTAATCTTAGGTTCTCTCTACGTTGCTATCTCCCTATTCTCTTTACTTTGTGTTTTTATTTTTATATTTTCTACATTCATTCTTAGATTTTTATTTTTTCTGAATAATTATTAGAAAGATATAATTTTAGTAATTGGTTTAAAGGAAGAAATTATCCCTGTGGGTTCGACATCCGACTTATTTAGTCTCTTTATTACTTGTATACGATAGTGTATACTTGCACTTAATTTTATGATATAGAAATATCGCATCAAATACAGACACGCATTCCCTGTAATAGTGCTAGATATTGCTGGACTAAACAATTTAATCCAGAACGTTTCCCCAGTGCACAATGAGTACACTTCATATCGTTGGATTCCGTAGGTCCACGCCCGATTCGTCAAATAAAACTATTCCATAACTCCGTAAGCATTGACCCACGCATACGTCACGGATATACAAATCAGCGCATTGAACTATGCAAGCTGAGGTTACAACGCATACGTATAGTCCTTCCGTCATGATATCCTGGATGTGCTAAGGATATAGATTATCACCGTCAAATCCCTATGTGCTCATCCATATCATATCTCCAGACTTGTATCTCACCGAACAATATGTGCAAACTCTTTTTCAATATTGTTCCACTCTGGCGAAACTCTTTTTCTGGGATTAATACTTGTGACCACAGAAATTTCTGAGATACAGTCTCAAAGCATTTGGATATCTAACTCCCTATGCGAGTTGACAAATCCCATATTTGTACATACCGAATGCCATAAGCAGTGAACTATACCTAGCGACACCCGGCAGTTACACCATGAAAGGTTTGTGACATACATTGAACCAAAGTATGGTAAATTACTTACAAGCCCACCATGGCACTCAGGTTACAGGACCACGTATACTACTCAATTCAAGAGGACCCTCCATTGACGGATTACATAGGGTGTCTATCGAAGGCCCTTGTAAGTTTGTCCTATATCCAATCCTAACTGGATACCCATATGTCAATACAAGCTCCAAGCTCATGGTTGGCTAGGAATGACCACCTATTCCCTACATGTACGACATATACCGATCTTTCTATAAGTATCCACCACAGACTCGCATCAATAGAAATAGATCATGGATAATTATTTGAGAATATACTTGCGCAACTAGAATTTTCTAGCACCCAATTGTAACTCTTGTAACTATGCAGCTACTAGTATATTCCCAGGTCTATGTCCCATTACAAACAAGGCTCCAACTCTTAGAGCTTCGCTGATTATTATAACTAGCTAACATTTAGCTGTGTTAACATTTATCATTTATATCTCTCAACGTGGCTAACTATGAACCCTTATCTAAACTCCTTTAGATCTGATCTGAACTCCTTTAGATCATACATATCTGTAATGTTACATTGTATAGTACCATATTAATGGGTATAGTGATTTAATAAAAATGTACACTTGTATAAATACACAAGTATATGTACATTCAGGGGTGACACGTAAGCACTGACTCTAACAGTTACCCAAGGCCACTATGCTAGAAGCTCAGCACCACAGTGCCAAGGTGGGGACCCTAGCACCGTAGCACTGTATAAGTTGGAACTACGATATCGAAGGCTAGGCCTTTGGCATCGCAGTACCAAAAACCAAAGAAAAATTGTAATTATGCTGAATACTCTGATTATTTCTTTTTTTAATTATTTAAAAATACTTATTGTTTATTTTATGCAATTTATAATTGTTAAAACTATTGCGATATAAATTATGGCCTATTTGTTTATGCTAAAAATCATAATAGGAGCCCTAATAGTGGGGTTAATTATGCTTACACAAAATAAATGTGTGATTAAAACTCACATCCTCATAAGATGCAAACAAAATTATAAAAATCTCCCTTAATCAAAATGAAAGTGTTTCATTACGAGATAATGCTATACGGTGATCCATTTTGTCAGTACAGTGTTAGACAAGTCACTTTGGTATTTTTTCAATATCACTAAAGTGTGAGGGATTTGGTTGGTATGATTTTGACTATGCCTGTTAAGCATGAGATGAGGCAAATATATGTGAAAGTATTACCCTATATTGCTAAAGTGTACAAGTAGTATCGCTAAAGTGTGTGGATAAAGTGTATTTGGGATCAATCGTAAAAGTTACATGAGATGCAATTAATAAGAGTTGTCTACTTTTTGGATTTACAAATGCCAAAATTGTTAAAGTGTGCGACTGGAGTAAAATACCGATGAGGTATACTTTTTATTGTATAGTTTTAAAAGGTTTAAACTAGTTTTTCCCCTTTGAAAGACTTAAGGGATAATGTAAAGCAGTAGAATGACGTCTTTAGATTAAAAAATATATAAAATTTATTCTCATGATCTAAAGCGTTATTAATTAATAATTAAAAATGTTCCACTAAATATCTCTTAGGTATCTTATAAGGATAAGATCAATATGAGCAATCCATTAGTATACTTGATTTTAGCACAACAACTATAAGGTACCCAAAAAAATATTCAGACTTGTCAAGGAATCTAAGAATAGTTCTAGATTTATAAAACCTTGAATATATTTATGATCAATAGATAATTAGAGGTGTTTATAATAATATTTTTTCAAAAGAAGATAAAATTTATCGAAATGGGATTAAGGATTATTTGAGAGTCAAATCATATTTTCTGACCTCAATGTCTAATGATTTCTAGTAGGAGCATGTGCATATGAGATGCGCAAGTAGTACAGTACTCTGTCTGAAAAATTATTTGATATATGCAAACTTTAAACAAAGAATAGTCATTAATAGAAAGTGTTTTCATGTTAATAAAGGTTTAAAATAATAATTGTTACTATTTAGATATCTGTTCACCAATTATAGACATTTCATTGATATATGATATTAAGCAGCACAGGGGTATGACATAGCGTCTGTCATTCTCACATCTGCAAAGCATTACATGATTTGAGGTATCTAAGAAGCTATGAAAGGAGAGGTACAACTTCACGTAGGAAAGGAAGATTTCTTAGAAGTGGTAGTCGTTAGGACTTTTAAGTCACTTCTCCACTCTGGCATAAGCATTACATATGATTGATATTTTGTGTTATACATTATTAGGCGAATCATATCACTCCTTGTAATAGACAGAGAGGGTTATCATGAATACATAAAAAATAGTTCCTCATATAAATATGATAATGATAATGTTTTGGTAACAAAATGTCAGTTGGTGAATGGTCATTATATCTTAAATACAACTTGAAATTTCTAGGTGAGCAAAACAAATAGTAGTTCAGGAACATTAAATAATGATGAATTATAGGACATAAGAATAGGTCATATAATCATGAGACAACTATCCCGTATAGTTAGGGATAGCTAGATACTTGATCTGACTATGAAATCGTGTTCGATTTATGAATTCTGGATTCAAGGAAAAATGACCAAATACTTATATAGATATTAGATACTGACCCACCGTTTTATTGAAACTTATACATAATGATGTATATGATCGAATGAATCATACTACCATTGGGTATATTTCAATACTTCACCATGATTTGTCAAGATACAGATATGTGTTTCTGGGAAACACAAGTCAGAAACCTTTGAAATGTTCAAAGAGATTCGACTAGACATAGAAAAATAAACCCTTATGTATATTTAATGCCCTTGATCAAATTGAGGAAATTTATACATCAATAGTAAATTCATAAATTATTTAAAAAAGAATGTGATTCTCACTCAATTTTGTCCTCCAAGTACTCATCAATGCAAAAGATTTTAAAGTAGAGGAATTTGATTTTATCAGATATGGTCTGATTGATATCGAGTTTCGCCAATCTTTTAGAATATCTTTAGGTATATGCTCTAGTAACTCTTAATCCCTCATTGAATAAAGTTCTATCAAAAGCCATTACTTTAGTTATGTATAACATATCAATTGGAAGGAAATTAAGACTTAAGTATGTTAAGATTTTGAGTTATTGTGTTTGTATAAGTGTTATGTAACAAGATAATCTTGTATCCAAGAGGTACAAGTATCAATTCATTTTATATCCCAAGCATACTATTGGATACCAGTTCTATGATCTAGATAAATGAAACATAGTCGTTCCTCATTATACCACCTTCTAAGTGAAAAAGTTTCTCATATATCATATGGATTGCAAAAAGATTAAAGTTGGTGTAGTCAATCTAAAAATAAGTATGAATTGACGATGGAGACTATGTTTAATTAAGTGAGATACTTATAACACTCTCTCTTTATAAGTCTAAAAGGATATCGAGAGTCACCTATTAGATATATTTGATACTTGAAGGTGTCTTTGGTGTTTTTTTATTTAAAGAAAAACATCCTTTAACTCATAAAGAATCGATGTGTTCTTATTTGAAGAGAAGCATCCTTTAACTTATAAATGAAAGGATAAAATGGCAAGATGCCATAAAATCCGAAATTGAATTTATACATGAGAATCAAGTCTAGCACTTGATCATGCTTCTGGTAGAAATTATTCCTATTTCTTGTAAATGAGTTTACACAGCGGATGTGTACGCCTAATATGAAAGTACAGACCTTCTAAGCTCAACTAGTGATAAACAGTTACACTCATAGATCTAGGATCGGTAATGAGGAAACCTTTTCACCAGTAATCATGCCTAAGTCAATTCAAATTTTGTTGGTTTTTATATTTTGCTGGATTCTTCATTTTAACAAAGAAATCAGAGACTTTGGTTTTATTAAAAACGAAGAGAAAGACTGTGTTTTAAGAAAAGGCAGTGAAAGTTTAATTATCTTTCTAGTTCCGTGTCGTTGACATATTTAATTTTGTAAACGATGTTGAATATGTTATAAGTCAGGCAGATAAAACTTGTCTAAATAAGAACTTCTCCATAAAAGATTTGAAAAATGTTTCTTATATACTAACTATAAAGTGTTATAGAAATAGAGTTAGGAGGCTAATAGGACTATCTCAATCCTCATATATAGACAATGTTCTTAAAAAGTACAATTTCAATAACTGTGAAGCAATTAATATATTTTTTAAACATGGCATTTATCTTTTAGGATGAGGTGTCCTCAATAAGAAGAATAAAATGTTAAAGTGTCTAACATACTATGTGCATCAACTAGACATAGCTTGATATATGTGATGCGATATTTCTATATCATAAAATTAAGTGCAAGTATACACTATCGTATGCAAGTAATAAAGAGACTAAATAAGTCGGATGTCGAACCCACAGGGATAATTTTTTCTTTTTAACCAATTACTAAAATTATATCTTCTTAATAATTATTCAGAAAAATAAAAATCTAAGAATGAATGTAAGAAATATAAAAGCAAAACACAACGCAAAGAGAATAGGGAGATAGCAACGTAGAGAGAACCTAGGATTAATACTATCCCTCAATATACTTTCTAATGATTAATCTTCTAATATTTAACTCCCTTAGTCTTTGTTATTGATCAAGACACTAATGTATTCACAAGCCTCTTCCAAGGTCATGAAAGTATACCTTAATTTACCAAATACCTATATTCCTATGGTACTTGTAATAAATTAAGATTTATTAAGATTAGGTCTTATTGATCATACATGCCAATTAGGTATATTCCTATCCTAAATTAAAACTTGCATATGCAATATTGAATGTTACTCTATAATCATGCATCAAATTACCTAGGTCTAAATATTATGATTCTTTTTCCGTGTTTATCAAAATATTACCAATTCATTCACCATATATTGGCCAGATATATTGAAGCATTAAACACAAGTAATTTGAATATCAAAGAACTAAGTTTATTAAATATTCTAAAGATATGGCAATTAAGCACACATATTGAGTTCAAGTATTAACCCTAGAAAATAAGTTTAGCTTATGGCTACAAGAGAATAGTAGTAAAAATAATTATAAATCATGATACAATTATTAGCAAACCGATATAGACGTCGAATTGTTCTTAATTGCGCTGCCTAGGAACTCTTGATGCCGAAGAACGTCTTGTATCTCTCTCTAAAGTTGTTTCAATTAAGCTCCTAATGCTCTTCAAGACTCGTGCTCTGTATTCTTGGTGCTCTTGGGTCGTCTTGGATTCATCCTTGAAGGCTGGGAACGAGTGGCTTTTTATAGGGATTGATATGAGCTTGAAAATCTCAATTCTCGTCAGACTAGGACTCGCACTACCGCTGGAGCGCTATGTAGTGGTCGCTGGGGCGACGCGTGAAAAAGCTATCACCGCTGGAGCGGTGGGATCTTGGCGCTGGGGCGCTGTATGAAAACGGCTTCATCGCTGGAGCGGTATGTTGATAGCGCTGGGGCGCTTTAGCATCGCTGGAGCGGTGACTCTTCGGCGCTGGAGCACCAGACGCGACTTAAACAGGTCAGTTTTTTAATTTCGATCACTATTCCAACGCTGGGGCGATATTCTTATGGTGCGGGGGCACTAGACTCAAATTTTGGACACTTTGCATTTTAGTTCGTTCAAGTCCCTACAATTAACAATAAAGCACATAAATAGCCATCTATTCTCATAAAATTATAAAATATCAATAATAAAAACATGAGAAAATATATGATAAATTTGCCCTTATCAGTATGCCATGTTATGTACAAAATTAGGATCTATATGATTGTAAGTGTTATGAGCTGGTATTGGTCTGATCCAAGTCATGACCATTAATTGGCCATGAAACATATTTGAAATATCTGAGAGGCATAGAGGATAAGTTTTTAACTCACGGAGAAAGTTACTTTTATATGAGAGGTTACATAGACTTGGACTTCTAGTTTGGTTTGGATGATAGAATGTCTACATCTAGTTATGTATTTCTTCTTATTGGAACCATAGTTAGTTGAGAATGCAATATAAATAATCACAGTTGATTCTACCTTAGAGGTAGAATATGCTGCAACTTGAAAAGTCTGCAAAAAAAGTATTGTGTGTTGGAGCTGGTGCTCATGTGCCATTCCAATATTGTATGAATATTAATTATTAATATTTATACAATAAACATTTCGAATAAATATTGTTAATATCATATTAATATGGTATAATGCTTGTAACATTAGAGACATTGTTTGATCTGAAAGAGTTCAAATCTGATCTAAAGGAGTTTAGATCAGAACTAATAGTTAGCAAAGCTGAGAGTTATAAATGCTAAAAGTTAGCACTGTTAAGAGTTAGCAGGTTATAAGAGTCAGCGAGGTCTAAAGAGTTAGAACTTTGTCTATAATGAGACAAAGACCTGAGAGCATACTTGTAATGATATAATTGTAAAGAGTTGCAATAGGTGTTAAGAAATATCATTATGTAAGTATGTCTCAAAGATAATGTTCCTGATCTATAATCACCAATGCGGGTCTATCGGTGATTCACTTTATATAGATTATTGTATGTCTATATCTGACTGGTTCAGATAGTTGTTCTTAACTGACCATGAGCTTAGAGCTTGTATAGGCATGCGGGTATCCAGTCAGGACTGGATACTGAACAGACTTATGAGGACCCCAATAGATATCCTATGACACCGTCAAAGGAAGGTCCTCTCGAGTTGAGTAGTAATCGTGGTCCTTTGACCTAAGCGCCATGGTGGTCTTGTGAGTGATCCATCATGCTTTGGTTCCACATATGTCAAAGACCTTTCATAGTCTGACCGCTATGTGTCGCTGGGTATGGTCCGATGCTCATGGAGTCTGGTGTGCGTAGATAAGGGATCCATCAGCTTACGTAGGTAAGTTGTATATCCGATGCTCTGAGATTGTATTTCATAAAGTCTTGTGGCCACAAGCATAAACCCGGAAAAAGAGTTTCCCACAGGGTTAAACAATATAGAAAAAGTGTTTGCGTATATTGTTTATCGAGATACGAATCTGGAGATAAGTTTATGGATGCGCAAATGGGGATTTGACGGTGCTGATCTATATCCCCGCACATCCAGGATATAAATGATGGAAGGATTATACGTATACGTTATGACCTCAACTTGTATGGTCTGACACGCTGATTTGTAATATTCATAACGTGTGCGTGGGGCATCAATTACGGATTAATGGAATAGTTCCATTTAACAAATCGGGTGTGGACCTAGAGAGTCCCAATATGAAATGTACTCTTTGAGCACTTGGGCAGTGTACCGTATTGAATTGTTCAATACAGTATAATTCAGCAATTACTAAGGTTACGTTAACTAAAGTATATGGTTAAATGGTGGGATCCACTTTAGGTTAACTTGGTAACAGAGTAAGGATATAATAGTAATTTCACTTTATGATTATTTAATTGTTAAATAATAAAAATAAATATTTATTTATTTAATTGTTAAATAAATGATTTAATTTAACTATGATTAAAGGTTAATCATATGGTTAATTTAGTTAACTTTACTTAATGATTAAGTAAAGGTTAACCTAACCAAGGTTAAGTTAGTTAATTATGGTTAGAATAATTAAATATTTATTAACTTAAAGGTTAAGTTAAAATAATCTAACTATAGTTAAATGTTAACTAAGGTTAGGTTAAGACAAATGAAATGCAAATGAAATTCAAATTAGTTTGGAATTTATGCATTAGTATATAAAGTGAAATGAAATTAAAAAATTCATAAGTTTTTAGTTTATAGGTTTTGCATTTTTGGGAGCCATTACAATTTGAGAAATTGGAATTCTTTGTTTTGTGTTTTAAGTGTTTGAACAACAAAACAAATTGAATTAATGGTTACTAAATGTAATAACTAAAAAGGATATTTGTTTTATTTATTCAAGAGTTGAATAAAAGGAAAAACAAAATTGATTAAGTTAAAGAGTTTAACTTTGAATCAAGTTTAAGTGTTAAACACATATGCTGGATTAAGATGCTGCCATTCTAGACAATCAAACCTACCCTTGTTGATTGCTAGGATTGATCAAAGATTCATTTCATGGTGGACTTCAAAGAAAATTAATCCAAAGGCTTCATTGGTGATATTTTCTCAATCTCGAATTTCAGTTTAATCAAATGTTATTTTGTGTTCATTATATTTAATCTTCCACTGTGCACATGTATGTATGAGATATGTATATTGTTTGTATGATGAACACAACCCACATGCAAGCACCCTAGTTGATTTGCCCAACCTAACACCTCCAACATTGTGAACATATAAGTTAGTTGCAAAGCATAGAATAGTTCAAGCTCAATGGATCCTATCCCACTAAATGCAACAATAACGAGACAATTGTTCAAGCTGAGAAGCCATGAGGCACACAAGAATTCTAATTATGTGTACACTAAATATAACATAATTAGAAAAGTTCTTAGCTACTAGAGATGTAATAATATCTAAGAAATATTTCATGAATAATATAGTAGGCCCACTAACTAAAACCTTAATTATTAATATGTTTGAGAAACACATGGAGATGATTGGTATTAGATATCATTGTGAATGAACTAAAGTAAATTAGAGGTGTTGGAATTGGTGCTTACATGTCATTCCAATATTGTATGAATATTAATTATTTAATATTTATATAATAAGCATTTCATAAACAATCGTTAATATTATATATATATAGAGAGAGTAAGATACTTGTAACATTTCAGACATTATATAATTTAAAGGACTTCAAATCTAGTTCAAAAGAGCTTAGACCAGTGCTAAGAGTTAGTTGTGTTAAAAGTTATAATTGCTAAGAGTTAGTTGTGCTAAGAGTTATAATTGCTAAGAGTTAGCAGGTTGTAAGAGTTGGCGAAATCTAAAAGGTTAGAGCTTTATCTAAAATAGGATAAAGTCTCGAGGGTATATTAGCAATGATATAGTTGCAAAGGGTTCCAAATAATGTTAAGAAATGTCCTTGTGCAAGTATGTTTTCAAATAAATTATTCATGATCTATTTTCACGTATACAAATCTATCGGTGGAAACCTTATTTAAAATATATTAATATATGTCTATATCTTGATGGTCTAGATGGTTAGTTAAAGTAAACCATGAGCTTAATGAAAGCTCGTATAGATATACAAGTATTTAGTTAAGACTCAGTGCTGAATAGGCTTAATTAAGATCTCCAATAGATATCTCATAAAGCCATCAATAGAGGATCCTTTCGAGTTGAGTAGTATTCGTGGTCCCTGGACCTGAGCACCACGGTAGGCTTGTGAGTGATCCACCATACTTAGGTTTCACACATGTTAGAGACCTTTTATAGTCTAACCACTAGGTGTCACTAGATATAGTCCAATGCTCATGGAGTCTGATGTATATAGATATAGGATTCGTCAACTCATATCGGTGAGTAGTATATCCAGATGCTCCAAGATTATATTCCTGAAAATCTTATGGCCATAGGCAATACATCCAGGAAAAATGTTTCCTATGTCAGAAAAAATATCGCAAAAGTGTTTCCGAATATTATTTATCAGACGAATCTTGAGATATGTTCTAGAGTTGAGCATATGGAGACTTATTAGTGATGATTTATGTCTCCACTCTTCCAGGATATAAATGACGGAGGGATTATATGAATATATATTAATCTCAACTTGTATGGTTCAACACGTTATTTTGTTGTTTCTATAATGTGTGTGTGGGGCATTATAAGACAAAATGAGTGTGAGCCTAGGGACTCTCACTATATGAAATGTACTCATTGTGCACTAGGGTAGCACACCAAATCAAATAGTTCAATATGAAAAGTCCTCAGAAAAGTTAGAATTATTTTAAGATCTCTCGATGAGATCATAGTGTTTAAGTGTTAAGTCTAGGATCTCAGCAAGTAGGTCCTACAGCTTTTCATTTCTATTGGATGTCACATATCATACCATTAATTTGTCAGGACATGATACATAGTAAGATTTCATTGGCGTAACATATAATTTACAAATGTTACAAAATTATATAAATAAATAAAAAATAAATCTAATAAGAAGCATTTGGTGGCATTATTTGATTGGCTCTTTTATGTAAACAATTATTAGCTAAATGAATTATTTTTTCCATTTATTGCAAATGAACTATCTTGATAGGATCCGCCCCGAGACCCTCTACCGTAGGTCCCAGCGGCCCTGTCAGGCATCTCGACGGAAGTTCCTAAGAATATAACTGGGTAAGTTATGAAACTTCTGTAAGGCGAACCCTTTTTTAGTTCTTGCTATTATTGAGAAAATCTTGGTATATACACGAAAATGATATCTTAATTTAAAAAAAAAAACGGGCAGAGTTTCCCCTATTTTTCTGAAAATTCAGTACAAAACTTGCAAAGAATTACACTTCTACTTTCAAACCACTTCTCAATACTGCCAAATAGGACCTCTAGTCCTTTCCAACACAATCCAACTTAACTCAATAATTTCATTATGATCATAAAACTAAAATACTAATAAAAGAGTGAAACAATCATCAAAATATCAAAACTCTTCTTGGTTATACAAAGCACATGTACAATACACAAGCCTATAACTACTATGCTGAAAGCAAAAATGGGGCTATTTAGCACATTTACATGAACAAAATAATCTTCAAATTTGGCCCACTAATCAACTGTAAGAGAATCAGCAACTTGCGTATCGAGACTTGCACCTGGAAAGAGGTTTAAAAAACATAAAACACAAAACAAGTGAGCTAAAGGAGCTCAGTGAGTGCAATTAAGATTTCAAATAAAATAACATTATTCATAGATAGTAAATTCTAAAGTACATGTATGCATCATGCTTCTAAAACTAATATAAAGCTATAAACTGGTTTCTAATATCATGTGCTGATGAAATCTTACCAAGTAGGTTTTATCTACATCTTTGGAAAATAATATCCAAAATTTGTATAACATAATATTGCTATGTGCATATAAATGCATAAATGCTATCGGTAGATCAAAAACTAGTAAAGTCCTTGCTCGGTCATTTTCTTTTTAAACTGTACCAATGGTAACCCTAAAGCTCTATACTCATGCAGCAACTCAACTAGCACCGCACACGTGAATAGGTCACGGGGCACCTCAACTAGCAGCACCCACAGTGACATCTCACTGGCTATGCAGCAGAATCTTACATCGCATACATATAGTGAGACAATACCCATACACATAGAGTAACTCACATGACTCAACATCCCGACTTCTCAGAGTTAGTGACACACCCCATGACCTGCCCATGTGCATGGGACATACCGGCCGAATCTAATACAATCACCACCACTATAATTTGAGGGTACCAATGCCTTTTAAAATAGATGTAGTAATTTAAAACTGTTTCTTAAACCGAATATATAAAAGCATATCTATGGATATATATCAAGATCATAAATCATGTTTATATATTGAAAGCTCATAAAACATACATTTTCATTATGCGAAAACATAATAAATGAAAGGTAAAAGAAATTACAGATTTTCACTCACAATCGCTCCGCGCTCAATTTCGCTCCGGATTTCTACTCCCGTTACCGCTTTCAGTTTTCTTCACCTACGCGCTATAAATGACATTTAGAACCAAATCGAATGTTAGAATCTCATTTAACTACTAAACATTCTAATCGGCATACAAAGCTCGAATGCATACTATTTTTTTATTTTCATTTACGGGAGTCATTTAATCTAAGCTAACTCACCTTTCGGCGCCCTGAAAATTATTAAACTCCTTATAACTTGGTTGGACATAATTGCCCTTCACCTTTCCAAAATGGACAATTATGTCCCATTTTCTTTATTTTTGGTTTTTCCATCAACCATATACATTCAATATACATAAGGCACCATTTACACACAACAACTCAATCAAAACACCACTCAATCCTTAACTTCCTTAAAGTGGCAGAATTTCACCCTATGTTCTAACGCATTTTGTTTCTCAATTTCTTGTTCCAATTACATCAAAATCAAGCCAATTTCATTCTAATGCCCTAATTACAACCAATTGAAGTCTCTATATTCAAATCACCTAAAACTCTAATTCTTACCTTGCCAATTGCTTCAATTTGATGACTCTTTCAAGCTCTGCATTAGAATTCAACTCAATCTAATCCAAGAATGTACAAGAACATCAATTAAAGCAATCTTGAAAGTTCACTTATAAATGGAATTGGTATGTAACCTTATTTTAGCTTGATTAAGCATGAACAATCATGAAAGTATTTTTGAAATTTCACTGTTGCAGCCCCTCCAACACTTGCATGAATTTTGCTCTCTTTTACTCTAAATGTTTGCTTTTTATCACTCTTGATAAATCTACACACTTCTATATATATATATATATAGTGCTCCATCAGTTGATCAATTTTTCCTTCAATTTACTCTAAATTTCTAAATTGCCATTGGTTGGAAACTAATTATGTAATTGGTTCCTTTGTAACTATCTAGTTAGAATAGTCTAAGGAACTAACTAGAATTTCCAACTTAGTAATTCATGAGATTGCTTTTAATTGGTCCATTCTCTAATATATGGATTGTATTTCTCAACAAAGGCTTGTTCCATGCATAACCCTTAAATGAAAATTCATGTAGTAAATTAGAATTTCTTTTTCCAAACCAATAGCAAAAACTTTCAAAAATATTCTAGGGTCGTTCGACGCTCTAATCGAGTGTGAAATTACCAAATTAGGTCTAATATCTCTCACGCGCACCATAAAAGAAATATTTCTAACAGGGTTAAAATTGGGTAACCCTATGGTGTCTTTATTGCTCTATACCGAAATCGAGGTGCCAATACTACTAATAGGAATTGGATATTACATATCCAGCCAGTTTGTTTCACCATTATAAAACTCATTTGATTTGTTTAATTTCATTCATGTATGAGATGCCAAAATTTTGGTAAGATTGAATGGCTTTATAAAAATGGTGGCATGTTTTTATTTGGCAAGTGTTAATTCAAAAGCATGTTTTGTCATGCTTTCATTTTTGCAAGAAGACTTGGCTTTCTATTAAGGCATTAACAAAATAAATTCTCACTTTTTTACATCTCATTCGACTAACAATTTAACCTTGCCACTAATCTTTATTGCAAGCATGAAGTGTACACATTCATTACATTCTCATGCATGGTTTTTGTAATTGGCTAAATTGGCTAAAGCCACAAATTGATTTATAATTGGCTAAAGTTGTAGCTAAAATTGCTATTTAAAGGGCTAAATTTCATTTGCTTATAAGTCAGTTGAAAAGGAACATATATAGTTAATTAACCGAGAGATTATTATAAGCAATAATTACTTCAGTATAATATATTCTTAGAGAAAGAAAGCTATCGTTCATCCAAACAGTCAATGCATGCCTCATCATTGGCTCATCAAAACCCACGTCCACGTTAATGGCTTCTCCGTTCTCGTTAATGGCTTCTCCATTCTCATTATTCCTTTGTCTCTCTCTTTGCTTCAATGTTGGTTCTCTATTTTAAGGGTTTCAATGCATTACATTGACGAGATTACAAGTTTGTATTTTAATGGTTTCAAAAGACTTTGATGAAAAATGACCGACTGAAAGATGATTGACTGAAAGATGACTAACTGAAAGATGAAACAATAGACAATTTTGAGTGAGAATTTGTGATAAAACTGCAAGTGAGTTTTCACATTTCAGAAGTTCTGCCAATCAATTGTTGCCATGTGTCTCTGACGTGGCATTATGCAACTATTACACAATCTCAGCGTGTTCAATATTTCTTATTGGCATATTAGATTACCAGTTCACTATTCGACTTTCAAAACTAATGGATTAACTTCACGGACTGGGGCAATTTTTGGTATTAAAAATTACTTTCGAGTAAAAGTGTCTATTAGCCCATACTATTATGGCAAAAATGTCCTTAGCTTTAAAAAACAATTTAACACCCAAAAGAAAAAATATATATATATATATAAAAGAATCTGTTCATCTTCTTCGTTTTTAGTTCTATGGTTTATCATATAATATGCTATTATCGTTTTAGGTTAATAAATATATTCTTTTATTTATTTAACTATTTTTTTTATTAAAATATAATAATGGTGCATGAAGTGGATTTGTTGATATTCTTATTGATTGGACTCTATTCGTGTAATTTGGATTGTGATTTTTTTTAGGGGTTGTGGTGCTTTGACATGATAATGTGTTTTTAGGGATTTTTGGATTTCTCTTAGGTTTTGTGTGTGTTTTTGGTATTGTTGTTTGATTGTTATTACAATTTTGTAAATTTTTGTTTATTGTTTGTTCTTTATTTTCTACAACTCATGTTTGGTTTTATGTATTTTTGGTATTATTTTTTGGTCTTTGACATGATGCATTTTTAGGGGTTTCTATCTATTTATCATTATGTCTTTCATTAATGTTATATGTTTCGATTTTGCATATTTTCATTTGAGGAATCTTTCATTTAGTTAATGAGCTTGTAGTAAATTTGAGAGTTAAGGTTTTAGTTATTGATTTTGATACTGACTGGATGTATGGTTTTTTATACTAATTTTCTAACTAAGATGGTTTCACCAAAAAACATGGGGAGGTATGGCAGGGATACTTATCGTTATAGAGTTTGGCAAGTGTATAAAGTTTGTTGAAGCTAACACTTGTAGTTTGATCAGTTTGCAAAAATATGTGTATGAAGAAGTGTTCAAAAGCTCATTAAGGCTAAATGAAAAGTTTAAGATCACTACAATAATGTATTAGGCAGGAAAGCCAGTAGTTTTGAAAGAAAACAATTATTTAGTTAAATTGGTGGATATATGCGTGACGTTGGGGTGGTATCATCTAGTCAATGACTTTAAAGTCTTACTCTTAGATATGAAAACACCCCATTCCTAGAGCTTTAAATATCTTGAAGCCCAAGTCAAACTTGTCAAGTCATCTTAAAAGAAAATTATTTCATGAATATATCTAAAAACATAAAAACAAGTATACAAAAAACCAGTATCCCAACAATTTGCAAGCCCAAAACACCAACATGTTGGCATTGATATTGATGAACTTAAACCTAAGTCATAAGTTTACCAAACATCATAAAACACCAATATGAGCCCATTACCTAATGTCGATAAAATTATGAAACCCCTTCAAACTCCTAAGCACATAACCAATCCCAAGTTGAACAAATGGACTTATGCCCATAAGAAGCTGTCTAAAAAGCCCCAAACCTACCAAAAGCTGTCAAAATAAACCCATGCCCATTAGAAGCATTCCAAATCGACTTAAGCTCACTAGAACCAACCTAAACTAACCCAAGCTCACTAAAACTAGTCCAAACTAACCCCAAGCCTACAAAAACTAGTCCAAACGAACCCAAGCCCACTAGAACCAGATGATGCCCATTGGTCTAACCATAATAATGAATGTGACATACAGTATGAGAAAAATAAGGGTAAAAATAATGGACATAAGCCTTAGAATAAAGGAGATCATATTATAGTGATGTGGAAAATGATTATCTCGACAAGGAGTTATTGTCCAATTATGGTAATGATGATCAGCAGATGGGTTGTTATCATCATCAGATGATGATGATCTTGTCAATATGATGGCTTTCAGTATAAGTAAAGACCTTTACAAAAAAGGGCACATAATTTAGAAATTGTAAAGAAGTTTAGAAAGACAATGACAAAGTTTTATGTTGCTGAAGGGTTTGATATCTATAGAATCAAGAATGAAAAGTGTAAATTCACAGTAAAGTATGCATATCCAAGATGCAATTGGTTTATATATATAGCAATGGTTGAGTCTGGTACAATTTTAAAATTTAACAACTAGTTAAGGAACATACATGTGATAGACAGTTAATAAACAAAGCAACATCTAGTAGATAAATTACAAAAGAGTTTGAATCCACCATGAAGTCAAACCCTAAAGTGCTAACTTGAGCAATGAGTAATGAGTTGGAATTGAAATATAGAGTGCATACCAATAGGAAGAAAATATATAGGGCTAGGAATAAGGAATTGAAATGTATAAGTGAGAACTATAAAGAATCTTACCAAAGATTGAGAGATTACATGGAGATTCTGAGAAAAAAGAATGTAAGAGTATTTGTTAAAATGAAGTTCATATCTATACATCTGATGGTTCTATATTATTTGAGAGGTTCATGGTAAGTTACCTAGCTCATAAGAATGGGTTTATAAGGGGCTACCAATGGTTTGTTGGGGTAGATGGATGCTATTTAAAGGGGCTATATAAGGGAGTGCTCTTTTCAGCAGTTGTATTAAATGTAAATAATGTCATTTTCTTAATAGTTATATGTGTATATGAGTCAAAATATGTTGAGAATTAGGGTTGGTTTCTATGATTTTTTATGCGATTTCTTAATATAAATTATTGTAGCAAGGCGGCTTTTATTACTGATCGACAAAAAGATATAATGGCAATATTGCAAGCACATCAGCCACTGACACCAGTAAGGCATTGTTGTAGACATATTTATACAAATCTGGGAAGGTAACAATATACTATAATATATAAATCACTAATTTAGACAACAGCTAAGGCCACAATAAAGAAGAAGTGGTTAAAGAAGATAGAGAGGATCAGAACAGTGAGGAAAGATAATAATAAAGCATATAAGTATCTAGTTGATATTGATAAACATGAGTGGGCTATGCACACTTACAAAGGTGATGCCAATCTGATCGTGTAACTGACAACATGATAGAGGCATGAAATGGTTGGTTGAATGAGTATAGAGGTAGGCCTTTATTATCTTTACTTGAATTCATTCGAAAGAAGATAATGAGAAGATTGTACAAGAGATTAATATCAACAAGGAATTAAATGCACAAGTTACCTCTAGCTATTAAGAATAAATTTGATAACGCTAGAAAGCAATTGAGGTTTGTTAAGGTGTTACTAGCAAGTAATGTTATATTGGATGTAATGGATGAAAATTGAAGTTATTTGTGGTTGATTTAGATTTTAAAAAAAAAGTTTATGATTGTAGTGTTTTCCAAATCACAAGGATTCCATACAAGTATGTAATTCTTGGCATTGTAATTAGGAAAAATGATTCTGTGAATTATGTTAACAAAAGATTAACTTTGGATGCTTATCTAACCATATGCTTAAGAGTAGTTAATCTATTGTCTGGTCACAGAACATGGGCTATTGTTGAAGGCTCTGTAATCAATCCACTTTAGAAGACCAAGGGTCATTAAGAGGAGAAAACCTGGTGAAAGGAAAGGGATAGTGGTAAAAGAACATTGAAATATTCTAAATGGTGGAACTACTTGGGCACAATAAAGAGCAGGTAAAAATCCACTACATTCACAATAATCTTTACTTGGATTAAAAATCACCACCCCCCCCCCCCCCCTCCCCCCAAATATTAAACCATAGAAAAACCTAATTATTATAATTATAACAACTACAAACAGTTGACTTTTGACTATACTTCTCTCATTCATCATTTTTCTTGCATCAATGTTATTAATGATATAGTCTTCACTAGTAATTTTCATTATCTAATTGCATCGATAAACTATTGTTCGATGAGTTGGTTATTGTCTTCAATTGAGTTTGACTAAACTTGAATTTTGTTGGCTTCTCAAATTTGTAAAATTTGCATCTTCTCTACATATAACAAAAAATATAACTTATTAGGGTTGTTTAGTGATTGAGATATGCCTACAAAAGCTTTCAAATTGCATTCACATGTCATGTTTTTTAATTTTATTTGAACTCCATTTACTTCATTTCTTAGAGTTTAGCAACTTAGGATTGGATGGAGTTTATCTGCATCAGGTTTCTAAAATTGGTAGTAGTCACCTACTTCACATGCAATAAAAATAAAGTTTATTTGAGTTGAACTTTGATATGAAATTCTAACATCTGCTTTCTCTTTACATTAACACATACGGTTCTTAAACTTTATAAGAACCTCATTCACACACTATGTAGTACATTGCCTTTGTGTATACATAATTGTACAATGGAAGATAGGCTACTGAATGATTTTTAGGGTACTGAATGTTTCTAAGGCTACTAAATATTTTTAAGGATAATGAATTTTTTTAAGCCATTGGCCACTGAATATTTTTTGTTTGAGAGAGAAAATTGTTTCAAAGAAAAACAATCTGCAAAAGTTTAAAATTCAACATAAATGGCATATACCATCTGTAAAAGCAAAAGCATGCTTTAAATAGCTTAGACTTGATTCAAAAAAAAAAACTCATAAGGCAATGGTCAGATGATAACACCAACAGTGACCCAGAAATGATCAATAAAGGGCTTAATATCAGCATTGGTCAATAAAGGTTAATTCGATAATTTAACTAATTTATAAAAATAAAATTGGTACTGCACATGACAATTGATCCACCACTTAATAGCTGATAATTTAAAATAGAATATAATTATATCATTTCATCAAAACAATTCTAAGTTGAATTCGAAACTTTAAGTAAATGGTAAGGGTTATTTTGTCAGTGTATATCAATAAGTATGGATAATATGGTAACTTATTTTGACATTATTGATGTGGATATTGTTTAAATATATTTCGTTATTTAATATGAATGTAAATAAAAATTTTAAAATTTTAAAGATTTAAATATCCATTTTCTTAAACATAATGAATTTAGATGTCCTTTTTCTCTTTTTTATTTTAGAGCGAGGGAAATTTGAACTCCTAACCCTTTAGTTTCATCTAAGAGATTATTTTATTAATTAAATTAACTGATATCCACCATTTAGAGTTGTTTTAATATAATTTAAATATGCACGCAACTCACATGAAACAATTTGAAATTTTATATCTAATAATGACAAAAATAAAATAAAATAAAGATTAGGGCCTTTAGTTTTATTTTTATATCTTTTTGTTTTAGAAAGGAATATTTGAACTAAAAAAATTTATTTTCTCTGTAATATTATGAAAGTAATCTTTTCTATATTTAGCCATTCAAATGACTTTTTTTCTTTTAAACCTTTGACCACTTCCGATTATTTTTATGAACATTTATAATAACCTAACTATACATTAAATATATATTAACACACACACAAATGTCTATTTTTTTATTAATTAAGGAAACCATTAATAAGTTAAAATTGTTCCCAAACTCTATAAGCTCTGCCTTATTCTATCAATATCATCGAATTGCTTGTTTTTCTATTGACAAAATAATATCATATATAAACTAAGTCATACAATACTATGTGACGTGTATAACACAAAATACAAACTACAATAATAGAACAAGCTATTTACACCAACCCAACAACAAAATATTGAATGATGGTTGATTCGCACGATGCGATTAAATACAATCAAAAGAAAAGAAAATACTTGAGTTTGAGCAATCAACAAGCTTTGAGTGTTGGCTGTGACCTGATCTATCTCTTGAAGCAATTTCATGGAGGAGAAAATAAATGTGATGTCGTAGGAGATGGTTAATGAGGCCATCTGCTGGATCGATGGGCAATTTATTAACAATGTTACTGAAGTTAGATTAGTTTAGGAGGAGTGTTTTTTTAGTTTTGCTGTCTTCACACAACCAGCTTCACATGAAGCATCGGTAACTCTCACTATTTCTGGCATTGACGAATGCATTTGCTTTTACATTCTGTATAATCTTCTGCTTTCCCCACTAATACAAACAATGCAAATATCATAAACATGCAAATTGTTTTCTGTTTTTGCCATGCTCTTATATTTTTGGGGTTTGAATTTAGCTGATTTATTTTTGCCAAAAACAAAATTATGGAATTTGATGATCTTTTTTTTGTCAATGATGAGTTAGAGAGATGAGTATGTCGTCAAGTAGTTTGGTGCCTTTGGTCTATATCTGTACATGTGGAAGGAAATGGGCACTGAGCATAAAGATAAGTCTGAAAGTGAAGACTTATGTCTGAGAAACCTACACCAAAGCACGGGCCAAAAGTTAACATGATCTCATAAGGCCCAACTAGAGCAAAGACTCTAAGAGAACTATGTTGGAGAAATTACAAAAAATATTGTAGAGGGGATGTAAATATACATTGCATATCTTGCCTCTTATAAGCCTATTCCCCTG
Organism: Ailanthus altissimus; assembly: GCA_946807835.1. NCBI lineage: Eukaryota > Viridiplantae > Streptophyta > Magnoliopsida > Sapindales > Simaroubaceae > Ailanthus > Ailanthus altissimus. The sequence continues at coordinate 11,964,565 of OX327683.1, forward strand.
TCCACATGTGTTTACTGAGGAGGGTTGTCGAGGTGTTGTGTTTCCCTATGATAACACCCTTGTAGTCACCTTCAGAATTGGTACCAGTGAGGTTGACCGTGTGATGGACGACACCAGAAGCTCAATAAAGGTGATCTACAAAGATGCATTGAATAAAATAGGGATTAGGGATTTAGTCCCTTAGCTTAATATATGTATACACTCCTTTGGTATGGTTTATGGGGGATAGTTTGATACCTCTAAGGTCCATCACCTTTCCTATCTCTATTGGTGTATCTCTAAATTCAATAATTCACATGATAGACTTCTTAGTTGTGGACTAGTCGAGGCCTATAATATAATCTTGGGTCGGCCTTTCTTGACAGTAACTTGGGCTATTGTCTCCAGAAACCACTTAGTAACGAAGATTCTAGGGAGTGGGAGATCTTCTTTATAAAAGGTGACAAAAAACAGTTAGAAAATGTTATGCAACCATGGTGAGGCCAAGCTATTAGAGCGCCACGTTGGACTCAATAGAGAAAATGGAAGAGAAGCGAGGTAAACCCACTGAAGAGTTAATCTCAGTTCCTATTTCATTAGACAATCCAACTAAGATTGTCAATATAGGCTCCTTGATGCCTGGAGAGATAGAGGCCCTAATCATTGATAAGGGGTTAATTAAGTCTAATATTTATATCTTTCAAACTTAATATTTATTTGTTTAAATTAAGATTATTTGGATTTTTATGTGCTTTAATGTTATTTTGTAGGTTTGGAATCAATGGAGCAAATAAGGATGAAAATCCAAGGGAAACAACATAAAAATATAAAAATTTCTACAATAAGCGTGAACAGTAATTTTAAACAATAACTTGCTATAATGGCAGCAATGCGTGCTCAAGCCTGGAATATGAGCACTCTAATATCTAGAAATAAATGACGTGGCGCCTGTGTGACTAAAGAGACTTCTAACTCGCATTTGACATAAATTTGCCCTATTGTACTGCCACTAAACCTATAAATAAGAGACTTTTAAAGCCAAATATATATACAACAAAAGAGAGCACAAAAGAGAACAAGTTTTAGATAGTTTAGATCAAGATTTGAAGATTGCAGAAGGGATTCAATTGCAAGATAGGGAGAGAAAGTGCTGAAGCAAGACATTCATCAGTGTTTTCTTCTTCTCTTACTTATATCTTTTGTTCTTCTTTGTTATGTTTATACTTATGTTCTAAAACTCTTTATTTTATTATGAGCTAAGTTTTATATCCAAGGTTACAACATTGAACTTGATATGTGATTGAATTCAAGTACTTCTTTTATTTTTATGAAGTTAATAGTAGAATTATTTAATTTGTCTATACTTAATGTTTTCTAATAATTTGATTACGAATTAGATTGTTGTGGAAATCATGATGAACTTCACAAAGGAATTTAGTTGTTGGCCTTAAATAATTTGATATATGATCATAAGGTAACAACCATGAGTTTTATATTGGATAAATATACTTATATAGCACACATGGTAGTTAAGTGCTAGTCCTAATACATGTGGTTTTTTAGTTCAACCTATTCCATTTCACACAGAGCTAGTTAAGCCAAACGAAATGACCCCTCAATTAATATAGATCAGTTCTTAATGAATCTTATTCTATTATGATTACCATAGACATATAGGTAATTATTAAGGTAAGATATAGTTATTTGACCATCAACAAAAGCTTATGATGATATTAGGAATCTAGCCAACAATTCATATTGAGGGATTAACTTAAGAAAAGATTAATTAGTTCAAGTAATATATCATGGGATAGTTGTAATCCTATGTTTATCTATTATTGGTGATATTTTATTATCTTTAGTTTTTTCTATCTTGTTAATTTTTTGTTATTGAGTTTAGATTATCATCTTTTAATTTTCTTTCGTCTGAATAAAAGCAAGGACACAATTTTAGTACTTAGAATAAATATTAACAATAATTTCTCGTAAGAACAATACTCTAATCATCTTATGTTACTTGTTTACAATAACGTGCACTTGCACTTTAATAAAATTCACATCGACCACCTTCTTTAAAAAGTATGCAAATGTCTTTGACTAGTCCTATGAAGACATGTTGGGGATTAATTTTAAAATAGACTAAATGTAGATCTTAACTATAGATTGGTTAAAAAAGAAGGAATCCTTTCAACCAAAAGAGTTACAAAGCCTTAGAGGCAAATGTGGATAAGCTATTTAGTGTTAGTTTTGAAAGTGTGCTATTTCTATGGGTGCATGCATGTGCAATGTGTTCATCAAATTATAATATGTATGTCATACACACATATCTCACCGTTGAAATTGAAATCTAATTTATTAATTTGATAAACAAACTTAATTTAAGTTTCATTACACTAATGAGATCGAGAATCACCTTTGAAGCCTTTGGAAATTTGTTCAAAAACAGAGTCTACCTTGAAGCACACACTCATTGACAATTTTAGGATCTAACTTAGATGGGCTTGGATCTCTAGAATAGTAGCTCTAATTTTCTGCAACAGTGTTTAACTCCTAAATACTTTGATTTTAGTTAACCTTTTAACCATTGAACTTTGTTTCACAAGAAATGGAATTGAAGTTTTATAACTTACAACTTTTGCAAGAATCAAATCAGCAATTTTATCTTTCAATTGGAAATGGCCAACCACATAATAAAGAAAATGAAGAAGTGTTTTTGGTTGCAATACTTGATGACTAAAGAAAATAAAACCCTTTCTCTTTCTCTCAAATTATTAAGCCCTTTACTTTTTCTAAATGAAAAACAAACTTTTCATTTTATAAGCACCCTTTTTATTAGTCAACATAAGGCCCCACCAAACTATCCAATGCTATGCCATGCCATGTTGTTTCCTTTTTGACTCAGTAATAATAACAATTATAATTCAAAAACTATTTTTTTGAATTATTAAATAGATCTTGCTTGTCTCATAAGTAAGGTCATTTATATAATTCGAAAGTTAAATAACTAATTGCTCAAAATGTGTCACTTGTCATCATCTCATTGGTTAATAACTCTTGTTAACTAATTAAATAATGTACTTAACACTTAAGTTTTAGAAAGTGCACATCCAAAAGGATCCAAAAATAAATATCTAGTTTGGTAGAATTTCTTAGATCAAAATGTTCAATCCAGTCCGCTGTATTGTCTAATTAGTATACTTCATATTGTGAGCTCCTGAAGTCCATACCTAGTTTGTCATATGAAACTCCTTCATACGTCTGTGAATGATGCCCTATATATAGGGCCCATCAACTCTTGGTCCACCGGTTAGATGACACCCTAGAGCCACCGGCACACCCACACAACCCGCTTAGGATACCTACGCCCCCAAGGAATCGAACCCCCACCTTCATCTCCATGGAGGCCTTATAGGCCTTTAGAGGTTCGTCCTTGTAGCCCGATTGTTAGGGTTGATGCTTACGTGCCATCCCTGAATATGCATATACTTGTATATTTATACAAGTATACATTCATATTAAATCACTAATACCCATTTATATGGTATTATGCATATAACATTGCAGACATTGTAGATCTGAAAGAGTTCAGATCAAATCTAAAGAAGTTTAGATAAGTGCTCACGGTTAGCCACGTTGAGACATATAATTACTAAATGTTAGCACAGTTAAGTGTTAGCTGGTTATAATACTCAGCAGATCCAAGAGTTGAAGCCTTATCTATAATGGGACAGAGACCTAGGAATATACTAGTAACCGCATAGTTGCAAGAGTTACAATTGGGTGCCAGGAAATGCTAGTTGCGCAAGTGTGTTCTCAAATAATTGTCTCTGATCTATTTCTGCCGATGTGGGTCTGTCAGTGGATACCTTTTTTATATATAGATCAACATATGTCGTACCTATAGGGTATAGATGGTCGTTCTTAGCCGACTATGAGTTTGGAGCTCGTATTGACATATGGGTATCCAGTTAGGACTGGGTATAAGACAGACTCACGAGGGCCTCCGATATACATCCTATATAAGCCATCAACGGTAGGTCCACTCGAGTTGAGTAGTATACGTGGTCCTTTGACTTGAGTACCATGGTGGGCTTGTAAGTGATCCACCATCCTTTGGTTCCCCGCATATCACAAACCTTTCATGGTGTGATTGCTGGGTGTCACTGGATATGGTCCGATGCTTATAGATTTTGGTGCGTACAGATATGAGATCCGTCAGCTTGTATAAGGAGTTCAATATCCAGATGCTTCAAGATTGTATCTCAGAAAATCTTGTGGCCATAAGTATCAATCCCGGAAAAGAGTTCTGTCAGGGTAGAACAATATGACAAAAGAGTTTGCACATATTGTTCAGTGAGATACAAGTTTGGAGATAAGATATGGATGAGCAAAAGGGGATTTGATGGTGATAATCTTTATCCCCGCACATCTAGGATATCATGACGGAAGGACTATATGTATGCGTTATAACCTTAACTTGTATGGTTCAACGCGCTATTTGTAATATGTGACATGTGCGTGTGGTATAGCTCATAGGCTCACGAAATAGTTCCATTTGACGAATCAGGCATAGGACCTAGGGAGTTCGACGATATGAAGTGTACTCATTGTACACTAGGGCAGTGTATCAAATTAAATTATTTAATCCAGCAATATTCAGCACTACCACGGGAATGCGTGCATGTCTGTATTTAAATATTAAATACAACAGTTAGTTAATAATTATTATTTACTAATTGTATTATGACACGTGGCGTATTGTGGACCCTCAGTTGAGTGTACCCAAGTGTGGAATTTGGTGGGACCCACTAGAGGGTGTAAACTTGGTAACTATTTATGAGGGGCATTTCTCACTTTAATTATTTAAGGGTTAAATAATCAAAATATCTCTTTTATTATATTATATAATATATTTTTATATTATATTATATGAAAATATATATATTAATATTTTATTTGGGTGCCAAATAGTTGGCACCCATTATGTATATTATATTATTTTTATTATTATATAATATATATTATATTATTATTTTATTATATTTTATATATATATATATAAAGAGAAAGAGAGAAAGAGAATAGAATTGTGTTTTGGCCAAAATTTGGTTGGGGGAAAAGAGAAAAAGAAATGAAGAAGGAAGAAGAAAGAAACAAATAGGGAAAAATGAAATTGTTTTATTTTTCTTTATGCTTCCAATTGGAACAATTATGAATTGCTATAAATTTTTCATTTCTTATCCTTTTGGAGAAAAGGAGTTAGTGTGGGCTCCCACATACTCTATCAAAAAGCCCAACCTTTTTGTTAGACTATGTGGGGCCCACTAACCCTTTAGTAAAACAGCACCGGGATCACCATCCCCCACTAGTCACCACTAGTTAGGCACTGGCGCACCCACATAACCAGCTCAAGTTACCTGCGCCCCTAAGGATTCGAACCCCCGCCCCTAGCTCCATTGAGGCCTTATAGGCCTTTAAAGGTTCGTCATCGTACCCATTAGGCTGACTAGTTGATGGGTACAAAAATAAGTTGCTAAGGCAATATAAGGGGAAGGTCCCGAGTTTGAATTCTTGGGAGGTCGTGAATGAGATACAGGGTGTGTTGAGGCACCAACGCCTCCCCCTCAGCATACCCTGGTGGACCTAAGGTGTTGGGTAGGGTTCACACACTCTATCAAAAAGGCCGGCCTTATCAAAAAGGCTGGCCAGCCTGATGGGTACAGGAACAAACCTTTAAAGGCCTATAAGGCCTCCCTGGAGATAGGAGTGGGGGTTAGATTCCTTGGGGGCGCAGGTAACTTGAGTAATTGTGTGTTGGGACGCCAGTGGATCTAAGGTGTCATCTAACCGGTGGACCAAGGAGTTGGTGAGTCTCACACACTTTGACACTACACACACTTACGGATATTACAAAGTAGAACTTTAGACAATACATGCTGAGGTTACAATATATACATATAATCCTTCCGTCACCTATATCTTAGAAAAGCAGAGATATAGATGATCACTGTTAAATCTCTCTTTGCACATTTGCAAACTTATCTCTAGATTCATATTTAAATAAACGATATTCGCAACACTTTTATGAATTGTTTATCTCACAAAAAAGCTTTTTCGTGTTTTACTGTTTATCGCTATAAAACTTTCTATATACAATCTCGAAGCATCAGGATATACAACTCACCTATATAAGCTGACACATCGTATATCTACACTAAATTTGTTGTATCATATCCTATTTTTTTGCGACAACAATAGGTCATAGCAAAACATAGTGCGTACATAACATCCCTATTTATATGAATATTTGATATTTATAAGATGTATATTTTATTGAATCACTGATTACATTTTATTAGATGGTACAATACTTGTAATGCTGCAGACATTGTATAATCTGAAGGAGTTTAGATCTGATTTAAAAGAGTTTAAATCAAAGCTAAGAGTTAGCAACACCAAGAATTATTACTATTAAGAGTTAGCAAGTTATAAGAATCACTGAAATCTAAAGAGTTGGAGCCTTGTTTGTTATGGGACAAAGACCTGAAGGTATACTAGTAATGATGTATTTGCAAGAGTTGCAATTAGGTGCTTGGAAATGTCATTATGCAAGTGTCTTCTCAAACACTTTATTTTTGATCTATTTTCACCAATGCATGTCTGTCAGTGAATATCTTTTTATATATATCAGTGTATATCTATATCTACAGGGTACAGATGGTTGTTCCTAGTTCACCATAAGCTTGGAGCTTGTATATGCATACAGGTATTCAGTAAGGACTAGATACATAACAGATTCATGAGGACCCCAATAGACATCTTATGTAAATCGTCAATGAAAAGTCCTCTCGAATTGAGGAATATATGTGGTCCTCTGACCTGAGCGCTATGGTGGGCTTGTGAGTGATCCATCATACTTAGGTTTCATGGACGTTAAAGACCTTTTATGGTCTGACTGTTGCGTGTCATTAGGTGTGGTTCGATGCTTATGAAGTTAGGTGCGCGTACATATGGGATCCATTAGCTTACATAGAGAGTTGTATATTTAGATGCTTTGAGGTTGTATATCAGAAAGTCTTATGGCCATAAGCAACTAACCCAAGAAAGGAGTTTCCCACAAGATTAAACAATATAACAAATGTGTTTGTATATATTGTTCGGTGAGATGCAAATTTGGAGATAAGTTCATGGATCTACTTATGGGGATTAACGGTGCTGATCTATACGTATATGCTTTGACCTCAGCTTGTATTGTCCAACGCGCTGATTTATAATATCCGTGACATGAGTGTGGGAATGGTTCACGTACTTATAGAATAATTTCATTTGACGAATTGGGCATGGACCTAGGGAGTCCTACATATAGAGTGTACTCGTTGTGCACTAGGGCAATGTACTAGATTGAATAGTTCAATTTAGTAAAATGCTGCAGAATAAATAATTATTTCAGGAAGCCTTGGGATGCACACGTGTCAATATTTAAGTTTTAAATATATTAATTAGTTAACAATTATTGTTAACCAATTTATTTATGACATGTGGCATATTGTGAGCCTTTGATTGAGTGTACTTAAGTGTGTAGAATGATGAGACTCACTAGAGGATTTACTTGGTAACCAAATAAGGGCATTTTAATAATTTAATATATTTAACTATTTAAAAGTTAAATAATCAATAAATTTAACATAAGTTAAGAGTTAAGTAAGATTAACTTAATTAAATATATAAATATTAAAGTTTACTTTTATAAAAAAGTAAACTAATCTTATTTTGGTTAATAATTAATCTTAGTTAAGTTTAATTTAATATTTAAATATAATATACTTTATGGCCAAGTACATTAACTTAACCTAAGTTAAGAGTTAACTTGGATTTGGTTAATTAAATAAAATAATAATTAAGATTTTTATTATTTAATAGTTAAATAATAGTTAACTTAACTTTGGTTAATAATTAACTCTAATGTTAAGTTAAGTCTTAATTATTATAAGTATGAAATTGAAAGAAAAATTGGTGGTTGTTGTTGCTTTATATTGCCAACCACTTTGAGAAGAAATAAAACAAGGAAATTGTTTCCTTTGTTTTTAATTTCAAGAGTTAATATTACTATTCATCATCTTCTCTAATATGGCTTGCAATTGAAAAGCATAACAAGTTTGTTTATTGATCAAGAGTTGATCAAGGGTAAAACAAATAGCTTAGGTTTAAGTTGTTAAACCAGTACTAGATTTGGAGCTACTGTTCTAACTGACCAAGCCCACTGAGTTGGTGATTAGAACTTTGAATTAGTAATGCTTCAGGCGGACTTCAATAACTTTTGCAAAGGTTATAGTTGGTGAATTCTCAATCCAATATTTATATTAATGTGATTAATATATTATTTGTGTTTATTATTTGTTTTAATAATTCTGTTGCGCTTAAAATATGTATAAGATATGTATTTTACACAATGAACACAAATACACATGTATACACACCATAGAATAATCAACGTCTACAGAGGGAAGGAGAGCGATACGAGGAAAACTTTGCTAAAGTTAATTCCAAGCTTGATTATTTGGTGGAGAAGTTGAATAATAGTAGTAGAGGATCTAAGATTGCTAGTTCAACTACTCAATAGCCAAGCAAGAAGCAATTTGCAAAAAGATAGGTATGGATGATTGTGTGGAAGAGAACATTGTTTCCACAAGGATTGGTGTCTTAAATTAATGTTAATTACCACGGTGTTGGCAACCTAACTTTATCTAGGCTAAACTAAAGGATAAGTTTACTTGTGGAATTAAAAATGCTTTAAACTAAGTAAATTGATAAATTAAAAGAATGAGAGTTCTATGGCAATGGGGTTCTAGCGACTTGATTTTCCTCTATTATTTCTATGATCTTTATAATTAGTGATTAACAACTAATCTAATGCATTCATTAATCAAGAGCTTAAGACTAATCTCATTCCTTCTCTCAAGTGCCAAATGAGACTTTATGCATATACAATTAAGTTGATATCTCTATCTAACTCATTATACATATATGCATTAAGCAACTCTTAAATGATTACCCTAAGTCTAATAGTCTCTCAACTCACTAAACTCAAGGTTATGCCTTTTAAAACCAATACATGGATTAAACTCTCCCTAGTACATAACCCAAGCATTTAAAACATCTAATCCATTTCCTAATGCAGTTAGAAGCATTAAGCACATAAAAAGTATAAATGAATAAACATCAAATAGTCATTAATCACAAAATAACACCAATACATAGAGAGTTTACTAGAGTCCACCAAACTCTAAAACATATAATTTAGCAATCTATAATGAAATATTAAATTACATCCATCCAAAAGTTCATAAAAGTATTCATGTTCAAATCAACACAAAATACAATCACAAACTAGAAATAAATGTAAATAAAGTAGAGAGAGAAGAAGGAACTAGTTGGAGAAGCCTTTAGAACCTTCAATCTTCAATAATCTCCCTTAATCCAAACTTCAATGGTGTTTCTCTCACTTAAAACTCAAGTTTCTCTCTCTATTTTATGCTCCCATTTGATAGATTGAGAAGTGGCGAAAGGATAGTATTTATAAGTTTAAATTAGAGCAAGAAATGGGTAAAAAAATAAGTGGTAGCGCCTGGGTGCTAAACATTCTACCTGATTTGGTGTCGGAGAGCCACTTTTCTCCACCTAGGCGTTAAGTATTGTAGCAAATCTACTGTTTATAGACACTGTTCATAGGCACTGTAGCATATTTGGTTTTTTGCTTGTTTTCTTTAAATTTTCATCCCAAATAGTTTCATTAACTTGAAACCTACAAAATAAAATTAATACACATAAAAAGTCATATATTCTTATTTAAATTAAGTAATTATCATGTTTAAAAGAGATACAATATAATGTATAAAATGCACTTATCATTAGGCCAATTTTTGTTCATTGTGCAATATACTGATAATAATCTTCTTTCCTTTTTTCCATGTAGTTTCATAATGGTAAAATTAGTCCACTAAGGAAGCCAAACCAAGAAATTTGTTCTGACCTAGGTTTCAGTGAAAGTAACACATACTATGAATTGCTAATGTGTTTTTGTGGTTTAATTTATAAAAAAAAAGTTCATTGAAGATATTATTATGCAAGCACTCATTCTCATGACTTACATGAAGGATATAATAAATGATGCAAATATTTAAAGGAAAATATAATTTATTCATTTACAATATAATTTGTTTTAGGAAGTTGTCCGCTAATTTACTTACAATTTAATGTTTACAATTTAAATTCTTCTATACTTATATTTTAATTCATGTAACAGTTCTATGAAAAAAGAAACTTACACTAAAAAAGAGATCGATGATGTCGTGTAGAGTGGACAACCTTTATTTCTACCAAACTCAAGTATTTTATATCACAGTTACCATTCTTTTTTATTTATAATTATTTGTTTCATTAAGATAGTAATACTATTATCTTTTTATAAGACTAATTTAAAATTTTGAAGAGAGGATGGGAGTTAAGATAGTGAAGGTTGGGCTTAACATTTTTTGTCTATTAGTGAACTTGCTTTATTGGTTGGTTACCTCGAATAATTATGTTTTTGAGTACCGAACATTATCATTTGGGTTTTTGCTATATTGAATTGGTGGAACGTTGTCGGTTTAGATGAATAATTATGCTTGGGTACAATTCTGATTAGCTACTTGTCAGGTTGTGTTATGTTTTGTAAATTTATGGATATATTATGGATGTAATTATGTCATAATTTGTAGTGGGTTTATTTTGATCCTATAAATTTACATGAGTATTTATATTAATTAATTCAATCCCAATATATTATTAGATTATATGATTTTACTATAGGTTTTTGAACAGAAATATTATTCTATATAAAAAATATAAATACGTATAGGGCAAAAATATTCATTCACAGCTACATATTATTAATGTTAAATGTAAAAAATTTGTGTTGTTTTCTTATAAAATTATCACACTTCATGTCATAAATTTCTTTTGCTTTCTTGCATAAAGTGGTGGCATCCAATGTCATATATTTGTGTTAATTGCTGTTATAAAATTATAATAGTTAATTTTTTCATGTTATCGGTTATGACCTGCCACTTCACTTGACAATAATATTTCCACTTTACACATGGCATTACCATGCCAACAGCCACATTATATAACAACTCAACTTCTTTAACCGCTTGGTACGCTATGTCAGCTGGCACATATAATGGTTTGTGATAGAAATTTTCTGTCACAGATTAACCATAGTTTATCAAAATTATATGACAGATGTATTTTGTCACATATATGAATAGACATAAGGTAATAGAATAATTCTATCACAAACCCTGATTTGTAATAGAAATTATATGTCACCATATCCCCTTTTTCTAGTAGTGTATATGAACATTTTTCCTTTTCTTTATATGATTAATGAAATTTAGGTAGGCAACCTAAGAGGGGAATGAATTGAGTATTTAAAAATTAATAAACTAAAATTAGTAATATATGCAGTTACTAATAAATTAATAACATGAGAAAATTTAATAATAAATAATTATAATAAATAAGAGAGTAAATGATAGAGAGAATAACACCTATATGTTTACGTGGTTCGGCATTTCACACGTCTTACGTCCATGTTAACTGCCTTAAAGATTCCACTAGTTCATGCACTCCACATGGCCTTTTGATTGTCTTCCTAGGTGCAATTAAACTTTTAAATAAATTAGTTTTTCTATAAACTAATTAGACCTTGATTAATTTATCAGGTACTAATCAAACTATCATAATAAATTAGCTTTAGCAGATACTAACTAAACCCATATAATAATTGATTTATCAGTTATCGATTAAACCATTACAATATCAAATTCTCTTAAGGAGTAAGTACAACAATTATAGCACATAGTGAATTCTACAATATGTTGGAAGATTATAGAGTACTCTCACACCTTCTAAACTTGAATAAAGCTTTAATTTATAGTTAGAGGAGTAAAATAATAGTAATAACTTTGAATATTGCCTACAGTTATAAACAATAATATTGTTAAAATCTCAAACAGTGATGTTGCAACAGTAATCTAACTAAAGTTTTGAATGTTTAGCATCTTAGTCAATTTTTTAAAAATTTCAAAACTTGCATTTTGATCAAGAATCATTATTTCTCTATTGTTTGGAATCATTAAAATCTTAAAGGCCTTCTAAGCTAATGTTCGAGAAATTAACACACATGAATTATAACCACAGGTGCCTAAGTCATGAGCAAGTAATAAAGTAATTAGTGAGTATCGTTCCCATGAGAATTGGTGTTCTAAATTAATACTAAGTACTATAATGAAACAACTTAACTTTATCTATGCTAATTTAAAGACTAAGTTGAATTATGAAATGAGAGATGCTTAAACTAATAATTAAACAATTCAAGAAGATGAGACTTTTATGGTAAAATAGTTTTAGGGTCATGATTTCACTCTATCTTTTCTATTTTCCTTATGATTAGTGATTAACAACTAATCTTGTGATATCATTAAACAAGGGCTTAGAAATAATCTCATTATCTTTCTCAAGTGTCAAATGAGATCTATACATACACAATCAAGTTGATATCTCTATCTAACTTATTATCTGTACATGCATGAAGCTACTCTTAAATGATTACCTTAATTCTATTAGTCTCTCATATCAATAAAATCAAATCTATGCCTTTTAATCCTAACACATAGGTTAAACTTTCCTAAGCATATTGCCCACAAGTATAAATAATTTAATTAATGTTTCAATCCAATTAGAATCATCAAACTCATAAAAGGCATAATAAAAAATACAAGATATAGTAATTAATCAACTAAACACATCAAAACATAGTACTTAGTAAAGTTACATCAAACTCTAAAATATAAAATTTAGTTATTTATAGTCAAATGCACAAATACAATAGTCCAAGAGTTCACAAAAAAAAAATCATGTTCAATACAACACAAATTACAAAAATAAACTTGAAACTAAGGTAAATGAGATCGGATGAGAGTGATAAACTAGTTAAAGAAGCTTTTGGAGCCTTCAAGCTTTATGGTTTCATTATTCGAAGCTCCAATGTATTTTCTCTCACTAGAAACTCTTAGTTTTCTCTCACTAGAAACTCTTAGTTTTCTCTCACTAGAAACTCTTAGTTTTCTCTCAAACTTTCGTGCTCTCTCCTCCTTTCTAAATAAGGCTTTTAATCTCCTCTTTATAAATTTCAAGAATGGGTTTCAAAATTAGGGCACAAAGTAAAAAATAAAATTATAGTTCTGATGGTGCCAAGCTTTCTACCTATAGGAACTTGATTTACCACCTAGGAGTTTTGCGCTTAGGTGCCACTTTTTGGTGTTCATGCTTAGAGCATTATAAAAAAACACTATTAATTAGTACTGTAGCAAGTTTGGTTTTTTTTTTTTCATATTTTCTTTGAATTTTTTGTCAAAATAGTTTCATTAACTTGAAACTTATAAAATGACATTAATATACATAAAATGCCATATATACATATTCATTTTTATATTCATATAGTGCTTCATGCCTAGGCACCACTTTTTGACACCTAGGCGCCAAAACTTGGGTTTCTTGGCCCTTAAGCGCGGAGCACTGTAACAAAAATACTGTTTAAAGGTATTATAGTAGGTTTAGTTTTTTTGCCTTATTTTCTTTGAATTTTCATTCCAAATAGCTCTATTAAATTGAAATCTACAAAATGACATTAATACATATAAAAAGCCACATATTCATATTCAAAATAAGCAATTATCAAATTAAGAAGGATATAACTATTAGGGTCGGTGCTTACATGTCATCCCTGAATGTATATATACTTGTGTATTTATGCAAGCATACATTTCTATTAAATCGTTAATACCCATTTATATGATATTATGCATGTAACGTTGCAGATATTGTAGATCTAAAGAAGTTCAGATCAGATCTAAAGGAGTTTAGATAAGGGCTCATAGTTAGCCATGCTGAGAGATATAAATGCTAAATGTTAGCACAGTTAAGTGTTAGCTGGTTATAATACTCAGCAGATCCAAGAGTTTGAGCCTTGTCTGTAATGGGACATAGACTTGGGAGTATACTAGTAACTGCATAGTTACAAGAGTTGCAATCGGGTGCTAAGAAATGCTAGTTGCACAAATATGTTCTCGAATACTTGTCCCTAATCTATTTCTGCCGATGCGGGTCTGTCAGTGGATACTTTTAATATAGATCAGCATATGTCATACCTATAGGGTATAAATGGTCGTTCCTAGTCGACTGTGAACTTGGAGTTCGTATTGACATATGGGTATCCAGTTAAGACTGAATATGGGACAGACTCACGAGGGCCTCTGATAGACATCCTATATAAGCCATCAATGGAGGGTCCTCTCAAGTTGAGTAGTATACATGGTCCTTTGACCTGAGTGCCACGATGGGCTTGTAAGTGATCCATCATGCTTTGGTTCCACGCATGTCACAAACCTTTCATGGTGTGACAACTGGGTATCGCTGGGTATGGTCCAATGCTTATGGAGTCCGGTGTGTACAAATATAGGATCCGTCAACTCGTATAGGGAGTTTGATATCCAGATGCTTCGAGACTGTATCTCAAAAAATCTTGTGGCCACAAGTATTAAGCCCAAGAAAGAGTTCCGTCATGGTAGAACAATATGGCAAAATAGTTTGCACATATTGTTCTGTGAGATACGAGTCTGGAGATAAGACATGGATGAGCACTAAGGGATTTGACGGTGATAATCTATATCCCCGCACATCCAGGATATCATGATGGAAGAACTATACGTATACGTTGTAACCTCAACTTGCTTGGTTCAACGCTCTGATTTGTATATCCGTAACGTGTGCGTGAGGCATTGCTCACGGACTCATGGAATAGTTCTATTTGACGAATCGGACGTAGGACTTAGGGAGTCCCACGATATGGAGTGTACTCGTTATGCACTGGGGTAGCATGCCAGATTAAATTATTTAATTAAGTAATATTCAATAATACCACGGGAATGCGTGTGTCTGTATTTAAGTGTTAAATACAACAATTAGTTAATGATTATTATTTATCAATTGTATTATGACACGTGGCGTATTGTGCACCCTCAGTTGAGTTTATCCAAATATGGGATTTGGTAGGATCCACTAGAGGGTAAACTTGATAACTATTCATTAGGGGCAAAATGGTCATTTTTCACTTTAATTATTTAATTGTTAAATAATTAAAATATCTCTCTTATTATATTATATAATATATTTTTATATTATTTTATTATATAATATATTATTATATAATATTATATATATTAATATTTTATTTTGGATCTTTGTGAGTCTGTTCAGTATTCAGTCCTTACTGAATACCTGTATCTCTATACGAGCTTCCACTAAACTCATGGTTTGCTAAGAATAACCATCTGGACCATCTAGATATAGACATACACTAATCTATATATTTGTTAAGGTATTCACTGACAGACCTGTATCAGTGAAGATAGATCAAGAACATAATATTTGAGAACATATTTGCATAATGACATTTCTTAGCACTATTTGCAACTCTTTACAATTATGTCATTACTAATATATTCTTAGGTCTTTGTCTCATTTCAGACAAGGATCTAACTCTTTAGATATTACTAACTCTTATAACCTGATAACTCTTATCAGTGCTAACTCTTAGCATTTATAACTCTTAGCGTTGTTAATTCTTAGCACTGATTTAAACTCATTTAGACCAGATCTGAACTATTTCAGATCGTACAATATCTAAAATATTACAAGCATCTTACCATATATAAATATAATTAGCGATTTATTGAAATAATAACACTAGTATAAATATTAAACAAATATTCATACATAATGGGATGGCACGTAAACACAAATCCCAACAAAACCCATAGCGTTGCGGCACCCAAGTTAGTGACTACAACACCCCTACGCCCAACATCCACTGCTGCAATGCTCAAGCATAAGAACACAAGGGTAATTCCCAGGTTTGGCATGCCCATCCACTAGCGCTGTAGTGCTCGAAATATAAAGTTGAGCACCTCGACGCCCATGCAACCAAAAGGAAAAAATTTTGGAACTCCTAATACAAGTTGGACTCCAAGCCACACAACTCTAGGGTTACAAAGGTCTATAAAATACCACTTTTTACAACCAAAACAACAAGAGAACAATAAAGAAAATTCAAGAGAAAACACAAAATACATTTCAAGAGAGATTAAAGTAAGAAAATTGAAGATTGAAAAATAAAGATTGCACAACAATCAAGAGAGAAAAAGAAACAATTCAAGGGCATCAATCTTGAGCTATTACTTTTATTTTCTCTTACTTGATGTCTTTGTTAATAATGTCTTTAATTTATTGCTTTAGAACTCTTAAATTGATCATGAACTAAATATTATTGATCTAGGGTTCAACTCTTGAACCTGATATATATAGTTGAATTCTATTATTTCTCTTAGTTTATGAACTCAATAAAGTATATTAAATCATTTTATCTCGTGTTTAATGCTTCTTTATATCTGACCAATATAATGATTGTTCAAGAAACCATAATGAACTTGACTGAGGAATTTATGTATTTAACCTAAGATAGTTTGATATATAGTCATAGAGTAATAACTATGAGCTATATATAGGATAGACATATATTTAGATGGCATGTATAACATTAATAAACTCGTTCTTAATGAGTTTCATACTATTCTGATTACCATAGACATGTAGATAATTATTAGGATGAAATATAGTTATATGACCATCGATAAAGACTTATAAAGATATGCGTGTTCTAGTCAACAATTCATTACTGAGGGATTAAATAAGAGAATAATAGGTTCATTGAAATATTAGGGAATAAGTTGAAACTCTAGATTTCTTTTATATTGGTGAATTTAACTCTTGTTTTCTTATTACTTCAGATTAAGTTTATTTTCTTAAATTTGATTAATTAGAGAATATTCATCATTAGATTTTGTCTAAATAAGAGCTAAGTAAGATTAATTTTAGTACTTGATTAGAAAAATAAGATTAAATCAAGTCTATGTGGGAATGATACTTGGACTCAAATCCTATATCACTTGGTATGATAGTGTGCACTTGCAAGTTAATACTGGTAAGTTAAGAATATCTTGTGATAGTTAGAAATCACAAATCAAATTTTTGGCACCATTGCCGGGGACTATCTTTATCTATTCTTAGATAAATACAAATATCAAACTATTTTACTTTTAATTTAGTTTTTTTTCTTTTAAATTCTTTACTTTTATTTGTTTTAAATTTTGTTTTGATAGTTCAAGCGAAGGACAAAAGGTGAAGATTTGACTTCTTTTGATCCTACAATCGAAAAAACATTTTGAAGAATTTGACATGAACAATATTGATCCATACATATGAAAGACAACATTAAGAAATCTATAGTATAACAAAAATCTTTAAAGGATTATGCAATCCTTACTACAGATGGTATCCAATTAAGTATACAGCGACTAACCATCAATGCAAATAATTTTAAGATCAAGTTGAGTACTATTTAGTTGCTAAATGAGTATGTACAGTTCAACGGTGTACCAAATGATGATCCCAATATGCATATTGTAAAGTTTTTGAAATTTTGTGATATAGTAAGGTATAACAAAGTTTCAGATGATGCCATCAAACTAAGGTTATTCCTTTCTCCTCGAGGGATAAAGTTAAGAGTTAGTTGATGTCATCGCCTTCTAGATTCATATCGATATAGGATGACTTAGTGCAAAACTTTCTGGCAAACTTTTTCGTACCAGCGAGACAACAAAGATGAGAAATGACATCACCTCATTTGTTCATATTGATAATATGTCGCTATATGAGGCATATAAATGATTTAAGGATATGTTGAGGAAGTGTTCTCATCATAGGGTTCCTAAATAGCTATTAATCCAAACATTCTATAATTGACTAATGGGTCATTTGAGAACCATTATAGATGCAACTACTGGAGGAGCTTTGATGGATAACTCTATAGATGATGTTTATGATTTGCTAGAGGAAATGTCATCAAATAGCTACAAATAGCCAACTGAAATAGTTATACCTAAGAAAGTTGCTAGTGTTTATGAGATTGATACATTCAATATATTGGTAGTTTCAATCAATAGGTTATCCAAGAAGTTTGATACGTTGAATACAGTCAAAACTCGGCATGTAACTTATGATTTCTGTAATGATAATCACATGAATAGGTAGTGCATAGAGTCAATAAGTTATGTGGGAATCTTCAACCAACATAGAATAATCCACATTCAAACTTCTATAATCTGGGGCGGAGAAATCATCCAAATCTCTCTTGGACTAACAACCAAAGGTGGTCATCTAGAAAAATAGGCCCCCCTAGGATTTCAGCCACTCTAAGAAAAAAAGCCAGTCTTAAAAGACATGCTCATACATTATATGAAATCAAATGATACAATTATGCAAAATCATTCTGCAACTTTGAAGAATTTAGAGACTCAAATAGGAGAACTTGTTACAGGCCTAAATAAGTTACCTCAAGAAACTCTACCAAGTGATATGGAGACTAATCCTATGGGAAGTGTAGAGCAATGTCAAGCGATCTACTTAAGAAGTAGTAAGGACTTACAAGATAGCACATCTCGACCACCGTCATCAAGCATGCAGAATAGTAAGGAAAATGAGAATGTGGTAAAGAAAGAAGATGTGAAGCCCTATATAATTTTAATACATTTTTCTCAAAGACTACAATGGCGTAAACCAAGTGCAGAAGCAGAAAATCAGTAGTAAAATTATGCAGAAAAAAAGTGCAGCAATAAGAACTCAGCAGCAGAAATTGCAAAAATAACTATAGGAAAAAATGCAGAAATTGATGTTCAAGTGTAGAAAAATACTGAAGTGCAGAAAATTGCAGACACAAGAAAATAACAGCAACAATATGTCAAACTATCCAATTCAATCTTTCACTCTAGTAACACCATTTCCTTAGAGGCTACAAATGAAAAAATTAGATAAGCAATTTTCAAACTTTCTTGAAATTTTAAAGAAATTACACATTATTCATCTTTTACAAATGCATTTAAACAAATGCCTAGTTACGTCACGTTTATGAAGACTTTTTTTCAAAGAAGAAGAAACTTAAAAATTATGAGACTATGGTTTTAATTGAGGAATGTAGTGTCATTCAATAAAAGAAGTTACCGTCTAAGCTAAAAGATCTTAGTAATTTTACCATCATATGTATCATTGGCAATCACAACTTTGAAAAAGCTTTATGTGACTTAGAGACAAGTATTAACCTCATCTTGTTGACAATATACAAGAAGTTAAGTTGGGGGAGGCTAAACCTATAAATGTCACTTTGCAACTTATCGATTGCTCACATACTTATCCAAGAGGTATTATTGAAGATGTTTTAGTGAAGGTTGACAAGTTTATTTTTTCTGTAGATTTTATTATTTTGGATATAAAAGAAGACAGGGAGATTTTAACCATCCTTGGAAGACTATTCTTATCTATTAGACGAATAATTATTGATGTACAAAAGGGGAGCTGACCATGAAGGTATAAGACGAAACAGTAACATCAAGGTTTTCAAGAAGATCAAGTTGCCAACAAAAAATAAAGACTGTTTCAACATTAATATAGTGCATCCCTATAACATATAGCATCTCTACAATTAAAATTGATGGAAGAAATGAATCACCACATTCAAAAGAAATCACTAAGGCATAGAAAGAAAACAAAGAAGAAGTAGGAGCAATACTTTTATGAAAGGTTCAAAGATAAGGGCAAAAGGAACTCTCCCCTTGGTTTAAGATTAAACTCTTTTCAGAGAAGCACAATTGAAATAGAGCGAAAGCTACAGTCTAAAGCTTAATTTCAAGGCTATGGAAGCCCACAAATAGGAGTACCAATAAGAATACATTTCAACATTCCTCTATCATCATCTTTAATCCACCATAAAGAATAGAGAAGCCCCGTTAAGCCAATAACATTAAAGCAAGTGCTTTTTGGGAGGTAACCCAAGTAAAATTTATTTTTTATGTTTGCTTATTTTTATTATTATTTATTTTATTTTCTTTTTCTTTTAGGGTTAGAACAACAAGTTAAGTTTTTAAACAACAGCACAAGCAATTGCAATCATTAGGAAATAGGAAAATGCAGTCACGTTAAGAAAATAACGCTGCAATGCTTAAACTTTATTTAACAGAGAAGTTTTTTACTCCTAGTTTTTTATTTTTGACATTAGGGACAATGTCTAATTTAAGTTTAGAGGAGAAAAATACCTATCATGTGTTTATTTTCTGTTGCAGAAGAGTCTTTAAATTCTTTATAAAGGAGAAAAAAAAAAGAAATTCTTTGAAAAATAGTGATAAAAAGAAAGGTGGAAAGACTATTAGTTTGGAGGAGGAGGAGGAGATAAATCAAGGAAAATGAGATCAAGAGGTTTCTAGGTAAAGTCTAAGTATTCATGGTGTGATTTGAACTTCAATATATACACACACATACACACACACACATATATATATATATGTATTCTTATCTCCCACCTTGACCCTAAATTTTGATTACAAGCTAATTAAAATCTTAAATAGATCCCTAGACATATGTCTTTTTATATTGGTAGAGATTGGTATGAAAAGCAAACTTATGATTGTGTTACTAAAAATTGAAATATAATGAGACAACATCTTTGTATACTATTTTAAGTTATTGAGTAAATCAATGTATCATTTAATCAATTACTTGCTTAGTACACACACAAGTGATCAATCATAGAGGAGAATAGAGAACTTGATAAATGGTATTATGAATTATTAAAAGTTATATATTAAATTATAAAAAGACTTGTTCCATTTCAACATCCTTTAAGACAAAGAATATGATCATCTAATCATCCTAACTTGTTTTAGTTTTGAGTTTTATTTTATATTGAGTCAAGAATAATCTCTGAGTGTTTTTTTTTGTTTTGCTCGAGGATAAGTAAAGTCTTAAGTTTGGGGATATTTGATAGGGCTTATTATAGACTATTATTTATATCTTCTCAAACTTAAGTTTTTCTATAAATCATGGAATATTTGACTATGTATTGAGTTTATTAATAAAATATAGATTTTCAACCCATAGCATGAAGATTCAGGAAAATCAAGCGAGAAAATGAAGAAGTCCAAGAAAGGGCCCAGCGCCGTGGTGCCCATGACAGTAACCATAGCGCCATGGCACTTAACATCCATTGCTGCAGCGCTCAACATATGAACATAAGGGTAATTCCCATGTCTGAGTATAGCGGTGCCCATCCACTAATACCATAACACTAGAGGCAAAAAGTTAAGCACCACAGCACTAACTTCACCGTGGTGCCCATGCTTAAGACAAAAAGTTGAGCATCGTAGTGCTCAGAAGCAAATGTTGTAACCCCCATGCGATTAAAATGGAAATTTTTTGAAACTCCTAATACGACTTAGAATCAAAGCCATGCAACTTTAAGGTTATGAAAGCCTATCAGAAACCACTTTTTATAGAAAAAAAAAATGATAGAACATCAGGGAACAATATAGAAAAGTCAAGAGCAAACACAAAACACATTTTAAGAGAGATTAAAGACTAAGGATTGCACAACAAGCAAGAGAAAATGAGAAATAATTGAAGGGCATCAATCTTGTGTTATTACTTTTATTTTCTCTTACTTGATGTCTTTATTAATCATATCTTTAATTTATTGCTTTAGAACTCTTAGATTCATTATGAACTAAATTTTATTGATCTAGGGTTTGACTCTTGAACCTAATATGTAGTTGAATTCTATTTTTTATCTTAGTTTGTGAACTCAATAGAGTAGATTAATTCATTCTATTTTGTGTTTAATAATTCTTTATATCTAACCAATATAATTATTGCTAAAGGAACCATAATGAACTCAAAAAAAGAATTTATGTGTTTAGCCTATAATAATTTGATACATGACCATAGGGTAACAACTATGTATTTTATATAGGGTAGAGATATACTTAGATGGCATTTATGGCATGATTAGACCTATTATTTTCTTATTTAATTCTTTAATAATGAATTATTGACTAAAACACACAGATCATTATAAATTTAGATTAATTAAAGAACATTCGTCATTAGACTTTGTCTGAATAATAGTTAGATTAATTAAAGAACATTCATCATTAGACTTTGTCTGAATAATAGTTAGGTATGATTAATTTTAGTATTTGATTAGAAGAATAAGATTAAATAAAGTCTCGATGGGAAAGATAATTTAACTTAAATTCTATATTACTTGGTACGATAAAGTGTAGTTGCACTTAATTAGAAATCGCACTAATTTTATAATGCTAAAGTAGGATATTTAACGTTATATAGAGATATATACATTATATATATATATATATATGCATTTTAAGTTGTAAAATTTAAGAATAAATTTGTGACGAGTTATATGTTGAAATTAGATAATATAAGAGAGGCAGACTCAATGGTAAAATGCTAATCCACATTAGGTCTTCCATTAAGATCGTTTCATCGATTACACTATTAGAAATTTTCAGGTCTAAGAGTTGGCCTAAAAATTTCGTCAACTCCCAAACCAACAAGTTGAATTTATTTTTTCTGGAAAGCTTGGCTAAATCATAAAAAGAACTCGAGACTGTATTAAACTAATTCGCTCTAAATGTACTGGACCTAATGAATATTCTATAATAAAAAAAAAGAGTGAGATCATGCCAGAGGTTTTTTTGGTGAAACCACTCTGATGCTTAAGTCAACATCAATCTAGAAAATTAAAGGAATAAGAAAAGGGGGAAAAAAGAATGAATAGCAAATGATAAACTGAGAATTTTGATTAGGGTTTTTTTGAAAGAATGGGAAAGGCCAAGAACCTCTAAAATATAGTCACGTCACTAGTGAATGTTGAGAACAATAATCTCATAATACTGCTGATGCTAATAAATGGATCATTCAATGCCTTGTTCAACCAAATTAGACCTTATTTATAGGGTTACAATGTAGGTGCAACATGTAGTGTTATAATCTTATTAGGATTGAAAGTTCTCAAGACTTTTCTTTTTAGAATTCAAATATAAGATTTCTACCCAAAACAGGGTTAATGGTTGAGTCATTCTAAAACTATTTAAAAATAACCAAGGTGATTAAGTTGTAACTAAGGTGGTTGATTAGATCAAAGATAGTACTTGATAACTGAGGACAGCATTAGCGAGATCAGGTCTACAAGCCAACCTAATGACACCTATGTACCTTTGTATCTCTTGGGCCCTTGTCTATGGTTTGGCCTTGTGGGTTACAACGAACGAGCTTGGGTTATATAGTGATTGAACCTTCTAAGTCAAAGTCCAAGAGGGAACATGAGTCTCTCAGGTTTCTGTGTTAATTTGTTTACACTATAAACATTATAAACTTTATCCTTTAGATTAGAAGTTTCTTCAGAGTGCCTTTTGATGTGATCTTTCAATGTTTTTGACTTATTCCTTTAGGATAGTACTCGAGATCGGGTCTCATGTGGAGGAATGAATACACTTGTTCAATGAGATTCCCCTTAGCTAATAGGTTAAACTCCTACTACTTACACTTACTAGTCTATTTTCATTGATCTTCTACCCGTCTATCTATTTTTGATAAAATACGCTTATCCAAAGATGTGTAGAGTAGTGGTAGATCAATGCAAGTGTGAACAAAGCATCATTCTGTCAAATCGTAAATCTATAATAGTGATAACCTTCTTTTAATACACTATAACAGTAGATGGCACTTGAGTTCTTAGTACAAGGAGGTGAATTAGTGCGTCATCTATGCTCTTGCCCAAGTCCTTCTCACTTGCATTCTCTTTATCGAAGACTTCATGAATGGAATCTCCAAACTTGTAAGTAAAAGTCTGGGCAGGTAACTTTTTTGGTAAACAGAGGTATCTTTTTGTTACTTAAATACATTCTCAAAAAGGTGTTTTCTTAAATGAAAATGTAATTTTTCATGGGCCTATTAGTATTTTCTTGTGCTCTGCTTGAAAAATACAAAAATTGAGTTTTTAAGACTCTATTTTGTTAGTGGGTTTCCTTAGGCCCACTTAACACAGACATGTAGTTATAGTAATGATGGGATATAATTATTTAAAGCTGGTACTAAAGGCACATTTAATATTGGCAACTTTTTTGAAAAATATGTTATGTCCGACAGTTAGATGAAAGTTGCTTCTTTTATGAATTTGTGTTAACACGTCACCATTTTAGAGAGCAAGTGCTGATCGGACAGTTGAGATGTATCTTTTTAGGGAAATGCATCAATTCACAAAGTATGTCCACTTTTAGGGGTGTTCCAACCTTCAGATCTCAAATAGATGGCTAGGATTATTCTTTAAGAATCATATAAATAAAGAGTTGGTCTATTTACTCTTCTAGTTTAGTTTCTTCTAGTGGTTTTCTAGAGAGAGAATATTTAATGACTCAGGGTCTTTGCTTCACAACATACTTCTATCTACAATTTCATTTTATAATTTCTATACATGTTTCGATGTTTTTTTCTTGATATTGTTTCTTTTATTATTTACAGTAAGGTGTTCTTTTCATTCGATGTATTGTGGCTTGAATGATCATCTTAAGTCCTTGTCGTTTAAGTTTTCATTGGCTAGTTCTTAGGCAAATTTTTGATATGGTGTATTTTTATACTTGTTTAGGTGTAGAATCATGTTTTTAATTGGCAACTCCTAGAATATATCTAGTCAAGTGTCAGAATAATTTGGAGAGAACTCAAGTGCTAGGAGTAACTTAGCTCAAGATGTATGTAGCGAGAGTGCTTGAAATATTCAATAACTCAAATTTAAAATGACGGATTATGCTCGAAGAATGGAGGTTGCTAGGATGACTGAAGATCTAGATGACTTTAAGTGAACTCCAAGTGGTATGGTGCCATCTTTTACTTCTCGAGAGCAAGAATGAGTCTTTGGCTAGCCAAGTAAGACTATGAAGAAAAAGAAGAAAGGTACTTCTTAGGGTGGGGAGAAAACTTCTTTTGAACTGAACTGCCCACTTTTTAGGAGGATCTTGTTAAGCTGAGGCAAAGGCTTGATATTTTTTGAGGTGGTTACTTTGTAAGTTCCTCAAGAGATGAATATATGAGTAAGCCACCAGATGAAGAGTTGGCTTTTAATTTAAACTTTTTTTATTTAAGATTAAGGTTACCTCTTCAGTCTTATTTTGTGTGTATATATATATTGGCCTATTTAAATTTAGACCCATGCCAATTGAACTTGAATTCACTGAAGATATTAGTGGGGATTTATATTATATGTATTAAAGTTGGTTTTGATGGTCCCTTGTTCTACGAACTCCAGTAATTATATCATATTAGGGAAAACGTTGGTCATGAAAGGTTTCCATATTATCTATAATGGTGAGAAGAGTATTTCTCCTATAAAGGGTTGGCCTTCGAACAATTCTAAGTGAAAACATATTTAGTTTTTTGCTGAAGGAGAATCAAGGTAAGATTACAAAAGGTCAGACACTCTTCAATCTTGCCCTTGTATTTTTTCTAGGAGAGGTCTTACATCTTGTTCATTTTCTTTAATTGTTGTAAATGTGCCCCTTTATTATATTTTTATGACTCTTGTTCTTTTTTTTAGCTATATTCTAATCAACTAAGCCTCAGCTTACCAAGAAGGAGAACAAATGAGTTAAAACAGCACGGACGTTTAGTGCTCCTTACAAAGAACTTCTCTCTTAGGATAGTTTAGAAGCTATCAAGCTTGTTAAGGTGTAAGGACCCAAATTTCACATCGGGCAGACTCATCCAAAGTGAAGGCCTTATAAGGAGTGATCACGCGTACCTGTGTGAGGCACCTTTTGGGGATACTGATTCGTTCCGCCCATAAAGGACAAAACCATGATGAGGAAGGACGTGTGCGTGAACCCCAAAGCAGACAATACTTTGCATATGGATGTGGGCTCTTTCATAAGGGGTTGCCTAGTTTATCCAACTCATCTAGATTATTCAGCTCATCTTTTGGAGGTGGTTTCTTGAGATATCATAGTTTTTTAGAATAGCCTCACTTGTTCTTATTAGTTCACCGTTACTTTTTTTCTTTTTGTAGCAATAAGAGGAGAGAAAAAGCTAACTCTCTCTAATGATATTCCTCTTTCTGGGAACTTGAAGAGGTAAACAAGCCTCTTGATTCTATTCAGTCTTAATGGAAAGGGCTATGTAAGAGTTCTAAGGGAGAAGTTGGTTTGAAAAGCTCTTTGAACACTAAAAAGAGGCTAGCTGAGACCCAAAAGCCTATATAAAGGAAAGAGCCATCTAATGTCTCAACCCTTGCTTCTGTCAGTCTAACGCCACCTAGTGTGGCTACTCTACCTCCTTTTTTTCTACCACTTCAGGTGAGTAGGAGAAGCCTAATACCGAGAGCCCAAAGTCAGTCTTTAATTTTAAGGCCCTAGTCGAGACATGATCTAAGGTTGCTTCACCCATCTGATCTATCTTGAAAAATGAGATGTATGAACATTTGGTGCCCTTAATAAAGGAGGTAGAG
Organism: Ailanthus altissimus; assembly: GCA_946807835.1. Classification (NCBI taxonomy): domain Eukaryota; kingdom Viridiplantae; phylum Streptophyta; class Magnoliopsida; order Sapindales; family Simaroubaceae; genus Ailanthus; species Ailanthus altissimus. The sequence continues at coordinate 11,991,107 of OX327683.1, forward strand.
TAGGCAGTACCCAAAGAGTATGTTGCGTCAATGTTGACCAGTGGTAGGTCTCAGTCCCTTGCCTATAGTTTAGGATGTGTTTTGGAGGTGATTTTTGTTGTTTTTTGTAGTTTTAGACTTGATTCTTTTAATGTCTTCTCTTTTACTAATTATTCAGTTCTCTATTTGTAGAAGGTGGTTACCCTCACGAGTCACCATAGTGTATTTTATAAAGCAGTGGCTGGTGTGCAGAAGTATACAACGATTAAGGTTGAGGTGGCGAGGCTAAAAGAAGCCTTGAAAGAGGCTAAGAAGAAAATGAAAGATTTTGAGCTCGAGTTCAATGGTTACTTAGCCACGATGAAGTATGTCAAGGACAAGGTGGTTGCTAAGGTGAGGGTAACTGAAACTAAGGCTGCAATAGGTTTTTGGTCCTTGAGTCTAAAGTGAAGGAGCTTAAGGGTCAAGTGACCATTCTTTGCGAGGAAAATGCTGGTCTTCGATTGTGTAACAAAGGATTAATGAGAAAGCTTGAAGCTTTAGAATCTCATCTTAGTGAGTAGGTCTGTGAGGCTTTTACCAAAGTAGTGGACATATTAAAGGGCCATTATACAATTTAAACCTCTTTTGGGTTAATGAATTGCATACTGCTCATAAGGGAGCTGATAAAGTAGTCAAGGTCCCTGAAGTTCAAGAAGCTAAGGCCTCAGTTCCCAGATGGAAAAGGAGGTTCCTCCTCACTCTATAATGAGTCTACACTAGGTTCTGGAAGAGTTCCTTATACCAAAGATACCCCTACTTGCACAAATGCTACCATTGGTGATCAACTCTCCACTTCTTAAACTTAGGCTCTTTTTTTCTTTTTCTTTTTTAATTTGTTGTATCTACAGTCTTATATTGAAATATTTTACCTTCAATGAAGAACTTCATTTATTTTCTATATTTGTGTGCTTTTAGTATAATTTGATTGTATTTTACTTGACCTTGTGCATTTCCCAATGTGCTCGTGGATACTTTGAATGATCAATTTTTAATATTTCTTGAGTTAAGGGGATATATTTTTCTCCTTGTACTTTTGCCACTCTAGAAGGAGAACTCCTAGTCCAAACTTCTTTTTATCCTCTTCAAGGAGGGGTTTTTCAAGGATAATTCGTTACTCTTGATGGTGCTCTTTCTCTTCGCTCATGTGTCATTCTCATTTTGAGGGATCTTTTAGACTCACATCCCTATATCTTTCCTCATGCATTTGCCTCGATAATTTTCTTTGTTGTTTCTTCTTCTTCAATTTTCATATGTCGAAGAGCTTATTAACAGGTGACCACAAATGTTGCAAACGAGTTCTCAAATAAGTAATACCAAAATTAACTTAATTTTAATCATACTTTTAGAGCTTCTAGTGTAGTGGGTAGATCCAATTCTTCAAGCTAAATTACTTTTTGTTGATATCCTTTTATAAAGTTTCTCAAGTTTTCAGTCTAAACTTGTTTGAGTCATCACAAGATCTGTGGGTCTTTGGCCTTCTCCTAGACTCTTCAAAATTGTTAGATGAATTTCTCGGTAAACTTATCGAATGAAAAAATACTCCTCTATCTTAAGCTTGTATACTAGAAAATGGCCTATCTATTTAAATTCATATGAAATAAACCACACATCTACTTTTGCCTGAGCCCCATGATTGATAATATATTAGTTACGTAATCAATGTAATGATGGGGCCAATATGCATTTATAATTGTTGTAACTATTCTTCTAAACTTTGAAGTTTTTCTGCCAACGGTTCTCTAGGCTTAAGTGTCGAACTATGTTGCTCACTATAGTTGTGATCCTTAATCCTTTTTAGAATTTTTCTCTCATCTTCCTTAATTTTGTTGTTTTCTCTTCTCCTATTTAATATTTCTCTAGCGTCTTCTTTGATTATGCTATAAAGATACTGTTCATGTCTACTATAGTAGTCACCGTAGTATTTTTGATATTTTTGCTTATTCTCCTCGATTTTTCGTTACAAATAGCTCTACTGACTTGAAACCTACAAAATAACATTAACGCACATTAAAAAAGTATATATTTTTATTTAATTTGAGCAATCATCAAATTTAAAAAATTAAAATGATTGATATAAATTAAGCTCATCAATGGTCAATCAAATTGAATAAGATACCTTATGGCCGAGGATAACATTGTTAAGAAGAGGTTTATGAGCCAATCCAGTGATACCCGTGTACCCTTATATCTCTGGGGCTCTTATCTATGATCTAATCCTATGAGTTATAATGGACAGGTTAAAAGTACATAGCAATTGGGTTTTTTGAGCCAAAGCTAGCAAGAAACAAAATTTTCACGAATTATGCTAAAATCAGATAATACAAGGGAGACAATCTCAACATTAAAATGCTAATCCACATTGGGTTTTTCATTAAGATTGTTTCGTCACTTACATTATTAAAAATAAATCCTTTTTTATTTTATACAAATTTTCATATTATTCAATAAAGTGGATGTTTTAAATTTCGTAAAAAGAGATACATTTATTTTTATAGACACATTTTAAATTACACAACTCAAAAGTAAAACTGCAAAATGTCACAAAGAAAAAAAAACAAAAGAAAGGGAATATAAAACCTTAAACTTACATTGTTGTTCATCAATTACACGTGTTTAATTACGCGACTGAAAAATATTCAGTATTTAATCAAATAAGGAGCCACGGAAGTTCTAACGTTTGAGTTTATTGAATGGACCGAAAAGTTATGTCCTTCACATTATATATAAAGCAAAATCAAGCCAAACTTAGTATTAATAAACAATAAAACTTTAAATTTTTTTTATGAAAGTATATAAATTTATTGTAAATTTAGTTGTCTTTTGGGACAGTACAACAAATTTAAAATTCAAAGCTCCGTAATTTGATTGAGAGAAATTTACATAGTTTATATTTTCATTAACTCAATTTTTAATCTAGTCCAATTATAACAATACTCAAAAATTAAATTAAAAAAATAGTACATTTAATTATTAAAAAATGGGTGATTTAATTATTTTAGTCAACCCTCTTAATTTATTACTATTTTAATCAAAGAAGAGAATGTGAGGACAAAAATGCCCCTACAATCCTAATAATTTCATTTATAGTTCTCAACTCTCAACTATCTCTCATAAGTCTCTCTAAGCACATTATCTAATAAATTAAAAATTACTAATTTAATTAAATTCAAACCATAAAATATAACAATCTTAAATTACACGAATTGAGAAGCTTGGTGGATTTGGGAGCATATTTTCATTTTGGCGAGATAAATAAAACTTAAAGATTGGGCCAAACTTCATTTAAGTTATAATTTTTTTGTACTTGATACAAAGTTATAATATCCGCTTTTTATTGTATTTATGATGTATTTGAGAGATGTAAATAATAATATGGGAAAGGTTTAGAGAAAATAAAAAGAAAAACTGAGAAATTGTCGAGCACATCAATTGCTCGATACAAAACCAAGCTAAAGTACATGGTAATTTTTATCAAACGCTGTTTGTTAGGGCACATCTGTCAATAGTGCCCACAAATGACATAGTCAAGGATCTATCAATTTTATTTTTTATTTTTTTTAATTTTTTATGCTTTATAAAAATATAATGAGACATCCTCATAGTGCTTCTATCGACCAAAAGTTGTGCTTGATAAAATTTGTGTAACACAATTTTGGTATTGAAAAAAAAAACACTTAAATAATGCATTATTCTTCTGTTCAATGGTGTTTGATAAAATTTGTTGAGCATCATCAAGCACAATCTAAACTTGTGTGAAATCGGTATTTTATATCCTATTTAATCATAAAACTTACAAATTTGAGACTCAATCAAGCCTAATATGCTAAATTACATATAAAAAAAGATTTTGCATCTTATATCATTTAAACAAACACTATAAAAAGATTCATAACCAAATATTAAGTTATGACCTTTAATGTAAAATAAAAAAATCGCAATATAACTTATTTTATTTTTTCTTGCATATTTAATTTATAAATTCTTTGTAGCTAACTAAATTTTTGTGTTTGCTTTATTTAAGATATACAAAGAATTATTTTAAAGAGAATTTAGTACATGAATTTATAAAGTTTATTTATTATAAATGAAGTTATTGGGCTACATGGGCATTTTTATTCCCACGAGTAGTGCTATACTTATATGGTTAAGATATAAAATTTGTATGCTAATTGATGAGTTACTAATTGGTGACTATCATTTGTCATGTAGTTATTGATTTTTTAATCCTCATTAATGTAATAGTTATACAATATCAATCAATAATTGACACATTTTATGTTACATAAGTTAGGATATAAATTTTGTATCCTAATTATATAACCACATCGTTACTCTTATTCATACAACCCTATCTTTATCTAAAATAATGAGAAGAGAGTTTGACTAAAATAATTAAATCCCTAAAAATAAGTATTCTAGATTAAAACTAATAAAAATTCCAAATAAGTTGAATTTGAGAACCACCAATAAATAATTCTTTAAACTTAATTGTTAAATGTTCTCCATAGATTTTGGTCTATAAGTCCTAATAACTACACATCTCCAACTTGTTTGTTGTAGCTCATAAGGTCAATCCCATAATCATAAGCCCAATGGTGACAAAGGTACCCAAGTATCATCGGGCTGGCTCATACAGATCCCCTTATATAGATTCGGTGATAGTTGCCTTATGTCACTAAGAATCGTAAGTTTACCTATGTCTTAGGGAGAAATGCCTTATACAAAGACCATGATGGCAAAATTTGTGGTGGTGGATCAGATAATGCCCTACTAGGTTATGCTAAGAAGATCCTTTATGAGAAATTTGAATGCTGCCATGTAAATCCACTATTTAAAACTTAAGTTCCCCACTGGAGATAGAGTAAATCAGAAAGCAATAAGGAGTTGTTAATGGACTTCATCTAAAAGAAATTTTTGCATCTCTACGGTAAATCCAAGAGAAGGAAAGGAATCAAAATCCTTGAAGCCAGTATGAGACTTATTCTTGATACCTATCTAACCAAAAAAGGAATCAAAATCTTCGAAGTTAGCAAGAGACTTACTCTCGATACCTATCTAACCAGAATCTCCTCAAACAATAGTGAAAATAGGGTCACAGCTAGAGTTGAAGTTAAAATAAAAACTAAGTTCACTAGTCAGAGAGTTTTTGGACATCTTTGCCCAGTTGTATGAAGACATGCCAAGAATAGAGCCTGCCCTTATATTACACACACACACTGGTTGTCGATTCATCCTTCAAGTAAGTCACACAAAAAAAAGAATTTTTAATCACGAAAGGAATAAAGTTGTCACAGCTGAAGTTGAGAAACTCTTAGCAATAAGGTTTATTTGAGAGGTCCACTATCCTAAATGGTTGGCCAATGTCATAATAGTTTTAAAAAAAATCAAAGGAAAATAAAGGATATACATGGACTTCACATATTTGAACAAGCTTGTTCCGATGATATTTTTTCATTCTAAAGATGGACTAATTAGTAGACTCCAAAACTAGGCATGCCCTCCTTAGCTTCATAATTGCTTTCTTAAGGTACAACTAGATCAAGATGTTCCCACCTGATCAAGAGAAAATATCATTTATCACTTATAAAGGGACTTCTTATTATAAAATTATGTCGTTTGGACTAAAAAAATTGCAAGCTCCGCCTATCAAAGGCTATTAAATAAGCTATTCAAATCATAGATCAAAAAAGGCATGGAAATATATGTAAACAATATGATCAAAAAATTAGAATTGTTCGAAGATCACATTACGGCTTAAAAAAGAGCTTTGAGATCTTAAAAGAGCACCATATGAAGCTAAACCTAAAAAAACTATGCCTTAGGTGTCGAATCAGGAAAGTGCTTGGGATTTATGGTAAATCAAAAAGGAATTGAAGCTGCTGTTATGTGTAAGCAATGTCTTTACTAAGCGCAAGTGTACGCTATCAGGAATAAATAAAATAGTGATGAGTAGAGTGTTGATCCCATGAGAAATTTGTAAATATTCTTAACTAAACACTAAAATTTTATCTCCTTACCTTGATCAAGACAAATATTAATTAAATTTGTGAATACAGTAAAATTAAATAATAATAATGTTAATCAACCATAATTATGTAAATAATAAAGTGTAATCACCATATAAAGAGTATCTATGACTATAGGTATCCCTAAATATGATTTTGTTATCCTAATTATTAATCACTCGATTCAATTTTTTGCCACAACACGAACCTCATCTCAAGCCTTTTTTAAAGGTCGAGCGATTATACCTTAATCTACTATTTTTTATGGTAAGTCGAACAAATCAAGGTTCATTACGAATAAGTTATATTGACCATATATGTCATATAGGTATATTCTTATCCCATATCAAAACTTGTAGATATTACTCCACAATTATGCATTAATTTGTCTAGCCCTAAACACTAGAATACCTTTTGCAAGTCTATCCAAGTGTTATTTAGTCATTCATTCACAATTCCTAGCATATTGAAAGCATTAATAACAAAAAATTAAATTAATCTAAGTTCATTGTAATAGGATTAAACAATTCAAGTACACATATTGAGTTTAAGTCTATAACCCTAGATAATAGAATTACATCAACATAATAAGAGTTTAATGGCTAAATAATAATATTAAATCATGATATAACTAATCCAAACTATATTCATAAAGACAATATGGCCTTCAATCAATTCTTGAGTTTGATTGAATCCTACAATAGTTAGCCAAAATGCTATTGATTGTGTAATCTCCCTCTACAATAGCTTTAAATGTTGTTATTGTACATTATGGGGATGATTTCTAGGTTAGGACCAAGTTAGGGTTAGGTAGGGGCGAGATGGAGCTAGCCAAGAGCTTTTATGGTTCCAAAATGTGGCTTAATGCCATAACGTTATTTTATGAACGCTGGGGAATTCTCTCATTTATAGCCTTAATGTCATGATGTTCTTCTTCTTTAACATTGGAGCATTCTCAACACTACCACGTTTCCCTTAGATGTTGGGGCGTTCTCTTGTTTGGCTCAAACAACAAAGGTTCTAAAAACTGCACCATAACGTTCTTCTTCTTCAATGTCGTGGTGTTAATTATTACTCATGAATGATGGGGCGTTCATCTCATTTATGGAATCTTCTCCCCTTTTGCTCCCATTACATAATACTCTCTCTTATGATGCCTAAACCTTGTAAAAATAACATTCAAAGCATAAATAATTTCAAAATTACTCGAAAATAGACAATTCCCAAAATAAATTAACGTCTAAATATATGTCTAATTTCACCCATCAAATACCCTCAAACTTAGATAATTACTCATCTTTGAGCAATGAGAGAGAATGACATAGAAATAAAAACTTAAAAAAATAAAAGAAAATCAAAACTTATGAAAAACAAATGGTTGGATCGATTTGATAATCATACCAATGTTTCAAAGACTGCTTCACCTATTCTTCAGTTCTTTCTGAATTAATAAACACTCTAAATAATTCACAAACACCAACATTAAGCATTTTCATTCTTTCCTATAGGTGATCAACCTTATATATGTGCAAAATAAGAAAGTGTTAACTAAATTTTACCAAGATTAGCCCAAGTGCTCAAGATGTACATAAAAGAGATGCCTCGACATTTTTTTAAAGCTTAAAATGCTACAATAAGCTCATTTCATATACAATACTCTATTAATATAGAAATATACATGTTTAGAAAATCTATTAAGTCTTTTATTAGTTTTTAATGAAGAGCGAGGGTCAAGGTGGGTTATTTGAGTGAGAATTTAGCTTCATTCACACCATGAACACTAAGCTCTCTTGGCTATCATTTGAACTTACTACACTAGATTTAATCCCCCCCCCCCCTCCCCTAAACTTAAATTAGCGTTATTTGCTAAATTTCATTATTTATCAACTTTCACCTAACTATAACTTAACACTTACTATCTTTCAATATACTCAGTATCAATGGTGCAAAGGGTGTTGTGGGTACTTAAACTCAAGATTTAGGCTTGTAATGTAGTTTTTCAAGAAAATGGTAATTCTGGCTCAAACGGGGTGATTAAGGGTAAAAGTACAATAAAGGTAGACTAGACAAGCTCAAACAGTCCAAAGATAGCCTAATTTCATCTCTCTATTCATGTGTTTCTTAGGATTTCACCTCAAGCTGTAATAAAAAATATTTCTAGTGTGTTTGTCTAGTTAGTCATCAAGACTGTAGTGTACTACTTGAGCATGAGCATGTCTAATTAAGAATTCAACTAACACAAGCTTTATTCAAGTGCTTAAAAATTGATGATCACAAATAAGGTCAAAATTCATCTAAGTATTAGTGAATGAATTATTTAAGGTATCTATCATTTCCTAGGGAATAGTAATATAAGTTATAAAGTCAAGTTTCTTATCATAGACTAGCAATCATCATCTTAATCTTTTCAAACACAAGAAGAGCATGTAATAGACAAAACAAGATTTCTCACAATAAACATACCAAGTCATATTACTATTACTTTTCTTTCCTTTTTTTCTTTCTATTACAAGACTAAAACATAAAGGAAACAAACACAAAACAAATAAAATAGAAATAATATAACACTAAAATAAAATACAAGTAAAAAAAGCTAATTATATGAAGTGTTTCCCTTTACTACCCTCAAACTTTAAATGTAAAATGGTCTCCATGGAAGTAATAACTGAAAATGAAAGACTTCTCTAATCAATGAACTTTAGCTTAGTCATGCCCTTCGTTAGCATCATCTAGGATGGAAGGATCGAACCCTCGATGGTCCTCTCTATCATTAGCATCATCAACAATTGTGGTGATGGTTGTATGAGCGGTGGTCAGTTCGGTAATTGGTGTAGCCATCCTAGGTATGAGGTGACTGATGTCTGCTTTTGTACTGGTTGCCTAAATTTGTATCCACTGATAGTGGATGTCTCTGAACTCTCTAGCTCTTGCTTGAGCTCTGCTAGGTCTTGCCCTTAAGCAGAGACCTGTGTCTCAAGTCTGGCCAGCCTAGTAGAAACAGTCATGCTAGTAGGGGATGTGACTAGTACTGGTGATGGTATAGGTTCCCATTGTGGTTCCTCAGCTGATAATAACTTGCGGATGATGACGGTGTTGATCACCTCCATCGACTATTATATCTTTATTGTGCCCTCTCAATATACTCCCGCTTGTGCACATAAAATAATAACGAGTAAAGGGAAGAACAAACTCACCTTTGTGAGGCGTGCACAAGCTAAGATCTCTACTTGTATGACCTGGCCGATATTAATGGAGTGGCTTGTCATGATTGCATAAAGGAGAACCGCCTGCTGCTTGATAATGTCACTCATATATAGCATCGACATTAGTTTAAAAACTAAGAAACAGTACCAGGCCTTAGTTTTAAGGGTCATGTGTTTGGACAAGAAAGTCAAAGGTGTACCTTGAATAGTCCTCTATTGGGTACTAGGAATGCATAGTATCTCAATAATCTGCCCAAAATTAGGTTCCCTGCAGATCTTTTGATACTTATCCCCCATCTTTGCAAGTAAGTTGAATATGCCATTAATGATAGCTGTATCAAATGCCACCGTTCTATCCCTTACGTACGCCTTAAAGTCATTATATTTTTTGACATTAGCATAAAACTCCTTCGTATTTAGGATTACACTAGCTTATGGCTACTAGAATGCCACCCAATGTCGACTCTGGATCATAGCCTCTACCCCATTGAGTCCCAAATTAGCAAGATCGAAGCCCTTCCCAAGATTAAGGAGATTTTTCACCACCTTACCATTAAAGTGTTCCTAGGCCTCAGCTGAAATGAAGCAAGCATGGTTATATTATGTACTACTCACTGAGGTCATCCTCTATATCTTTTGCACAATTTCCAAAAACTATATAAAAATGGGATTTGGGTTGGTTTTTGGGTTTATGTGATTTTAGGTAAGATTTTATAATTTCGTATGTGTTTTGTGTTTTAATCCATGAAAAATATTATATGGGTGGTGAGAAAGGTGTTTTTGGTGCAAGATCTGTATGTGATGGTTGGGATCAAGTCTAGGTTGAGAGAAAAATGAGGTTTTATGTTTTTAAAATGTGAAAATAAGGGTGATTCGTATTTTCACTCTATTTTTGAATGTACGTTGGTGCGTTATAGCCTACAATGTTGTAGCATTCATCAATGTGATGAACGCAGAGGTATTGAAGGCCTTAGTAGCGCTTTAATTTTAATTTACAATGTTAGAGCATTTAGAAAGTAACGCCTGAGGCGTTGCCATCTTATTATCCTCGTATTAAATTTCTGAGAGCTCATTGGAAATTGCATGGGGGTGCTGGACTTTGTAATGTTGAGGTATTGCTCTAGCCTGCTGACTGGATGCAACGATGACCCCCCTTTTTTTATTGATGAAATACTCAAAGAAAATGACATTAGTAAATAAAAATATATAGATAAAATACAATAAAATTTACATTCGGTTGCCTCACAAATAGCACTCAATTTTACATCGTTGGCTTGACATCTTATATCTTGTCTTATGGTGAATCAAATTGTATGTCCAAGGAATCTTTCTTATGGAACTTAAATCGACATTTTCAAGCATTGATAATCATTCTCTTTGACTTCTATAGCTCTATGAGAAAATTATCAAGAAACCATTCTAAACTTTTTTGTTTTAAGCCTCACTAGAAAGATTTTAATCTTAGACCGAATAAGTAAACCTCATTGTTCAGTATCCAATAGCTTTTCCTTGACGACTTTGTTTTACTGCTTCTTAATCTTTCTTTTCTGCGGAATTTCCTTTTCATGTACTTGATTTATAATAGCTTTAATTACTTTTTTCTTATGAGATGGTTGTGCTTCCTCTGGAATCACCATGTCAACTTTGAAATAATAAGAGAAATCCATTAAACTTTGTCGATCACGGTTCTCTTTGTCAAGCTTCTTGGGCAATGAAAGTGGTGAATTATAATTACCTAAGAAAATTTGTTAATGTGCTTCTTGTACTTTCTTTTCTTCCTCCATTAGCACTTCATCTATGGGAAAATTCTCTTTTAATTTGGCTTCTTTAATGGATTCAAGCTGCTTTATTCCACTTTCTACATTAATTGCTTCTATGAGTTATTCAACTTGAGTATTTTCAGTCTGTAAAGAAGCAGCTTAGTCTTGTAAAAGAGCATTTGCCTTCTCTATGAATTATGTGAGCATATCCTTAAAGTTGGGATTATTCTCATTCTGCAGCTATTTTTATATTGGGAATTCAAGAGGATTCACTTATCTTGAAGCTTGTTCTTGGTTACAACTCCTAGAAACATTTGTATGCTCCCTCTATTCTAAATAATATAGATAAAAATTGGGGTTGTGCTGTTATTGGTTACAACTTTCAATATGATATGGATTTTTAATACATTGCCCGTTTAGATGATTGTCACCACAATAATCACAAGTGCTACGTTCTCCATTCACTTTGATTTTCTTTGGAGCAATACTTTTAGCTATCTATTAAGAATTGTTAAAGGTCATCTCCTCTAATACTGTTAGGAGTTGGGGTTAAAGCCTCAACCGGCTCCTTCCTCTTTATATACTTTGAGGCCTCAACTAGCCTCTTCTTAGTGTTAGAGGAGCTATTCAAAGCTCCTCATTCAGAACTCTTGCTTAGCCTTTTCATGCTAAAATTAAGTGGGTTCATGAAGCTTTTTTTCTGTTTAAATTTTTAGGGGTGAGGATATCATCACAGAGAGTTTGCTTATTCTCTTCTCTCATTGCTACAAAGAGAAAAAAAACAATGGTCAGCCACTGGAACAAATAAGACCATTCCAAAGCACTAAATTCAGAAAACTACCTTCAAATGATAAGTTGGATGAACTAGATAAGCTGGACAATTCTTTAACAAGTCCGGTAACCTCTAAATTATCTTGAGAGATGACCTATTTATAAATAGCATAGTACATCTATGTTGGCTTAACTCATCTTTACTCTTCCTTAGTAAGTTGGTCTTAATTAACTAGATTACGGTTGAAAAAAAGAATAAGAGTCACAAGAAAAAAAATATAGAGGTAAAGATACCACAATTGAAGAACCTTTCTTAGAAAAAATATAAGGATATGACTAAAGGCTATTTGGTTCTTCATAATTTGCCCTAATTCCCTCTAGTAAAGAACCAAATATATTTCCATCTAGAATTATTTGGGGGCAAACTCTTCACATAAGTAATATTTTTCCCACCATTATAAATAGTAGGGTAATAGATACCCTTTTGCTAATTAATGTTTGCTAATTAATGTTTGGAATTTAAGAAATAATAGACCATCAATATCCTCTATAAATCTAAATTCACCTGGCATGGTTCTAAATTCAGATGGGCCAATATATTTACAAAATCATGCTAAAGAGGCAACCTTACCCCTAAATAAAAAATAAATTAAGGGCAACGTCCCCATTTGGGGGCGTATTCATATATTCATTCTCTTGAAGAACTCTTAAAGTGATTGCCTCAAGAATGTCAAGTCTTCTCTTCAACACAACAATATCTTCTTCACTTATACTCAAGGGATGATAGGGGTGGGCAATTTAGTTCAGAAGGAGTTTCCTCCTTACTCTGAATGGGGACTTTATTATTCTTCTTCTTAGGCCTACTCGACTGGCTAGAGACCCCTCTTTTACTCTCAAGGAATCAAAAATGACTCCACACTACTTGGAGTTTACTCAGCAACTTCCCCTCCTCGAGCAAGGCCTCTCACTTTCAACTTGAGTCCTTGAACCCCTCAAACACTCTCACTGTCTATATCTTAAGCTAAGTTACTCCCAATAACTGAGCCTCTCTAAGTTGTTGTAACTCTTAACCAGATACGTTCTAAGAATCACCCATTGAAGACATGATTCTCACACTAGACAAGTAGAAAATACATTCTAACAAATATTTGTCTAAGACCAGCTAATAAACATTTAAAAGATGAGGACTTTAGATGAGCACTCAAGCCATAAGACATTAGATGCAAAGAAAGCACGCCAAAGAACAAAAGAAGAAATATAATATCAAGAAGACAACACTAAAATACTTATTTGTACACAAATCGTAAAGTAAAATTACAAATAAAAGCAAGCTGTGAAGCAAAGACCCTGAATCACTAAAGATTATCTTCTTGAAAATCGTCAGATGAAACCAAAGTAGGAGAGTAAAAAGACCACACCCCTTTACATATAATAGTTAAGAAGTAATCCTAGCTATTGATTCAAGATCTAAAGGTTAGAACACCCCTAAAGGTGCAACGCCTTTGTGAACTGGCATATTTTTCCAAAGGATATATCTCAACCGTCCAGTCAGCATTAGCTCTCTAGAATGATACTGCATCACCACAAATTCAAAAAAGAACTATTTATCTAGCCGCCTAATAAAGTGCATCTTTCATAAGGTTGCTAATATTAAATACGCCTTTGGCGCTAACTTTAAATAATAGTTCCATCGTCGCCATAATCATACGTTTGCGTTACGAGGCCTATACCATTTACTAAAGAGAATCTCATTGAATAAGTGCATTCATTCCTTCACATAAATCCGATCTCAAGCACTGCCTCAAAGAAACAAACTGAGGATGTTGCTTAATCATATTAACAGGCACTTCGAAGAAACCTCAAATCTAGAAAACAATATTTATATAGTTTTTAGTATAAACAAGTTAACATTAAAAATTAAGGAACTCCTATTCTCCCATAGATTTTAACCTATAAGGTCAAATCATTGCGCTTCCCTAACCCCTCTATTGTAGCTCACAAGGCCAAGCCTATAAGCACGTGTCTAATGGTTGCAATGGTAAGTGAGGCTCGTAATTCTCTTCGCCCGAACACTGTCCTCGATCATCGACTATACTTTTCAATCTTACCAAGTCATCTCCAACCACTCTGATCGTGCTCAGACATTTTCAGAAGGACTTAACAACCAAGAGTCACAGATTAGATATACTTTCAATAAGTACAACTTTATAACATCAGTTTAAGTCTTATACGAGTAAGAAAGATATAATCTTATTTGGACAGAACTCTAATATTAGAATCTAAGAAGAGAAAGTCTTGAGGTTTTCTAACCCTATTAAAATTATAACACTATGTATTAAAACCTACATTGTAACCCTATAAATTGGGACCAATTTTGTTAAAAAATGTCATCATCATGATCATTAAGAGATCATTGTTCTCAATATCTATAATTAATGCAACTATATTTTGAATGCTTTTTTAGCCCTTAGAAGCATTTTAAATAATTGTTTATCCTCCACCTTTCTTGTTCCTTTCTCTCTTATTTTTTTGATTTTTTCAAATCATTATTAACTTAAATATTGAAATACCTTTGTTTAATAAACTTTTAGTATGATCTCACTTTCGTTTTGGTAGCATGATTTTTATCAAGTCTAACATTTCTAAAGCAAATTAGTCTAGCTCAGCTACCAATTTCTTTTAAAATCTAGATGAGTTTTAAAAAAATAATAAATTTAACTCTCTAATTTATAGATTAACAAAAAATTTGAATAAATATTAATTAATAAAATTATAATTTTATACATTCATCTAGATAATTTTTTTTTTTATGTAAGAGTTAATATCAAAATTAAATTACAATAAATTTGATTCATATCTATTCTCAGGAATTCTAATGCGTTAGATTTTTTTTGTTTTTAATTTAAAAAGGTGAAACTAATAAGCTACAGTATCCTGGTGGCAAGGGAAGAGGAAAGTTTTCCATGTTTGACTTTGGTTTCATGAGTTTATTAAATTAACCGAAAAAACGAAAAAATAGAGGACGGGCTGAATATGAAAGGTTTGGGTATTCACGGAATAAGTTCCCCGAATCGTCCCCTTTATTTAATGTTCACTCACCTGCCCCGCCCCGCCATATGCGCTTCTCCAGATTCGCCACGTGGATTTTCAGCTGGCCCCATCATTTTTTACGTTTTGCTTTTTCTTTACTAGAAGGATTACGAAAATGCCTCCGTCTTCCTCTTACTCTGACTTGTTTTTACCAAAAATAATACTCGAAGTTTGAATAAAACTAATTTAATCTTTTAAGTGTATGAGTAACCTAATTCAATAGTAAAGAATGAATATACGACAAATAATAATAAATATGATGTACATATAATTATATAAAATTTGAAATTTAAATCTTCATTAGTAGAACTAAAAATGTATATTTCAAGAGTAATATTTCATCATATACATATATATAAAGATTAATATTACATGTTTTAAATTTTATTCTAAAAAATATATTCTAAGTGATTTGTTATGTAATATGTCATTTATCAAGTGACTTATAACTTTTAAAACAATTTAATGCACTATTTAACTATCTAGATGATAAATACCACATTGTTTAAAATATATTATTTGTTAGGACGATTATTATAAATACTTTTGAATTTTGGTCTAATAATATCAATACTCTTAATTTTAAAAAATAAACAGTAATACTCGACCGTTAGAAAATATTTTGTTAATATTAACAAAATTACGTAAAATGATTAAATTATTTTTTAAAATTAAAATAATAAAATATATTACACAACAAACGAGAAACACAATTTTTTATAAAAATAATTTCAAAATTTATTAATAAATTAATAATATCTTTTTTATTTCTTAACTTTTTAATTAATAATATAATTATTATATTAAAATATAAAATTAAATAAAAAAAATTTTAAAAAGAAAAAGAAAAAGGCTGCTTGCAACAGCCACTTTTGCTATTGCAACCGTGGCCATTTTGGTTGTTGGCCATTTTTTTTATTTATTATTTTTTTATAATAATAAAAAAGCGTTTGACAAAAGATAAGTAATATTTAGATAAAATAATAATTTTTTATTTTTTAGTTAATTTTAATATAAAATTCTTTAACGATTGAGCATAATTATCTATTTTTTAAAGTTGAAAGTATCGATACTATTAAACCAAAGCTCAAGAGTATTTATAATAATATCCTTATTTGTTATAAATTTTAGAATATCTAATATTACTCATTTAAAATATTTTTATTAATAATTTTTCATAAATTGATTTTTAAATTTATTTATGATTATTATAGAGTATAATTAGCATGATATTTAATAGTAAATTTTTTAAAAATAACTATATCTTAAACTCAAATTAGAAATAACGAATTTGATTCGAGTATGTAGGGTGGATTTTGAATTCATTCTTTTAAATTTAATAACATTATGATATATTAAACCATAAGAATATATATTAGCTTTCTTTATGTTTTTGTTTTTATTAAATTATAAAAATTTGATTATGACATAATTATGGAAAGAATTTACGAAATCAGAGATTTTACTTTTCTAATTCATGGTTAAATAAAAACTTTCATGCCAATTATTCAGGTCGAATGGCTATTTAAGAAGACGGATAGTATTATTCTTAAAAAAAAAAAAAAGAAGACGGATAGTATTTTAATGTTAAATAACAAGGGTTGGAATTATGAATTAGAAGAAGAAATAAATAATGGAGGCAATTTACAATAATTGTTTTAGCCAGAAAAATGGGAAGAGGGAAAAAAATGTCAATTAGAGTGGCATTTAAGTAAATTAACAAAATGGAGAATATGACCGATTCCCAACGCAAGCATTATTTTGCTATCTTCCCATAACAGAATCGGTTCAATCTTGTCTTAGTTTTGCGCCAACTCTTCAATCCAACAACTCATCACCATCATGTCTGCAACTCGCATCCGCCGCTTCGGCGTCGCACTTGCCGCCGCGGCCGGCGGCACCTCCCTTCTCCTCCTCACCCGCCCCTCCTTATCCGGAAACGACCGCGGTCCCGCGCTCGACTTCGTCAGGAGCCAGATCAACAATGCTAACGCCGTTGTTCCGTCCAGGGCCGTCCAGGAATCCGCTCTGATTGCCGCCAACTCCGGAAATCCGCTGGACATTCTCGTGATCGGCGGTGGCGCCACCGGAAGCGGCGTTGCGCTTGACGCTGCAACGCGAGGACTTCGCGTTGGACTTGTAGAGAGGGAGGATTTCTCCTCGGGAACTTCTTCGCGGTCAACGAAACTGATTCATGGAGGTACGTGGTTGATTTTCCAATGTTTGTAGATATAAATATTTTGCTTTTAGCTTCTTGACTAAGTGAATCCTTTTCTTTTATTTGTTTTTAACGCAATAACTTTTTGGTGTTCGTAAATTTTTGCTGCGGATAGTGCTTTTTTTCTTTAAAAAAAATAAAATTCTTTTCTTTTTTGAAAAAACAAAAATGAAAAGTGAAAAAAAGAAAATGACTAGAGAAGCAAGGCAGGAGTTTGTTTATAACTGCTTTACTTTTGTTTGATTTTGAAAGCACTACAAATGAAGTGTTCGCTAAGAATATATTTGTAATTGTTATACTTCTATTTTATTATTAGGTCCTGTTTGCTAATTGCTATGACTTTTCAAGTTGAGCTCTCACGGATAGAGCTTTAAAAAAAATTATTAGTTTTTCAAAGAAAACTTGTGTAATGATTTTAATAGATAAGTTTTTTTATATTATTTTATGAGATAATTAAAGTAAAACTTTTAAAACAAAACAAAAGTATTTTAGATAATTCTAGGACTTTACAGAAAAAAAAAAACTCTCCACTCTACTTTTAAAAACTAAAATTTTGGGCTTTTTCTAGCAGGCAAAAAAAAACAATATTCATTGGAGCTTTTTTCATTAAAAGTGCTCTTTTAGCCTGCAGAAAAGCCATACCAAACAGGCTCTTAATGTATTAATTTTGAAAGATTAGAATTTGTTTATAACTGCTGTAATTTTGCTTAATCTTGAAAGTACACCAGTTTGGGATTTAGCCAATAATGTTTACTAACCACAACAACACTGTCACTTTTACTTATCAGCCTGTATTTAGTGATCACCACCTACTTATATTTGCACAGCTAGTAATTTACAGCATTACAGATTATAAATCACCACAGTCATAGGTTTTTTACAAGTACTAATCAAAGAGCTTCAGAGAATTTCTCAGATACTTTGTGGAGTGTTTTTGGAGAAAGCACTTTTCAATAAAAATATTCTATCAAAGCATTGACAAGCATTAGCCAAAAAAGTAGCTTCCTAGATTATTCTTATTTTCTTTTTTCTTCTGAGTGTTTTTCCTAAAACCGAAAAAAAAGAAACAGAAATTTCGGTGCCTTCCCTTTTTGTAATCTCAAAAAATATCTTTTATATATTTGAGCTAAAGACTGCAAAATTGTCATGAAAATACTATTAGATATTTGAAAGCCTTTTTAATGATCTCAAAAGGTAGTTGCAACCACTGAGACACTCCATTAGCTAATTTTGGGTATTTGTGATTGGCTATGCTGTTGACTGAATCGAATGCCTATTTCTAAAAAGAATGTGGACTTTAGAATGTGTTTGACTGAGGGTTTAGAGTATTTGTGCTTGGCTATGCAGTTGGCTGAATCGGAAGCCTCTTTCAAGGAATGTGGACTTCTGTATGTGTTCTGTTAAGGGTTTAGAGGATGTTTATGACCAACAATTTGTAATGTATGCAAAGAACTTGTTCCATGTATTCTGATTATTCTGTTATTCTATGTGCACTAACTTTTTAGGAGTCCGCTACTTGGAGAAAGCTGTGTTTAATCTTGACTATGGGCAGTTGAAGCTGGTATTCCATGCACTTGAGGAGCGTAAACAGGTTATTGAGAATGCACCACATCTCTGCCATGCTTTGCCGTGCATGACACCCTGTTTTGACTGGTTTGAGGTAGTATACTACTGGATGGGCTTGAAAATGTACGATGTGGTCGCAGGACCACGCCTGTTACATTTGTCCAGATATTATTCTACACAAGAGTCTGCTGAGCTGTTCCCCACTCTGGCAAGGAAGGGCAAAGATAAAAGCTTGAAGGGCACTGTGGTATATTATGATGGTCAGATGAACGACTCACGTCTTAATGTTGGATTGGCATGCACTGCTGCATTAGCTGGTGCAGCAGTGCTTAACCATGCGGAAGTTGTATCTCTTATTAAAGATGAGGCTAGTGAGTGGATAATTGGTGCTCGAATTCGAAACAACTTATCTGGTACAAAATGCTCACCTTGAACGGAGTTATATTATTATTATTGTTCATGAATAGGGGTAACTTTAGATAATAATGTGGTACATTGAAAAAAAACATTTTTTTTTTCTGGTGGCAAACTCAGTTGAAATTATTTCTCTAATCAAACAGTTGAAGTATTATGAGACAAAGAAGAATGTAGTTGTTGCAGTTTGAGTTCTTATTTTATGCTTTTTGGCAAACTGTGAAGTTTTGGATTGATGAATGGACATATGACATTAGTTGGTGACTTTAATCACATAGGATCACACATACACACGGATGCTGAATAATGCTACTCTGTTATTCTTTGCTTAAGCATTTAATTTAAGTATTTGATAGTATTAATGTAATGTGGCCTTCGTATTTGATGGTTTCATGACATTCACTGCATATCATATGGTACCAGGCAAAGAATTTGATGCCTATGCAAAAGTTGTTGTGAATGCGGCTGGGCCATTTTGTGATTCAGTAAGGAAATTAGCCAACAAAAGTGCACAACCTATGATCTGTCCTAGCAGTGGTGTGCATATTGTTCTCCCTGATTACTATTCTCCAGAAGGAATGGGTTTGATTGTTCCTAAAACAAAGGATGGGCGTGTTGTTTTCATGCTGCCATGGTTGGGAAGAACAGTTGCTGGCACTACGGATTCAAATACTGAGATCACTCTGCTTCCAGAACCACATGAGGATGAGATTCAGTTTATACTCGACGCCATCAGTGATTACCTAAATATTAAGGTATGTCATGGTGATATGCCTGTTAAGTTACAATAACTAATGCTTGTCAGTTACCTTTTTTCCTTATTTTCTATTTATAAGCATACAATCATAAATTTTTTTTAAGAAAATCCAATAATTTCTTTACCACAGGTCATCCATGGTATCAAATAGAAAAGGAAATTTCAAGAATTTACTTGGAAAACAGTTATGATTTCAAGATATGGAAAAGGAAGGACTGAGTGGCATATTTGTAACTGAAAATTGGGCAAACTAATTATGATTTCTTAGTGTCACTAATTTGTCTTGTTCTTTTTTTTTAAACATTGTGTATATGACCTGTTAAATTTAAAATAACTAATGCTCGTCAATTTCTTTTTTCCCTGTAAAATTTTATATGTATGTAGATATACTCATATGTGCATTATAACAATTAAGCCAACTTCATGGTATGGTGCACTTGGAGGTAATTGACCATATTTCTATATCCATATCGCATATTGTGCTCCAGGTTGACTTTGTTTTGGTAGAACAATAATTTAAGTTTGCATTTCCCTATTTATTCTTATATTCTCTTTTGGATACTAAAAATACATAAGGTATAATCACATCAATAGTAGAACAGCTTTTGTCTACATACCAAGTTTATCATGCCTGTATATTTTTTCAGGTGGTTCTCCTATCTGATGCTCAAACCAAATGATTTGAGTTTGATATATGTTCTAACATGGGAGAATGAACAATTTACTGTATTAGTTGATGGTTTACTAGTTTCTATATCACTGTTGGATATCTTAGTAAAATTGGTCAAGTATTGGTTTATTGTATCTTGCTGGATATGATAAATTCAGAATTTTCAAAAGCATTTGATGCTAGTGATCTGTTTATCTCATTCCTTTTCTCTTTTGTTACTCAATATACTTATGGATACTAAAGTAATGGTAAAAATAGGTACGTCGCACAGATGTTCTTTCTGCTTGGAGTGGCATTCGCCCATTGGCAACGGATCCATCAGCAAAAAACACAGAGAGCATCTCCAGGGACCACGTCGTATGTGAAGATTATCCTGGCTTAGTCACAATTACAGGTGGAAAGTGGACAACTTACCGAAGGTAGAGTTTTATATTTCAACCTGAAAGCGTCTAAAATAAACTAATTAACAGTTTATTTCCTCACAAAGGTGAGTGAGGATATATCGAGGTAAAGTCCTAAAAAGTGTTTCCAATCTGATGCGTGGAATGGTATTGGTATCTTATCTAATAAGCATTGACTAATTGTGTGCCTTTTATCATGACCCTTTAATTGCATAAATTATCTTTACAAACTAAATTTTACTCCCCCTCATTTCTCCTGCCCACTTTCCTTTTGCACATGAGTTTCGTGCTTACTAGAACTGGTTTCAGCATGGCAGAGGATGCAGTTAATGCTGCTATAAAGTCTGGAAAGCTGAGTCCAAGCAATGGATGTTTAACTCACAACCTGCGGATTGTTGGTGGAGATGGATGGGAGCCTTCATCTTTCACAGTTCTTGCTCAACAATATGTACGCATGAAAAGAACGTATGGTGGTAAAGTTGTTCCTGGGGTTATGGACACAGCTGCCGCGAAGCATTTGTCCCATGCATATGGTACATTGGCAGAACGAGTAGCAATCATAGCTCAGGTTGGTATTTTGTGTTCCATTTTATACTTTGTAATTTTAATTACATTGGTAGAACGAGTAGCTATCATAGGTTTCTTTTTTCTTTTTGCTTGTTAGTTAACAGGTTTTGCTTTAAATTGTCACGGAAGTGGGAAAAACACACCAACCATCTACCCAAGTATCTGTCAGTTGTTAGACGACAATGATTTCCCTTAATATAATCCACAAATGTAACAACATTCATAAAAAATTAAAGATCTTTTATTGAATCTCAGGATCCTAAGCTCAACTAGCCTAGAAAATACAGGTATTGATTTAATTGCTGCTAAAAGTCCAAGTACTTAAAAGTCAATAACACAGAAAGTAATACCCTTATTGAATCTTTATAGGAAAGTTAGTCTTAGGTCATAGCATCCTTGCTTGAAATAGTTCCTCTCCTCTTGCTCTGGCCTAGTAGCTCGGGTTGGGCATGCCCTTGAATCTATTCTTTCTCGTCCACAAACCTCTGTCCACGAAGACGGGTCCTTTTCCTCTGCTTTTTGTTGAAGGAAGCCTGTAGGACTGGACTTGCTTAGCTTCTAAAAGCTATGAGGTTAGGATTGAGACTACGATCCCCAGTCTCTTAATCCCTTGCTTCTGACCTAGTAAATGCCTCTGAGAAAGGTTAATCAACATAATGAATTTCTATTCTAGCCTTCTGTAGTTTTGATAAGGAGCTAAGAATTTTAATAAAATAAAAGAAAAAATGGAATAAAATTGTGTACTGGATCAGGTGTCCATAGAAAAGCAAATACTATAGGGAGAGGGGACAAAGTTAATATGAAACCAGACAAAGGACCAAAAAGATCTGTTTTGAGCCAACCACCCCAGAAGGCAACTGAAAAATCCTATATGGTAAGATCCCCTAAATTTTAGGCTCCTACATGCTTTAGTTTTAATAACAGGGTAAACCATTTTTTTACACCTAAACCTCACAACCTTGGAATTTTTGACACTGGAATTATTATTTTGCCATGTGATAGGATAATTTTACATCTTTGCTGGGGTGTTTGATTATTTTGTACTTGTGAACTTAGTTTATCAAATCTGACAAAGAATCTTGGATTCCTTGCCTTAGGAATCTGATTTAGCCACGTCATAGGATTATTGAAGAACATCTTGGTATTAGCCCAGTGCATATGTTGTATATGGTTTTGTGACCATGCAGTTATGTCCTTTTTGGTGGTTTATAAATCGATCTTTTGAATCTACAGAATGAAGGTTTGGGAAAGCGGCTTGCACATGGATATCCATTTCTAGAGGCTGAGGTTGCTTACTGTGCTCGGAATGAGTACTGTGAATCTGCTGTAGATTTCATTGCTAGGAGATCTCGGCTTGCATTCCTTGACACTGATGCTGCAAGTAGGGCATTGCCTCGTATCATTGAGATATTGGCTTCTGAACACAAGTGGGATAAATCAAGGCAGAAGCAAGAGTTATTAAAGGCCAAAGAATTTTTGGAGACTTTCAAATCCTCAAAAAATGCGCAATTTCATGATGGGAAACACAAATAGTAAGTGCTGATAATTTTTAACTCCAACAATTCTTTACTGCTTGTTTGAGGCAATTAGAGCCTCCTCTAATTACTATTTACTCCTCTCCGTGTTAGGTTTCTGAATTCAGACAAAGCAAATATTCAAGGACCTTGATTTTTTGCTTCTCTTTTAAATAAAGTTTTAAACATAATGCTGGTGTGAAGGAAATTCTAACTGCTTCATGGGGTGGAAGATTGGAAGCACTGTGTGTCACATACAATTAAGTTATGACTTGCTCATTTTTGGAAGGCACTTGAATCTCTTGAGCTTGTGCTGCACAATGATTATCTTCAAAAGAATGTCAACTTTTTCATCTATATAGTTCCCATGTACTTTCAGCCTCTTAGTGTGAGGTTTCTTATAATTTGTAAAGTGTTCAATTATATTTTCAATACTGGAATAGGTCAATTGATTAACGCTTCACTCTCTCAAAAACTAAATATAGTTGAATGATTTTCGAGGATAGATTTTTTATTTTTTATTTTTTTGCTTCTAAATCCATATCTTTTGTTAGTTATTCTTTTTGCTGTTTTAGTTACTGGTAAGTTCTTTATGTCTTTTGTTTTGACCTTTATGTCCTTGACAAAGAGGTAAGAGTTGCATTGAATTTTATCATGCACCAAAAATCATACGTGATAACAGGTGAAATTTGTCGAATCAAATTTCTTTTCAATGTTGAGGTCTCAGCTTCAGGGTTTCTAATTGGGAATGAACCCTTCTTTTATCGATGGAGATCCTTGATGTCAGCCTGTCTCTGATTGTTTTTTAAGCATTTCTAATATCCGTGCCTCAAGAGATCGATAAAATCCTCCGAAGAAATTCTTTCAAAGTCTCAAGAGAAGTAGAAAAGGGGAGGGCCATCATTTTTTACTGTATTTCTAGTCTTGCCTTGGAGCAAAACATTTTTAAGTAGTTCAATGATAGATTGGAGGATTGCAGGAGACTGTCTTCAAAATATCTAATACTTAAATGCATAGTTGTAAGAAAAGATAGTAATTGATGAATTTTAAACAAATAAAAGCCCTTAACCGCTCTCTCCCTCGCATTACTTGCTCCTCCTCTTCTTCTTCTTCTCCTCCTCTCCATTTCAACATTTCATTCGCTCCTCCAAAGCCCAAAAGTATCCAAAACCTCCCTCATCCCCATCAACAACAAGCACAAGAAGAACAAAATGACGACGTAGAATTTGGATATGGTGGGTCACAACAGCTGTTCATCCCCTGGATAGTGCGCGGCGGGGATGGCAACCTCAAGCTCCATGTGCACCCGCTTGCGCGTCTCATCCACGCGCTGGCCAATGCAAGACCCAGAACCCCAAGAAGAAGAAGAAGAAAAACGAGCGTCGCTGCTGCCAACGGCTCAAACGCCAAGCTTCCAAAGGGTCACAACAACTGTTCATCCCCTGGATAGTGCGCGGCGGGGATGGCAACCTCAAGTTCCATATGTACCCTCGTCTCATCCACGCTCTGGCCGATGCAAGACCCAGAACCCCAAGAAGAAGAAGAAAAACGAGAGTGTCGCTGCTGCCAAGGACTCAAACGCCAAGCTTCCAAAGGGGCTCGAAGATTTTTATAATGATAACTACAAAGACCCGCCCGAACGTATGTATGTATGCATGTATGTTACTAAAACTAGTTTTCGGAAACGAATGAATTTTTTTCTGAATTATTATATATAAAATAGATAAACTATTTGGGACTTCTTTTGGTGAATCATTAATGGGGCAGTCATGTATAATGTTATATAAATTCAAATTATATGTTGAAGCAGTCGGAGAACTTTGACTTCCAGTCTTTATAAAATGGTATTGAAATTGTCTTGTAATTATGGCCATTTTATACGTATGTATATATGTTATCAGTGGCATCTAGGTGAGGTAGTGAAGAACTAATATTTGAAGGTAAAGTGACTGTCATTGGTTCTGTATGCAATAGTCCTCAGGTGAGGGCTCTTAATTTTGTTTCATTTGTTCAATGCTGCTTGTTAATAGCATTCTCACTAGTCTAGTTTTACACTATTTTTGGAGAAGGGATATTTAATACTTTCTCGATTCATTCGAGTACTATAAATATAAGATAGGTTTCCTTTTTTTTGTTCGTGTCAAGAATTATGCCTTTGTTACATGTGATGATGTGCAGACTAGAGTCAATCCTGCAAGGGATGTCATTTACGTTAATGGAAAACATCTTCTGAAGAAAAAACCACCAAAAGTGTATCTTGCACTGAACAAACCGAAAGGGTCAGTAGCCTTAAGAATGCGTTTTTGGGGGTCTTTTCAAGTTTATTTCTATAGCTTGGACTCTTTGGTTTCAGAATCTTTGCGTGGAATTAATTTCATCATCTTATGACAGGTACATTTGCTCATCTGGAGAAAACGATTTTAAGTCTGTGATGAGTCTATTTGATGATTATATGAAGAGTTGGGTATGTGAAAAATTAAACGATTTTTTTATGCTCTGCTTTTGGGATATAATTTCTTTGTGATAATATAGGAGAGAGGAGAGGAATAAAAAAATAATTTTCTGAGTGGAGAAAAGTAGATTGAAGTTTATAGTACTTGAACTTGTTAACAATTATGTACTTATTGTTAGGTACGTGCTTACGCGCCATCCCAATTTTTATGAATATTTAGTTTGTAATATTTATACAATGCATATTTTATTAAATCGCTGATAACTTTTATTAAATGGTAATTAAGCTTGTAACATTATAAAAATGATATGATCTGAATGAGTTCATATCTGGTTTAAAGAAGTTTAAACCATGGCTAAGAGTTAGCAAAACTGATAGTTATAAATGCTAAGTGTTAGCAGGTTATAATAGCCAGCGAGATCTAAAAAGTTAGAACCTAATCTATAATGTAACAAAGACCTGAGAATCTACTAGTAATGACAAAATTGCAAAGAGTTGCAATAGAGACTAAGAAATGTCATTATGGAAGTATCTTCTCAAATAAAGAGTTCCTGATCTACGTTCACCAATGAGGGTCTATCGGTGAAACACATAGATTAGTGTATATCTATAGCTGTATTGTACATATGGTTATTCTTAGTTAACCATGAGCTTGGTTGAAGTTCATATAGACATACAGGTATTCAGTTAGGACTGGATACTGAACAGACTCAAGAGGACCCCAATAGATATCCTATGAAACCGTCAAAGGAAGGTCCTCTCGAGTTGAGTAGTATTTGTGGTCCTTCGACCTGAGCGCCACGGTGAACTTGTGGGAGATCCATCATACTTTGGTTCCACGTATGTCAGAGACCTTTCATGGTCTGACCGCTACGTGTCGCTGGGTATGGTCCGATGCTCATGGAGTTCGGTGTGCGTAGATATGGGATCTGCCAAATCACATAGATGGGTTGTATATCCGAACTTCGAGATTGTATCTTGTAAAGTCTTATGGCCGTAAGCAATCAACCTGGGAAAGGAGTTTCCTACAGGTTCGAATGTTATAGCAAAAGTGTTTGCGTAAATTGTTCACAAAGATACGAATCTGAAGATAATAAAGTGATGGATGAAATTATCAGGATTTGACGGTAATGATCTATATCCCGTTCATCCTGGATATAATGACGGAAGGATTATACGAATATGGAGTAACCTCAACATGTATGGTCTGACGCGCTAATTTGTAATATCTGTAACGTGTGCGTGGGGCATCGTTCACGGACTTGTGAAATAGTTTCATTTGACGAATCGGGCATGGACTTAGGGAGTCCCAATATGAAATGTACTCTTTGAGCACTTGGGCAGCGTACCGTATTAAATAGTTTAATACAATAAAATCCAGCAATTTACTAAGGTTACGTTAACTAAAGTATATGGTCAGATGGTGGGACCCACTTTAGGTTAACTTGGTAACCGAGTAAGGACATAATTGTAATTTCACTTGATAATTATTTAATTGTTAAATAATTTAAATAAATATTTATTTATTTAATTGTTGAATAAATAATTTAAGTTTAACTAAGGTTAAGAGTTAACCATTTAGTTAAGTTAGATTAACTATACTTAATGGTTAAGTAAAAGTTAACCTAACTATGGTTAAGTTAGTTAACTATGATTAAAATAATTAAATATTCTTTTAATTAACTAGAGTTAAGTGTTAACTATAGTTAGAATATTTTAATGTTAGTTTAACCTAACTAAAGTTAAGAGTTAACTATGATTAGGTTAGATTAAATTCAAATTGAAATTAAGTGAAATTAAGTGTTATGAAATGAAATTAAATTCATTTGTATAAATAAAACAAATGTAAATTAAATTCATAAGGTTTTTGTTAATTTGATTTTGCAAAATTAGGTCAGCCATTTTACAAAGAGAGAAAAGAGAAATTGTCTTCTAATTAATGGATTCAAGAGTTGAATTCATTATTTTCTTTTAAGGCTTAAAACTAATTTAGCAAAATAGGTTTTTGATTAATTGATTAAGTGTTAATCAAAAGAAAAAAATTAAGAACACAAGTTTAAGTAGTTAAACAAGTGTTGGATCAAAAGCTGTCATTCTAGATAATCAAACCCACCATTGTTGATTACTAGAATTGATCAAAGACAACATTTTGGTGGACTTCAACAATCTCCAACCAAAGGCTTCAATGGTTATTTCTCAATTTCGTTTCTGATTAATATATTATGATTGTGTTTACTGCAATGCTTTAAGCTTCCGCTGCTTCATTATATGTATGAGATATGTATAAATTGTGATTAAACACAAAACCCACATGCAAACACCCATGAATGTACAACACCCAACACTTATATCATGCTGCACAATTATTTTTTAAAATTTTCAATCTTAGATATGTTTACAGGACAAAAGAAATCCATGACTACCCAGACCGTGATTATTCACCGTTGGTTGCCTTGATGTTGCCACAACCGGGTTGATTATAGTGACCAATGATGGTGCGCATTTTACTATCCAATAGATGCTGCAAACATGTGTGCTACAAGATTTGAAATTGGAAGCATTTATATTAATCCAAAGGACGTTTTTTATTTCCTGGAGATTTTGCTCAGACAGTATCACATCCTTCATCTAAGTTGCAGAAAGAGTAAGCTTTCACATGTTTTATTGTATTAAAATGATGGGCTTGTATGTTTATTTTGTACAAAGGAAAAATGTATTCGCCATTAAATTGCTTTATTATTATTATTATTATTTTCTTTTGCATTCCATGTCAATATAAACTTTCTGCAAGTTGGTGGAAATTGGGTTTGGACATATCCTTTGAACGTAATTGATTTTATATTTGTATAAGTGAATATGAATGTTAGAAGCCTGAGATCTTTTAGCTTCTTACCGTGAACTTCTGATGTTATTGTCATTTAACCCCAAGGGTTGGGTTGAATGATTAACCCCAAGATAGCAAGGGAAAGTTCCTTTACTACCAAGATTCTGGTCCGACAGTAGTCTTAAGCTCAGAACTCGGTGAAGCTAAGAATAAAGATTGGGGGATTTCCAGCATTTTGTTTATTTATTTATATCTAAATGTCATTTGATTAACGTATTGATTCATTCTTTCCTTTTCTTGCTCACAGTTTGGTTTTTGAGGTAAATTATTATGATCTCATGAATATGATTAATTTGATGAGAATAATCTTCACATTTTTTCACTATAGATACATTGCAACCATAGATGGTGCAGTAAATAAATGGCACTTAATAGCTATCACTGCAGAAACAGAAGTTGAAGGCACACATTGCACACCCGTTTCTGTTGAGCCATTACCACCACAACCAGATATATCAAGACCTTGTATTGGTGTTGTGGTATGTCATATTTATTTTAAGGCTATGAACCGCTTCATTATGCTACACAATTGCATTTATTATGATTGATTGCAGAGACTTTCCTACTTAAAATTAGGTTCTTTACATGATATACCTTTGATTTTGAAATGTTACTAGTTCTGTCTGGGCATAAAGTGACAGATTTGTTCCCGTGGCATTTATCCCGTAGAGACTTAGATAAATGGAATACTTAGAATCTTGTTTTAGCATTGATTTGGGGACTGTCAATTTAACATCTTTTCTTGGGGATGTACCTTTCCCATAATAATTTTATTTTGTGTGGGGATGGACTAAAATCAGAAAGATTTTTTACCCGATGTTCAATATAATGGTTCTTTATCCTTCTTAAGCTACATTAAGCAAAATTCACTTCTTGACGCTATTTTTATTGGCTTAAACTGAATTCTTGCAGGTTCATGATGGCAAGAACCACAAAGTTCGTGAACTTGTTAAGAATGCTGGACTTAAGGTCACTTAGGTTTATTAATGAGAGCATTGTTGACATTTCAAATATGACTTCCGGTTGATTAAATCTGTGGAGAAATGGGAATATGTATAATATAAAGCTGGAATTTGATGATACTTTTGGTGGCAACAATGAGCCTTGCATTTATATGATTAGTAGCTACTCTGTTCTTGTTTCCATCTAATTTATCTTCTATGATGTTGTCTATTGTTGTTCCAGCTTTATTCATTAAAATGTGTAAGGATTGGTTGGTTTCAGTCTTCCATCAGATCTTGGGTATTAGGGGTGGGCATTATTTTCGAACTCGACCCGTCTCGACCCGACTCGTTTTGAAATTTCGTGTCAGGACGGGAACGGAAATGAGTTTGGGACTCGTTCGGGACAGAAAATTCTGTCCCGAACAGGACAAGTCAGGTTTGGGAAATTCCCGAATGGGAATTCCCGACCCGTCCCAAATTTTTCCGAATCCGTCCCGACCCGAACCGTCTTGACCCGAACCATCCCGACCCGTACTGTCCTGAACCATCCCGAATTGTCCCGACCTGTCCCGAACCCAAATCAAAACTATGTTATTTCAAATCAATTTTTTTCAAAAAAATAAATCGGGATTTTCCGACCTGACCCGTCCCGACCCAAGGTCGAGTTGGGATTTGTCCCGACCCAAAATGTGTCTTGATCAGGACACATTTCGGCATCCCAATCAAATTTGGGTAGGATTCGAGAATTTCCAAACTCAACCCGAACTCAAAATTGTCCACCCCTAAATGAGTACTTGTCTTTATCCTCTTCAGAATACATTTATTGGGATTGCTCTTTTCAACTTTTATGACCTTTTTCCTCCATTGGCCAAATCATAACACATTTAGTGTCCTAGGGAATGTTGTACCCTCAAACTTCATTTTGGGAGATTCATGCAAATTTCATTCACTAAGTTTAATGTTTTGGATTAAATTTGAGCTAATCTGTGTAATTTGTGTTTAAAATTCTTTAGACTAGTCCTTTGCTAAAGTAGAAGTAAACTTTAAAAAGTAGGGCATGACCTAAGTCTTACATTACTTCAACATTCCAATAATCTTACCTTGTTTTTTTCATTGTTATTTTGAAAACAAAACCAAAAAAATAACTCGTCAAAGCAAGGACTTCTATTGAAAATGAGAGTCAACACAAAGACCACCAATGTTTTTACCTATCTTACGTATCTTTTCAATGAGCTAAATTTGGTTGCTGAAGCATGTGTCAATTAACAAAGGCTTACCCTCATTATTTTTTATTCCTTTGCACTCTACATCCTAATATGAGCAAAATTTGATTTCAACATCTATTGTACACCTAGAAGAGACCTACTGGCTTAGGTAGCTGGTGTTGTCTGATTATGTTGTAGCTTCTATCAAGGACTTTGGAAAAGCCATTTCTGTGTTGTTCACAAAGTGTTTTAGGCTAGTTGTTGAGCTAAACGCTTTGAACTTTATGCTATTTGTGTTGTGACTTAGAGGTCTGGAAATCACGTGGAACTTAAACCAGCTGATCTTAAGTTAATGGGTTGCAAGAGTTAGAGAGTTGGTACATGACAGCTAGAGTTTGCAATGCAATTCTCCTGCATGAAGCATGTTCATTCAGATGAAAAACGGCTTTGTGATGCTACAGACAGTTGGCCGATGTTTGCGGGTGAGAGCAGGTGAATGGATCCCTTACCCTTTCCGGGGAGAAAGTATATGAAATCTATGAGATTTACCGCCTAACCTATTTATAAGAAACTGCAATTTACCAATAGAAAACAGAATGCAAGCTATATCTACTGCAGAAATCTTCGGTTTTTTTAGCATTAAAATCAGTTCTGTAAATGAGAATAACAGCCGAGTTGTAAGCCATATCTGTATGCATGCAATGGAAATATACAAAAGATAAATTCCATTTACTCTTAACTAAGCAATCTTATGCTAGATTTCAGTTTTATTTGTTACATCAATTGTTATCATTGCAAAAGGTCTTTGTGTTGCGTCTGAATTATGTTCATATTCATATATGAGATTTTTTTTCTTAAAAGTTGTGGAGGTAGGAGACATTAAGCCCATGAAAATGTAAATATGATTGAGATGAGTTTCCCTATTGTAATGTCACCAGCTCCTTTTAACATGGCAGCCACCTGATCAGATAGCATAGCATGCAAATTTCAATTTGAATGTCACAGACCATAGAGAAGTGGGTGCTTGCTTATTGCATGGACAAGAAAAAGCCCAAAATTCAATATGAAGGAAACTGCATTAATATTCTACACTAAATATTTGAACGATAAAAGTTCAACAATTTAGATTCAGGTGGTCCAAGGAAATAACAGGGAGTGAGTCATCTTCTGAGAAAAAGAGGCAGCCCTCAAATTGATTAATCAATTGAGACCAACTGCTGGAAATCTATAATAAAAATGTCATCCTCTAAAATTTAATTGCTGAACTTTTTTTTTATTTAATCCAATACTTAAGAAATGCAATGCTCGAAACTTTAGCCAGACCCTAAATAGAATCTATAATAAAATTTTAGGAATATACATGATTTAACCAAAAAAATGCTATTGTCATTTTCCTACAAGATCACTTGATAGAAAATGGAAGCTGGGGGGAAACATGGCTTTTTGAATTGATGTGCAGAAGGGCCAAAATTGCATAATTGTTTTCACAAGGAGAATAGAAACGCTATGCACTTTGCCAGTTAAGAGATATACTTGGGCCATGAGCAGATTGTCTTTTGCCGATTCCTTACTTGAGGTAAATTTATATTTTTTGAAAATTTTTCGGATCGAACAATTTGAATTGGTGTACTATCCATGTGCTTAATGAGTACACTTTATATAGTGAGATTTTTTAAGTTTACACCTATTTTGTCTCACAGAACATTTCTGTAAGTCCATAACCAATGCCCGTCACATGTTATAGATAATACAACATGGCGAGTTGAACCATACAAGTTGAGGTTAATCCATATTCATACGATCCTTCTGATATATATATTCTAAAAGAGCAGAGACATAGATCAATACTGTCAAATCCTCTATTTCTCAATCATAAATTTATCTCTTCGATTTGTATTTCAATAATCAATATCTGCAAACTACTTTGCGATGTTTATACTGCAGTAAACTCTTTCTAGATTTAATGTTTATGGCTATAAGACTTATTGGAATACAACTTTAGAGCATTTGAATATTTATCTCACCTATATAAACTAACGGATCCCATGTCTACACACATTGAACTCTATAAGTATCGGACCATACTCAACGACATCTAATGGTTAGACCATGAAAGGTCTCTAATATGTGTGGAACCTAAGTATGGTGAATTACTGGTGTTCAGGTCAAAGGACCACGAATATTACTCAACTCGAGAAAACTCTCCATTGAAGGTTTTATGGAATATCTATTGGAGGTCTTCATTGAGTCTTGTTCAGTATCCAGTCTTCACTAAATACCTGTATATCTATACGAGCTTCCACTAAACTCATGGTCTGCTAAAATTAATCATTTAGACAATTCATATATAGATACACACTGATCTATATAAATCAGTTCCACTCAACAGACCCAGTATCGATGAAAATAAATCAGAAACATTTAATTCAAAAACATACTTATATTATGGCATTTTCTAACAACGTTTGCAACTCTTTATAATTATATTATTATAAGTACATTCTTTAATCTTTGTCTTATTTTAGACAAGATTCTAATTTTTAAATTTGATCTGAACTTCAAATTAATATAATATCCAAAATATTACAAATATTTTATTTTAATAAAAAAAATTAATAATTTAATAAAATATTTATTTATTAAATAAATATAAAATTACTATATTCATAAAAATATTTGAATGACAGACCATAAATCTCAACACTTATTTCGGATATCTTACAAAACAAGAAACCATATACAAAGGACAAAATCACTAAAGAATCTTCAAGATTTAGGACCCCAATGGTTTACACAAGTCAAATCCATCGAGGGAAACGCTTTTTAGTCAGACGGCCACAATTGCAAAAATATGTGAAGAAGGCAAGAAATATGCTCGTATATAGAATGAGAGTTTTTTTCCCAATCAAAATTACTCAGGTTTATGATAACTGATTTACAAGTTCTTTGGCTTCACAAATGCAGTTGGGCTTCCAAAGATATTGCATTTGTTAACATCTGAAGACCCAGATGTCCAAATCCATGTTGTGAAAGTGGTAGCTAATCTAGCTGCTGAAGGTAAAGTATGCTCTGCCTATAAGATGCACATATGAATGGCCATCTTCCTTTTGATATTACTTGAATGTGTACAATTTGTTTTCAATTTAAATCTCTTCTAGGCTTTATTTGGGTGTCGATCACAACCTCTCTTTTCTCAACATTACACCCATAAAGGCCTCTTCATTTGCATTTTTCTATCAACAAAAAGAAAAAATGAAATTAAAAATAAATCAGCAGTTGAAGAACATGTAATGGAACTACACATATCTGGGTTTTTATTTTTGTTTTTTTAAAATGATTTAAAGTGAATGACAAGCTAAACAACTTTTCTTCCTTCATATCCACTGTAGTTTATTGAGCATCTACCTCCACTCTCTCTCACCCTTTAATGTTTCTTGTTTGTTGTGTTTCAAGAACCGCCAGGTGGCTTTATTTGGTTGATGTCATGCTAATATATAGCTTAGCGGCAAAAAGTTGTGGAGTTCACTTTGTTTCATGTAGACTATCTTGACAATTACAACCATCATTAATAACTCTGACTAACAGGATATATTTTCAACTTGAATGAAACTGCACAATTTCCCAGTTCTATGCCTTGCACTCCAAGATTGAACAATTAACATAAGTTGAAGGTTTTTTGTCCTTTCAGAAGTTAATCAAGAAAAAATAGTGGAGGAAGGTGGTTTAGATGCTTTGCTTTTGCTATTGCGAACATCCCAGAATTCAACTATTCTTCGAGTGACTTCAGGTGCCATTGCCAATTTGGCAATGAATGGTAATTCTGATTCTTTGTCTACTATTAACTAACACATTGTGACTTCGTAATATTGATCATTGATTCCTTATCTCTGTTCCTTGTTCTCTTTTATTTTATCACTTAACCAAATAAAAATGGCTATATGGAATCAGTTGTGATAGATAGCATATATGAAACTAAAACAAGTTAATCTAACATTTGCTAACCTGCTTGAGGAAAACTGAATCATAAGCTCTTTGTTTCTTCATAATTCTGCATTAATGCCAGTCATATGTTGCGAAGTCTTGACCAAATAGAAATGGCTATATGGATTCAGTTGTGATAGATAGCATATATGAAACTAAAACAAGTTAATCTAACATTTGCTAACCTGCTTGAGGAAAACTGAATCATAAGCTCTTTGTTTCTTCATAATTCTGCATTAATGCCAGTCATATGTTGCAAAGTCTTGACCAAATAGAAATGGCTATATGGATTCAGTTGTGATAGATAGCATATATGAAACTAAAACAAGTTAATCTAACATTTGCTAACCTGCTTGAGGAAAACTGAATCATAAGCTCTTTGTTTCTTCATAATTCTGCATTAATGCCAGTCATATGTTGCAAAGTCTTGACCAATAAGAAACTGAAACTAAATTAATTTTTTTTAATCTTCCCAGAGATGAATCAAGGGCTAATCATGAGCAGAGGGGGTGCTCGGCTACTAGCAAAGACAGCATCCAAGACTGACGATCCACAAACTCTTAGAATGGTAGCTGGTACACTAGCTAATCTTTGCAGAAATGGTGAGCTGAATGATTTTGCAGTTAGTTTTTCATATTTCTTTGCCAACTCGTGTAACTGTTTTCTACAAAAATTGATGCCTAAATATGGTTTCCATACTGAATCTTTCTAATTTTATTGATTCACATTCAAAGTGATGATGCACAAACTTTTCATAAGCACTAAGATTATGCATATGCTGATGCTGAGCTTTATTTTGCTTAACAGAAAAGTTGCACATGATGCTGAAAGAAGATGGAGCTATTAAAGCATTTTTAGGGATGATTAGATCTGGGAATAGTGATGTCATAGCACAGGTTGCGAGAGGATTAGCCAACTTTGCAAAATGTGAATCCCGAGGTGTTATTCAAGGTTGGCTAATCTTCTCCTTTTATAAGGTGTATGATTATTTATCTGTCATCTTCAGCTTCATCCATTATAATTTTAGTAAACACTTGTTTTGCAGGACAAAGAAAGGGGCGTTCACTTCTAATTGACGAGGGTGCCCTTGAATGGCTGATTGCCAACTCTAACACCAGTTCAGCTTCAGCCCAGCGCCATGTTGAGCTTGCCCTTTGTCATTTAGCACAAAATGGTAAACTTTCTGACTGGGCTTAATCATCTCATTTTCCAGGCTTGATTAGGATCTAACGTAAAGGGTGGAAGTTTGAAATGTAGGTTTAATTTTTCAAGAATTATGAAAGTTACTAGGCGACTTTCAAAAACTAACTTGAGAGTAGTTTTTGAAATGTAAGTTCAAAAACTAGCTTGTTAGAAGAAATAAAAAACTTCAGGCCTGTCGCCCAAGGTAATTAGTGATTTAGGAGTTATATCATTAGTTTGTTCGAAGTAAAACCAAAAAATAATCGCAAGACTTTCTTAGGAGTTAGGAGTAACTCCTGTCTGCACATACCACCCCCACCCCCTCCAGCCGCTGTTGGCTGTATTCGTATTATTACGGAATTACTACAAAGCTAGGTCCCAAAAGATGCCTGACAAAATGTCAGTGTTTATAAAAAGAATACTTTTATTTGCCATGAAACTCCATCATCTTATGTTCATTTGTGTTATTTGACTTTCATCATTTTTTGTGCTAGATATTTTAACTTTCTATTCTGTGCTTGCAGATGACAATGCCAGGGACTTCATATCAAGCGGTGGGGCAAAAGAACTAGTTCGGATATCAGTCGAGTCAAGTAGGGAAGATATACGCAACTTAGCAAAGAGGACACTGAAGTTGAACCCAAGATTACAAGCTGACATGCGTGCCTAATGTAGAATGAAACATGCGTGCCTAAGTTGGTGCCTTTCAATTCAAAAGTTGTTTATGTAATGTAATATAATGAAACAAAGCACGTCTTATTTTACCTTCGTAATTGTGTTATGCCTGAAAACAACATAATCATATCCACCGTCGTTATTATTTTCTTTTTCTCACATAGTCGTCCATTTTGTACTGACACTCTGAATTTTATAACCATATTGCAAATTAAAGTGAGCGTTTATCGTACGCTTTTTAACTGTTATGTTTAGAAAACTAGGCGAAAACACAGCGATAGCAAATGGATCCTAAATCCGGTAATGCAAATATACGTCTTAAGCTGTAATTAAAATCAGTAATGGAAATATACATATCAACTTGTATGAATTTGCAAGATAAAATAAAAATCTACTTAGAGTTGAAATAAAAACTAGAAATAAAGGTAGAAAAAAAATGACTAATCATTAATCTAATAATACGATCAAAATCTAGGCTTACAATAAGAAGAGAATTCAACGATCTCCTCGGCAACACAAGGGATTAGTACAGTAGCTAGATGGCTAAACTTTCATTGAGGAACATAAATCCTTACAAGAATCAAATATGAACAATTAACGAGGAACAATCAACTTAAGGTTCACATCCAATCTCCGGGCCAAACCTATTTTATCAAACAGTAGACAGAAACAAGCAATACAAAATTGGTACTGCAGTTGAAGAATGAAATATATTAAAGACAACAATGCCTGTTCCTTGCATCAACCATATATGACAAATTTACGATAGAACAGTTGCATGTCCTGGGCAGCAACTTCCATAGGAAAACTCTTCTATCTTCTAGCTGTAACATCTGCTTCTTTATGATACAATAATGAAATCTTTACATGCTAACACAACACACAAAAATGAACCACCTTGAATATCCTCAGTAGTAACAAATCCATATAAGCTAATGCTAATGGGATAAAATTTCTGATATTCGATCTTGTGCATCGGGTGGAATCTCCCTTCCCGGAACATTGACCTTTAAAAGATTAGAATACCTATCAAAAGAACACAACTGGTTAATAAATAAACATAAATGCATAGGTTCAAATAACACAAGCAGTCATTGCAACTAACTCTGCTGTGGTAAACAAGTGCTCATGCTCTGTAATGAAGGCAAGCAAGGCCTGCAAACAGGGAGAGCACCGATATCAGATATGACAACCAAAGTTTAGACAAGAAAGAAACTGAGTTTAAATGACTTGCCTCATATGGCATATTCAATAGTTCATAATAGGTCCGGACATGGTCCACTCTCTGTCTTACAGCTTTACTTTCAATTGAAGGGATAGCTGCCAGTGCCTGCATAATGCCATTGAAAGTCGTAATTCCACTCTGATTAGTATAATCCACAATTTTAATCAGCAAGTTTCCATCTTAACCAATTGGGGTTAGATTAACTTAAGCTTAGATTTAAGACTGTTTTACAACTCTAATACCAAAAGCAGCCTAAATGAAGCATGGCTAATTTATTGCAGGAAAGGGAGCAGCAATGGGCCTTAAGCCAAAGCAGTTGGCAGTTAGGGATGATATGTGCTCTGGGTAGTTTTCTTTTTTTTCCCGCCACTGGAGTATTTTGCAATTCTTTGAGGATGTCTGGCGCATAATTGTCTTAC
Organism: Ailanthus altissimus; assembly: GCA_946807835.1. NCBI lineage: Eukaryota > Viridiplantae > Streptophyta > Magnoliopsida > Sapindales > Simaroubaceae > Ailanthus > Ailanthus altissimus. The sequence continues at coordinate 12,029,031 of OX327683.1, forward strand.
CCTTTAACTTTTTTATATTTTAATTAGCAGTTCACACTCAGAGATACTCAGTTGTGACATGAAAAGTAACCTTAACCAATCAACAAGTTCTACTTAGACATCTGAATAATCAAGTGCATGACTGTGATGAAGCATTTAAAAACTTTCATGCCATTTCAATCAGTTTTGAAGAATACACGAGATAGTAACCAATATTAAGTTTACCTGCTCCAAAGCAATTGAATTGCGACATATCTGATGAGCCCTGAAAAGATTGACAGTACTTATATCAGCCAAAGCCTAAGCAGACAACATGAACTAGGAGTTCACATATACTATGCTGGAACTAGAAAAGACAAGGACAAAAAAAGCCAACAAAAAGATTTATCATCTAAATACAAGATTTTAAGGCAAAAAACCAACAAAAAAAACCTTTATGGAAGCATTTGCTGCAATGCCACAAATTCCACCAAATATGTAATTTCGCTTCGCTGCTGCAATAAAAGGTGCCATCTCTTCATCCCTCCGTGTTATATATGGGTAAGAAGTGAAAAAGAAATATAAGATTAGCTTCCAAAAGCAGGTATAATCCATGCAAAAATAATAAAGATGAAATCAAGAAAAGGACCATTTTTACTCCTACAACCGCACCACGCTTGAGGCCGAAGATAGTATCTAAGCTTTAATAATAGAGAAAATTTCATAAATAACCCTTTTATTTTTTTATTATTATTTTTAATTAACTGTAAATTAATTATATTTTATTAACTAAAATTTTTAATTTTAGACACATTTATCCTAATATCAAAAACATAAACTTTTCTTTTTCTTTCTACCGAACCAAGAATCATATTGATGGCCGAATATTTTTAAAGTTGTTATTGCAAAAATCGAGTATTACTGAGTATATTTATCACTTCAAATTAAGAAAATAGCCAAATCTCGTAAGTTTTTTAAATTTTTTTAAAAAATTTAATTTTAGATAGAAATTAGATAAAACTTATATTTAAAGTTAAAAATAGGTGTTATTGATAAATTAAATGTGAAAAATGAGTTAGAATGGTGTAAAAGACGTTGAAATTCGGCCAAAAAGAAGATTTTTAGTGTGTTTGGCAAAAATCGGACGGCAGCTGGTGCGGCAGCTGGTGCGGCAGCCGTCAATTTAGACATCTCGGGCCCGAAATGGCCCTGCGATACGTGTAATTATACATAATTTTTATTTTATTTATTTTTAAATAATTATTTTGATTTATTTTTAAATAATTTTACTAATTGTCATTTTTTTTCAGGTCTTATGGAGTATGATGCAATTGTTATTTATTTTGGAGGAAAGTGAGAGAATTCTAATGATAGTGAAGAAAGTTATGTTGATTATAGTAATTTTGAAATTTCAGTTTCGAAAGATATTAATTTTAAAGATCTTTTAAATGCAGTATGTTATACCTTGGGAGTCGACAATGTGAACTGTAAGGTGACTTTGAAAATCAAAATTGATGCAACGAAGTATAAGTTAAAACCTATTGAATGAGAAACGACAATGATGTTCAATTTTTTTTAGCGCCAATAGAATATCATACTGTTCTTTATGTGTAACAGTGGATCCTAGAGTTCCCGTTTATGAAGATGATGTACAGCTCCTCAATCAAAACCCACCATCGATTCATACTCATTTTATGTCAGTTAGTGGTAGTAATCAAATGAGTCATACATCTCCATCAATTCGAGCTGTGGTTCCTGCAAACACAACGAATGAGTATCACAATGTTTCTCCTATACCGTTCAATGAAGACTCAGTCTATACACATTACGCTTGTGATAACATTGAAAATATTGGGGATGTGGAAGGGGATTGTGATGATATTAGAAATGTTGATAATTTAGAAAGGGATGATTTAGCAGAAGGCGGACGTTGTTATGTTTCAACAAGCTCCCTAAATATTGAAGCTAGAATAATAGATTTTTATGAAGCGAAAAACCTCTTTGCGTTTATGCCTCCAATACCACTATCAGACTTGAGCATATCGAATAAGATATCGAGTAGTGGAATTGACGATGTGTTTGTAGAAAAGTTGTTTGATAGCAAAGACGAACTTCACCAGGCTATTAGTATGCTAACACTTAAAGGTAATTAGAGCTTTAAAGTGTCAAGGTCGACAAAAGATCATTTTGAGATAAAATGTGACGATGATAGATGCCAATGGCGATTACGTGCAATGTCGACAGATGCAAGGAAACATTTCATTGTGCGCAGAATAGATTCAAGTCACGTGTGCCAATTAGATCGATTGTGCAATGGTCATCGACAAACAAAGTCTTGGATTATTGGCAAATTCATAAAAAATAAATTTACATCTGCGAGTCGACTTTATAGACCGAAGGAAATCCAAGCAGACATACGTGAGGAGTTTGGTGTTGACATAACTTACCCTACTGCTTGGCGGTCTAAGGAGCATGCCTTGGTGTTGATACGTGGTACTCTAGAGGGTTCATATAAATTACTTCATGCATACTGTCATATATTGGAACAACAGAACCCAGGTACAGTCATACATTTGGAGATTGACGATTGCAAGCACTTCAAATATTTCTTCATAGCTCTTGGACCATGTATTAGAGGGTTCCAGTCTTCCATCTGATCGGTTATTGCAGTTAATGGTACATTTTTAAAAAATGCATACTTGGGAACAATATTTGTGACTATTTGCAACGATGGAAACAACCAAATTTGTTCACTTGCATGCAGTATTGCTGACTCTGAAAATGATGCTTCATGGAAGTAGTTTATGGAAAAACTCTGAGGAGTCATTGGCGATCTTGAGAATCTTGTATTTATATCTGATCGACATGCTAGTATCGAGAAGGCCATTAGAGAGGTATTTCCTAATGTATATTATGGTGTTTGCATCCATCACTTGAATTGTAATTTGATAGCACGATATAAGATACCGTCGCAGACAACAAAAAGAGAGGGATATTTGGCTTCCTATTTTATTGCTGCCAAGACATATTGCATTGCTTACTTTCAAAGAAAAATTAATAAGATGCGAGAAATGAAACCGAAAGTAACGAGATACTTGAAGGAGGAGGTTGGTTTTTCAAAATGGGCTCGACCAATGAGAGCATTCAGAAAATATGACATCATGACCACCAACATTGCATAGAGCATTAATGCTGTTGCGAAGGAAGCACATGACATGACTGTGACTGCCTTAATTGAGTGGATTAGAGAGTTAATGCAAAGATGGTTTGTTGAGAGACGTGAGGCTCCAGAAATATGTCAAACTTCTTGACCACTTTGGCCCATAACAAAGATTTGGAAGCACAATGATGATTCGCATGACAGTACATGTAATAGATCAATCTCGTTTTGTTGTTAAAGACGAAAAAAGAAATGAAATAATGGACATCCCGGGGATGTCATGTAGTTGTCGAAAGTTTGATCTGCAACAACTATCGTGTCCTCATGCACTTACAGTATGCAAGCAAGTCAGATTCCAATACCAAACTCTTTGTTCGTGATATTACACAACTGAGCTTTTGTTGCGTTCATACAGTGAACCAGTATATCTGATTAGTCATCCATTAGATTAGATTGTTCTAGAGGAGTTGAGAGCTGCTGATATCTAGCCTCCTATAGTACGCTGGCAATCAAAAAGACGTCGGAAGAATCGAATTCTATCGCAAGGTGAGACTCCCACAAAGAATGTATGCAACCGTTGTAAACAGCATGAACATAATCGACAAACTTATCGAAACCCAATTCCATTACATGGTAGTTGATGTATTCTTAATAAAATATAATATATTTATATTTTTAAGTCATGTAATTATAAGCCTTATTTAACTAGTTAATTTGTACTTGTTACGATTGTGTTTAATTGATACGTTTGTTATATTTACTTTTTTCCCATTGTTGTTAATAATGTATACATAAAAAAAAATTTATAAACATACAAATATTTAATTTTCTTTTACTATTTTTTTTTGCATATTTCCACAAGTCAATCACTATTTTGGTCCTAAAAAATGATCTATGCTCAAAACCAAAATCTAGAAGACGACACAACATCAAAAACTTTATAAACATAGAAACATAAACCCCACAATCTCTACTATTCACTATCTACTGTGGCACTCCATTCTTTAATCTAATTACATGAAAAAAGGTTAAGTTAGGTATAATTTGTCGTTGCTTGTTAAATCTACAAGCATTTAAGTAATGGGGTAACAACGTAGATAATGACAGAATATGATTCTCAATCACGCCATCGGCAAATCCTTTGATGTTGGAATCATAGATCACTATTTGCTGATGCATGATGTCCACCTCAGCCGTCACCCAATGCTGTTGATTGTAGTTGATAGGAATATAAACCTACATAAAATTCAAATAAGTCTCACAAATAGTACTACAAATTATAAACAAAAATAACAACATTCACGCAAAATATTATATTTTACCTTATTAACCTCAATCTATATACGTGCATTGAGTAAATCTTCTTTAGCGCCTTGAGCATATGCCATCACTTCATCACTCCATATAATGCCAGTCATGTCGTTTTTATGTTCCTCATAAAGGAGTCTAAAAGTCTCCTAAAAATGCAGGGCCATCGAATAATCAATAAAAATTAAATAAGAAAATATAATTAATTTAATTCAAGACTCACAAAGAATTACAAATCCAGAAAAGTGAACAATTGGGGTAATGCATTACTGTAATAGTTTTGTCTAAGCCGAATCACCTTCAAATACTTATTAAGATGCTGCATTAACAAACAATTATAATGAGAGATTTCAACACATATAGTTACTGTCAAGTGAATATGTAAATTTAAATAAATAAAATTAAAATGAGATAAAATTATTGAATATATATTTTACTTACAAAGTCATCCAACCAACTGTGTAGCAATTTTCGAAACCATGCCAGATTAGCGTCAAGCCCAGGTAAGATGACTACACCCTCATCCTTGTCCATCCAAGCCTGAAATTCAACTATGATAGCTGAGTCTATCTGCTACAATGGATTCATGTCAGCTTAAGATTGTACTTCAATTTTAATTTTCTTCTTCTCATATATCCTTTGTGAAAATTGATTTGTATATAAAGTGTGCAAATACCATGCAGGCCTATACGGTCTCCCAAATTGACTCACTCTCTTATGCGGGGCAGGCAAGATCTCAACACTTGCAGGACTGTCAATCAGTGGCTGAGGCAGTATATCATGACCAGTAGCTGGAGTTTGAAAACCATATTAACAGCCTGCTGGTGTGCTCCAAACTAAAATATATGTATATATTAAAATAAATCAAATTGCAATTAAGGTAAAGAAAAATTATTTTGATTTTATATTTATTTTGCTTACCATAATATGGCTTTCGTTCTGTTGGAATGTGCATTACTGCCTAAAGCACATCATCGTCTGCTATATTTGTTGTGTAAGATTGATCCGGAGTTGATCAACCCTTGTAAAAATTTCATCTCTATCCTTGTTCATTCTCTGCAGAAGTGCAGCTTCAGTACGCTCAAATCTCTTAATCATCTCTTCCCACAATTATTCAATCTGATGTGTTACGCCATAATTTGCAGATGCACTGTATTCAGACTATAAGAAACATAACTATAGTTAATGACTTATTTAGAAATATATGAAAATTTTTCTTTAGTTAATCACGTAGATAAGTAATATACCGTTGCTCCTAACACTGATGCTGACATTTGTGGGTTTGTCAATTTATATCTATCCCCTTCCACATCCATAACATCATCGTTAGGATCGTTGAAATAAGCATAAACCCTGGGGTGCTTGCTCTTGCTCTCACTGTAATCAAATATATTTGGTAAGTCCCCAGCATAACTTCCGCTTGGAATGCCTACACGTTTGCACAATTGCCTCTTTCTTCTCATGGTTTTTTAGTACTAATTTACGATGTACCGAAAGAACCTATAAATATAATATTAAGTTACGCTTAAAACAAATTAAAAGTTATAAACAATATATTTTTCATTAATATCAACACATACCAAATCATTCCCTAATATTGTATTCTGAATGTCATCGAACTGTGGAGTCCATTGAGTTGTCCAATTCAAAATACAAGGGAAGCGATAACCAAAATGATAACAAAAAACCTCTCTGCACATTGAAATTGCCTCAAAAATTCATATCTAATATAATTATTTTTCAAATATAAATTTAGTGTATACAAAATAAATAAATAAATAAGATTAAAAAATTAAGTATAAAAAAATTATGGCATACTAGAAATGCGTGCAAAAATCCATACACATAACTCTCGAACTTATTCTGTGCAAACCATTTCCTATTTATTTTCTCAAGTTTTTGGAATGCAGTCTTCTTAAGTGAGTTATGAAGCATGGTCCATGCAATATTGCCCCATGGATACTTATTAAACTCATCAAGGTCATCCGCTAAACATAGAACAAAATTTTGAATTCCACTACACTCGTCACGTGGGATCAAAACACGATGCACAAAATAAAATAAACTCAACTTTACTGCATCTGCATCGTCTATATCCTTCAAATTTAGATGTCCGTACCATTTATCAAGAAATATGTACGATAATTTTTTAACTCCTGAAAAATATATATCCCATAATCGAGTGCCCAATTTCCTATTCAGCTGCTGGGCGGAAGGGTAATCTCGCATTTGTAGTCCGGTGATTAGTACAAACTCTTACCGACTAAATTGGATGTGTTTCCTCCCTATGTAAAACCACATCTAATCTTCTAAATTAAAGGTATGCACCTTACCCAACAATAATTCGTGCACCATAATATCAGAGAATGTCAAATCTGACATATCTAAGAAATGCCCTATATAATATTTTCTGATTTTCTGTGAGTTTATTTTTTATACAATTTAGACCCCACATCTTCGCATAAGCCATCACTGATGCACGAAAAAATATATGCTCTAAAATTTTATATTTTTTTGATATGTTCTCTTTCCTGTAACAATTAAAAAAATAAATAAAATTAAGAAATTAATATTAGAAAAAATAATAACAAACATACGTATATTTTAAATGATATATAATATAATTTACCAAATAAAATTCACAAACAATTAATTTAACAGACATAAAATCAATATATTATAATAATTAATTACTAATATATTAATCAACATATTATAATATTTAATTATATATTAAAATAAAAATAATCATATATAAATTATAATTACAAAATATACTCATTAAATAATAAATAATATTACAAACCAAAATTAATGAGTCATTTAAGCAACTTATTAATTAATGTTAATTAATTACTAATAGATCCATTCCTTCTAAATTAGATTTTATTTAATTTAAATAAAATTACATTTAATTTTAAATTTTTTTAAAAAAATTTAATTTAAATAACATTAAATTAAATTTATTTCATTTAAATAAATTATTTTGCGCCACATGGCAGCGTATACAGCCGCCATGTGGCACAACAATGCAGCATTCGGACATTGCGTCCCCGGTACGCGTCTGCGATGCACCTTAAGGTGCATCACGGGGCCATCTCGGGCCCGAGATGGCTCCGAGATTGGCAATGGCCGCCGGCTGTCGCTCCGTCCGTCGTCTGCATCGCAACTTACACCTAAAAATCTCATTTTATGACAATTTTCAACGTTTCTTATACTATTCTAACCCATTTTTCACATATAATTCAATAATTTCACTTATTTCTAACTTCAAATACAAATTCTAATAAATTTCTAACAATTTTCTAAAGACATTTAAAATTTTGTAAAAGTTGAACAAGTACTCATATATACCCAAAATCCACCCAACTTCTATCCGTTGTGGGATGTGACATTCTCACTTACTTAATTATGCGACGTCTTCATCACGTCCAGCCCATTACAAGTACTATTAAAGCAGACCTAAACTCTCATTCTCATGTGGACCTCAAAAATTACCTCTATGGAGATTGCCATGTGACTAGTGGGTTCCCCAAAAGTAGTAGAGATAAGTAATACAAGCCAAATAAGCCCTGAAAATCTTGTCTTGAGTTTCAATAGAGATTACCACGTGAAATGTGGGTTTCCCCAAAGTAATAAGGATGAGCAATATGGACTAGGTTAGCCATTGAGTTTAGGCCAAATATGACAAGGACGTCACATAATTGGGTGGGTGAGAATGTCACTTCCCATATTGGATAGAAATTAAGTAAATCTTAGATATATATATAGGTAGATATGCAGTAATATCTAACAAGCTAGTTTTTTAGATTAATGGCAAGCGTCCGACTTGTCATAAGTAATATCAAAGTATATCCAAATTTTCATTCACATATAGGCCCTTAAAATCGCCCCAATGAATTTTGCCACGTGACTAGTAGGTCTCTTGAGAGTAGTGGGGATGGCAATATGGGCCAAGTGGGCTCTAAAAATCCTATGTTTTGAACCCCAATAAAAATTACCACGTGGGATGTGGATCCCTCCAAAAGTAATGGGGATAGACAATATAAGTCAAGTTAGCCCTTGAGTTTAGGTCAAACGTGACAAGGGAGTCACGTAATTGGGTTAGGTCCAAAGATCACGTCCCACATCAAATATAGATTGGGTGGATCTTAAGTATATATGAACTGTTATACAGTATTATCTAACATACTAATTTTTTAGATTAATGGCAAACACTCAGCCTGTGACACCAAGAACAAGCATGGGATGCCACCAGCATAAACAATTCACATAATACACCTTGTTCAGGGTGTATTCCATGTATCCTACAATCAATTGATGGATGCTAGCAGCTAGATTCTTGGTCAATAAAAATCAGCCTCTTGGTTACTTCATAACATAGAAAAATATTTTATCGTAACAATGACACATAATATGTACAAGAAATGAACAATTACCAAGCACTACATTGTCACTACATTGAAAGGTCAAACTTTAATGTATATATGATAATATGTCTCTATCACTATCAAAAAGAACACGTATAGATACTCACCTGAGCAGTGAGTGAAATTATGAAGTCATCTGGCTCTTCTGCATCTTGGTCCTCCAAATAATCCCTACTTGTCATTTCCTGTTCAAATCATAATGTTCAGTGAGCTAAAGATATTTATGCTGCAGAATTATTGTCATAGATTTCACTCCCAATTGAGGAGAACTATTTATTTAATTTCATAGGTTGTGCAAATCTGCCTATGGAAAATTGTTTCCAGCTGCATCTCTACACGTAAAACCTTAAGACAATCAATTGCCAATTTCCTATATTCATCAGCAAATGATGCGAAATCCCTAGCAGATGCACTGCTTGATGGGTTATGGCGCTGCTTGCTTCTACTTGATTTGATGCTCTTACGGTTGCTCGTCCAAGCCTGTTTATAACATTGAGAAAAAATAAAAGCTATAGGAGTAATTTTGCCAAAATGATTATCTAAAGATATTTTGTAATGAAATAGCATTTTCACATTAAAATAAGTTCAGTGTAGAGGTGAAGTCCATAATTGTGCAGTCACCATGATAACAAATAAAGTATGGCAAGAAGAACAAACTAAAGCATGAAATATAGTAGAAACACATGGAAGAGATATCAATGAGCATCCAAACATTTTCTTTGAGGGAATCAGTAGAATGCTATGTCTGCCATGCATGGGTTTGAGGGGTGAATGATGTGGAAATATGCTGCTTCTGCAATCAATTGGACAATTTGGCAATACAAGAACAAGACATAGCAATGTGTCTTAATAAGTTTATTTGCAGTACTCCAAACATTTACAGTGGCTTTAAGAAATGTTCTAGAAAATTTTGCAATAAACCAAGCATCCCATAATATACAAAATTATAAAGAAGCCTGCTAACTCTCAAAAGTCCCAAGAGAAAATGAACCCATAATGTTGAAAAAAGCTATCTGCCCCCAGCATAGCCTGAACAGAAACCATCACCAGTCACTGAATTGAAACTCTCAAGAGAAAGAACACCCCATAACCTAAAAATACAGCTGAACTCATAACCATACTGAAGCAGGAGAGGTGAGAAAGTTTTTAAGAGCAAATGGTTACACAGGCAACAAATCCAACATTTTTCTCAGTGGCAATCTGGCAACTCACAAACAAAAGGGCCCTTGTTAAGCTCGCACATGGCAGGTATTGAACAGAGCATTATAACATTTATATCAACGATGAAGTTTCAAAGAGTTTGAATCTGATCGAGTATTGCCAGTAGTAAAATCTGCATATTGCTACTGTATCGAGCAGCTAATACCATGTTGATTAATCACCATCCTCATGTAAATAAGTGCAACACACAGTGCTGAAAGCAGAACGTAAGAATCTAAACAATGTAAAATCTTAAATGCCTGATACAAAGTCAGTCTCAACAACTGCATCAGCTAATAAATGCAGTTTGTTCATCAATTAGATGAAGGTCATTGCTAAGGTTATTTAGATCTTAACAAAATAGAAGTCAAATAGACATAAACTATGCTGCTTGCTCAATTATAATCTAGAAGGAAAAGCTAATTAAACTCATTGGCATGCATAGATAAATATCCACATATGTTTCTTGTTGTCTAACTACTTCCCATATCCTCGTGTTAATTTACAGCTGAGAGATGCTTCACAAGAAAACAGGGTATTCTATGTTTACAAGAACGCAAAAGAACTTGCCTTTCAATTGAACCAGCAAGATACTCCAATGAATCACTCTGATGCCAGCAAAATTAGTTTGTTGTCGTCACGAATTAGATTCTCCAGGAAAAGAGACAGAGGAAGAAGAACATGCAATGGAAACTAATTTAACAGCAAGATCCAATGGACTTAAAGTTCTGTCTGGGACAGAAATCTAACCGCCTTTGATGAGAAAGGAATAGAATGATAAACGGCCAATACGAAAATTAGACATTAAATAGAGTAAAAAGCAAGTAATTTAAGATTGAAATGACACTTCTAGTATAGAATAAAACACAAGAAGCCACCAGATATACAGATCTGCTTGATAGGCCGCAAATTCAAGAATAATTTGCTCAGTTCTGATCCAATCTCGACAACTTCAGGATCGCTGGCACTACTTTCATTGTCCAATTTACCATTTGGTAAAGACACACTTGCTGGTTCAAGTCGCATCAATTTCTCAATATCATGCCTCCCAATAAGCATATAGCTTTGCTTCTCAAGAACTGCCTGCGATGTTATCAAAGCAATTAATGAAAAAGTAAAGGTTACGGCAAATGATATTCAACACTAACATAAATGAGGAACCATAAGTTGAGAAGATTTACTGTAATATTAATGAGACCTCAGAAATTTATTTTTTCCCAAACTTCTTCTAGCAAGTTACTAGACGTGCTTCTGTAACGTTGCTTTCCAGTATCACACTTACATTTCCTAATGAGGATCCTCATTACTGCCCCTTATGTTACATTAACCAGGAATTCTTATTCATTCCCAGACAGGAGAATTGGAGAAGAAAGGAAAGAATTGCAGGGAAAAGAAAAATAAGGGAAAGAAAATCTCTACCGTTCTGTGTGTTTGGTAGAGGGATTGGAGGGGTGAGCACTCCCTCCCCCGTTGTCTTTCCCCTCCTCTACTTCCCACAAAACAAAAATCTGAGGTCCTCCCCCTTTTCCTCCTCCTCAGAAATCCTTCCACTTCTCCACTCAACCAAACACAACAGTGCTCTTGTTCGCATCTGTTTCCACCCAGAGTTCATATTCTCAATAGAGATTCCTTAGTCATCATCTCTAGCTTTTGTACCAGGAAAAATCTGATGTTTATGAAAAATTACATAAATCCATCAGCTGTCCATCCTCCATTATTATGGTTCAACATTTCCTTCTATTACACTGGTATTTTTAAGAAGTCAGTGTTCGCACAGAATAGCCCCCACACAGGATTAGTAGATCATTGATGAAGAGTAAGATATCTTAAACATCTTGACCTTAGATTTTCTTTTTTTTTAAAAGAAAGATGACTTAGACATATTCAAAGATATTGTCACAGAGAGAAGACCCACAAGTATCAGTTGCAATGATTCCAGCCCCTCCAACATATCTTCATTGCTCAAGTGTAAGCAGTGTCTTAATAGATACGGAAAAAAAATATCTAAACAAAATTAATTGAACACAACTCACAAGTTAATGCTGATCAAGCGAGAAGAGAGAGAGAGAGAGAGGATCCAACCGTTTGAAGGCCCTCATGCTCAAGCATTTATGCTGATTGAAAATGCAATTGAACTGCAGCATAAAACTGCTTTTCTGCAATCAATTTCTCAATACGTGCTGGAATCTGTGCACATTTTGAAAAGAAATACCATAATTCTTCTCTCCAAACACATGCATGCATGGATAGCAACTACAACTCAAGTACTATAGGAAAACAAATAAATATGAATTATGTTATGGTGTAGGGGGAGTATATTCTACGAGTAAAATAAAGTAGAGGTCAAGTATAATGAGAGCAAAGCATGGGATGCAAGTCAAGTTCTCAAATCTTATAATTGTCTGGTCATGTGGTTACTATTAATTGAATATGATAAGAAGGTTGGAACTAGCAATAGACAAACCTTAGCTATGCCTTCAATTTGATCTAAGAGCGCAATTATATGTCGTAATGTAACAGACCTATACCATAGTTGATGTAACTGCTTATTGCAGGTGCCAAGACGCTTCTTTGCCTCAGCCAAATCAACCTTTAAGTCCTTGATACTTTGAGCAGACTCACTGAACAAGCGCAAGATCTGAGAAAAAAAATATATTGATGATAAATTAGGATGCAAACACCAATACTAGTTATCTTAAAGAAAGGGAAAAACAGAGGAACCAGACATTTTAAGCCTTTAGAAACTTTAATACATAAGCAGCTAAGCTATTTGAACATTTGAAGCTTTGAGCTATTATACATGCGATTTTAAGTTTAATAGATTATACACCTTATTCCTATATCCAATCCCTTATATAAATGAAATGTTCATTAGTTATAGGACCGTTAAAAGACTCAAATAGGAATTTTATATGTAATTACAAGACTTATTTAAATAATAACATTAGAAATTAAATAACAGCCTAAATAGTTAACAAACAACAAAATGAAGACAAAACCATGAAAATAACAATGCAACCAAGTTAGTAATGCCAGGAAATATTATCAGAAAAATTACACATGTATAGGAGGCAGAACATCCTATCATCTAGAAACAATCAAGGCTTACACCCAGCGGACTCAAAAGGACCAAAAGTAAGGTCACCAACCATACAGATCTTCATATCAAAACAGTAGAATTTAGGCAATTAAATATGACAATATATCAGTCAAGACCAATTTACAAATAGGGTCAATATGCAAAAGATTCTATGATCTAGACGCATTTAATCGAAGGTAAGCCCAAACTTATGGAAAAATGTGAACATCCTCTTCTAAATTACTACAGAAAATTGCAATTTAAAATTTTGATTAATCAACCACAAATTTATGAAGAAACAAATACATTCAAGAAAAGAAAATGGCCACTTCAAACTTAATACGACAAAGCATAGTCACTAAAATATAAACCAAAATTGGAAACGAAACAAAGAATAATTACTTCCTGAATAATATACATTATTTAAATCAATGAAGAAGAAACTACTGAGAAACCTGGGAATAATTTTGAATTGCTTTGTTGAAGCCACTGTGATATGCATGAACAACTTCATCCACCACCTCCTCAATAATATCATTTTGGTCTTTTAAAATTTGAACTTCACCTTCACGATCCTTTGATGTCAAAATATAGACGACATGAGGTAATGAATCAAAATGTGGAACAGCCCAGCTCTGATCTATTTTTGAAAGATCTTCTCTTAAATGCTACGTTCTTGTAAGATAACAAAAATGAGAACCGTACATGCACACACTATTATAGCTTCAGATATAACATAAAGAGATGCTATCTGTGCCTAAATACTAACTTAACAAAACAACTGAGAATAATAAGTTCAAATTTTGTCAGTTTTTAACAAACTATAATTGTAGTTCCTATTTGTAGCCTTGTTCAAAATATTACCAACCAAGACAGAAATTATCAACAGTATTCTTGGTGATTGTAGGGTCCTCTTTTCACCAAAAACTACATCATATATCATCATTCTTCATATGCTGTGCCTTAACTAAAGGGAATATAAGCAAAGAAACAGAAAGAAATTTCTAGATTACCAATATAGCATTTGTGGTTAAAAGTATATGACAATTCATATTAGCAATCTAAGATTTACTAGCAATCTAGGATTTACTGAGTAGAAGTAAATCAAGAACCCGTTGGTCATGAAAACCTACAGTAAGAAAGCCATCTAGCCATCCAGCCATGCAAAACACTAAGGCATATGCTAGCACTTAAATGCCAACATGAGATGTTACAATGTATCAGTTCGTTTCTCCATCCTTGCACGAAGGTATCTAATAGATGCAACCCAAGTAACAAACCAAAAATAAACGCTATTGATCTTGGGTTTAAGGTACTATCCAGATTTTGATAAGGAGTTGACCATTAGTAATTTATGAGATACAATTCAGTTCCTTGAAACCCCATAAAATAACTTCCAAAACTACTATGAAAAACCCTACAAGAATAAAATAAATTAGGACAATTACTGCTTTCTCAAGAGAAATCAGTAAAACATCAAAAAACCGCATTTCCAGCCGTTCACTTCAGAGAATGTTGGAAAAATTGCAAAAAGCGTGATCAACTTGTGCCAGCATAGCCTCAATTCCAACTGAAAAAAGGAAAAGAAAATAGCAAACAGCTCATGAATTTGGAATTTTTAACATAAAATCAAAATTCAAAAAAATAAAAACAAAATCAGACAGAGATAGAAACGTTGAATTATTTATGACCACAGCTAACAGCAAGCCCCATCCAATTGAGCTGTATTTCTTTTCTTCTGCAATAAAAGAGTGAGATAGAATTCACAATCAAATCTATGGCTATAACTAACAGCTAACTTGTTCATTTGAGCTGAATTTTTTATATTCTACAATAAAAGGTAAAAATAAATAAATTTTCTACGGCAAACTTGAGTACAAAGTAACTCCAAATCCAACACAAAGAACAACAAAAACTAATTATTAGCAACACAAAAAGCTTATGAATCCTGAATTGAAAGAAAGCGAAATTAACATGAAATGTAATCACACGTAATTACATCGAAAATCAAATATAAAACCTAGAGAAAGAAATAACAAAACCATTAATTAGAGTCTTGAAGTTTGTCGGTGAAATGAGTGTGAATTGAATTGCGAAAAAAATGAATAAGGAGTACCTATGAATCGTCGTTTTGATTCGGTCATTGCATTTGAATCGTGTGTCGCGTAAATGTAAATGGAGATCCTTTTAGAAGAAACGAGGAAAAATCAAAAGCTCGGTAAAATACAAGAGACGAATCTACAATGAAGACAAGAGTGAGAAAGAGGGAGCTATCAGACTTAGTAAAATGTCTGTTTTAATTTATATTTTTCTGAAAATAGAAAAGTGAAAACGGACTATCCAAAGATAAAAGAGTCGGATCATCTGAAAGTCAGATATATCATTTTATAAAATGATTTAAAAAATATTCCTTTACTAAACAAAATTTTAAAAAAAAAATGTTATCAAATAAAAATGATATTGTGAAGCCAAGCCAAGACTGCCTACGGACCACCGCAGGTTATGATAAACAACTGTATATTATAATTTTAAGTCAATAATACATATTTTAAATTATTTTTTTAATTTAAAATAATTTGTCATTTATTTATTAAATAATAAAAATATATAATTGATTTAAAAATTATAAACATTTACCATCTAATAAATGATTAATACATTACTTAAAAAAATAAAATTTAAAACATATAATATTACTATTAATTTTATTAATAGAGCTGAAGTTGTAAATTAATAAGTTGATGTCTTACAATATAAAATTAAATTATATGAATTATAAAAAAATAATATATAAATTATAGATTTACCAATTATAGTAAATTAGTTCATAATGTCGATGTCATCTATCTTGGTTAACAAAACTATTATTAAATAAGTATCCCTTTGCTGTTTTACAATACCTCTCTAAATGAATCCTATTAAATTAGTTTTGATTGGGCACATTCATTTGTACCGTATATTATAGAATTGGATTTTATTTTTACTTAAGTTTTTATCTAATTAAGTTTTTCCTTAATAATGTAAGATGTAATAAAAATAGTAGAATTTAAAAGGGTAGAATAGCGAGGCAGTTAGTAGAATCTGAGGGGAAGAATAGTGAGGAAGTGGGGTTTCGGTGGATTCCACCACTGTATCAGCTCATCTCACTTTTATATATATATATATATATATATATATATATGTGTGTGTGTGTAATATTCATACCTTCTCATATTTCTTTAAAATGTCATAATACATTTTAGAAGTGTTCTAGTGTTGAGTTACTTTTAGTTTTTATATTTTTTATTATTTATTTATAATACATTAATAGTACAATATGTTAATAAGTTTAATTTTTAACTTTTGTATTAAGTTCTTAATTTTATTTTATTTTATATTTTATATTTATATATTTCATTTATATTTAACTACTATATGTATTGTGTTTATATTGATAAAGTTTTTATTAGTATGCTCTGTAATTGTTATTAATTTAAATATTTTACATTAAAAAATAAGGATAAATATTATATATTTGTTATCTTGTGTTTATATTTATAATATTTAATATTATATATATTCTTTTAAATTCAAATATTGCATTTACAACTTAAAGCTTGCATAATAAACCAATAAATTAGATTTTAAAATTATAATAATTAATCTCATTAATTAAGAACTTAAAATTCTGTATTAGAACCTAAAGTTTTGTATCAAAAATTTTTAATTTATTTCTTTACTTTAATTACTTATTTATATAGAAGGTTATGCCTCATCATTACTATCTCTATATGGAAGGCTATGTCTCCTTATTACTACCAATATATTGAAGATTATACTTTCTCATTATTATCAATGCATGAAAGATTATATCATTTTACTATCAATATATAGAAGGCTCTGCCTCTTAATTATTATTATTTTATGTATATAGAAGGTCATACCTCTAGAACATTGCTTTTGATTTTAATATTTTGTAGTATAAATTTGTTAAATAATATTTATATTTCATCATACTAATTTTAATTCTCTCTTTTCATATTCAAAAAACCCCTAAAAATGTCTCTAATAAATTTATAAATCTCTGCGCTTGATGTCTCTAAAACAATAACCTATTATGGGTACTAAATGCTCAAATGCACCTTTAAGACAATGGTTTGGAAAAGACAATTGAAAAAGAAAATGATGTATCCCTGCTGGACAAGTTAATAATTATTTTCCTTTATCATCACCTATACGAGAGCATGTAAGCTCAATATTTGACGATTAGGGACTTGCAGATCCTCTAGAAAAATCTAAGTAAAAAATATAATCATCAGAAAAATGTGTTCCTTCCAAGAGTAAGACATGAGTGGTTGAATCTATAATTGTAAAATTTTAGAATTATTGCTGAATACAATTTTGTTTTATCAAAATCACCTCACAACTAAAATTATGCGGTAAGAAAATTATAGAATAAGATATGTTAAAGAAGATATTATCTTCTTTTTATGCCTTTAATATTGTTCTGCAGTAACAATATTACGAGCGTCGATTTAAAACAACTCAAAATTAATCTCATGTCTTCTACTTATTAAACATAATAATGAGCTTTTATTGAGAAATCATAAATCACATCCAACTGTTTTTAGTCATTCCTAAAATTAAATGCAAATACT
Source organism: Ailanthus altissimus (assembly GCA_946807835.1). Classification (NCBI taxonomy): domain Eukaryota; kingdom Viridiplantae; phylum Streptophyta; class Magnoliopsida; order Sapindales; family Simaroubaceae; genus Ailanthus; species Ailanthus altissimus. The sequence continues at coordinate 12,046,803 of OX327683.1, forward strand.
CGTAACAAATGGGGATACCTGTTGGGCTAATAGGCATATTGAAGAAAAAGTCATACTATATCAGGTCATGTAGCTTTGATTGAAGATTTCAAAAGAGTAATGATCTCGTTGGCCAATGGGACAAAGTAATAAATATGAAGCCTTACATGCAAGTAGATTAAGAAGAAATCTGTTTAGTTTTTAAAAGATATCACATTAGGACTTTGAGTGAAAATAATATATAATATCTTTGTATTACTTCCAACATCTTAGACAAGAAATGCATACTTAAAAAATTTTCTGCCTTATCATCTAGTTTGTATTATACAATTACAAATTCAATTAAAAGCTACACAGTAATGAATCAAAAGTTCATTGTCCCAAAAATATTTGTATTATAGCATGATCGCCTTAGTCATCTAGGATCAATTATGATGCATAGGATCATTGAAAGTTCTTATGAAAATTTATTAAAGAGCCTAAAGATTCTATTATCTAAGGAAAGTATTTATAACACTCGCTCACAAGCTAAACTTATCATTAAACCATCCCCTTTTAAGATTGATTTAAAATCTCAATCATTTTTATAAAGGATTTTAAAGAGATATTTGTTGATAAATTCATTTACCAAATGGACAATTTTGCTATTTTTATAGTTTTGATTAATGCATCTATACAGAGGTCACATATTTGTTTATTGTCTACATGAAATATTCCATTTGTTAAATTACTAGTACAGATCATTATATTGAGGGTACAATTCCTAGACTACTTTACAAAAATCATATATTTAGATAATGCATGTGAGTTTACATTTTAAATATTTGATGATTATTGCACATTAGTGGGAATCAACATTATGTGCCACATGATTAATGCACAAAATAGATTAGTAGAATCCTTAATTAAATGACTCTAGGTAATTGCACGTACTTTATTAATGCGTACACAATTTACCAATTTTTGCATGGGATCATGTTATTTCATATGTTGCATCTCTATTCATTTTAGGCCTACTGTATATCATCAATATTCTCTATTATAATTTGTACTTGATCATCAACTTGATATAACCCATTTGCGTACCTTTGGTTGCATTGTATATGTACTTATAGCACCCTTATAATATATTAAGACGTGACCTTAACGTTACTTAGGGATTTATGTTAGTTTTAACTTACCATCAATTATAAGACATCTTGAACCCTTGATGGGTGAACTGTTTACTATATGATTTTGGATTGCTATTTTGATGAGACAATATTCCTACCGTTAAGAGAAAGAAAATTGCCTCCTGAAGTAAGGCATGAACTTTCTTGGAAAATGATTATGTCTTATTTGAATATTTGCATAAATCAATCTGAAAATAAGGTGTGAATGCTTGTTTATCTTCAAAGAATTGCAAATGAATTACCAGACACATTTATAGATGCATCAAAAGTAACAAAGTCATATATGCCAGCTGCACTAGTGAGGGTAATTGTTTTGTAGATTAATTTAATCAAAATGTAGCACATGAATTGTCTATTGCACACCAAAAGCGTGGCAAACTACTTTGTTCAAAATATATTATTCTGCAGAAGAAGAAAGTGAAAAATCAAGATCCTAATAAAAATAATGCTCAAGCCAATAGATTCATATTCTCTAAATTACTATGAGTTAATAGTCCTTGAAGAGATGCAAGTCCATAAAGAGGCACAAGTTCCTGAAGAAATACAAGTCTTTGAAGCGACACAAGTCCCTGAAGAGACACAAGTCCTAAAAGAGACATTAGCATAAGAATTTTAAAATGAGAAAAATAGTACAAATTATACTTTATACAGGAGAAATGTGAAAATGTGATGAAATAATTATCGATAAATGTGTTCTTATTTGAAGTAGCTACTGAAGTGACTTCTCTAGCCAACTGTGAAATATTTGGACTTATAGTCTAAACCCTTGAAGATGTCAAATTTGTAAGACATAAATTATTTTTTGTACGAAAACATAATGAAAACAATGAGGTCACTAGATACAAAGCAAGACTCATAACTTAAGGTTTCTCGCAGAGATTTAGTATTGATTGTGACGCATCTTATAAATACAATGACAACTTACCTATATGGGTCACTTAACATAAATATTTATATAAAAAATCACCAAATAATTCAACATGCTTGAAGTGTGTAATTGTAATTTGTTTTCAATCAAGTTATAGAGATCTTTGTGTGGATCAAAACAATCTGAGAGCATGTGGTAAAATCACCTAAGCAAATACTTGATAAAATAATAATATATTAATGACCCAATATGTCTATATATATTTATAAAGAAGTCTGAATTTGGTTTTGCCATTATGACTGTATATGTGGATAACATAATCTAATCGGGACTTCTGAAGAGCTCACAAAGACTATAGAATACTTAAAAAGAGAATTATAAATAAAAGACTTAGGGAAGACTAAATATTATCTCAGCCTACAAATCGAACACAAATAAAACATAATCTTTATCCATCAATCTACTTATACTAAAAAATTCTAAAAAGATTCAACGTTGATAAAGTTCATCCATTAAGTACTCTTATGGTTTATTCGGTTTCTTAATACCAAAAAGGATCTATTTCATTCCAATGAAGATAATGAGAAAATACTTGGTCTAGAAATACCATATCTAAATATAATTGGTACTTTATTATATTTAGACCAATGCACTAAATTAGACATAGCACTTACAATAAGCTTATTGGTAAGATTTAGTTCTGCACCAACTCGACATCATTGAAATACTGTTAAACATATATTTTGTTACCTTGTGGAACAATAGATTTGGATTATTTTATTTCAATGAACCTATAAAAACTTCAAGTTTAGTTAGTTATATAGATGTTGAGTATTTATCTAATTCGTAAATAGGATATGTTTTTATGTACAACAATATAACAATCGTATGGTCATTCATAAAACAAACTTTTGTTGCCACCTCCTCCAATTACTCTGAGATTCTTGCACTATATGAAGCAAGTAAAGAATGCATATGGATGTGATCTATCATTCATTATATCCAAAGTATATACAGCCTACTATTTGTAATAAATATTCTAACTATAATATATGAAAACAATGTTATTTGTATTGATCAAGTTAGAGGTGGGTACATCAAAGGAGATAAAACCAAAAATATTTCTCCAAAATTCTTCTATACCTATGAGCTACAACAAAGTAAAATGATTGATGTTAAACAGATATGTTTTACTAATAATTTTATAGATCTGTTTACCAAATCTTAGCCAATGTCAACTTTTGAAAAATTAGTTTATAAAATTGGTATATGTCGTCTCAGCAAACTATCAAATTGATGGATGTTACTTTGATGGGGAGCACATCCTTCCAAGAGAAGAATTATATCAGTTATAAACATACTCTGTACTCTTTTTTTTCCTTCGACCAGATTTTATCCCATTAATTTTTACTTTCAAAGTTTTTAATGAGACAGTATTGAACATGTTCATTACTATATAATATAGAGTTGTATTTTATTTTTACTTAAATTTGTGTTCTATTAGATTTTTTCTTAGTAAAGTGAAATACAACAAAAGTAGTAGAATCCAAAAGGGAGTGTTATAAGGTAGTGAGAGAGTCAATGAATTCTACCCCTTACCAATTCATCTCGCTTATATATGTGTGTGTGTGTTTGTTTGTGTGTGTACACCTTATAATAAATCATAACTATCATTATTTCTCAAAAGTATCCTAACATTTTCCAAAGGTACTTTCGCGTTGAATTATCTTTAATTTTTACCTTTTTTTAATTATTTATTTCTAACATTTTTTATAGCATCAATTTTTTATGTTCTTACTTTTCCTTTCATATATTGAGTGTATACAATTTCTTTCTATTTAAATGGTGGGCATTTTTTCCTTTTGTTTTTTTAACATGTTTGTTCTTAAATACCAAACCGAACCGAGTTGAAAAATCTTGTTTGGTTCGGTTTTCAGCTGAACAGTACAGATGCCCACCCTCTAAGAATGACATACTTTTTTAAAAATTAAAGTTACAGCTACGGACCATTTCCCTGCTATAATTTTAAACTACTCAAAGACATGGCACTTAATGTTATAAAAGACAAGTTAACAAAGTGTCAAGCTAAAATATTTAGGGCACATACATGGATCATTTCTTAGATAGCAACAAATAAAGTTTTCTGGTATTTTGGTACACCATTTGTTACTCCATGAAGTGGTTACTTGTTATATCAATGATGAAATTTGTTAATTTATGAAGAATAAGTACATACCCTTTAGTCGGTGAGAGTTTACACTTATATCTAACTTGAAAATGGGAGAACATCCATCACTTAGGGAATTATCCAAAAAAGCATGAGATGGATACTGATTTTGTGTAGGTCTTAATGCAACTTAGGGGGACAATCAATAAGTATGGTAGACACTTTGATGAGGAACATGATAAGGCATATAAAGATTAGGTACATTATCTGAAATATTCTATACACAGATTGAATCAAATGCTTGCTTAATATATATATATATATATATATATTTTATTTAAATTCAACAATATATAACAACTTCCACAAATCAAAATGACTCCGTAATGAAGCCTGAAAATGTTAATAATGATGTAATTGACATATGAAGATCATGTACAATATTATATATTATACATCTCTATTTACATAGAATGAATCATATATATTTTTCATTAACATATATTTTCTATGAGTTTATTAGGTATAATTTGAACAATACACAACAGTACCCACATATCCAAATAATTACTACTGCAAAAAAAAAAAAACAAATTGATGATTTATATGACGAGGTTACATCATTGAGATAATATATGTGAGATGCGCATACTAAGTTGCTTGAAGCGCATGGAAAGGATAAGGAAGAGTTGATGTAAGCTCACCCTCAGTTGTTGGAAACGTAGAGAAAAGATATAAAAGAGTTCATGGAAGAGATTAGATTGATTAGACAATTATTGTAAAAATCTACTTTTAAAAATGAGGTAAATTTTTTATGATGTTTAATTTATATTTTCTTAGTAAGACTTGTTTTAATAAAAAAAAATTATATATGTTGTTCAGGTTCCTTGCAAAAAATATTAGGCAAATGTTACTTACTGACAACTAAATAGAGACTGACGATTAGCTACACAATGATTTCCAACAAAGCATCTGATGTTGGTGTTACAGTGCATCTAAGCGTTCATGCATGTGATAGTGTGCATTGAATATTCAATGCATGTCATAAATATAATTATACAGTAGAATGAAAATCTAATTTTCTATTTAATAAACACATACTTAATTGAAGTTTATTACTGTTGAGGCCAACCCAAAAAATGTATAATGGACTTTTTCATTTTAGGGTTTGAGCCCAATTGTGTGTTATGTCATGTTTAGGAATTTATACATTATAGAAAGTATTGTTACATTAGGATTCTTTTTCTTATAAAATTATATTTTTTTTAGGATCTTACAGCCTCTAAATTGTTGGCCGCGGATCTAAGACACATGAGTGTATACATGTGCAATTGTGTCTATTGTCTAAATATATATTAAATACATATTTAAGTTTGACGGAAGCGTATAAAGCATGCAATAAACACAATAAATAAATATATTAATCATATTAATATATTAGTAAAGGTTGAGAACTCACCTCAACTTATAACATTATACATGTATTTTTTTTCGGAGTCCGCATGGAGACCAACTCGTAAGCAGTTCTAATCACCAACACAGTGGGCTTGGTGAGCTAGAATAGTAGCCTATATTCAGTCCGGGATTAACTCTTAATCTCCAAAATGGTCGGTGTGTATTTTTCATCATTTTCTCTGAAAGGATAAGAAATAGAGAATTTGAAACAATTTACCATTACTTCAATTGGAAGCATAGAGAAAAATGAAACAATTTTATTTTTCTCCTTTTTTTTTCTTTTTATTCTTCTCTTCTTCTTTCTCTTCTCTTCTTTTTCTTCTTTCTTTCTTTTCTCCATTTCTCTCTTGGGTAATTTTTGCCCAACATACCCCCACTTACCAATCTCTCTCTCTTTCTCTTTATATATCTAATATATAATAAAATATAAATAATGGGTGCCAACTATTTGGCATTCAAAATATAATATTATTATATTAAAAAAATTATATAATAAAATAAAATAATAATATATTATATAATATAATAAGAGAGATATTTTGATTATTTAATTAAATCAAAGTGAGAAATGACCATTTTGCCCCTCATAAATAGTTATCAAGTTTATCCCTTAGTGAGTCCCACCAAATCTCACACTTGGGTAAACTCAATTGAGGGTCCACAATACGCTATGTGTCATTATACAATTAGTAAATAATAATTATTGACTAATTATTGTATTTAACACTTAAATACAAACACGTACGCATTCCCGTGATAGTGCTAAATATTGCTGAATTAAATAATTTAATCTGGCACGCTGCCCCTGTGCACAACAAGTATACTCCATATCGCGAGACTCCCTGGATCCTACGCCCGATTTGTCAAATGAAACTATTCTATAAGTTCGTGAGCAATGCCCCACGCATACGTCACGGATATACAAATTGTTGTGTGATATGGTGTGTGATGTGTATAGATGTATATAATTTCAAAAATTAAATACGCAACGGAAGTATTCATACATATTAAACAATATGTAACATATTCAAGCATGTATGATCATTCAAGTACATATATATCTCATATATATATTTCATGCATGATATAAAATGAATAACAAATAAATAACCTACCCGGATATGAAGGTAGCTTTACAAATCTTCAAGAACTCCAAGCTTCAATTTGTTGAGCTCACCTTGAAGTGTTCCCTTGCACAATTCTAGTTCACAACTAAATCCGGTGGGATTGTGAAGCTAGAATGGCAGCCTTGAATTTCCAGCAAATGATTGTTTTAACACTTAAAACAATTTGTCCTTATGATTACTACCAAGAAATGAGAAGAATTGGGTCTTTTCTATAGTTCTTTACAACTCTATATATTGTAGTTTGGTAAGCCTTTGCATTTTCTCTCAACACTTTGAGAAAAACACTTAGGATAAGCTCTCAATTCTCTCTCTTTTCTCCTAGAACGAATTTCACTATATCTTGCACACATTGAACTCTTTCAATTCTTTCTTAAGTGCAAAGAATGATTTCTCTTAGTGCTCCACCACCACTTAACCATGTTTGCCATTACAAACATTAATCTATCATATTTTTCACTCACCAATTTGATTTAACCAATTGAATCAATTTCTAGAGAGTAAATGGCATTTAATCAATGTTAAGTGGTTTTACCACTTCCTTAGTGCATCATTTAAGAATTACAAAGTGGTAAACTTTCCTTATTATTAATAACAAGTGCATTCTCCATTAGTAAATGGTGTTTGCCACTTATTCCAATTAATAATAATAATTTGATTAATATATAAAATATTAATAATTCAAAACTATTTTGATTATTTACATTTACCATATATATATTTACCAAGCAAGGTAAATAGGTAAATACATGGTAACTAATTTATGGAGCAAGATTATGTCACTTGTCAATTTCTTATTGGTTAACAACTCTTGTAAACCAATAATGTGTTTTACCTTCAATTATTGACAAGTGAATAATAAAAGGAACTTAGAAACATTTTTCATTTTTGCTGGAAATTGTTGGATTAATTATTCAATCCAATTCGCCGCCCCAGTGCACAACGAGTACACTTCATATTGTGAGACTCTATAGGTCCATGCCCGATTTGTCATATGAAACTATTTCACACGTCCGTGAACAATGTCCCACACACATGTTACAGATATTACAAAACAGCGCATTAGACCATACAAGTTGAGGTTATAATATATTCGTATAATCCTTCCATCATAAATACCCTAGAAGAGCGGAGATATAGATCAATACCGTCAAGACTCCATGTGCTCAACCATAAACTTATCTCTAGATTTGTATTTCAATAAATAATATCCGTAAACACTTTCACGATATTATTTTCCCAAGAAATTCTTGGATGTCTGCTTATGGCCATAAGACTTTCTGAAATACAATCTTAGAGTTACATGATATTTTACTCACCCAATTGAGTTGATGGATCCCATATCTGTACACACCGGACTCCATGAGCATCGGACCATACCCAGCGACACCCAGTAGTCAGACCATGAAAGGTATCTGACATGTGTGGAACCAAAGTATGATGGATCACTCACAAGTCCACCGTGGCACTCAGTCTAAGGACCACGAATACTACTCAACTCGAAAGATCATCCATTGACGGCTTTATGGGATGTCTATTGGAGATCTTTGTGAGTCTGTTCAATATTCAGTCCTTACTGAATACTTGTATCTCTATACGAGTTTCCACTAAACTCATGGTCTGCTAAGACTAACCATCTGGACTATCTAGATATAGACATACACTGATCTATATATATATATTAAGATCTTCACTAGCAGACCCGCATTAGTGAAGGTAGATCAGGAACATTAAATTTAAGAACATATTTGCATAACAACATTTCTTAGCACCATTTGCAACCCATTGCAACTATGTCATTATTAATATATTCTTAGGTCTTTGTCCCATTTCAGACAAGGCTCTAACTCTTTAGATTTTACTAACTCTTAGTTCTGATCTAAACTCCTTTAGATCAGATTTGAACTCGTTCAGATCATACAATGTCTAAAACGTTACAAGCATCTTACCATAAAATAAAATAATTAGTGATATATTGAAATCATAAATGTATAAACATAAAGCAAATATTTATACATAAAAGGGATGGCACGTAAGCACAAATCCCAACACAAATCAGCGCGTTGAACCATACAAGATGAGGTTACAATGCATACGTATAATCCTTCCGTCATGATATCCTGGATGTGCGGGGATATAGATTATCACCGTAAAATCCCCTAATGCTCATTTATGTCTTATCTCTAGACTTGTATCTCATAGAACAATATGTACAAACTCTTTTGCCATATTGTTTAACCCTGGCAGAAATCTTTCCCAGGATGATTGCTTGTGACCACAAGACTTTCTAAGATATAGTCTTGAAGCATCTGGATATCTAACTCCATATGGGAGCTGACAGATCCCATTTATGTACACACCGGACTCCATAAGCATCGGACTATACCCAACGACACCCAGCGGTCACACCATGAAAGGTCTGTGACATGCGTGGAACCAAAGTATGGTGGATCATTTACAAGCCCACCGTGGCACTTAGGTTAAAGGACCACGTATACTACTCAACTGGAGTGGACTCTCCGTTGACGGCTTACACAGGTATCTATCAGAGGCCCTTGTGAGTCTGTCCTATATCCAGTCCTAACTGGATACCCATATATCAATACGAGCTCCAAGCTTACATTCGGCTAGGAACAAACATCTATACCCATCGGCAGAAATAGATCAAGGATAATTATTCGAGAACATACTTGCGCAACTTGCATTTTCTGGCACCCGATTGCAACTCTTACAACTATGTAGTTATTGGTATATTCCTATGTCTATGTCCCATTACAGACAAGACTCCAACTTTTGGATCTGCTGAGTATTATAACCAGCTAACACTTAACTATGCTAACATTTAGCAATTATATGTCTCAGCATGGCTAACTATAAGCCCTTATCTAAACTCCTTTAGATCTGATCTGAACTCCTTTCGATCGTATAATTTTTGTAACGTTATATGCATAATACCATATATATGGGTATTAGCGATTTAAAAGGAATGTACACTTGTATAAATATACAAGTATATGTACATTCAGGGATGGCATGTAAGCACCGACCCTAACATAAATAAGCTTGATTTCTCATTGTATTCATCATCAATTATTCATTCAACATAATAAACAAGCTCTTCAGCTTTTATTCTTTTCTCTCATTTTTATCATTCAACCCAGGACTCACATCCTTACTTGTTGAAAATCCATAGCCTTGCTGTTGAAGCTTCTCTAAAACTTTTTCAGATAAGAAACTCCTAACAACACAACATTATAAGATTTCTTAGTACGCTGATATTGTCAGTTATTTAGTTTGTAGTCTTACTCCTCCTGATTTGTTATTTCAGTAAAAGAAGAAATTCTTCCACGACACAAAATTTTACTTTTGGGATAAGCCATTCCTTTTTAGATTGTGTGCAGACTAAATCATTCAAAGATGTGTTCCTTAAGAAGATAGTCACGACATCTTACACCACTGTCATGCATCTAGTTATAGTGGTCATTTTATGAGCGATAAAACAGCAACAAAGGTACTTAAATCTGATTTTTATTAACCCACATTATTTAAAGATGCATATTTCTTTATTGCAGGTTGTGATCGATGAACATCTAAAAAATATATGAAATGCCACAGCAGAACATCATAAAGTAGAGATCTTTGATATGTAGGGCATAGACTTCATGGGACCGTTTCCATCATCTCACAACAATTTATGTACATACTTATAGTGGTGGATTACGTTTAAAAATTAGTGAAGGTAGTAACGTTACCCACAAATGAGGCTAGAGCAGTGATTAAGTTTTTTTTTTTAAAAAAAAAATATATTCACAAGATATGGATACTTGAGAGTAATGAGGGCTCGTACTTCTGTAATAAATACTTCTCAACGTTAAAATATAGGGTCAAGTATAAGATAGCCACTGCATATCATCCCCAAATAAGCAGACAAGTGAAAGTCTCAAATTGAGAAATAAAGCGAATCTTGGAGAAATGGTTAAGCCAAACCAAAAGGATTGCGCATTACACTTGGATGATGCTTTGTAGGCATATCATTCTGCATACAAAACTTCTATCGGGATGTCTTCATTCTAATTAATTTTTGGAAAAGCATGCCACCTACTCTTGGAGTTAGAATGCAAAGCATATTGGGCTATTATAGCCCTTAACTTTAACCTCCAAGCAGTAAGAGAGAAGTGCTTACTACAAATCAACACTATAGACGAGTTTTATCTTCAAGCATATGAGAATGTAAAGATATACAAAAAAAGAACTAAAAGATGACATGACAAGAAGATACTTCAATGACTATTTGAACAAGGACAACAAGTATTGCTTTGTAATTCACGTCTGAAGTTATTCCATAGAAAAATCAAGTCCTAATGGTTGAGGCCATTTTAAATTATCAAGGTGTATCCACATAAGGCTGTTGAAATTAAAGATCTAAACACTCAAGCTTTCTTTACAATGAATAGCCGGTGCCTCAAGCATTATCATAGAGGAAACATCAATCGCCAGAAAGTCATCATCGATGTGATTGAATTCAAGTAACTAAGGGATAGCCGACAACATTAAATCAAGCGCTTCTTAGAAGGCAACCTAAGTCTAATATCTATTGATTTATATTTTTTCTTATTTTTAGTAATTTCATTTTTATTTTTATGCATTTTTAGAATTAGGTTAAGAGTCTTTATTAAAAATAAATTGTGTTTGAGAGAAAAACCTCAGCATAGTGGCCCAGGTCTGGCGTCGCAATGCTAAAACCCCAGCATTGTAGTGCTTAAGACAGAGCAGTACCATGGCTAGCTTCCCAGCATTGCAACGCTGTGGCATAGGCACAAATGATCTAACCCAGGTTTGAGTGCATCGACACTCATTTGAGAAAAGGGTTAAAAATCCTTCCCACTCCTACTTTCACTTCCCTTATTTCTCCCCTCATACTTTTACAAACCTCAACCACCCCCCAAAACCCTAAAATCATCATAGATCATCAATTACACTAATTAACACCACACCCATACTCCTATTAGGCTGAAAAACACAATCCACACATAAATAAACAACACTCAAACACAAAACTCACTCATCAAGATTCAAATTTTACCAAGAACACCAACACCTCTATTTTCAAATTTGGCTCTAAGGTGCCAATTCTTTTTCTCATTTTTAAGGCATTAGGCATTAAAACAACAAACATTATTAGAGTATTGCATATTATTTCATATATTTCACTTATTGATGTGGTTTTGATTACATTGCTTTAGATACATGGGCATGAATATTCATGTTGTCAATTTAGAATTCTTACGCATATACTCTTCAAAATATTTATCTACGAATTTTTTATTAACTTTATTTGCATAATTGAATTGTTAATTAGGTGAATTGATGAAGAAATGTTTTTGGTTTAATTGAGCTGTTGGATTATGAAGTAGTTGAAGCTATTATAGTGTTGTGATGTTGTTATCTTTTCATTGTGGTATTGTCGTCTTACTATTGTTGAATTATGGTGTTGTGGTATAAAGACTATTGTTTTGGTGTTGTGATGTTGATTGAATTGAGATATTGTAGTGTGTGATATGTGTTACATTATATGTTGAGATCATTAAACTTACATGATTTTGAGGCCATGTTATTGATGATATGATTGAATTGAGGATAACATGAGGTAGCGAGACTGACCACAATTGTAGGAATAGGTTGACTTTCTTTTATTTTGGTTATAGAAAGTGAAAGTCATTTCGTTTAGTACAAGATCGCATCACACCTTACGGTGCTTACACCTCTTGCCTATCAAAGTTCTATTTAAAAACCTCATCCGAGAACTTGTATAGAGAAGGATTTCCCGCAGCGCAGTAGTTCTTCCATACCAACTTAGCTGCCCGACACTTCTATTGGCATAACAACCGATACACTATAGGTTGGCCCAACCCAGTCCTCTTGTACTAGGGTTGGCTTCTCGCAGTTCTCCCTACCCTACATTACTTCAAGTTTGTGGTTGTGGACTTTGATATCATGAGGAGTTTGTGTTGAAAGATTTGAATTTTGGGAGTGTACAATTTCTGTTTTAGGTTTAAGTCTCTATGGCTCATAAAGATTCATGAAAGAAATCCATCGTCTCATCATCCGCCACTTAAAACACATCAAAGTTCGTCTCTAAGAAGGCATTTGAACTCCACACAACATTCATTGTCAAACGAACAACTATTATGGAAAAAAGCTTCAGACTTGTTGTTGACCAATACCCCAGCATTACCTAGATCATAGAAGAGAGAGGATGGCAAAGACTTTGTGCCTAACCAGAAATGACAGTTCTATCTGTTGTGAGGGAGTTTTATGCCAATGGCCAACAATAATAAAACTTAAAATTTTTTGTTCAGGGACGATATGTGGACATATCTAGCACAACTATCAACCGCTTCTTCGGCTTGCCTAGCATTCCCCGTGATGATTACCGTAAGCTGTTAAAGAGGTTTAATTATAAGGCAATCATCAGATTCTTAGCTTCTCCAGAAGCCTAGGGGCAATTGTCCAGGAGCCTGTCAACTTTGTTCCTCATTAGATATATGTGCCGAGAGTACAAGGATTGACATTACTTCATCGTCGCCCATCTTATACCGGTGCTTTATGTAAGTACTATCATTGCTCAGTGGGCCATCTTGCTATATACCATTTTAACTAAATGATCGATTGATGCGGGTAAGGTGATCAAGGATGGCATCATACATAGCACAAGGTATAAAAAGATAAGTTTCGACTGCCTATCCTTAATCATAGCTTTTTATGCCCAAGTTGGAGTTGAATGAGCACCCATAGAGGACTTACTTAATCATGCCCACGTCCTAAATAATAGTAAGATTAATTAGATTATGGACGGGCCGAATCTACAGGGATAACCTCCAACACTGCTGAGACAGCAACGTTTGCCTTAAGCACCAGCACTACTTCCTTCACTTATTATCGATGAGCATCTCACCCCCTTGAAATCTTATCTTGCTACCCATACTACCTATCAAGGCCAAGTGTTAAGGATTACCCTCACTCACTTGGGTATGGATATGAGCGTGCTACTACTATTCCCACCATATCGTACTCCATTAGCCCTTGTAGACTCGACTAATGATGACGAGAATTAAGAAGCTGATGATGATACAGACCCTACCACATTCCAATTGTTCTATTTTTATTGCCACAATTGAGACATGGTTCAATTTAAGTTTAGGGGTAGAGAAACACTTCTAATTTTATGTTTTTAGATTTATTTTTTTCCCTTTGTTTGTTACTTCTATTTACTTTCTTTTTAGTTGTTATTTTCAGTTTTTCTTTTCTTTTGACTATTTCTTATTTGGGTTAAAAAGAAGTTGTAAGTCAATGGTGAAAATTTGAGTTAGAGAAAAGTCATGAAATTTTCTAGAATTAGTAATTACTATGCTAATCTTATAATGTAGTCAGAATAGCTTATATTTATCTTATATTTGCTCACTTTAAACACATTGCAGATTAGAGCTATAGATATACATTAGTTGTTAATTTAGAAGATATTTATTCATATTAAGAAAGTAATTAGAATTGCCCAATATCTAGAACTTGTTCGATTAGCATTTGAGGTGAAATCCTAGGGCTGGTATAGTAAAAGAAATTATTATAGGCCTTGTTTGGGTCATATGAGCTTTTCAAGCCTATCTTAATATATGTTTTAATCCCTATCATCCCTTTTGAGTCTTATTGACCATTTTTTTAATAAACCACATTAGAAGTCAAAGCCGATTGAATTTTAGTCCTTCATAAATAATCTTTGCACTATAATTATAATATTTTATTATGGGATCATGAAGGGATTTAAATTCAGAGGTCAATGAGGAAGATTAGAAAAATTAGCTCTAGAATTATTTTTATACAATTACAAGCATATAAGGATTCAAAAAAAAAAAATAGAGAGAAAAGCCCTCTTAGAACTCAAGACAAGGAATAATGAGCTGCTGAAATTTTGTGTTCAAGATTTAAGTTTGGGGTTTTTTTTTGGAGAAAGAAAGATTGAAATGATCCATAAACAAGAATGACAAGACTTGCCTTAGAACCCTCAACTGTAGATCCCAGTGGACCCCATTGGGCACCTCAACGAAAGTTCCTCAGAGTCTAATTACTAAAACTGGAAAATTTCATAAGGCGAACCCTTTTTAATTCTTGCTATTACTAACTAAATCCTAAAATATCAGTGAAGATACTTTACCAATTTTTTTTTAAAAAAAATGGACAGAATTTCTTCTATTTTTCTGAAAACCCAAAAATATAAAATCTGCAAATAAACCACACTTCTATTTCAAATAATTTTCTCAACTTTAAAATAAGACCTCCAATCCTTCCAGAATCAAATCCAAACTCAATACAGCAAATTCATTCCAATCCACAAAAATTAATTTACAATAAAATTAATATACTATGAAAAGTGAAACCTGTGACTATATTACAGAAACCATTTCTTATTTGTTTAAAACATATTTACAAGAAGCATAAAATCTACATTACTATGCAGAAAATCAAAAGGTGCTATTCAGCACATTTACATTTACAAAATGATCATTTGACTTGGCCCACTAATCTAATGTAGGAGAACCAGCAACTTGCATACCGAAGCCTACACCTGGAAAGGGTTTTAGAAAACATAAAACACAAAACGAGTGAGCTAAAAGAGGTGAGTGCTTTTAAAATTTCTAGAAAAAAAATAAGATTCTATATGAACATTAAATTCTGCAAACTGTCTAAAACATGCTTCTAAAACTATTATAAAATTGTAAAATTATTTCTAAACATCATATGCTGATAAAATCTGCCGAACGATTTTTATTAATAATTTCTGTAAAAAATTGTCAGAATATGTAAAAATATAGTAACTAACATGTATATATTTAAATGCAATGATATATGTTCGATAACTCAAAATTTACTAAAACTCTCACTCACCATTTTCTTTCTAAATTGTACTAAATGGTAACCTAAAGCTATAGACTCACGCAGTGACTAAACTAGCACCGTACAATATGAATAAGTTAAAAGGTGTCTAAACTAGCAACACCCATTATGACATTTAAAGACATCTCACTGGCTATGCAGGAGAATTTTACATCACCTACATATAGCGAGATAATATCCCGTATATATATATAGCAACTCACATGACTCGACAACACGACTTTTTGGAGTTAGTGACACACCCTCCAATACTTGCCCATGCGTGTGGGATATACCGGCTAGGTCTTAAACTATCACCACACTATAAATTTGATGGTACTAATGGCCTTTGAAAATTAATTTAATAATTTTAAAAACTGTTTCTTAAATTGAACATAGAAATTCATAATTATAATAGTATACTAGAAACTGTAAATCATATTTATACATTTAAAATCACATAAACATAAAATTTCATTATGCTAAAACATATTAAACAAAAGATAAATAATTATAGATTTTTACTCACCAAATGCTCCAAGTTCAATTTTTCTCCAAAAATTTTCTTTCTTTTAGCACTCTCAGTTTGCTTTACATTACTAATTCCTTTAGTTTGGTGTCTCCTTGAGTTCCAAACTTGAATTTAACTTAAATCTCTTTTCCTTGGATTTTTCACTAGTGCAAGATCTATTTAACCTTAGGAACTTGGGTTTAGTTTGATCATGCATGGAAAATCATGAAAAAGCCTTGAATTTTACGCTGAAAATGGTTCTGCATTCTCCCATTTTTGTCTCCAATTTTTGCCGACAATATCCCATTTTGTTTCAATTTTTGCTTTTCATTTTAGACCAATTTTCTAGCACTTATTCTCCTTATATAGTGCCCTCTAAAATGTCTAATTTTCCCCTTAACTAAACTCTAAATATCAAAGATACCATTGGTTAGAAAATGGAAGCATATGATTGGTCAATTTCTAACTATTTGACTAAACTAGTCAAGCTAACCAAATTACACTTTTAACTTGGCAATCCATGAGTTTATTCCTCATTGGTTCATTTTCTAATACATAGATTGTCTTTTCTTAATAAAAGCTTGTTTCATGTATAACACTTATATGAAAATTCATGTGTTAAATTGAAATTTCCTTTTCCAAGCCAATAGAAAAAATTTCAAAAATATTCCATGATCGTCCGATTCCCCAATTGATTGTGAAAATATCAATTCAGGTCTAATACTTCTCACGCATACCATAAAAAAAATTCTAATAGGGTTGAAATTGGGTAATTCTATGATTTCTTTATCCATTTATACCAAAATCTAAGTATCTACACTATTATTAAGGATCGAATATTACAAAGAATGTTATAGTTATTGTGCAATGGAAACTTTTAAATTGTTTTAATTTTCCTCATCATCACCTAAACCCTTTATTACAAGCTTTTTCAAAGTTATATTTGATCTATTGTTATATACATTACTAGAGAATGCAATGAGAACAAGTTTATGGATAATTGCTTCGATCTTGATCTTTTTTGTTAGATTAAATCTTCCGAGAATAATTGATAAATAGACAAATAGCTCCACACATACTCATAGTGAATATTTGTAAGATAGAAATAAGCATGATGATTATATTATGGGATGGTCATAAGTAATGATTGACTGGAGATTTATTAGCATAATTCAACATTTGAGATAAATATACAAATTTTTTATTAACCCCTTCAATTGTCGGTTTTAAATTTTAGTTTACTTTTGTTTTTGTTTGCTCGAAGATGAGTAAAGTCTTAAGTTTGAGAGTATTTGATAGGGTTTATATAGTCTATTATTTTTATCATTATGGACTTAGATTTTGCTCTAATCATGAGTATTTTACTATTTATTTAAAGTTTTTGATCAAATATAGGTTTGCAACCCATCGACTGAAGAAACTGGAGAAAATGGACAAAAATAGAAGTTTCAAAAAAATAAGGCCAGTGCCGCGATGCTCGAGGCAAAAAGCTGAGTATCGCAGCGCCTAGCTAGTAATTACACCCAGATATTTTCCAAGTTTGAATGTCGCAGCGCCTGTGCGACTAAAGAAACCCTATCGTAAGACTCCTAATAAGACTTGGACTCGAAGCTACATGTCCTTAGGGATTATGAAAACCTATAAAAATATCATTTTTCATAGCCAAACACAGAATATCAGAGGCAACATAGGACAAAAAAACACACACATACACAACATAAAAACAATATATCAAAGTAAAGATTTAAAGATTGAAGATCAAAATTTGTGCAATCAAGTCAAGAGAAAGAAAGAAAGAAATAATCCAAGGCGTCTCCTTGTGTTATTTCTCATCTTATTTTGTTATTATATTCGTGTTTATAATATTTTTCGTTATTACTTCGTTACTCTTGGATGCATTATGAACTAAACCCTTTTGATCTAGAGTTAAACTTTTTAACCTAATATATAGTTGGATTTTATTAACTCTCTTAGTTTATGAACTTAATAGATTAAATTGATTCATTCTATCTTGAGTTTAATGTTTCTTTATTTTTGGTCAATATATTGATTGTTCAAGGAACTATAATGAACTCAAAAGATGAATTTATGTATTTAGCCTAGAATAATTTGATACATGATCATAGGATAATAGTTATAAGTTTCATGTAGGATAGGTATATACCTAGATGACATGTCTAGCATTATTAAACTTATTCTTAATAAGTTGCATTCTATTTGGATTACCATAGATATGTAGGTAGGATGTAATATAGTTATTTGACCATCGCTAGAGGCTTATAACGAGATTAGAGTCTAACCAATAATTTGTTATTGAGAGGTTAACTAAAAGATTAATAAGTTTAATGAAATATTAGGAGATAAGTCGAAATCCTAAATTCCTTTTAATTAGTGAATTTAATCCCTTGTTTACTTTTGATTAAGATTATGTTTAATTTAGTAGAATTAGATTGATTAGACAACATTCACTTTTAAATTTGTCTGGATAAAAGTTAAATAAAATTAATTTTAGTACTTAATTGAAGATATTAAATAAATTTCTATTGGAATAATACTTAAACTTCAATCCTATTACTTGATACAATAATGTACACTTACACTTATTTAAAAATTGCACATTATATATGTCTTTTATCACACCTTATTTTACACATTTTTTTTCTCAACACCACATTTTCTCATCATCTCAACAAAATAACTAAAAGCATCCGGACATAAGTTACATTGTTTTGCCATTCAAAGTTTTCGCCGATTGTTCAAAAAGCAGTAGCATTGTCTTTGGCTATAAAATATAAAAATTCTAATGGTTGGCTACATTAGATAAAAAACCAAAAAAATATGGTTATTTATGAAAAATTTTCAAATGTTAATCTTTATTAGCAAAAATTAGGCTACACCAAACTATCTTATTCACCATCTTTTGTTTTTTCCTTTTCTTCCTCGGTCTCTCTTTTTCTCAACAGTTTCAAAACCAATGTATTGAATTTTTTTTTGTTTTAAAAAATATTGCCATTTTTACTAGGTTAATCTTTGTCCTCAGCATCTTTCTTTTAAAAAATAAAATTTTATTTTTAATTATTTTGAAAAAGTTTAAAGAATAGTTTGGAAAACAATGAAACAAAAATAAAAGAAAAAAGAGCAAGGAAGAAGGAAGAAGAAGAAAAAAAATTGGTGAAAAAGGGTAGTAAAAAAAAAAGATCAAAGAAGAATAATAGAAAACAATTCTGCCGGTACTGAAGGAAGAAAGAACAAAGAAGAAGAAAAAAATTTATGCCCGTTGTGTGCATCTCTCGCGTGCGTGATTCGCCCATTGTGAGCATCCCACGCGCAAGAGGCGTGCCTCAACAAATTTCGCACACGCCACACTAATTTTTTTAATTTTTTTTTCAATTTTAAATAATTTAATATATAAACAATATATAAATAAAATTAAAAACTTGTAATAAAATTAATTTTATTGTAAGAATTTATAAAATAAGTAATAAAATTAAATAATTATAAGAAGTAATTAATTATTTTATAAAATAATAAATTGTAAAAAATATATAATTAGTTATTTATTTAAATAAAAAATATTTTTTATTATTAAATAAATGACATGACACATGGTGTAATATTAATGGGTCATTAATTTATTAAGTGTTAATATATAATTTGACCGAATAAATTAATTAGCTAATGGTGGCTTTTATTTAACCATTCAGCCAAAGCAAAAATGTTAAGCATGAGGTGGCCTTAAATTGAAAGAGATTAATTATTTATAGCTTTCGGTCATTGTTTTATCATGTTTAAACTTAAGCTTGTGGTGGTAATATATATATTTATTGAATGAAACATCTTGCCACCAATGAAAGCAAGATTCGGCCAGCCCATTAAACAAGCCACTAAGCTTAATTTGTTTGTATGATGTAGCTAAAATGAAGGCCATGCTTCATGAAAATTGCCACTAACATGATTGTAATTGGCTAAAGTGGCGGCAGTATTTACAATATAAAGGCCGTAATACATTTGCAAAGGCAAGTGAAGTGAAGTGTATGGCAAAGTAAAATTAGCTAAACATATAGCTTAGTGCCGAGAGAAAAAAAGTGAAGCAAATGTTGCTTCAATAGTAATTTCAGTCGAAAAATGAAGGTACTGTTGTAATTTAAAGGATCTTATTCAATCATTGATTAGACCGTACAAAATATGTTTTAAGAATGAGTTATTTAAAATTTTATTAATATAATAAGATATTTGTTAATATTTTGTTAAATATTTTATATATATAAGATGTGTAAATTAAAAATTAAAATATATATGCTCACTTTGCACAATACACTTTCACAATTAATGACGATTAACAACAATTAATTGACATCAGTGAACAACAATCGACAGTTTAAACCCCTTTATTAAATAGTATAATTTAAACCTCTTTATTAAATAGTATAATTGAATGATAGTTTTTTAATAAATTTTTCAGCACATATATAAGCAAAAACTTAAAATAATTTAATTGAATAAAATGTTAATTTTTATTTATAAAATTAAAGATTCAAATCCTATTTTTAATATTTAATTGAATTAAATTGTTTTTATTATAACAGGAGTATAATGATAATTTTACAAATTTTAACTAATTTTTTTATTAAAGTTCATAAATTCTATTAAATATAAATAAAATTTTTAAAACTTTAAAAATTTATATATCCTTTTCCTCAGCCTTATGAGTTGAAATGTCCTTAAAATTCTCTAAACATACTATTTAAAGAGAAGTATCTTGACATGTCAAAATATTAAAAGAACCAACAGCTGAAGTCTGAAAATTTTAGGTTTACTGTTGACATTTCCAATCAAATAAATATCTAGTGGCAGAACAGATTGGTTATATATAATCATCGGATGATTTCACAAAAAAATAACAGTATATACAAGATGAAGCCCTTATGTATCATTTGCAGTCTTAAAATGATCTGGATTACCATTTGTCCCTTCCAACCATTCTTCGAGTTTTGCCTCTTTATCTGCCTTAAAATCATCATAATTTTCTGATAATAATGATAAATTATGATGTGCCATGCTGACATCAGCCACCGTTTCTTTCTTTCCTTCTGCTGCTGCTTCTTCTTCTTCTTCAAGGAGCTCATCTGCAACCTGACTTGACAAAGGCAGTTCATCAGCTTCTGTGTCTTGCTGAGAAGAACTAGCACTAGCAGATGCAACAGATGGTGTTGGAGTAGTATAGGGCGGTTTCTCATCCTGGGCGAAGATGGTATCTTTGGAATCAATTTGCGGCCACTTACAGTCACTGGCTTTTTGTCTTGCTGACTTGAATACATTAGAAAAATAACTACCAGTCCGTCCATGATCTTGTCGGTCATGAACAACAGAACTGCAACCCCAAGCAACTGGTCCCCAGGAGCTAGTTCTCCCCATCTGAAAATTGAAAGTTAGTTTCTGGATTAATCCTCTCTTTGGTTGTCTTGTTGACATTACTGCTAGAGATTTCCTGATGTCTTTAATCATATCATCTGCTATGGAAAAAGCACATGCTTTCATTGACCTCGTCATGGTGACAGAATCCTCCAAATCTTCAGTGTGCAAAGTTGTTTCTCGAGACTTCTCCAAAACATTGTTCTTAAGATTAACGAGGTTGGGTATGACATTTTGAGTGTGCTGCTGTACGTAGAAAAGCCCTACTGAAGGCTCATTTGCCACATATTTGATCATCTCTGCCAAGCTTTCAGTTATCTCCACAAAACCATCAACCGTGGAGAATCCATGCATCTTGGTGTAGGCAGATGGCAGTTCATCACTGGTTTGTCAAAAATAACAAACATAAATGCATTTCAGAGAAGGAAAAAAGTGATTGTGAAATGGGAGTTAAAAAGGAGGAATTCTTCAATGTAGATTGCTCAAGTAGTTTCATAAATCATTGTTAGTTAATAAGAAAGAATGACTGCATTAACCCATTTATAAACTCAACAAACATCTGAATATGATCCTTTCCACACAAAGAAAGTGGCAAATGTCACTCTGTAATACTCTAGTTCAAAAACGGGTTTCTTGCATGTGGAAAAGATTATAAATTTAACTCCTATGCTTATCTTAGAATAAGTAGAAAGTTAAACATCCAGGCTATCTTGCAAACAGATGTGAATCCACGGTTTAACTCAAATTTTGAATGTTTAATTTAAAAAATAGCGTTTATGACTTGTAGACTCCCAAGCTTTCGCGAAACTGACTAAAAGACCTCCCTAATTTCAAAATAGCCTAAAACACCCCCATCTGTTAGTGCCTGCCATTTGTTTTAACAGAATTTTCATTAATTAGTATACAATTACTGTTTTTCCCCTGATCACGTCAGAAAATTTAAATTAAAATTAGGAGAAATTGCTGATATCACAATAGCTAGTGCAGTAGCAAGAATGATAATGGTGCATCCTCAGTCCATCCCATTGAACCAAGTTAATTATCAGGCCTATATGTCTCCTTTTCCTGCAAATGACAGATTTTTTGCTGCCATACCAATTTCTTTTCGCCAACATGATCTGAAACTTGGGTCCTCATACACTTTTGCCAATCTTATGTCAAAAAGACAATCATCAAAACACCCCAAAGACAACTAGAAAAAGGAATCAACAGTCCATCCCATTGAGTCAGGTTAATTAGCAAGCCTATATGTCTCCTTTTCCTGCAAATGACAGATTTTTTGCTGCAAAACCAATTTCTTTTTGCCAGCATGGTGTGAAACTTGGGTCCTCATACACTTGCCAATCTTATTTCAAAAAGACAGTCATCAAAACACCCCAAAGACAACTAGAAACGGAATCAACACCCTTGAACAAACCAAAATTCCCCCAAACCTAACCTTCAAGCAACTTCAATCAGCCAACTTTTGATTTTTTTTGTTCCTCCAATAGCCAATGGTAAGCATTTTTCTACCAGTGTAGGCCATGATTATGATTTCATTACACCAAATTCACATAACCGAAAACCCAATTGCAAAACCCTTGTGTACCCGAATCCAAAGCAACCACATCAACCCAATTTTGACTCATTTTGAATCAAGTTGTTACTTAAAACCACAAATTCGAAGGTGGTAGGTTGTATTTGTAAGGAGGAATTTGGGAAACCCCAATTTTGAGTAGAGGCCAATTCGGCAATTTCTCCTAATTTTCAGAAGTGATGATAGTGGCGGTTTGATTGGATTGGGGGCGGGCAATGGAGAAGAAGTTGATAGGATTGAGGGTTGAGATTTGGTGGTGGTGGAGATCGGAGAGTTGGGAGACAATGGATGACCTTTGCTTTGGATCTCATATGTTGACCTTTTGACTATTATATCAAAAGTACTATCTTGCCCTTACTTCTGTTAAAATAGACGGCAAACACTAACAGACGGGGGTGTTTTAGACTATTCTAAAACCAAAGGGATCTTTTAGTCAGTTTCGCAAAAATCTTGAGGGTCTACAAGTCATAAACCCTAAAAAAATAACAGTGTTCTGACAGAATCTTCTAATATGGGAAAACTAGAGACAAAAAACTAACAATTTGTTCAAGTCCTATGCTGAAAATGATCTAAGACACCATTCGTTTCTAAGTTTTATGTGGCTCTACATTGATGTGCATCACAAGCACCTCCCAGCTATATGTGAAATCAAATAATATACTATCTCAAATTATACTCTTTTATCACTTTCAATCCTGTATACTAGGAGAACAAGAAGAGTTCAAGAAGCCCAATAAATTTCTCCAGTCTTCCAGATTTATGAATGCTTTCTGTTGGCTAATAGCCCTGTCAATCACTGCTATCAACGATTTGTCACCATTGGCTTTAAGATTAACTTTTGGCAATGATCCAAATCTTCCTTTTATTTGGTGTGAGAACTATAGTCTTATTGGACTTCTGAAATGGTTAAGACTAGAGCAAATTCTCAATCCCTCACCCATGTTACTTACATCATCTTTTTTCTTTTTCTTTTGTAGCTAATGACACAATTTGGATACACTATGATATTAGAAAGTGTTATAAGAGACTAATGAATTATCCAAATCCTGATACGGAAAACAGAAAAATAAAAAATAAAAAGAGAATTTTGAAAACAACTTTGTACATATCCTAAGCATCTCAATAAATTCCCACATCCGAACATTAAAAAAGAGTTCAGCAGGAAGCGCCAACAACAGCTAAATACTAATTAAAATAGACACTGTTAGCTTCCACATCAAACACCTTACTTTTCATATCCCATTTTGACCCACAGCTCTATCCTCCAAATTAAAGAGCTAGTAATCTTCAGTGAACAAGGTTAAAAGTAACAATAACCTTAAGCTAATTCTAAAATCAAACAACCTCAAAATTTCCTCATTAGCAGAGGTATCAGAAATTTTATAGTTCACTATCTTTAAAGAGAACCAATCAAAAAGCAGAGACAAAGATCAGGCATTTATCTCAATACCCACATAAGAAAATCACACAACAATCAAAACCCATCTCTGAAAACATGGTTTCTTATCAAACCCTACAAATTTCAGACACATCAACTCATCAAAAGATAAATAATAAAATAGAAAGAAAAAACAAGATGAAGAAATGACTTACAGAAATCCCTAGATTATGAAGAATAGACATGTATGTATGTGCAAAAAGATTTTTGAGATTCCTGATTTTCTGGGTTTCTTATGTTTTCAAGAGTCGCTTGAAGATAAAACGGAGAGATTCAGGCTCGCACCAGAGCTTCTTATTTGCCTCAGTTGGCCGTGTCTGGGCTCTACACATCGGTATCTAAAAGCACTTCCGTTATGTTACCTATCACTGTTGAGTTTTTAGTACACGTCACCAGCCATATAGACACAAATGAGAAAAAGTTTGTCACGAGTTTAATGCTTTCAATTTTCGGAAATATTTACTAATTACTCATATTTTAAACTTATATTTTTTATATAGTCAAAAAATTAAAGTGTAATTTTTAATAATTATAAAATTTAAGTTCGAACTATTTTATTTTAAAGTATATTTTGCATTTATCTCAAAATAGGTTTTTCAAAATTTTTTTCCAAAAATTATTTAAATTTAAAAATTTTGAACTTAAGAAAAAATATATCAAATATTTATATACTAATATTTAAAGATTAGAAGTTAAAAAGACTAAAAAGTAAAAATTTAAAAAATTAATAAAAAAAAATAAAATTAAAAACGAAGAAAAAGACCCAAAATTCTCTGTCGCACCATGTGAGAAATTTTGGATTTCGTTTCTTTGTTTTTGATTTTATTCTTTTCTCATAATTTGCTGTATTTTTTCATTGACATATTTTATTTTTTTTCTATTTTATCATAATACACTCTTATTATACTTTTATACTTATAATTTTTTAAATTAAACGAAAAAAATTAAAATATATTATTTATTTTCATTATATATACAAAATAACAATAAATATAAGAAATAATAATATAAATCATAATTATTTTATAAATTGATTCACAAAATTATTTATTTTCAAGTATTTGTCACATTTATTTAGATAATAATTATTTTTATTGATTTTGTGGTTTAAATAATAAGTTTTTTGAGTTATATTATTATTAATAAAAGAAATTTCATTTATTTATTATCTTATTATTTAATAAAGATTAACCAAATAATTTTTTATTATAAAAGATTATAGCGTTCGAAGAGTTTATCAGTGAATATTTGCCTTCAATTTTACTGAAAAATATTGTTACGGTTATTTTCTGCTCACCCCTAATTAAATTGACATTTATTAATTTGAGCATTTTATCATAAGTCATTATTCAACTCCCATACCGTTAATTTGAATCGTAATAGTTAAAAGAGTAACTTTGTAACTACACCAAAAATAATTTATAACGTAATAAAAATATAAAATATTAATACAAAAATATAAATTTAACCTTTAAATATATAGTTTTTGTTTCTCTATCGCACTTTAATTTTCTCCTTTCTTAAGGCTCTTTCATTGGTTTGTTTATCTCCAAAAAATTTGATGAATTTTGAAAAAATCATCTTGTTGCCGTTGGATTCATCTTTCCTCTAACATGGCATGAATCTGTCAATCCATTAGCCATGATATCCATTTAGATTGAATTTTTTATACCATCTTACAGCTTGAGTAGATATCTAGAGCACTATTGCTTGCGCCCACACGTTGGCCTGGATTAGCCACCAGAAGCCATGGCGCGGTTGTGCGAGAACTCCCGTTGGCCTGGCTTGGCTGCTCGTGACCAGCTTGCTGATTTGAAGTGGTTTGTTTGATCCGTTCTTATAAAGGGGAAGATCTGGTTGATGGAAATGGATTCAAAGTTGTGATTGTGCTGCTCTTACACCCCATGTCTATGTTTTTGTTTATATATTTTTTAAATTAAATTTTTATTTGTTACTTAATTTCAATTTTATCGATTTATTGTGTAATAAATCTTACTTAATTTTAATTTTATCAATTTATTGTGTAATAAATCTTAGATTTATTTATTTTTTATAATTAATTGAAAAGAAATTTAAAGGATATGAGTTTAATTTGTTGTAATGACTTTTGTTTTTCAATTCTTTAATTTGTAAGAACTAATATTTGTTTAAATTAATTTTAAGAAAATATTTGTATTAACTTTATTATAGAGAAAGAGAGAAAAAATAAAGTAAAATATAAACTTTAATTTTATAATTGTAAACAAAATTATTTTATATATAGAAATTTTTTTTCTTTAATATTTTTCTTATTAAAATTATTTAGGATATCTGTATCTTTATATTTTGATTTCAAATATATAAGGCTAATCGTTGTCTTATTAGTCAAACTTGATCACCTATTAAGTTTAACAGTTCAAAATAACAAAATAGGGTTTAGTGATGACTTAAAAAATATATTGAGTCAAATTTATAAATATTAATTCAACATAGGGGTGGGTTGAAATTTTTCCTATTAAATAATCGATTTGCTAACTTATGTAGTTTTATTTTTGCATTTTAATTCATAATAACTAAAAAAGAGGCTTTAAAAAATAAACTTCATTAATCCATGTACCAAACTCACTTTAAAATAAATCAACAAATCAAATCAATTTTTATTTATTTAAAACAAAACAACTACTTAAAAATTCAATTGTCTGGAAAAAAATTAAAAGAATTATTTTTTTTTTTAAAAAAAGGTAAAATTTTCTTGATTTCTTTATATAACTTTAAAATTTATAATTTACTATTTGTGCATGAGTCTTTTTATAGTGCTTATTTGAATGATATAAAATAAAAAATATTTACATATAATATAATATATTAAGCTTGATTGAGTTTCGATTTTGTAAGTTTGGATATTGAATGAGATAAAAATATCAGTTTCGTGTAAGTGCAGATTGTGTTCGATGGCACTTAATAGCTCGATAAAATTTGTCGAGCATAGTCGAACACAAAAATTGGCTCAAAAATGCTTGGTTTAAGTGCTTTTGTCAAGCACAAAAAATTGTGGTCGACAAAATTTATCAAATGTGGCTTTGGTGCTAACAAAGCAATTAAAGAATGCATTGTCAAGCATCGACGAACAAGGCTTCTTTGAGTTAATCTGTATGAAATTGATCATTTTTTTATGATTTTAAAAATTCAAATATCATAAAATAAAGTAAATTTGACTATTTTTTTAATTATCCAACTTACGAAATTTAGTTTCATTTTAGGTAAAATAAAACAACCACTCCTTATGCTTTACTTTGGTGAAAAATAGGAGAATTCATATGAATAGTTAGATACATTATATATGAACAACTTTGTGTTATAGTATATAATGTTCTTTGTATTAATTCGACCAAGTATACTTTAAGAGTGAAATATTTTTATCTTTGACAATGACATGAGTAAAACCGTTGTATATAAAGAAATAATAGAGATGTGAAGTTTTTTTTAAGTGTGAATGGAGGTTATATGTCTAATAATAGAGTTTTTTTTATTTATCAATTTATACATTATAAAAAATAGAAAAGTGCCTACACATCATCAAACAGTGGCATACGAAACTAGCTTATTGACCATACAATCATTTGAGTAATATTACTCCTCGCCACGTTACAATGAGGACCCAAGTTGTAACTACTATAATGGTGAACCCAAAATTTGATGATCTTTACAAAAATGAAGGTGAGAATAATAAAGGTGGCATTGATAATGATGCCAATAATAAAATAGTGAACATGCTAGATGATATAATAAAGGAGGAAAAAAATGTTAACAACAATCATAATTTACCTAAAAGAGAAAGGTCAAAGATACTCTCATTTAAGTGTCACTCTTTTATTATGTCATGCTGATAGTCCACTCGTTTTTTGCCTCCAATTCCACCATTAAATTCTTTGCCTTCATTGGAATTACCAAAAACTAATTTAGAAAAAATTTCGTAGGAAAATTTTCTTTGGAAAATTATACAATTTGAAAAAAGACTTGCATTTTAAATAGAGAAATTTTACATTTAAGGGAAATTGGAGATTTAAGGTGTTGAGGTAGCCGAAGGATCATTTTGATGCAACATGTGTTAATGAGATATGTAAATGGTACATTTGTGCAATAACAACAGAACAACAAACACACTTCATAGTAAAAATATTTAACACAACCCACACTTGTTCTTTAGATCAATTAGAGTATGGCTAGCGCTAAATAAGTAGTTGAGTTATTGTAGAGCAAATTAAAAAACTATTTTGAGAATAAGAAGAATTACTAACCAAAAGATATTTAAGTTGACATTTAGCATGAATTTGGGCAAGCAAGAAATAAATGGGGGTAGGCCTAGTGTCACGCTCCAAATATTCTCAAGCAATTACGCGAACATTTGGTACGCGACAAGACCACCAAGAGGGTATTTGGCCCATTGTGTGTTACATAGGCTTGAGTTTCTAGAAGGCCCAATTGACTTGAATTAAGACCACATGTGTGTGGTTGGTGGGAGAATATTCTAGAGATGATATATTTCTTGAGTTATTCTTGTTGTAGGTAGCATCTTTGAAATATTCTTTTGTATATTCTCCTATTTAGATTTGGACCGTTAGATTAGATGAATGCTAGTTGTCCATTGTATATAGCTTTAGGTATAAATAGATGAAGTTCTCATTTGAGTAAACCATCCTCCAAACACTCAAGAGTTGTATTTCTATAGTTTTGTAATATCTTTTTAGTAAAAATATACGAGAGCATTCTCTTAAACACTTGGTGTGCTTCTTCTTCATCTCTTTCTTTGTAGTAATTGGTCTTGTAGGCTGCTTAGCAATTGAAAAGTGTTTAAGGTCACACGTGTTCGAATAGTCCGTGACAAGTGGTATCAGAGCGGATTCAAAGAAGATGGTGAAGGAAGTTGCTGGAACATTCAAGATTACTGAAGGGAAGGGTAGAGACCCCAAAGCTAGGAAACATAAGAGTATTTCACCAGAAAAGTTTATTGATCCGAGTCATGAACTAGGGGACATGGTTATGAAGCTCAATGGTGCTATGAGCAAGGTGACAGATTGCCTTGGGGAGTTGGAAGAGCAAGTTGAAAAGCTCGAGGTAGGCCTCGACACTCAAGAGGATGAGCTGCGCTCTCTCATCGACAGCTCCATTGACGAGCATGCTGACAAGCAACGGGACTAGATCGAGGCTTTTTAAGAGAAGGTCTACAACACCATAGACGAAGTTCAAGCCCAAGTAGAAAAGCTGCGTAAAGGGTTTGAAGCTGTCAAGGAGGACGTAGTGCTGTGCAAGCGATCAGTCGCTAATGGCATGGCTACTAGAGGTAGGGTGGCTATACCAAAGGTTGAAACCCCTAAAGCAAAGGAGTTTAGCAAAAAACGGGATGCTAAGGAGCTTGACAACGTTTTTTGACAAATGTAGAGGTATTTTGATGCTATGGGTGTACGGGATGAACATAAGGTAAGTACCGCAATTTTGTACCTTTTCGATCATGCAATTCTCTGGTGGCGTAGGAAAAGCAAGAAGATTCGCAAGGGTACCTGCACCATAAACAAGTGGGAAGAGTTGCAATGGTAATTGAAGTGCTAATTCTATCAGGAGAATGTGGCGTACGATGCTCGTAAGCGGTTGAAGGAGTTGAAACAAATGAAGTCCATTAGGGAGTACGTACAAAAGTACTCTTTGTTAATGTTGCAAATCCACAACATGAGTGAAGAGGACTTGTTGTTCAATTTTCTGAACGAGTTACAATCATGGGCTACCAATGAGTTGAAGTGGTGTGGCGTGCAAAATATATCTGATGCCCTTACAATGACGGAGACGCTTATGGATTACCGCAAAAGAGAAACGGATAAGTCCAAGCATTCTAAACCCAATCATAGCGAGGGTGGGGAAGTCAAGGAGTTTCAACCTTCGGAGAGTAAGGAGGAGAAAAGCAAACCGCCTAAGTAAAAGGAGCAAAAGCACAACGGCCATAGAGGTAATGGTCCGAAGTCAAACTATTTCCTTTGCGATGGGGGTCATTGGGTGAAGGACTGTTCGAAGAAAAGGCTTTCAATGCAATGTATGAGGCATAAGAGAAGGGCGAACAGTGCCGTATGGGTTGTATGCAACTGTTCAATTCCCTCAAAGCCAAATGGCATACAGATGCACTAAGGGGGACGATGCTTATATACATTGAAGACTATGTCAATTGCATAAAGACTCAAGTGTTGGTTGATACGGGAGCTACGCACAACGTCATCAAGTGTGTGATGTCTAATTTAATGACCTAGCGCAAGTGCACGCTTTTTGTATCAAGTAATATAGGACTAAGTCCAGATTATCGATCACACAAAGACTATTGTTTCTATTTTCTTCAATCGAATACTAAATTACTCTACTTTACCTTTATCCATACTAGCTTCAAGGATGGAGTTTAACTAACTAAATTATTACTATTAAACTGAACATAATTAAAATATTGCAAATACTTAGAGATAGAATTCACTCAATTGATAAGTAATCTAGGGTATTGACGCATCCCCTAATAGTTCACTGAATCCTTTAACCCCTTAGCTATTCTCCTTTTTATCAATTGATTGGCTAGACACTGATTTCATCATAAGCTTCTATCGACAGTCGAATGATAATATCACACCCTAACAAAGACCTATATTTCTATGGTAATCCGAATAAGATGCAACTCATTAAGATTAAGTCTAATCAAACCATACATGCCACCTAGGTATATGTTTATCCTAGATAAAACTCATAGATATTACCCTATGATCATGTATCAATCTACCATAGGCTAAATACATGATTCCTTTCGTCAAAGTTATCATAGTTCCTAAACAATTAAAATAGTGATCAAGTATAATGAAAGCATTAAGCATAGATAGATTGAATCAATTAAGGGATAAAAGTTCATAACTAAGAGATTAAAAGAATAAGTTACATACAAGGTTCAATAACATCTAACCCTAGATATAAAGAAATTAGCTCATGTTCAAAACAAGAATATCAAAGCAAAAGTATGAAAATATAATGAACGAAATCATCTCTTAAAAGTAAGGAATAAAACAAAACAAGTGACGCCCTGAGTTGTTCTTCTTCCTCTTGTCTTGATTGCTCAAGAGTTGATTCCCCAATCTTCAATCTTCAATAACTTTACCTTGATCTCTTGGCTTGAATATGTGTTTGTTGCTTGTGTTATTCTCCTTGCTAAGTATCTCTATTTTTGCCTCAAAAGAGTGTTTTTATTGCTATGAGAAACCCTAGGCACGAGAAGCTTCGAATCCCCCCCTCCAATAGGCAAGTTTAGAAGGGTATTTAAACATCCACACAGGTGTCGTGGCACTGGGCATGAGCACAGGTCTGTTAAGACATTGACGAGCGCCACGGCGCTCACTCGTTGTTCTGGGCGCCGCGGCGCCTAGCCACCGACTGCTGCGCTACTTTCGTATTGTGAGTGTAACCTCTTCGTTTGACGTCCGATTTGCCTCCTGTTTGTTCCTATGTATCACATTTGCTATCGTGCATCTGTTTATAATCAGCAAATATAATTAAATAGTCAAATACTTATGATTTAGAGGAAAATACAAAAGTTAAGTACAAATCCTACTAGTGCTTTTATGCCCTTATCAAATACCCCCAAACTTAAGACTTTACTTGTCCTCGAGCAAAATGAAGAAAAACATTTATAATTTATTCATGACTCAAAAAATAAAAATTAAAAACTAAAAATAAGCTCAGGTTGATTAGATGATCAATATCGTTGTCTTAAAAGCTGCGAAAAATAGCACAAGGCTCTTTAGAAATCAATAAACAACTTTCAACAATCCTCATACCATTGATCAAGTACTTCATTCTCTCTTGTTAATGATCACTTGTGTATGTGTGTAATAAGCAAGTAATTAGCTAAATAGAACATAGATTTACTCAATACTTAAGAAAGTACATAAAGATGATATCTCGGAATAGTTTCAATTATAACATTATCATAAGCTTGCTTTTCATACTACTCTCCACTAATGTAGAAATACACATGTCTAGGGATCTATTTAGGACTTTATTAGCTTGTAATGTAAGACTAAGGTAAAGGTGGGTTATAAAGATATATATAAAGTGCAAATCACACCATTAACACTTAGACTTTACTCAGAAACCTCTTGATTCCTTCTCCTCCTTGATTATTCATCTCTTCCCCAAAACTTATGCTATTCCCAATTTTCTTTTAATCTCATTTTCAAAGAATTTCTTCTTTTTCTTAAGTTGGGGGTATTATGAATTTAAACATTTTTTTTATGTACCCCCAAACTTAGAATGATATGTACATTCAAGACTTATTACTCTTCATTACAGTACCATTCTTTCATACATCCATAACCTTCTTCATTTTAAGAATATTTCTAAGTAAACTCAAAGTTTATGGTGCTACCGGTAGATTTTAGGGTAAGTAAACTCAAAGTATTTAAGCTTGTAATGTGGTTAAATAGAAAAAATGATTAATTAGGCTCAAACGGGGTGACTAAGGATAAATATACATATAAGGTAGGCTAAAAAATGCTCAAACGGTCCAAAGATAGCCTAATGTCATTTCCCTAAGCATGTGAATTCTAGGATTTCGCCTCAAGTAGTAATCAAGCAAGTTTTAGAGTGTTGGTCTTTGAGACTGTGGTGTACTACTTAAGCATGAATAACTCTATGCAAAAAATTCAACTAATATATGCTTCTTTCAATATTCTCAAGAATAAGTGATCAAAAATAAGCTTGAATTCAATCCGAGAATCATGATATAAGAGTTATCTCAAGCATCTATTATTTTCTAAAGACTTGTGAAAATAAATTCAGCAAATATTTTATTTTATATTATGGACTAATGATAATCATCTCAACCAAAACTTAACAATCCTTAAAAAAAACAATTTACTGCACAAGACAACCAATCAATATAAGCAGCAAAATAAACACAAGAAAGTGTGTTTCCCACCCCTAAACTTAAATTAGACATTGTCCTCAATATCTAAAAATAAATTTAAAAGTAAAAAAAACTCCCCTAGTAATTGAAGTTGAAGCATTGCAACATTGTATTTTGATGAATGTGAATGCAGTTCTCTTTGCTTTCAACGCTTGCACTTGCTCATGTTACTTCATTAAATGTTTGAATTGCTGATTTATTCCTACAAAAAAAAAAGAAACTAACATAACTAAAACTGAAAATAAGCTAATAAAAATAAAATTTTACTTGGGTTGCCTCCCAATAAACCCTTGATTTAACGCCATCGGCTTGGCGGGGCTCTTTCTACTATTATGAAGGATCAAAGTCAATAGTGGAAGCATCTTTGTATGTAAGCTTGCTGGGCTTCCACTCATTTGGCTTCTACATTCTTGCACTTAGACCTTGGGCAGCAACTTGTTTTTCTTTCTTGTGCTTATCCGGAAAGACTTGAATCTTAGACCGGTGAAGTGTTTCTTTTGTGGCATTTTCTTCTATCCTCTCATAGAACTGCTGCTTCTTCTTCTTCTTTCTTATCCTTCTATGCCTTAACACATTTTTTTAATGTGAGGGTTTAATATCTCTATGTCTTTGAGTTCTTTAGTGTTTAGGTGCACCACATCAATGTTACAACAGTCTTCACCTTTAGCTGACAACTTAATTTCCTTGAAGACTTTAAATGTTGCAGTGTCATCTTGTATCCTCATGGTCATCTCCCCTTTTTGAACACCAATGATCGTATATCCTATAGCTAAGGAAGGTATTCCAAGGATGATAGGTATCTTTTTATCTTCTTCCATGTCTAGAACAATGAAATCGGCGGGGAAGATAAATTTATCCACATTTACTAGCACGTCTTCAATAATTCATTTCGGGTAGGCAAGAGAGTGATCAGCAAGTTGAAGTGTGATATTGACCAATTTTGCTTCTCTCAAACCTAGCTTGTTGTAGACGAAAAAAGGCATGAGATTAATGCTCGCTCCTAGATCGCATAGGGCTCTACCAAGATCATGATTGCCAATATAGGACGGTATGGTAAATCTCCCGAGATCTTTGAGTTTAGGAAATAGCTTTTTCTGAAGAATAGCGCTACACTCTTCTGTCAATGCCACTGTCTCATAATCCTCCAGTTTCGTCTTCTTGGCAAGAATGTTCTTCATGAACTTGACGTAACTAGGCATTTGTTCAAGCGAATCTGAAAAAAGGAGATTAATATGTAATTTCTTAAAAACATCAAGAAATTTAGAGAATTGCTTATTTAATCTCTTATTTTGCAGCCTCTATGGAAATGGTGGAGGAGGTGTGAATGACTGCCGAGGCTGTTTCTGTACATTTTCTGCACTTGTATGCTGTTCATATTTCTTTTCTATACTTTCAGGATTTCCTTGCTGTAATTTTTTAGTTTCAGCACTTGTTTTGCACCTCTGTAACCTTTGAGGAAAAGGAATAGGTGGTCTATATGGTTGCACATTTTCTTGTTGATCAACCTTCTCATTTTCCTTCATCTTTGGAAGTGGTGTTGGTAGTGTGTCATTATGTAAGATCTTACCACTTCGTAAGTTGACGGCTTGGCATTACTCTACACTTCCTTTTGGATTAGCTTCAGTGTTGCTTGGTTAAGTCCATTGAGATCGATTATTTAGTGCTGCAGTAAGTTGCCCCTTTTGAGTCTCTAGATTTTTCAAAGATATATAATGGTTTTGTAGAATAGCATCATTCGACTTCATGTACTGCATAAACATATCTTCCAATGATGCTTTCTTTTCCTATGGGGGATGAAATCCGGGTGGGTTTGGTTTAAGTTGCTGGCCTTGGTTGTCACCCCAAGAAAAATTTAGATGATTTCTCTACCCCTAATTATAGTAATTTGAATGTGGATTATTCTGCTGTCTATTATGGTTCCCCCACATAGTTTACTGACTCCATGCATTGCCCATTCAAATGATTGTCGCTACAGAAGTCATAAGTCGCAATCTGGGTCTTGATAGCATTTATAGAATCAAACCTCTTGGTTAATATATTGATCTGCGCAGCAAATGCATTAAATGCATCAATCTCATAAACTCTAGCAACCTTTCTTAGTATGACTCTTTCAGCAGGTCATTGATAGCTATTAGATGCCATCTCTTCTAATAACTCATATGCTTCATCTGTGGACTTATTCATCAGAGCTCCTCCAGCGGCGACATCGGTAATTGTCCTTAAATGACCCATTAGCCCATTGTAGAACGTCTGAACTAATAATCATTTCGAAACTCCATGATGGGGATACTTCCTCAACATGTCCTTGAATCGTTCCCATGCTTCGTATAATGACTCACCTTCAATCTGTACAAATGAGGTGATGTCATTCCTCATCTTAGCTGTCTTCGCTAGTGGAAAAAACTTTGCTAAGAACTTTTGTGCTAGATCATCCCACGTTGATATAGATCCTGATGGTAATGACATCAACCAGCTCTTGGCCTTATCCCTCAATGAGAAAGGGAATAGTCACAACCTGATGGCATCATCTGAAACCCCATTGAACTTGAATGTATTGCAAATCTCCAAAAAGTTCATGATATGCATGTTGGGATCATCATTGAGAGCTATACTGAATTGCACAGACTCTTTAAGCATCTGAATAGTACTTTGCTTAATTTCAAAATTGTTTGCATTAATAGTGGGGCGCCGAATACTATACTGAATGCCTTCTATTGTAGGAACAACATAATCCCTCAACGATCTCTGCGGATTCATAGGCTCAAACACTGGATTGTTGATATTGTCGTGATTCTCTGCCATGTTTCTGTTTAGATGTTGTTCTCTACGAAGTCTCTGGAATGTTCTTTCAACCTCAGGATCAAATGATGTTGAATCTTTACTCTTAGTTCTTCGTATGAGCTGTAAAAAAAAAATACAATTATTAACTAGAACGGAAAAAGACCACTAATAATAATGAAATAAAAAATAAAATCTGAAGTAAAAATAAAATAGTATAATATTAGTATCGATCTAAGATTATATAAAATAATCCCCGGCAACGGCGCCAAAAACTTGATGTCTAATTTAATGACCTAGCGCAAGTGCACGCTTTTTGTATCAAGTAATATAGGACTAAGTTCAGATTATCGATCCCACAAAGATTATTGTTTCTATTTTCTTCCATCGAATACTAAATTACTCTACTTTACCTTTATCCAGACTAGCTTCAAGGATGGAGTTTAACTAACTAAATTATTGCTATTGAACTGAACCTAATTAAAATATTGCAAATACTTAGAGATAGAATTCACTCAATTGATAAGTAATCTAGGGTATCGACGCATCCCCTAGTAGTTCACTGAACCCTTTAACCCCTTAGTTATTCTCATTTTTATCAATTGATTGGCTAGACACTGATTTCATCATAAGCTTCTGTCGACAGTCGAATGATAATATCACACCCTAACAATTACCTATATGTCTATGGTAATCCGAATAAGATGCAACTCATTAAGATTAAGTCTAATCAAACCATACATGCCACCTAGGTATATGTCTATCCTAGATGAAACTCATAGATATTACCCTATAATCATGTATCAATCTACCATAGGCTAAACACATGATTCCTTTCGTCAAAGTTATCATGGTTCCTAAACAATCAAAATAGTGATCAAGTATAATGAAAGCATTAAGCATAGATAGATTGAATCAATTAAGGGATAAAAGTTCATAACTAAGAGATTAAAAGAATCAGTTACATACTAGGTTCAATAACGTCTAACACTAGATCTAAAGAAATTAGCTCATGTTCAAAACAAGAATATCAAAGCAAAAGTATGAAAATATAATGAACGAAATCATCTCTTAAAAGTAAGGAATAAAACAAAACAAGTGACGCCCTGAGTTGTTCTTCTTCCTCTTGTCTTGATTGCTCAAGAGTTGATTCCCCAATCTTTAATCTTCAATAACTTTACCTTGATCTCTTGGCTTGAATGTGTGTTTGTTGTTTGTGTTATTCTCCTTGCTAAGTCTCTCTATTTTTTCCTCAAAATAGTGTTTTTGTTGCTGTGAGAAATCCTAGGCACGAGGAGCTTTGAATCCCCCCTCCAATAGGCGAGTTTAGAAGGGTATTCAAACATCCGCACGGGCGTCGCAGTGATGGGCATGAGCACAGGTCTGTCACGATGTCGATGAGCGCCGCGGTACTGGGTGCTAAGCGCCGCGATGCTCACTAGCTGTTCTGGGTGCTGCGGCGCCTAGCCACCTGCTGCTGCGCTACTTTCGTATTTTGAGCGTAACTTCTTCGTTTGACATCCGATTTACCTCCCGTTTATTTGTATACATGAAATTTTCCGTCGTGCATCTGTTTATGATTAGAAAAAAAATAATTAAATAGTCAAATACTTATGATTTAGAGGAAAATACAAAAGTTAAGTATAAATCCTACTAGTGCTTTTATTCCCCTATCAACGTGCGGAAGCAGAACGTTTGGGACTTTATGTGGAGAAAGGAGAAAGATACCTCAAGTTCATTAATACTAGAGCCAAGCCTCTGGATGGAGTGGGTCGAGGAGCTGAAATCCACATAGGCAAATGGCACGATGAGGTAAATTTCTCGGTAGCACCTCTCGATGATTTTGATGTGGTGCTAGGTATGGAGTTCTTGCGGCAGTATAATGTGGTGCTACTTCTTCAACACAACTACATGTGTATTTTAAAGAGAGGACCTCGAATGATACCAGTGGTAGACATGCTAAATGCCAATGTCCTTTTTGCAATGCAACTAAGGGTAGATACTGAGTACAAAATAGGGTTACATCCAGCCACAACAATGGGGATGGAGGATGCAACAAAAAGGAGTGAGGATGAAATACCGAAGGACATTGTGAAAGTGCTCGGGGAGTATAAGGAGGTCAAGCCTACTGCCTTACCAGTAGAACCACCTTCAAGAGGGAACATTAAAGGTAAGTTAGAGTTGGAGATTACGCTTCCAACTATAGTGTCGACGCCCCCACCGGAGATGGGAGAGTTGTGGGGGCAGCTCAAGGAGTTTACGGATGCGGGAGTCATCCAACAATCCAAGGCGTCACACAACATGCATTTTTCACACAAGGAGTGGGTCGAAGACAAGCAGCGATATGTCAAGCATGGTGTGGGGGACTTGGTGATGAAGACGATACTTCCACCATAATGCAAGTCAGCACGTTCACTTCACAAGGTCCTTGATCGTAGAGACAAGGGGTCAAGGGTTATTACCAAGAGAGTTGGAAATGTCTCACATAAGGTGGGGATACATCAAGTGCATTCCGTAAGCTGTTGGGAGCATTACCGTGGAGGTACAGAAAGCGCAAAGTATGAGCCACACAATCAGGAATCTTTGGGGATTTCCATACATCATGACAAGGAGGAGAAACTCAGGACGAGCCTTGAGTACTTTGTCGAGTGGAAAGGATTGCCCAATGGGAGAGCACGCTCGGGACACGAGAGCGTACAGCCAGAGTTTGAAGAACGGAGTGTACAAGTTTTAGCAAGGACGCGATGAGGGCGTTGCATGAATTTGGTGGGGGAGAATGTCACGCCCCAAATATTCTCAAGCAATTACTCGAATATTTGGTGCGTGACAAGACCACCAAGAGGGTATTTGGCCCATTGTGTGTTACATGGGCTTGAGTTTCTAGAAGGCCTAATTGACTTGAGTTTCTAGAAGGCCTAATTGACTTGAGTTAAGACCACATGTGTGTGGTAGGTGGGAGAATATTCTAGAGATGATATATTTCTTGAGATATTCTTGTTGTAGGTGGCATCTTTGGAATATTCCTTTATATATTCTCCTCTTTAGATGTGAACCATTAGATTAGATGAATCTTAGTTGTCCATTGTACATAGCTTTAGCTATAAATAGATGGAGCTCTCATTTAAGCAAACCATCATCCAAACACTCAAGAGTTGTATTTCTATAGTTTTGTAATCTCTCTTTAGTAATAATATACGAGAGCATTCTCTTAAACACTTAGTGTGCTTCTTCTTCATCTCTTTCTTTGTAGTAAATAGTCTTGTAAGCTGCTTAGCACTTAAAAAGTGTCGAAGCCTGCACGGGTTCGAGAAATAGTCCATGACACCAGGCAAGGATGCTTGATTGCATCCAAGGGAGTGCTTTGAGCATCCTCGATAAATATTGTTAAGTTTAGCTTAGCATTTCGTCAAGCATTTGGTATGCTCGATAGTTCTCTAACTTTTTCTTTTCATTTTCTTTGAACACTTCCCCACATTATTATTTACATCTTTTAAATATATCATCAACAATTCTAACAACACTTCCCCACATTTTATTAAGTCATAAAAGCACATTATAACTTCAATAAATTCCATACTAATCTCAAGTTTTATTTATTTTGCCAAAATGAAAATATGCACCAAAATCTGCCAAACTTTCAAATTAGTGTAATTATTTATTTTGCTATAATCAGCCAAAACTGTGGCAATCCAAGTGAATGATCAAGTGAGAAATTTTAACCCACATAGGAGTGAGTAATATTAGTTCACACATAGGAGTGGATTTATAACTTGTAAAAAAAATGGTATTTACAAACTCATAACAAGTGTTAGCTATGTTAAACATCTTGGAATCACGAAGAACCAAAAGGCTGTTGACTGACTTATGACCATAAACATTGACATTGATAAAGAAAACAAGTTAGCATCCATAATAGGGTAAAAGAAGACAAGACGCTAGCTGTCATTACTAGAAAATAAGAGCATACTTTGCATTTAAGGAATTAAATTGTAGACCTTATATGATTCTTGTGTATAAAGGTTAAACTAGCCTATTATAATTTCACTATATTGTAAATATTACATATATAACTTTCAAAATATGTATACCTTAGTATATAATTATACTTTAGGGTTGTAAGATTTTTTTAGCTCAATGAAATAGTGATTTTATAAGAGTAGTTGCTGGTGTCTCTATATTAAGATATTAAATTCCTAAATTCAACTTGGTATCATAGCCAAGTTAACCAAATTCAATGGCTAAGACTTTGACTGCTGAATATTTAATCAATGGCAATATATCGCCAGTATAAATTTTTGCTAAACCCCAAAATTTTAATCAAACATCAGCAACCTTACATTCTCAGTAAGTCATAAACTAGACAGAAATAACTATATAATTGGAAGACTTAAGTTCTTCCTTTCATTCATGGGAATGAACTTGAGAATTTTATAGATGAAACCATCATAGCATCTAACAAGTTCAATGTTATAGTTGATGAGAATTGAAACGCAATCACCATAAGTAAGAGTATACTCTCACTAGAGAAAACATTACCAACTTTTCCTTAGTTGGCTTCTATTTGCTTTAAGTAAACATGTGATATGTACAAGTACTGAGTGCTCCACCTCTCTTAAACTATAGTTGTCTCTTGAGAGGATGACAATTCATAATCTAAGACAAGATTGATTGAACTGAAAAGACAACTAAACACTATTAAGAAAGAGTCCCTAAGTATTGCAGAGTACTTTACTAAAATGAAAAAGATTGCTACAATACTTTAATAAAATGAAAAAGATTGTTGCAAATCTCTCAATATCTAGAAAGAAGATAAGTGATGAAGAGTTATCTAAAGCTATAATTGTCAATTTTACCTCAAGACTAGTAGTATGCACTTGATGATGTGTATGCTAACTTACCAAACTATGTGAGTAGATTAGAGAGAACCATAATAAAAAGTAATGATTTTGAATCTAACATGGCAGTCGATAGGTATAGTGATAAAAGTAGAAACAAGAAAAAAGGCTTATTAGGAAGAGGAAGTGGTGGCAAAAGTCAAAATCAGAACTGGGGAGGTAGAGCACAGGGTAATAATGGAGGAAGAAATCAATATCAGTAAATAGTAACCAAAGAAGAGGGAAACCTAAACAAACACAATAACAATAACTAGAAGGAAAAAAAAACCTAAGGTGTTTTGTCAAATTTGTTGGAAAAGTAATCATGAGGCATCGGAGTATTTACATTGCTTTGATGAAGACTTTGATCCAAGGGCAAACTACTAGGCCCATAATACAGCCTATGTAGCAACACAAGATCAAGGAGATGTTGATGGGTGGTATATGGACAGTAGAACAACCAACCATATAATCAATGGCTGCAATATCCTACCAACAAGTTAGAATATAAAGGTAAACAAATGTTGACTGTAGGAAATAAACAAATCTAAAATTACTAGTGTTGAAAGCTATTCTATGCCTGTCTTAGGAATTGATGCAAAAAAATACGTTAGAAATTGAAAAAATTTGCTATATGTTACTAAGATAACTAAAAATCTATTGAGTATTTCAAAACTAATTTGTGATAATGAACTATTAGTTGAAGTTTACAATAACATTTATATTGTGAAGGACAAGGTGGAGAGAGTTCTGCTTTAAGAAATGGCTAAAGGAGGCTTATACCAAATACTGAATTCAAAGAGATCAAATATTCCTTATATATCTAAGCCCACCACCCAACCTTTCTTAATTGAAACGTCACCTTTTTCTTTGGTTTCTAACAAAGCGTCAAAAGGCCAAAATGAGTTTGTTATGTCTTAAAATAATGTTGAGTCTAGAATATGAAGTACTAATAAACTAAGCTTATTCCACAGAAGGCTTGATCATGCTAATAGTTAAACTCTGAGGAAAATAATATCTCTATGTAATATATCATTTTCTCGAATATAAATGAAAATTTACCTTTTTGTGAAGCTTGCTAATATGGAAAGATCAAAAGCTAAAATTCAGTACATTTGAAAACAAGACTACTAAGTTATTGGAACTATTATACACAGACCTATAAGAACCTGCACCAACTACTTCAAGTAAGACTATAGAATTTATATTAGTACAATGGATGATTTTCGTAAATATACATGGATTTTCCCCTTATTGACTAAGGCACAAACAATACAGACCTTCATGAACTTAAAAAGTTTTATTAAGAAGAACATAGATAATCATATTAAAACCTTATAAAACTAATATGGGAACTGAATTCAAAGTAGAGAGGGATAAATATTGATACGATACAAATATAGCACAAATATATGCAAGTGTATATATTGTATCAACTAGTATAATGATCAAAACCAGATATCGTTCCTATAGAGACTTCTAAACCTAATCGTTAATCAATTATAAAAATTAATTATACTCAACTTTTATTCAGATAAAAACTAAAGGATGAATGATCTAATTGTACTAAAATTAACCTAAATTTAAGCAAAAAGCAAACAAGGATTTGAATTCACCAGATAAAAGTATCTAGGGTTTTAACTTATCCCCAATACTTTATTAACCATATTATTCTCTTGTTTAATCCTCAATGATAAATTATTGGCTAGAACTCTAATATCGTTATAAACCTCTATCAATGGTCAGATAACTATATTACATCATAACAATTACTTATATGTCTATGATAATCAGAATAGAATGAAATTCATTAAGAACAAGCCCATCATTGTCATACATGCCATATAGGTATATTTCTATTATACATGGAACTCATAGTTGTTACCCTATGATCATGTATCAAACCATCTTAGGCTAAATATATAAATTTCTCTATCGAGTTCATTATGGTTCTTCAAACAATCAGTAAATTAGCCAAATGTAAAGAAAACATTAAACACAAGATAGAATGAACAATCTTCTTAAATGAGTTTATAAACTAAGAGAAATAATAGAATTCAACTATATATTGGGTTCAAGAGTTGAACCCAAGATCAAGAAAGTTTAGTTCATGATAAATCTAAGAGTTCCAAAGTAAATTTTAAAAGACATAGTCAACAAATACATAAAATAAGAGAAAAGAAAAGAAATTAAACAAGGTTGATGCCCTAAATCACTTCTTTCTCTCTCTTGCTTGTTGCACAATCTTCACTCTTTCAATTTTCAATCCTTTGCTTAGATATCTCTTGAAAGGTTTTATGTTTTCTCTTGACTTCTCTCTATTGCTCTCTATTTTTTTTTTTGGCTATAAAAATTGGGTCTTTTTTAAGCCTTCGTAACCTTTAAGATGTGTTGTTTAGAGTCCAATCTTATTAAGAAACAAACAAAGTTTCCTTTTTAATCGCATGGAGGCCATGACACTGGTTTTTGGGCTCCACGATGCTCAACTCTCTACCTCGAGCGCCGTTGTGCTCAGACCTAAGAAATAACCCAACTCCCTCTGCTTGAGCACCGCGGCAGTGGGTATGGAGTACCGAGGCACTTGGCTCATTGTCTCGGGCATTGTACCATTTTCTTTGGCTTCTATATTTCTTCATTTGATTTCCCAGAATCTTTATGTCGTAGGTTAAAAACTTATATTTAATCAATAAACTCAATAAATAGCCAAATATTCCTTAATTTATAGCAAAACCTAAGTTCGAGAAGATAAAAATACTAGCCTTTATAAGACTTTATAAAATATAAGACATACTTATCCCTACACATTATAACAAAATTGAAGGGTAGAAAATAAAACATAAACACATTTTAAAGATAAGTCTAACTTTGCTTGCATAGGTTGGACTTCTTTTTAAATATTTGGTGGGATGCCTTTGAATGCTCAATCTGCATCATTAATAGGTTACTAACGCTTGTTCTTAATGATCTTATACCATTTAAAAGAGTGAACAACAACAAACCTATATTAAAGAATCTTAAGACATTTAAGTATGCTTGTTATCCACACCTAAGACCATATAATAAGAACAAATACAAATGTGCATAATTCTTGACTACAACATCAAACACAAAGGTTATAAATGCATGAACAACTAAAAAAGAGTCTACATTTTTAGACATGTGATATTTGATGAGATTGAATTCCTTTTCAAATCATATACTTCATTCACCAAAATAAAAAAACCATAGTTAGTGTTACGAACAACATAAATATAAAATTCTACAATTTGTGTCTCAACTAGGAACTCAACACCAACAAATTGGTATAAGTGTTTCTCGGCTAGTCCAAGAGGAAAATTCAATCCATTTAGGAAATCCCAATGTAAATGAAGCATTAGCAACACCAAACAAAATTCAAGACTCTACACTAAACTTAGAACATGCTAGTACTAGCTTACCCAATCAATCTAAAATAATTACAATTCA
This sequence comes from Ailanthus altissimus, assembly GCA_946807835.1. Taxonomy (NCBI): domain Eukaryota; kingdom Viridiplantae; phylum Streptophyta; class Magnoliopsida; order Sapindales; family Simaroubaceae; genus Ailanthus; species Ailanthus altissimus. The sequence continues at coordinate 12,091,509 of OX327683.1, forward strand.
GCCACTTGCAGTTCCCAACTTAAACCAAATAAGATTGAAGCATCAAAATCATTACTATAGAACCAGAACATTCACCCTATGAATACTAGATCCAAGTAAAAAATTCACGATCCCAAACTTTATCTTAGCATCTAGGAAAACCAAATTCAAGATAAAGTCCATGAGAATGTAAATACTCTCTATCCAACTCTAAGTGAAAAATAACTATGAATGAAGAAATTCAAGCACTTACTAGAAGTAACTCATGAAGCCTTGTTCTTGGTACACCCAATATAAAGATGGGAATTGTTTGTGACTTGGAATTTGTTTATTGAGTGTACTGTGACATTTACTATTTGATTGTTATATATAATTAATTATTTTTTGGTGTATTTTATACTGAATATTTTGACATCTGTGACTTGGAATTTATTTATTTTTCTGTAACATATATATTACATATTAAATCACAGACACTTATATTCATTTACCAAAATATATGTAGACTTTTCCCTATTTTATAGACATTCCCAAAATTGTAGGTCATAAAAAAATACTTCTATACATTATCTCTGTACATATTCACCAACACAATGACAATAAATAATTATATAACAAAAATGCACACATACACACACGCACACACACACACACACGCGCGCGCACACACACACATAATATAATATTTTGTATATCTATACATCTTGTCGAGTATGGGTCAATAAATATATTACTATCTTATGTTTAAAAAAGGTACCAATCTCAAGGCTGAAGTCAAATAGTCGATTCAATATAAGGTACTCAATGAATATATAAGTAAAGACACCACAATCCCTAGTCTTAATCCTCTGTATCCTTCTTCCCCATGCTTGTTTAATAGCCCAAATCTAGCCCTGCTCCAAAACCTAATTGAGTCATTTATCTTTTCTTAGGATTAAGAAAAGACTAGACCAAGTGCTCTCTTGTTGTTATTTATGATCCACTTTATTAAGTTCAGTTATGAATTAACTTGTTAGGGTGAGCTGAGGGGGGACAGCGTAAGTGAGCGAATGTGTGTAAGCTTAGTTAAACATAACTGTTCTAGGAGGGGCGGGCCACCCATCTTTAAATGGTGTTGGTCCTGCGGACCATGAACAGATTTTGCCTCTAGCCTCTGGGCATGTCATAATAGCATGAGTTCACTAGAGTGGAGCACAGTCCTACACGATCCTTCAAATGAATAACTAAGAAAGTTGACGTATCTACATTCACTTTTGCCTTAACTCATAAAATCTACATTTATAGAGATAAAACAACATGCAATACTCAGAGGTGCGATAAAATTTTCAATCACTTGGTCGAAGTATGCATTTACGCTGGAATCATATTATGTAATCCTCATTTGAACAAAATCGACCTCTATTGCAAACTAATGTTCTTGGTTGTAATTCAAAGGAATATATACATACACAAACCATTGTTGTTTTATTATGAACTTATTGTAGTCTAAACGATAAAAAATAATTACTTTACTTTCATTACCTTATTGATCTTAGCCCACATTTTACCATCAACTAAATCTTCCTTTATTTCTTGTGCATATGACAACAATGATGCATTCCATTGAATATCATCATTATTTTTGGATTGCACTCGGAACATATGTCTAATGTATTCTTATAAACAAATATATGACATTAAACTCATCCAAGTTAACCAACAAATTTATAACGTAATTTGAACAACAATCGGAAAAAAAAATACAAAAAAATGCATTTGCAATTATGTAATACTATGAGGTACTTGCTAAAAGTGTTTCTATCATAGATGAACCAACTTTAGATACTTATTTATGTGCTACAAAATCCCACATAATGTATATAAGTGTTGATACTGTTCATAAATGTTTTTAAAAATAAATAAAATGTCCTTACCAAATCATCAAGCCGGTCATTCATGATCTCCTTAAACTAATCCCCATCAGCATCAAGCCTATGTAAAACAAATATGTTGTGTTCTTTTTTCTTTATCCAAGTCAGAAGATCCGCACGTTTTGCTTCATCTATAGGCTTTAGCCACTTATATACGTCAACCGAAGCTTGTACTTGTAATTTGACTTTTTTTTTTACCTTCTTTTGGACAAGATTGGTAAATGAGTGTGTTTAATCCATGTAGGCTTGTATTGGTGCTCATACTTGCTCATCCCTTATGCAGCAACATTGAGTATAATTTGAACACTTGCGGGGCTTTCAGTTGCATGTTAAGTTGCTCCTCTAGTTGATGCTCAACCATTGGAGTCTCTGTTTGAAAGTCATTAGCCTTGCATCCTCTCTCCTAAAACACAACAACACCAGTGAATATAATATGTTCTTGTGAATGTACTAAATCAACTCTATGTACTAAACGTACCATCACTTGATTTGCATCCTTAAACATCTTGGATGCATTAAGGGACTCTATCATGAACCTCATCATGCAAGACATTTTATATGTCTCTATCCATCTTTGTAATGCTTGCCAATATGTGCAAGATCTCTATCTTGTCTTTAACCATCTGGTCCTTCAAATCATCAATCTTCTTCTCAAGATGGTTATATTGCAATAACGTGTCTGAATCAAACTATACATAAGTAATTATAATTAATCTTTATAACGTAATAGTCAACATCATATAGTAAATCAAAGAAAAAAGATTAAATTATTGTACCAGTTTTTCAAACACTAGTGGGGCTTCAAATGGTTAGCCATGTTGAACATCCATATAATCCATAGGATTTATGAATTAGATGTTCGACTTTGTAATATTCTCGAGTTTGAGAACCCTCTCATTCTTCCTTTGGAATGTGCAATTTTGCTGCCATATGACAGTCCTCATTCTTCTCATGTTTGTGGGCACCAACTTTCTATATACGTTTAAAACTTGCACAAAATTTTAGATTTATTAACCATTAACAGGAAACAAAAATTTTCACAATATATATGTGTAAAAATATACCAAATCTTCATCTTTTCTAAAGAGAAAGTTTTCAACGTCTGCATACATTGGGGTGTCCCTACTATACCAATTTAGGAGGTGAGGAAAATAGTCACCCTCCTTACATACAAAAGCCGATCCATATATCAGGATCGTCTCATAAATCTAAACCTATGATAATAATAAAAATACTATTTTCTTATCTTCTTTATGGCAATAAAAAATAACTATTTTTTTCACATTTCAATACAATAATGAATTGAAAGAATTAGTAGTTAACTAGGAATGCATGACCAAAAGCATACATTGTTATATGCTTCCTTCTCCTAATTGCGCCCTTTGACCTTCAATAATTTTTTTACTACCGTTGTACTTACGCTATTATAGAGTATACTCTATGTAATCGTACCCCATGAGTAGGTATTAAACACATCTAAATCATCGACAAGGTGATGCACAAAATACTAAATTGTTCTCCTCCCGTCACGTGGCATTTTTACAACATCAAGTCATTGTTAGTGCTAAAATTAACTACATTATACCATGTATATAACTCATTGTAGGTCAACTCTCTTCTATTTATAAAATATTTATCCTACAATCTATTATTGAGTTTTATTTAACTCTTTTACTGAAGGATAATCTCCCATCCTTAAACTCATAATCAAATAAAATTCTAAACAAGAGAATCTTATTTGCCTCTGGCATACGAAAAATAACAATTCTTCATATAAATTTTTGGTATGAACTTATTTTAATAAAATCTCATGTACTAATAGACATGAGAATAGAATATCATATGCATTCAGAAAATGGCTAAAACATATGGTCCTGAATCATCCCATCTACTTAGCTATCAACTTTTTCTTGATGGAGTCTATATCCCACAGCTTAAAGTAAGTACTGATTGACGATCGGTAGAACTCATCTTGTGGAATTATATATGATTTTGAGATGTTTTACTTCCTAAAAAAAATAATTATTAGTATATGAATAGATAATTAAATAAATTTAACCAATCAATAAAATAATTTAGTACAATTTCATATGTAAATCAATTAATTATTTATGTATTTATATTTATTTTTGCCAAAAATTAAACTAAATAAAATTTAAATGAAAAAAATGAAATTAATAAAATTAAATAAAATTTAAATTATTAATTAAATAAAATTATGATCAACAAAATAGTTAACTAAATAAATTTTTTTTAAAATATTTAATTGCCACAAGGTGGCGCTATATGGCAGCTTAGCAGAGGGGCGCTTTAGCACGCCCAGGTGCGTAGTGCCAGACACTATGTGCGAGGGCGCTCTGCGTCCTACTCATTCGTCATAGGCATGACATAACTTTTGGCCATTTTTGACTATTTTATCTCATTTTTTAATATTTTGGCTATTTACAACTATTTTTACCCATTGTTTTACCCTTTTACCTCTAAATTTAACTATTTATACTAATTACTAATAAAAGTACAACAAAACAACACTAAATTCAAAACTCACCATTTTCTCTCATTTTCAATTTTTTCAACTCCACAATCTATTTTTGTGCGCCGCATGGATGATGCAGCTTTCGACCATTTTTTATCATCTTGTCTCATTTTTCAATATGTTCAACTATTTACAACCATTTTTAACCATTATTTCACCCTTTTACCTCTAAATTTAACAATTTATACTAATTACTAATAAAAGTACAACAAACAACACTAAATTTAAAACTTATCAATTTTTGTCCATTTTCAATTTTTTCAACTCTATAATTGATTTTTTTACTTTTAATATAAAAAATGTGATGGTTTTAAAGCCAATCTACAAGTGGCCATGTGTGTTTTAGTTTCGAGAAAGTGAAATATCGATTTTGAATAAGAGGGAAAAAAAATAGAAAACAATTTCTATTTTAGCCATAAAGGAATGAAAATATTGATTGTGATGTAAAAAATTAATTATAAAAAATAGGGTTTTTTACGAAAATTTCTCTATAAAGATTGTGGCCAACAAATGGGTGTTCAAAGTGACATATAAACTAGATGGGACTATAATTAGGTATAAAGGAAGATTGGCAGCCAAAGAATTTCACCAAACAACAAACATTGAATCTAGTTCTTAAGTCTATAGTAGTCAAAGGAGTAATAAGCTTAGTAGTTCACTTCAATTAAGATATCAAACAAGTGGATGAAAATAACGCATACCTAGATGGTGAGATATGTAAGGAGGTTTATTGCAATAACCTAAATGGTTTTTTAACAAACATAATTCTCATCATATTTGTAAATTAAGGAAGGCCTTTATGGATTGAAATAGGCGCTTAGAGCCTTCTTCACCTACATGGTCATACTAACCTTAATTTTGATGATAACAAACAAATACTTTCTTTTATAATATCTATGATTACTTGATATTTTCACAAGTTATTTTAAAGGATTCATCCATTTTAAAGAGAGATGTAGTAACATTGAATTTTATGAAGAACAAATTGAAAATAAAGAAAAGATGAGATGTTAAAATTTATTATCTTTAGTGTTTGTAATGATATGAATATTTAATTTACATATGAGAGCTAATTCCTAATCCTAAAATAAAATATTTTTCAAACTATTTCAAACCTTAAGAAAAATGTTTTACCAAAAAATGAGAGGAATTTTATAAAACCAAAACTTAGAAAAATCTATCCCAAGCCAAATTGACTATGCAGTTTGCTAAAATCAGGTATTCAGTTTTAAATTGCAGAAGGGGCTTTGCAAACCAACCAAATAGTTTGAGAACTAGTTTAAATCATATGTACAGTTGGAGAAGTAGTTTTACAACTAATTCAAACAAAATGTAATCAACTATGTCTAGCGGATTGGTTTTAGAACTGGTCGTGCAGTTAGGATCCAACGATCATGTTTTTTTTAAATAGACAAATTGGCTGAACTGGTTTTATATAGTTTTATAATTTTCTCTAAACGACTATTTTCTCTATTTCTCTATTTAAGGAGGCCATTGTTCACTTAGAAGAAGGTTATTAAGTTTCCAAAACATTTAAACTTGATTATCTTCAATTGAAAACAAAATTAATCTCTTAAACTATTAAATTAATACACATGTCTAAGGCTTTCACTTGCTCATCTACTTAATTAAGAGTTCGATAATTATTATTCATACTTACTTTTTTTGTTGAGAGAAAATATTATAATTACTCAGCATGTGAGTAATTTTGAGAGTTATATGGGCCAGTTGATACCTTTTAAACTAAGTTTATAAACTCGCCTTAGTTTAGGGCATTATTAGTGAAATCCTTATTGCAATTAGCATGAGACATCGACATAAGCCATGTAGAGGGCTGGACCACATAAAACTTTGGTTTTATTCTTTCTTAACCCTATGTTTAACTATAATAATAGTTTTACGTTATTGATCATTTCGTTGATTGCATTATATTTGTATTAGTTATACATTAAGGTTTGTATTAATTATATATTAAGTTCTTATTTACCCAATTTACCTGCCTCTTGGGTTGTTTATCTATTATTTTAATTGGTATATTAGAGCTTTGTTCCCTCTTTTTTTTAAAGCCCTAACCATCTTAAGACGATCCACGGTAATTTTCGTAGAGACTTTTTTAGACAATTATAGATCCTGGGAGATAATTCTGATTGGTCAATAAAAACTAATTTCAATGTGATTTCTTTTTTCTTTTTCTTTACTTTAGCCAATCTATCATGAACAGTATAAAAATGAAAAGTAACCTTGTATTGATTATTCTCTAAATGTAAGTTTTCTTCTGCTGCCAGACCTAGTATTTATGAGGGATAATCTTATTGAAAATGATGCTTACGTACCATTCCAATATTGTATGCATATTAATTATGTAATATTGATACAATAAATATTTTGAATAAAATCATTAATATTAAATAATATATAGGAAGTTGCATGTAATGTTTTAGACATCTTATGATTTGAAGGAGTTTAGATTTGGTCTAAAAGAAGTTAGAACAGTGCTAAGAGTTAGCAACGCCAAGAGTTATAAATGTTATGAGTTAGCAATGTTAAGAGTTAGCAGATTATAAGAGTCAGCAAAATTTAAAGAGTTTGAGTCTTATCTAAAATGAGACAAAGACTTAGGAATATATTAAAAATGATATTAAGAAATGTCATTATGTAAGTATGTTTTCAAACTTTATGTTCTTGATCTATCTTCACTTATACGGGTCTGTCGGTGAAAATTCTTTTATATATAGATCAGTGTATGTCTATATCTGAATAGTCCAAATAGTTCATCTTAGCAGACCATAAGTTTAGTGGAAGCTTGTATAGGCATACGGGTATTTAGTGAGGACCGAATATTGAACAGACTCAATGAGGATCTCCAATAGACATTCCATAAAGTTGTCAATGGAGGGTCTTCTCAAGTTGAGTAGTATTGTGGTTCTTTGACCTGAGCACCATGGTGGGCTTGTGAGTTATCTATTATACTTAAGTTTCACCCATGTCAGAGACCTTTTATGGTTTGACCGTTAGTGTTGTTAGGTGTGGTTTGATGCTTATATAATGAGTTGTATATCTTGATACTCCAAGATTGTATTTCAGGAAGTCTTGTAGCCATAAGCATAAAACTCAAGAAAGAGTTTCTCTTGGATAAAAAATATCATAAAAGTATTTACGGATATTATTTATGGAAATGCAAATCTGGATATAAGTTCACAGTTGAGCATGTAGAGATTTGACAGTAATGATCTATGTCTCCGCTCTTCTAGGATATAAATGACAGAGGGGCTATATGAATATATATTAACCTCAACTTATATAGTTCAACACAATATTCTATCATTTTTGTAACATGTATACTGGGCATCATTTATAGACTTACGAAAGAGTTTCGTAAGATAAACATGTGTAAACCTAGGGAGTCTTATAATATAAAGTTTACTCGTTAAGCACTGGGGTAGTGCACCGAGTTGAACAGTTCGATCTTGGAAGATTTCAAAAAGTAAAAATTATTTTAAAATCTCTCTGAAAGCTGATTGGGCTTAAGTGCTAAGCTATGGAAAATGACAAATGGCAAGTGATGATTAAATGACAGTTATCTCTGTATCATAAAGGCTTTAGCCTTTTAATGGATTGACAAGTGATAAGGCAATTGCCACCACTTGATTATTAAAGGAAATTTGTCCTTGTATCATAAAGGTTAACATTACAAAAGTGTTTTGCAACTTTAAAGACTAATTTTACAGAATGAATTAAAATAGATGTGCAAGTTCAAATTGTTTTTAGAGTGGAATTTGATGATTCGGCCACTAACCAAACCTTGCCACCATTTCATGTTTAAAGGACATATGTCCTTTGCAAGCAAGAGGGGTTAAAGAATTGAAAATTGTTTACAATTCAAACAACTCGTGCTTAAGGCATTTGGCCATTAAAATATATGTTTAAATAGCAAGTAGGTAGCATTAGACTATTTGATGGAATTGGTTACAATTTTTTATGTGTGTGACTAAAAGTTAATTGAAAAGTAAACTTGGCTAAGAGATATAAGAAGCAAAGAGTTGCTTTAGTAAAATTCCAAACGGAATTTAATGCTACTATTCTAGCTCCCAAATTCCACCAGATGTTATAGACTAGAATTGCTCGCAGGATCACTTTAGGGTGCACTCCGGTAATAGAAAATACCTTTAATTATCTTTAAAGGTAATTTTTAATCTCATTAGTGTAATGAGACTTAAATTCAGTATATGTATATTGCTATAGGAAATTAAATTTCCTTTCTGCTAAGTTAATTTATATTTGAGACATGCAAATAAGTTGTTTAAAAAAGTTGTAATATACACACTTGCACCCTACGAACAATACACTAACAAAATAGCATCAGAGCATATGTTTGTGTGATAATTGGATTAATTTGAGTGATTGTGGTGTCATTGAAATGGTTCCGGGGCTATTGGTGATGCTTTCATGTGTTGAAAGTGTAAAAAATCTAAAGACAGCAAGCTGGACACCGTGGTACTGGCATTTGGCGCTGTGGCACTTGGGTTTTCCAGGCTCCAGCGCCGTACCACTGGATGAAGAGCACCGCAGCACTGGGGTTTCCAGGCCCCAGTGCCGCAGCGGTGTAAGGTTAGCGCTACAGCACTAGGGCTAAGCCTCTAGCGCTGCAGTACTGGGAGCCCGACTCTACAGTTCAGCTCATATTATTTACTCTGATATTTTTAAATTGCTTAAAATGTATGTAATATTTATTTATGTAATAATAAATGTTATAAAATTGCATTATAAATTATAAAATATTTGTTTTGTGCTAGTAACCATAATAGGAGCCCTACTGGTAGGGGTTAGTTGTGGTTACATAAACAAATGTGTGATCAAGAATCACATTCTTATGAGATAAGGACAAGAGTACAAAAATCTCTCTTAATCAGATTAAATTGTATTTCATTATGAGATAATGTTACACATTGATCTGTTTTGTCAATACGATGTTACACGGGTCATATTAGCCTTTTCCAAGACTGTTAAAGTGTGAGGGAATTAGTTGGTGTGATTTAGACTATTGTGGTTAAACATGAGATCGCTAAAGTATGCGGGTAGTATCGGCATCGTATATTTGATTATTGACAAGTTAATTGAAATACATTTACCCTAGATCGCTAAAATATGCGGATAAGGTGTATTTAAGATCAATGGCAATAGTTACATGAGATGCAATTGACAAAAACTATCTACCTTTTGAGTTTTACAAAGGCCAAGATTGCTAAAGTGTACGGCGGAAGTAAATTCCCAATAGGTTCCATTTTTTATTATACAGTTTAAAAACTTTAAACTGTTGTTTTCCCCTTTGAGAGATTTAGGAGATTATGTAAAGCCACGGTAGGGCGTCTTTAGAATAAAAAATGTATAAATGTTATACTCATGATCAAAAGCATTATTAATTAACTATTAAAAATTTTCCGCTATATATCTTTTAAGTATCTTATAGAGATAAGATCAGTGTGAGTAATCCGTTAGTAAACTTGATCTACGCACATTAATTATAGGGTACCGAAAAATATTTTAACTTGCCAACGAATCTAAGAATAGTCTAAGATTAAAAAAAAAAACTTGGATATATTATTGATCAGAAGATAATAAAGAGGTGTTTCTGATGATGTCTCTTTGAACGAGGTTGAAATTTATTAGAAATGGATTAAGAATGATTTGAGAGTCAAACATATATCTTGGCCTTAATGTCTAATGATCTTTAGTAGGAGCATGTGCACATGAGATGTGCAAGTGTTTCCATTATGGTACACATATAAAATAGTCACAATGGAAAGTGTTTCCATTATGGTAAAATTTGAAATAGTAAGTGTTACTATTTAATGCACTTTACTTTAGGAAATAGACCCCTTAGATATATGTTTACCAATTATTGACATCTTATTAGTTTATAATGCTAAAAGTATAGGGGTATAAGATACCGCGTGTTCTTTTCATATCTGCAAAGTGTTGCATGATTTGAGAAATGCTAGGTAGTTATGAAATAAGAAGTATAGCTTTGCGTAAGAAAAGGAGATTTCCTAGATGTGGTAGCTATTAGGACTTTTAAGTCACTTCTTTATTCTGGTACTAGCATTACATTGTATAATTGCTCTTTTGTGCCAAAAATTATTAGGCGAATCATATTACTCTCTATAGTAGACAGAGAAGGTTATCATGAATACATTAGAAATAGTTGCTCATGTATATATGATAAAGATAATGTTTCGCTAATTGAGTGTCAATTAATGAATGGCCATTATATCTTAAATACAACAGGAAATGTCTAGGTGAACAGAATAAACAGAGGTTTGGGAACTTTGAATAATAATGAATTGTGGATATGAGATTAGGTCATATAGGTGTGAGATGACTATCTTATCTAGTTAAAAATAGGCAGATACTTGATTTGAGTATGAAATCATGGTCAGTTTATGAATCTTCATTCGAGGAAAAATGACTAAATACTTATGTACGTATTGAATACCAACCCACTGATTTATTGTTACTGGTACATAGTGATGTATATGGTCCAATGATTATACTATTAATGAGTGGATTTTGATACTTCATTATCTTTATTTGATTTATCACGACACGAATAGGTGTTTCTGGAAAACACAGGTTGAAAACTTTTGAAGTGTTCAAAGAGTTCTTACTAAAAGTAAAGAAATAAACTCTTATGCATATTGAATGCCTTCAATCAAATTGAGATAGTTTATACATGAGCAGTAAATTTATAGATTATTTAAAGAAGAATGGACTTCTAATTCAGTATAGTGTCTTAGAGTGGAGGAATCAGACTTTATTATATATGGTTTGATTGATGTTGAGTTTCACCGATCTTTTAGAAAATCTATAGATTTTACTCTAAAAATTACTATTCACTTATTGAATTGAGTTCCATTGAAAACCTTTGTTCCGTATAAGATATGGATTGGAAGAAAATCGAGTCTTAAGTACGTTAAGATTTAGGGTTATTTTGTTTGCATAAGAGAAAACGTACACCCAAGTGGTACCAGTATCAGTTCATTGGGCATCCTAAGCATTCTATTGGATACAAATTCTATGATCCAGAGGAACGAAACGTGTTTGTTGCTTATAAAGCCACCTCCCAGGAGAAACCATTTCTCATAAGGTCATGGGGATTGTAGAAGGATTGAACTTAATAAAGTCAATCAAGAATAGATGAACCAATGATGGAACTTTAAACTCAATCGAGTGAGATACTTTAACACTCTCTCCCATAAGTTGGAAAGGATATCAAGGCCACCTATTAGGTATGTTTGATACCTAAAGGTACCCTTGGTGTTTTCTTACTTGAAGAAAATGATCCTTTGACTTACACAAAGACAATGTTGGACATTGATTCAGGAAAATGGCAAGATGTCATAAAATCTGAAATTGACTCTATATATGATAATCAAGTCTAAGACTTAGTTGTGTTTCCCATAAAAATTGTTTTAATTTATTATAAATCATTTTACGCAGCGGAAGCGTGAGCTCAATATAAAGTTAGGGACCTTTAAAGCCCAATTGATGATAAAAGATTACACTTAGAGATCTAGGATCAGTTATGAGAAAACCTTTTTCACTAGTAACCATGTTTAAGTCAATTCAAATTTTGTTGACTATTGCAGTATATTATGATTTTTAGGTCTGACAGATGGATGTAAAGATGACATTTCAAAATGTGTATCTCGACTAAGAGATATGCATGGAACAACCTGAAGGTTTTACATTCAGCCTGACTTCTAATCTGATGTACAAACTGAAGAAGTTCATGAAGAGTTAAGCAATTTTCTCGAAGAGTTTGATTTCATTAAGAATGAAGAGAAAAAATGTGTTTTAAAAATGGCAGTAAGTGTCAAGATTGATGCTTACGTGTCATCCCTGTATGTACAAATATTTGTAATTTATACAAATATAGATTTTTATTAAATCGCTAATTACTTAATTATATGGTACTATGCTTGTTACGCTACAGACAATGTATGATCTGAAAGAGTTCAAATCTGGTGTAAAGGACTTTAAATCAGCATTAAGAGTTAGCATCGTCGAGAAATATAATTGCTAATAATTAGTATCGCTAAAAGTTAGCAGGTTATAAGAGTCAGTAAATATCAAAGAGTATGAACCTTGTCTGTAACGGGACAAAGACCTAAGGGTATACTAGTAATAATATAGTTGCAAAGAGTTTCAATCGGATGCTAGGAAATGTCATTACATAAGTATGTTCTCGAACATTATGTTCCTGATCTATTTTCACCGATGCAGGTCTATCGGTGGATCCCTTTTATATAGATCAACATATGTCATACCTGTAGGGTACAGATGGTTGTTAGTAGCTGACAATGACCTTGGAGCTTGTATAGACATACGAGTATCTAGTTAGTACTGGTATTGAATAGACTCATGAGGAACTCAATAGACATTATATGTAAGCCGTCAATGAAAGGTCATTTCGAGTTGAATAGTATATGTGGTCCTTTGACTTGAGCACTATGGTGAGCTTGTAAGTGATCCACCATACTTTGGTTTCAAACATGTTAGAGACCTTTCATGGTCTAACCGCTAGGTGTCGCTGCATATGGTTCGATGCTTATGGAGTCTGATGTGCATACATATGGGATCTGCCAGTTTATAAACGGACTTGTATATCAAGATGCTTCAAGATTGTATTTTAAAAAATCTTATAACCATACGGAGTTGTATATCCAGATGCTTCGAGTTTTCCACAAAGTTGAATAATATAGCAAAGGTGTTTACATATATTATTCATTGAGATACGAATCTGGAGATAGGTTATGGATGAGCACATGAGAATTTAACGGTGATGATCTATGTCCCCGTACATCCAGGATATAGATGACGAAAGAACTTTACGTATGCGCTATGACCTCAACTTGTATGGTCAACGCACTGATTTGTAATATCTGTGACTTGTGCGTAGGGCATTGATCACGGACTTATGAAATAGTTCCATCTGACAAATCAGGATTAGACCTAGAGAGTTCAGCGATATGCAGTATACTCGTTGTGCACAGGGGTAACGTATCAGATTGAATTGTCCAGTCCAGTAATATTCAGTATAACCATGAGATGTGCGCGTGTCTGTATTTAAGTGTTAAATATATTAATTAGTTGACAATTATTGTTGACAAATAGTATTTTGACACGTGATATATGGTAGGCCATTGGTTGAGTTTACCTGAATGTGTAGTATGGTGAGACCCATTAAGGGGTACACTTAGTAACCATGTAAAAAAATAGGCAAAATGATAATTTCACATATTAATTATTTAACTATTAAATAATCAAGATTTTTATTATTTTATATTATATTATTTAATATAATATTAATATATATATATATATACACTTGGTGGCCAAGTATATATATAAATAATATTTAATATAAATTATATATGTGTGTGAATTTATGAATAGGAATGAATGACTAGTTGTTGGACAATTAGTTTTAGAGAGAAACTCTTGAAAAATTATTTTTTAGAGAGAAAAAATGCAAGAAAATTTGTTTCTCTTATACATTCATCATCTCCATCAATTCATTAACCTATTATAGTAATACTGGCTATTATTTTACAGATCAAGATAGCATAGGTTTAAAAAGTTAAACCAAGATCTGCTAAATCAAGCTGTTATTCTATCCAGTCAAGTCTATCTTGTTGACTACTAGAACTGTCATTGAGTTTCACTTCAAGCGGATTCTGATTTTGATTAGTTCAAAAGAAACCAATGGTGAATTTCTCAATCTCTTTATATTAATTTGATTAATATAATTTTCTAGTATTCATTATATTTTATGACTTTCGTTGTGCCACTCTAATGCTAATATATGCATGTGATATATATATATATATATATAAGTTAATATGTACGAGATACATATTTGGTATAACAAACACATATCACATGTATACACTGTAGACCTATAGACCTAAATCACAGACCCCTACAAAAATGGTATTAAAGCACGTATATTGATTTGGTAAAATTTGAGTGTGAAATTGTTATTGATAAGTCATAGTGTCAAATGGTGCATTTCAAGTGTTGAAATAGGTATACCAAGGCTGTAATGACACTTAGCAGATGAATTTAAAAAATGTTCTGGATTTAAAAAAGTTTGGATATGTTGTTGATCAGAGATTACTCGAAAGCTTTTTTGATAGCAACACCCTAGAGGACATGAACAATAGGGGTGCGACCTTCTTCATTAAAAGTACTTCATCTTCTAATTTGATGGCTTCTGAAAAGTCTAAAGGGAACAAGAAGGTGAGGCAGACACCTAAGATAATTCCTTAGAGGCGACATATATTCAAGCCTAAATAAAAGAGTAAAACAGATGGAAAGTGTTTCCACTATTGCGAGGTTGGGCATTGGAAGCGTAGTTGCCTTAGATACCTTGCCATTGTAAAGAAGACTCCCTCAGGTACGTGGTTGACGATCATAGACATTTTTATAAGATTTGATGCCAATTTTGGCTCAATATTAGATGTCTTCTGTCCTTCTCACATCTGTAATACATTGTAAGGACTGAGAGAGACTAGAATATTACAGCCTGGAGAAGTGATGTTACGAGTAGAAAATGGGGATTTCCTGCACATCCAAGTGTTGGGTAGTTTGATTTACTTCTCCCTTGCAATAGAACTGTTGTATTACATAATTATTATTATGTACCAAATATCATTAGACAGATTGTGCCTCTTTTGTACTTGACAGTGAAGGATATCATATGAACATTAAGAATAGTTTCTTATATTTATATGATGTAAATGATGTTTTATTAGCTGAGTGTCAGTTAATAAATTGGGCATTACAATTTGGATACAACTAGAAATGTCATGAATTTACAAGCTACTACTAGTAATAAAAGTATATCGAAATCTTTAAATGATACAAAATTTTGGTACATGAGATTAAGTTATATAGGTGTGATACGCTTAACCTATCTAGTTAAGGATGATCAAATACCTGATCTGGCCATAGAACCTTATTTAGTTTGTGAATCTTGTATTCAAAAAAAGATGGCCAAATCTTTATTTGTAGGTGTTGGATACTGGGCCACTGATTTATTAAAAATGATACATAGTGATGTATGCAGTTCAATGAATCACGTTGTAATGGGAAGGTTTCGATACTTTATAACCTTTATTGATGATTTATCACGATAGGGATATGTGTTTCTTATGAAACACAAGTCAGAAAGCTTTGAAAAGGTTAAAGAATTCTGACTTAAAGTAGAGAGATAAACCAGCATGTATGTCAAATGCCTTTAGATTAGATCGATGTGGTGAGTACATGGGCAGTGAATTTTTAAATTATTTAAAGAAGAATGGGATTCTGGCTCAATATAGTCCTTCAGGTACTCTACAACACAATAGTATTTCGGAGATGAGGAATTGAACTTTATTAGATATGATTCGATGATGATGAACTTTACCGAGCTTTCAGAATACTTGTAGGGTTATGCTCTAGACACAACTACTTATATATTGAACAGATTTTCATTTGAAAGCTGTTCCTTTCACTCCGTATAATATGCTTAAAGGAAAGAAGTTGAGTCTTAAATATTTTATAATTTGAGGCTATCTTACTTACATAAGAGTTACATAGTATGATAAACTTACACCCAGTGGGTTAAGTATAGGTTTATTGGGTATCCTCCAAATTCAATGGGATACCAGTTCTATGATCTTAAAGAGCAAAGTGTATTTGTTTCTCGTTATGCCACTTTTCTAGAGAAAGAGTTTCTCATGGATCATAGGGATTGTAGAAAGATTGTACTTGATGAAGTCAATCAAGAAACGAATGAACTAAAGATGAAAACTCAAGGTCAATCAAGCAATAGACCTTTGATACACCCTTTACGTAGGTTAGAGAGGATGTCTAGGCCATCTATTAGGTATGTATGGTCAGATGCTTGAAAGTGCACTTCATGTTTTCTTAATTGTTGAAAATGATCCTTTGACCTATAGAGAGGCAATGTTAGATATCGATTCAGAAAAGTAGCAAGAAGTCATAAAATTAAAAATTGACTCCATATATCAGAATTAAGTCTGGAACTTAAGTTGAGCTTTCTAAAGGAATAGTTCATATCGGTTGTAAATAGGTTTATAAGAGGAAGCAGGGGGAGAGATGGAAAGGTAGAGACCTTCAAGACCTGATTGGTAGTAAAACGTTATGGTCAATGATCTGGGATCAATTATGGGAAAACCTTTACACCAGTAGCGATACTAAAGTTAATTAAGATTTTATTGGCTCTTGCGGCATACTATGACATTGAGATTTGACAGATGGATGTCAAAATGGCATTCTTGAATAGATACCTCGAGGCAGAGATATGCATGGAACAACTAGAAGGTTTTGTATACAGCCTAACGTCTGGTCTTGTATGCAGACTCAAGAAGTCTATTTATGGACTCAAGTAGGCCTTCCGATGCTAGAATCATCATTTTGATGAGATAATTAGATTTTCTGCTTTCATCAAAAATGAAGAGAAAGCGTGTGTGTATAAACAAGTCAGTGGGAGCATGATGGTCTTCTTAGTGCTCTATATTGATGACATACCGGTCATTGGGAATGAAATCGGTATGTTACAATCTATGAAAAGCTATCTGAGTAAAAAAATCTCCATGAAAGATTTGGGAGAGGTTTTCTATATATTGGGTATAAAGTTTTATAGCGATAAAGCTAAAAAAATTGATAGAACTCTTCCAATCATCGTACATTGATAGTATCTTGGAAAGGTACAGTTTTACTAACTGTAAGACAGTTAACGAACCTTTTAGACATTATGTTCATTTTTTATGGAGAATGTCTCGTCAGATGAAAGATGAAAGAGTTAAAATGTCTAACATACCATATACATCAACTGTTGGAAGCTTGATGTACACTATGATATGCACGAAACCTAACATTAATATGGTTATAAGTGTTACAAGTCGGTATCAGTCTGATTCAAGTGACAGTCATTGGAGGACAGTCAAACATATCTTTAAATACCTTAAAGGTATGAAGGATAAGTTTCTCATTTGTAGAAATAATGGTTTATAGGTGAGAGGATACACAAATTCAGACTTTTTGTCTGACCTAGATGATAGAAATTCTACATCTAGGTGTGTGTTTACTCTTAATGGTGCTACAGTAAGCTGGAAGAGCACCAAACAGGGATCCATAGCTGATTCAACTACAGAGGCGCCTCGAAAACAGCAAAGAAAGCTGTGTGGATTTGTAAGTTTGTTACTGAGCTTGGAATAGTTCCAAGTTGGATAGATCTTATGCCACTCTTTTGCGACAATAATAAGGCCATTGCACAAGCAAAAGAACTTAGAGCACACCAGACGTCTAAGCATGTGGAGTGGAAGTACCACATAATTATAGAGATCTTAGCCAGAGAAGATGTAATTATTTGTAGAATAGATTCCGTAAATAATGTAGTGGACCCAATTACTAAGGCTTTGACTCCAAAGGTGTTTCAAAAACACTTCGAGACTATGGGTATTAGATACCATCATAAATGGCACCAGAGTAAATGGGAGATTATTAGAATTAGTGCTTGCATGTCATCCCTATGTACTAATATTTGTAATTTATACAAATTTAGATTTTTATTAAATCGCTAATTTCTTAATTATATGGTATGCTTGTTATGCTATAGACATTGTATGATTTGAAAGAGTTCATATCTTGTCTAAAGGAGTTTAGATCAACGCTCAGAGTTAATATCGCTGAGAATTATAATTACGAATAGTTAGTACTGTTAAGAGTTAGCAGGTTAAAAGAGTCAGTGAATATTAAGAGTTAGAACCTTATCTATAACGCGACAAAGACTTAAAA
This sequence comes from Ailanthus altissimus, assembly GCA_946807835.1. Lineage (NCBI taxonomy): Eukaryota > Viridiplantae > Streptophyta > Magnoliopsida > Sapindales > Simaroubaceae > Ailanthus > Ailanthus altissimus. The sequence continues at coordinate 12,109,800 of OX327683.1, forward strand.
GTATACTAGTAATGACATAGCTGTAAAAAGTTACAATCGGGTGCTAGGAAATGTTATTATATAAGTATGTTCTTGAACATTATGTTCCTGATCTATTTTCACTAATACAAGTCTGTCGGTGGATCCCTTTTATATAGATCAGCGTATGTCATACTTGTAGGGTACAGATGGTTATTTCTAGCTGACCTTGAGCTTGGAGCTCGTATAGACATATAGGTATCCAGTTAGTACTGGATATCGAACAGACTCACAAGGACCCCAATAGACATCCTATATAAATCGTCAATGAAAGGTTTTCTTGAGCTGAGTAGTATATGTGGTCTTTTGACCTAAGTACTTTGGTAGGCTTGCAAGTGATCTACCATACTTTGGTTCCACATATGTCATAGACTTTTAATGATCTGACCGCTAGGTGTCGTTGGGTATGATCCGATACTTATAAAGTTTAATGTGCATAGATATGAGATCTGTCAGCTTACATAGGGAGTTGTATATCCAGATGCTTCAAGATTGTATCTCAAAAAATCTTATGGCCATAAGTATTAACCCGAAAAAGGAGTTTCCCAAAGGGTTGAATAATATAGCAAAGGTTTTTGCATATATTGTTCATTGAGATGCGAATCTGAAGATAGGTTATGGATGAACATATAGGAATTTGACAGTGATGATCTATATCCCTGCACATCCAGGATATAGATGATGGAAGGACTATACGTATGCACTATAACCTCAACTTGTATAGTCAACACGCTGATTTGTAATTTCTATGACTTATGTGTGGGGCATTGATCACAAACTTATAGAATAGTTCCATCTGACAAATTAAGCATAGACCTTGAGAGTTCTGTGATATAAAGTGTACTCGTTGTGCACTAGGACAGTATACCGGATTGAATTTTTCAGTCTAGTAATATTCAACATGACCACGGGATGTGCGTGTATCTGTATTTAAGTGTTAAATATATTAGTTAATTGACAATTGTTGTTGACTAATAGTATATTGACACATAATGCATGGTGGACCCTTATTTGAGTATACTCGAGTGTGTGGTATGGTAGGACCTACTAGGGGATACACTTGGTAATCATGTAAAAAATGAGCAAAATGGTAATTTCACATATTGATTATTTAATAGTTAAATAATCAAGATATTTATTATTTTATATTATATATAATATTATATTATTTAATATAATATTAATATTTATATACTTGATGGCCAAGTATATATAATATTATTAAATATATACTTTGTGGCCAAATATATATAAATAGTATTTAATAATAAATTATATATATGTGAAATTATGAATAGGAATGAATGATTAGTTGTTGGAAAATTGGGTTTAGAGAAAGAAACTCTTGGAAAATTATTTTTTAGAGAGAGAAAATACAAGAAAATTTGTTTCACTTCACTATTCATCATCTCCCTAAAATAATTAACCCACTATAACAATACTAACTATTGTTTTACTTATCAAGAGTTGATCAGTAGTAAATATATAGTATAGGTTTAAGGAGTTAAAATGAAGATCTACTAGATCAAACTGTTGTTCTAGCCAGTTAAGCCCACTTTATTGACTACTAGAATTGCCATCGAGTTTCACTTCATGAGGGTTTTGATTTTAAAGAGTGAAAAATAAACCAATAGTGAATTTCTCAATCTCTTTATATTAATTTGATTAATATAATTTTCTTGTATTCATTATGTTTTATGACTTCCGCTGCACCACTCTTGTGCTATATTTATGTGATGCATATGTATATTATTTAATATATATGAGATACATATTTGGTATAATGAACACAAGGCACATATATACACTATAAAACTGTAGATCTGAATCACACACCTCTACAGTAGGAGCATAATTTTCTTTCTAATTCTCTACGTAAAAGACATACTCAATGTCGGGAAGAATGTTGGTATGTTGCAAGTTAGTCAGTTAAGAGTTATTTGAGTAAGAACTTTTTCATCAATGACTTGGGAAGGCTTCATATATACTAGGTATAAAGTGATATAAAGATAGAGCTAACAGGCTAATAGAACTATCTCAATCAACTGATTAAGAAACGACCATTAAATGGTCATGAAACATCTAAAATATCTGAGAGATACTGAGGATAAGTTTCTGAGTCATGGAGAAGGTTACTTACATATAAGAGGATACACAGACTCAAACTTCTAGTCTAGTTTGGATATTGAATATGTACATCTAGTTTTATATATCTTCTCATCGGTATTATAGTTAATTGAAAGTGCACTATAAATATCCACAGGTGATTCTATCTTGGAGGCAGAATATGTTATAGCTTGAGAAGGTTACAAAAGTTGTTCTGTTGATATATACATTAGTTGTAGAGTTTAGAATAGTTCCAAGCTCAGTAGATCCTATCCCACTAAATATAACAATAACGAGAAAATTGCTCAAGCCAAAAAGCCATAAAGTGCACTAGAATTTTGATCATATGGACTCTGAATGCCACTTAATTAAAAAGTAATTGGCTATTGAAGATGTAATAGTATATAAGATATAATCTATAGATAACGTAGCGAACCCACTCAAGCCTTAACTCCTAGGGTATTTAAGAAACACCTAGAGTTTATAGATATGAGATACAATCATTAATAGCACTAGAGCAAGCGAGAGTTGTTGGAAATAGTACTTACATGCCATTCTAATATTATATGAATATTAATTATTTAATATTTATACTATAAAAATTTTAAATTAAATCGTTAATATTAAATAATATATGGTAAGATACTTATAATGTTTTAGACATTGTATGATATGAAAGAGTTCAAATCTGGTCTAAAAGAGTTTAGATCAGTACTAAAAGTTAGCGATGATGAAAGTTATAAATGCTAAGAGTAAGCACTGTTCAGAGTTAGTAGGTTATAAGAGTCAGCAAAATGTAAAGAGTTAGAGCATTATATGAAATAGGATAAAGGCCTCGGAATATATTAACAATGATATAGTTGCAAGGAGTTGTAAATAATGTATTAACAATGACATAGAGAAATCTAATTTTTCTTTTAAATGATCTTGTTAGAGGACTTATAAAGATATATTTTGAAAAAGACAAATTTTGTGATGCATGTCAATTTGAAAAACAAGTAAAAACTTCTTTCAATACCAAATATGAGATTTCAACCGTAAACCTTTTCAACTACTTCATTTAGACTTATTTTAACCTTTTAAGATAGCTAGCTTGGTGGAAAACACTATGCCTTTGTGATAGTTGATGGTTTTTTCAAGATTTACTTGGCTCTTATTTTTAGCTTAAAATAAAAAGAAACTCTAAATGCTTTTATAAAATTTTGTAAGATAATACAAACTAAGAAAAAATATTCAATTTTATGCATTAGAATTGATCATGGTAGAAAATTTAAAAATCATTCATTCATTGATTTTTACAATGAGTATGGCATTCAATATTAATTTTCATATTCTCAGACTCCTCAACAAAATAAAATTAGTGAGAGAAAAAATAGGTCTATTCAAGAAATAGCTAGGACCATGTTGCGTGAAAATATTTTACCTTAATATTTTTAGGCCAAAGCCATTAACATAACTTACTATATTTTAAACTAGCTATAATTAGATATTTTCTCTATAAAACTCTCTATAAGCTTTGGAAGAATAGAAAACCAAACATTGGATATTTTAAAATCTTTGGTTGCAAGTGTTTTTATCTTAAACACCCAAAAAAACTTGAGAAAGTTTGATTTAAAATCTGATGTTATTATTTTCCTCAGTTATTCTATGATTAACAAAGCTTATAAAGTGTTTAATAAGAGACCTTTAATTATTGAGGAATCTATGCATGTTACTTTTGATGAATCTAATGAATCTATCTAAAAAAATATGCACGAAGATGACTTGATAAACTTGAAGAAGATGTCTATAAAATTCACGCTAATGAAAGAAAAATAGAGGGACTAACTGACATTCCCACACTAACTAAATATGTCACTAAAAAAAACATGATTAGATTCAAGTGGATCAAGTTAATGATCATGTCCAACCACTTACTAGGGCATGAAGATTTGCATTTTCTCACAAAATGGATATATTATAAAGGCATTTTATATAGAACAACCTCACAATTTTAAAAATGAAAAATTTTCAAATCATGCTTATAAGTTAAAGCAAACATCGAAGGCATGGTATAAAAGATTAAACAAATTCTTTATTGAAGGTGATTTTTTAATAGGATAAGTTGATACTACATTGCTTATCAAGCATAAGGATTATGACATTTTAATTGTATAAATTCATGTGATGATATTATTTTTGGATTCACTAATGAAATTTTGTGCAAAGAATTTTTAATCTGTATGAGTAAGGAGTTTAAAATGAGTATAATGGGAGAGCCCTATTTTTTCCTTGGACTTTAAATCAAGCAAATAAAGGATGTGATCTTATCAATAAATACCAATATGTAAAGGACCTTATCAAGAAATTTAAGTTGCAAGATGCAAAAACAATGACAATTCTGATGAGCTTAACAATTAAACTTGACAATATAAAAAAGGTGAAAATATGAATATAAAGAAATATGGAGGTATGATAATATCTCTTTGCATTTAACTATTAGTAGATCGGATATTATGTTTAGTGTTTACTTATGTGCAAGATTCCAATTATATTCCAAAATATCTCACTTAGTGATTGTAAAAAAGACATTTAGATATTTATGTGGCACAATGAGCCTAGGACTATAATACCTTAAAGGCACACAATTTAACCTTATTGGTTATTCAGATGCCAACTTTGCCGAATCCAAAGTGAATAGAAAAAGTACAACTGACACATGTCACTTTCTAGGTAATTCCCTTGTCTCATAGTCGAGTAAGAAATTAAATCCCATTGCTATATCAACATTGAGGTCGAACATATCACTGTCAGTAGATGATGTGCACAAACACTTTGGATGAGATAAACACTTTGAGATTTTGATTTTTATGTTGTTGATACTCCTATTTTATATTACAACATTAGTGCCTTCAATTTGTAACAAAATTCTTTTCAACACTTAAACATATTTGCCATCGCAGTAATTGTGCTAGTGGAATCAATTCTGTTTGAAACTGAGCATATTAAAAAAAAAAGCAGACATGTCAATCTCAATGAAAAAATGATGTCCAATAAGGTGGACTATTTTTTTAAGAGTTAGAGTAAGAGATATAATGTTGAGATCTATAGTTTAAGAATCAATTGAACTAAAGGTTTTTTTTATTTTATTTTATTGAAGTTGATTTTTGATCATTTAAGATAATGCCTTCAATATTCTGATTTGCATGACAACTTAGTTAAGTAGAAATGCTACATTTTTTTTTTAGAATGATATCAAGGTAGTGAATGATATTATGACGTATGAGTATATGTTGAAGGGATTAAAATTTTCAGAGGAGTTAAGAATTTTATTTAAGAGATTAGTATGGGTATTCTACATCTATATTATTCTTTAATGAATAAAAGGTGAAGTGTATAGATGCCTATTAAATATTGAACGAATGGGAGAAAAGAATAAAAATATGTGTGTATAATTTTATAAGTCCATAATATGTGTCATGGGTTTATTTTATGGATGAATGTTTCGTACTTCTCTCACAGACTAAGTTATGAGCAAATCTTATATACCAAAAAGATTGCTTTGTAAATGTTTTATGAATAAACCATACTGTTGAAAAGGCAACTTGGGAATGAGAATAAGAAATGAGATTTAAGTATCCTTATATGTTTGCTCAAGTCATGAATTTCGAGGACGAAATTCTTATAAGGAAGGGAGAATTGTAGTAACCAGTATCCACGACTGGTAACAATAAGTATTTATATATGTATAAATATACGTATTTTATTTGTATGTTGGTGATACTTGATTTATATATTATTATTAGTAGTGTTTGTATAGGTTAAGGTGATACTATTAGCATTGAGTTTAATTGCAAGACTTTAGATTTATTTTAGGGACCAAATTGTAATACTTTGAAAGTTTTGAGGGTAAATTCGTAAATACCAAAAATTAGCCACTTAGTATAAAAATACACTTTTAAAACCCTAATTCTCTCATTTTGGTCAAGCTACCTCTTTTAGAGAGAGAGAAGAGAGAAAAAGAGGGGAGAGAAAGAGAAGAAGGAGAAGAAAAAGAAGAAGAAATTGGAATTTTGAATTTTAAGAGGTATATCACAACTATTTCTCAATTTATTGGTGTTAATTATGTTAATTTCTTTAAGTTTTGATTTCTGAAAATATGTATAGTTGAGGATTTGATGTGTATTTCGTATGATATTTTGAGAATTGATGATGATCTATAAGATAGTTTGATAAATCATGATGGATTGTAGAATTTCTGCTTGATAGTCTCTTGATCCAAGAATTTTATAAATTGTTTTGATTCGATTCTGGTTTTAAATTTTGAGTATATGAAATTAGACATGTTTAGTATCATCTGAGACTTTGAATCGATTCAAAATTCCAGAAATTGAATTTTTTGTGAATTTACCAAAATGACCCTGAAATTCTGGAAATTTCCTATGTAAACAGTATAATACAGTGACGAACAATGTTTGTCCTACTGAATGATCTTCAAAAATTACGAATTTGTGAAATATGATAATTTTATATGTCTAATATGATATACTTGGAATTGAGAATTTAGATCAATGTGGTTGAAATGTTATAATTTTCTAAAGTGTATTAGCTCATTGCAGTATTTGATTAACAGATTTTTAAGGTTATGGAATAAAATAGTTTCAAAATACTTTTGACAGTGATTTGGAAGTGCAATATTTATCATGGACTGAGATATGTGTTAAGAGTAATTATGTGATAGTTTTATAATTTTTGAGTTAGTATATGATTTTATAAAATTGGGAGATTGAATACTGTTCAGTAAGTATCTTGATCTTGTCAGGTTAGTAGTTTGGATTCGATGGTATGTATGGAATGGATTGTGTAGGAATTTTGATATAATATTCATATATAAGAAGGATATATGAGTCAAGAATAATATATTCTGATTTTGGAGTAATTGGACATCATTTGATCTATTAGAAAATTTTGTTAAGTGTAAGTGATCAGAATGACAGGTTTTGATAAACCAAGTATTTAGACCAATTTGATGTGATAAATGCATTGTGTATAATTTTGTAAGCTATTTAAAGTATTTTGTGTGAATTGTGAGGCTTATGAAAGGATTAATATCCATTGATAGGTTAAGGAGATTTAAGCCTTGTAGCTGAAAGTGTTAAGAGTTACGTATACTAGACTTTTTACTGAAATCACAATAAACATAGTAAGTGTTATGAATGATTTTGTAAATGTGGTTAAGAATATGTTTATGTTATGTCAAAGTATATTTTGATATGAAATGTGAATATATGTTTATGAATGTGAGCATTGACATTGAGCATGGACATACATGTGATTTTTTGAAAGTGAGCTTTCAAAATAAGATATGTTTAACAAAGAAAGCTTTTGAAGTGTAATATGTCCATGAGAAATATTTTGTGTTTTGAGGGTACTTGAACTCACTGTTAACTTAGTAGGCATTTTATGTGATTTGTGGAGCCTTTATATGTGGCCTTTTCTTCGGGATTGGTATATGTTATGTGTTCCGTATGTAGGGAGGATCCTATTGGTACCTAAAGGAAGAGTGAGTCATCACATTCGTGTGGTGGCGTATTGGTGCATGTGAGAGGACTCATCGATGATCAGGGTGAGGGTTTGACTTTTACCTTCGGGCATGAGCATTATATATGTGTAATTTAAAGGCCTCACTTGTACTATTCCTCTCATACGGTATGTCACCTACGAGTGACATTTGGCTCATTATGTGATATGTGATATGTAAGTCCTACTAAGTAGTAGTTGAGTGATGGTATTCCTATTATGTGTTTTGAAAGAATGTGTAAGCGCTTACATGATATGTGATTTGATAAGATTATGATTTTAATTGATCACAACATATCATACATATGCATTGTGTACATATATGTATTTGTATTTGATATATGAAAAACTAGTATGCTTACTGAGTTTTATACTCACTATAGTTTATGGTGATTTCAGGTAAATAAGGTACATGTGTGCTTAGCGGATTTGGCAAGGCTTCTGCTGTTCCTTGGGTTCCCTAAGTTCTTAGGTTGTTAAGTGTTTCATTTGGAGACACGTGGGATAAGATATTTGATTTGTCCCTATTGAATAAATACTTATGTATTATTTTATTGTGTGTGGTTGGATTTAGTTTAAGTTTCACCAAGTGTAGTAATGGATTGATTTTAAGTAAGCATTTGCAATGAATATATTCTGGGCTTCCGGTAACAAAGTTGCTACTGGTGACGTAGTAGAGTGTTAATCTCTGAGAAAACTCTGCGTATCTCCGGTTTACTAATTGTCCCAGTCATAATTCAATTGCTATAATTCTGAAAGAAATTAAAATGAATGTTTAAGTATTAGTGAATGAATGTAAGTATCATTTTTTGAGAGATCATGTTAAAAAATGGGATATCATATTGTAATTTACGTCCACGAAAGACCAACTTGCTAATATTTTTACTAAACCACTTAGTGAATAAAGTTTTGCAAAATCCAAGGAGATATGGCATGATGGAATCTCCATATTAGGACTATTTTGTATAATTCATGGTTTATTAGGTGATATTATGATTTGTGATGCGATATTTCTATATCATAAATTAAGTGCAAGTATACACTATCGTATGCAAGTAATAAAGAGACTAAATAAGTCGGATGTCGAACCCACAGGGATAATGTTTTCTTTTTAACCAATTACTAAAATTATATCTTCCTAATAATTATTCAGATAAATAAAAACCTAAGAATGAATGTAGAAAATATAAAAGTAAAAACACAATGCAAAGAGAATAAGAAGATAGCAATGTAGAGAAAATCTAGGATTAATATTATCCCTCAATATGTTTTTTTAATGATTAATCTTCTAATATTTAACTCACTTAGTCTTTATTATTGATCAAGACACTAATGTATTCACAAGCCTCTTCCAAGGTCATGCAAGTATACCCTAATTTACCAAATACCTATATTCCTATGGTACTTGTAATAAATTAAGATTCATTAAGATTAGGTCTTATTGATCATACATGCCAATTAGGTATATTCCTATCCTAAGTTGAAACTTGCATATGCAACATTGAATGTTACTCTACAATCATGCATCAAATTACCTAGGTCTAAATATATTGATTCCTCTTCCGAGTTTATCAAAATATTACCAATTCATTCACCATATATTGGCCAGATATATTGAAGTATTAAACACAAGTAATTTAAATAATAAATGACTAAGTTTATTAAATACTAAAAGATATGGCAATTAAGCACACATATTGAGTTCAAATATTAACCCTAGAGAATAAGTTAGCTCATGGCTACAAGAGAACAGCAGTAAAAATAATTATAAATCATGATACAATTATTAGCAAACCGATATAGACGTCGAATTGCTCTTAATTGCGCTGCCTAGGAACTCTTGATGCCGAAGAACGTCTTGTATCTCTCTCTAAAGTTGCTTCAATTAAGCTCCTATTGCTCTCCAAGACTTGTGCTCTATATTCTTGGTGCTCTTGGGTCGTCTTGGATTCTTTTTTGAAGGCTGGGAACGAGTGGCTTTATATAGGGATTGATATGAGCTTGAAAATCTCAATTCTCGTCGGACTAGGACTCGCACTACCGCTGGCGCGCTATGCATCTGTCGCTGGGGCAACGGGTGAAAAAGCTATTACCGCTGGAGCGGTGGGATCTTGGCGCTGGGGCGCTGCATGAAAACGGCTTCACCGCTGACGCGGTATGTTGATAGCGCTGGGGCTATGGAGCTTCACTGGCGCGGTGACTGTCTGGCGCTGGGGCACTATACGCGACTTAAGCAGGTCGTTTTTCTTATTTCGATCACTATTTCGACGCTGGTGCGAAAATCCTTGTGGCGCTGGGGCGATGGACACATACTTTGAAAACCTTGCATTTTAGTCCCTGTTTTCGCTCCTTTAAATTTCGTTCAAGTCCCTATAAATAACAATAATGCATATAAATAGCCATCTATTCTCATAAAATCATAAAATATCAATAATAAAAACATGAGAAAATATATGATAAATTTGCCCTTATCAATTTGTAATGCTAATTGTTACGACTTTGATTGCTTTAAGTGATATGTGCATAATTATGATGTTTAGATAATAAAATGAATATATTGCATGATTATTTTTCACTTGAGTTTGAATGGATGAACTTTTGATTTAATTGTTGTTCTTGAACTTAATTAAAGCCAAATGATTATTTTTAGCATTTATTTCATGTATACATTGACTTTATATTGTTTCAAGATTAATTTGATGGTCTTTGAAAGGGTAAAAATCAAGGCAAATACCAAATGGTTCCAAACATAGTCAAATTGAATATGTAGTTTTTGGGTTTTCTAAAAATCGGTTAAACCGGTTTGGTAGTAACTTATAATCAAATGTGCAATATTCATCTAGATAAATAGTTCTTTTCTTCTTCAAAACTGGCACACTTTTTTTATATTTTTTATTTTATCTCTTAGTCTCTTCACCTAAAACCCTATTCAAGCTCACATTTTTGTGTTACCATTACACTTAAAACAAGCACCTAAACACTTTTCCATCATAAAAAAAAAACACTCAAAATCACACAAAATCATCCTCAAATCATTATTTTCAGCCTTTATAACATATAAATCAAGCGTTGAAACTGTGAGAAATGTAAAGAGAATATATTTCACTGTAAATGTAAACTGTACAATGGAGCTTTTATATAGGCTGTAACCTTATTACAAAATAAAAAAATAACATACATAAGGAAATAATGTATATATGGTAGGAGAGGATAAAGGAATTATTCCGAAATTATTCTAGAATAATTCTAGAATAATTCCTTAATACACCCCCCCCCCCCCTCAAATTCAAGATGGCACAGTAGAAGCAAGTTTGACTTTGGAGACTAGAGCATGAAAACAGCGCAGAAGTAGAGATTTGGTAAAGATATCAGTAGGTTGCTCCTCAGATGAGATGAAGTAGAGCATGATAGTGCTTTGAGAAACGTGTTGCCGAACAAAATGACAATTTGTTTCAATATGTTTAGTCCATTTATGAAACACATCATTGTGGGTAATTTAGATAGCACTTTGATTGTCACAATAAAAAGGTATAGCTTCAGTGTGAAAAATGCCCATATCTTCAAGAAGCCAGCTGAGTCACACAATTTCTTGGGTAGTATCTGCAAGAGCACGATATTCAGCTTCAGTACTCAAGCGAGCAATGGCTGTCTGTTTCTTACTTTTCCATGAAAGAAGAGAATCACCCAAGAAAAGACAAAATCCAATAGTTGATCGTCGATCCGTAGGATCACCCGCCCAATCCGCATCAGCATAAGCTCGTAACACAAGAGGAGAGTGAGCCAAAAAATAGAGACCATGAAAAAGTGTACCTTTGAGATAACGTAGGATATGAAAAACTGCATCATAATGAGAGGTACGAGAAACGGCCATAAACTGACTAACAACATGAACAGCATGAGCAATATCTGGACGAGTAATTGTAAGGTAGACCAAACTACCAACCAATTGACAATAGAGGGTAGCATCACTGAGAATAGTACCATCAGAGGATAGAAGTTTGGCATTAGGCTCTAGAGGAATGGATGCAGTCTTACTGTCTGTCAACCCAGCTTTAGCAAATAGATCGGATGCATTTTTAGCCTGAGAAAGATAATACCCAATAGAGTCGGATAGTACTTCAAGGACAAGGAAATAACTAAGGTTGCTAAGATCTTTCATTTCAAAGTATTGCTGAAGAAAGTTCTTGAGAGTAAAAATACCAAAAAGATAATCACCTGTGATAATCATATCATCAACATAGATCAGAAGGAGAACACAACCTTGTGCTATCTTGCGGGAAAAAAGAGCTTAGTCATAAGCACTAGACTGAAAACTATGCTGAAGAATAGTCCCACTAAACTTTGTAAACCATGCACGAAGAGCTTGTTAAGATCGTACAAAGCACGATGAAGTTTACAGACTTTGCCTGAAAGATGTGGATAACTAGGAGAAGGCTACATATACACTTCTTTAGTGAGATCACCATTGAGGAAAGCATTTTTGACATCCATCTGAAATAATGTCCAACCACAAACTGCAGCAACAACTAATAAACTTCGAATAGAAGTAAGTCTAGCAACTGGGGAAAACGTTTCTTCATAATCTATTCCATATTCTTGAGTAAAGCCTTTGGCAACAAGGCGGGCTTTATAACGCTCAATAGATCCATTAGATTTGGTCTTGATCTTGTACACTCATTTGCATCAAATGGCGGTTTTATTAGATTGAAGAGTAACAAAATCCCAAATATGCGACTTCTCAAGGACCTGCAATTTTTTTGTCATTGTTTGCTGCCAAACAAGATTAAAACTAGCCTCGGAATATGATTGAGGCTTATATAAAGAAAGGGTCGTAAAGAAACAGTGATAATCACAAAGTTTAATACGAAGTTCTTTTACCTGAGATGAACGACGAGGAGAGGGTGTAGAGGAAACCTCAGGAATGTTGAAAGTAGATTCTTCAGACGAGGTAGAAGGCTCAGAAGCAAGCGTCGTTTCAGTAGATTCACCTGTATAAAACTCATAAAAAATATCTGTAGGTAAAGTATCGAGAAAAATATCAACAGAATTATCGGTAAAAAATTGTGACATAGGAGGAGGAGACACAGATTTAAAGTTAGATACAAAGGAAAACATCGTATGCTCGAGAAAGACTACGTGACGAGAAACACGAAGACGGTTAGATATAGGATCCCAACACCTATAACCTTTATGTTCTATCCCGTATCCCAAGAAGCAACATAATCGAGTACATGGCTCGAGTTTAGTGTGCTCATGTTTTTGAAGTAGGACAAAACAAACACAACCAAATACTTTGAGGAGTTTATAATTAGGTGGAGTTCCATAAAGACGCTCATAAGGTGACTTGTTCTCTATAACAGGAGAAGAAATACGATTAATGGTAAAGACAGCGGTTAAAGCAGCTTCTCCTAAAAAATGTTCAGGATAAGAGGAAGAGATAAGAAGAGCACGAGTAGTATCTAAAATGTATATGCGTTTACGTTCAGCTCTATCATTTTGTTGAGATGTACCAGGATAAGACCTTTGACATATAGTACCGTGTTCCTGTAAAAGATTTAGAAAATCAGAATCTCTATACTCCATAGCATTATCAATGCAGAAAACCTTAATAGGACATGAGAACTGAGTTTTAACCATCTGAGCAAAATCTCGGTAAATTTTAGTAAATTTGGATCGTTGTTTCATAAAAAACAATCAAGTATACTTAGAATAGTCATCAACGAAAATCACAAAATATTTGGATCCTCCCATTGTGGGATTTGGAGAAAGACCCCATATATCATAATGTACAAGATCAAATAGAGCATGAGAGACAGTAGTACTATTATCAAAATGTAAGGTTGGTTGTTTAGCTAAAGGACATGTAAGACAATCATCTTTATTATCATAAAAAATACCTAAATGACCACTGGATACTAGAGATCGTATGTGATTGACTGACGTATGACCCAAACGAGAGTGCCAAAGATGTAATGAAAGCATTGAAGAGGTAGATTTTGTAGACGAAGGATATAGAAATGATAGATCTAACGAAATAAGTTCATACAGATGTCCAACCTTGCGACCTGTCCCAAGAGTCTGACTAGTCTTTGGATCTGCACACAACAACCAGAAGCAGTAAACAAGACATTAAGACCAAGTTCGCATAATTGACCAACAGACAAAAGAATTAATGTATGGTTAGGAATAAAAAAAAAGTGTCAGATACAGAGAGATTATGGCAAGACACTTGACCAACATGGTTAACTTTCATGAGAGAACTATTAGCAGTTTGAATAGATGGTAAATAAGAATTAAGAGTTTTAGAGGAAAAAATTGTAGGATCAAAAGTCATATGATTACAACATGCAAAATCAAAATACAAAGAAGATTTACTTGAAAAATTAGAGGAAGCAGAAATTAAGGGTTTACCAGAATTAGAAAGAAGTAGACGAAGTAAAAATTCAAGGTTATTAGGGAAACAATTCATACTATCTTGTGTAGGAGTAACAGTAAGTCCTGTAAAAGCAACATTTTTAGATGGTCCAAGTATGTGGCATGGCCTAGGTAGAGCAGAACCAGCAGAATAACACTGAGAAGTACCACACTTATTCATAAATTCTAAAACCCTATTTTATTTTTGACTAATGACAACTTAGTCCCTAAAACGTATACTAATTACAAGTTGACCCCCGAACTTTTAATAATTATAAATTGACCCTTAGAAAATAATATAATTATAAAATAGCCCTTAAACTTTTTAAAAATTATAAAATGACCTATAATAATTATTATAATTACAATATAGCCCCCGTACTTTTGAATATTTCAAAAATGCCCTAAAGGAATAGAAAATTACGATCTAATCTTAAAATACTGAAAAGTTTGTAAACAGACCCCTAACAAGAAATAGTGAACTTCAGGTGGCGCGTCCAGCTTGGTCCGACCTCCGATTGATGTAAACTCAGCGTCGTTTGAACGGTCAATGAATGGGGATTCTTATAGTCGGTGCGGTGTCGGTCATGTCATCGTAGAACGGTCGAGATCTGAAGTGAAAATGGTCGGCGGCAGTGTTGTTCCGACGGCGCGTCCAGCGGTTTCAGACCTCGAATTGGCACATCATCAACGGCGTTAAAATGGCCAATGATCGGAGATTATTTTGGTGTAGGTGGTGTCGGTCACGTCGCTGTAGAATAACCGGGATCTGAAGTGACAGTGGGCGGTAATAGTGGTGTTCTAGCGGCGCATTCGGTGGTTTTCGACCTCGGATTGAAGCGTTGTCGACGGCGTTGAAACGGCCAGAGGATTCTGAGTAATCTGAGATGGGCGGTGGCTAAGACGACAATATTTCAGAATTTTTCGACAACTTTTCGAAAACATCGATGGATTCCGTCGGATTTTAAAAAAATTCCAACAAATCTCTAGTTAAACAAAATAACAGTAAAAAAATCAAAGCTCTGATACCATACGAGAAATGTAAAGAGAATATATTTTATTATAAATGTAAACTGTACAATGGAGCCTTTATATAGGCTGTAACCTTATTACAAAATAAAAAAATAACATACATAAGAAAATAATGTATATATGATAGGAGAGTATAAAGAAAGTATTCTGCAATTATTTCAGAATTATTCCTTAATAGAAACAACCTAAATCATGTATTTTTTTGCCTACATATTTTGCACCTACATTGTAACCTACGTGGTGATATACATGTTTATCATTTTTCTTGTCGTTTATTAATTTTGAACTATATTTGGATATTATGTATGTTTATTTTCTCAGTTAGTATCATTTAATGATCATTTCACTTGCACTTGGATAATTATTTTTCTTCGATATGAATAATCATTTACTTCTCTTGTGATATACTATTGTCATTTGGATTTGGATTGTTAATGTGGTTAGATTTAATTAATTTTCATTTGTTTCTTAGACTTATGGGTGAATTGTTGCGGAAGTACTTATTGGATAAGTTATTGTAGAATTTTTAATGGTTAAATCTAGGGGTAGACAAATTGGGATTGGGATCCGACCTATCTCGTATCCCATCAGGACAAAGTTTGGGACGGGGCATGTCCTAATGGGACAAATTTTGATATGGGATGTATTCCAACCCAAACTAGGTGGGACAAGTTGGGACATGAGATAACTTTGGGACATGGTGCATTTTTTACTCAAAAATCTTGGGTCTATTTGTGACCCATGTTTCTAATTGCTCCAAATTTGTATTTTTGATCAAAAAATTTAGTTTTGGTATTGGTTTTTAGATTTTAATAATTTTTATTATTAATTTCTTATTTTACTAATATAATTTCAATTCTAATTCTATTTTTAATTTTTAATTACGTTAAATGTTATAATTTTAATTTCAATTACGTTAAATGTTATAATTACGATTCCAATTTTAATTACGTTAAATGTTATAATTACGATTCCAATTTTAATTTTAACTACATTAAATGTTATAATTTCAATTCTAGTTCTAATTTCTATTACATAAAATGTTATACTTCCAAATCGACAAATCTAATTTCAATTTTAATTACGTTAAGTGTTATAATTTCAATTTCAGTGTCAATTACTTTAAGTGTTATAATTACAATTATAATTACAATTACAATTTTAATTTTAATTATGTTAATGTTATAATTCTAATTCAAATTTCAATTACTTTAAGTGTTATAATTTCAATTTTATTTTCAATTACGTTAAATGTTCTAATTCTAATTCTAATTTTCAATTATGTTAAATATTATAATTTCGATTCCAATCTTAATTTCAACTACATTAAATGTTGTAATTTTGATTCCAATTCTAATTTCAATTACGTTAAATGTTATAATTCCAAATTGCAAATTCAAATTTAATTTCAATTACATTAAATATTATAATTCTAATTATAATTATTATTTTAATGACTTTAAATATTATAATTTCAAATCCAATTCTAATTTCAACTACATTAAATGTTATAATTTCGAATCAAATTGTAATTTTAATTACATTAAATTTTATAATCCAAATCCAATTTTAATTTCAACTACGTTAAATGCTATAATTTCAATTCCAATTCTAATTTCATTTTCGTTAAATGTTATAATCCAAATTCAATTTTAATTTCAACTACGTTAAATATTATAATTTCAATTTCAACTTCTATTACATTAAATATTATAATTACAAATCATAAATTCAATTTTAATTTCAATTACATTAAATGTTATAATTTCAATTCCAATTTTAATTTCAAGTACATTAAATGTTATAATTTCGATTCTAATTTTAATTTCAATTACGTTAAATATTATAATTTTAAATCGTAAATCTAATTGTAATTTTAATTATGTTAAATATTATAATTCCAATTCTAATTTTAATTTCAACTAGGTTTAATGTTATAATCCAAATCTAATTTTAATTTCAACTACGTTAAATATTATAATTTTAATTCTAATTCTAATTTCAATTCCGTTAAATGTTATAATTCTAATCTAATTTTAATTGCAACTATATTAAATGTTATAATTCTAAATCTAATTTCAATTTCAATTACATTAAATATAATTTCAAATCTAATTTAAATTTCAATTACGTTAAATATTATAATTTCAAATCTAATTTAATATTAATGCTTTAATTAGTCTTCAATATCAATTTGCTTAAATAAATTCATGAATACAATTACAGAATTCTATATGTATCTATGAGATAGAGTATGGAATTTTGTTTACTCACTTTAAATTGAGTATCCGTTTTCCCCCTTTCCTGCTAGGATTGAAAATCTTGTATTTTACATATTCATACGATTGAGTCCTTGAGTTTTCGAAATAGTGTAAAAAGAAGTGCTTCGAATCATTACTATTTGACCCGGACCTGTTCTAAAAAAGTCGAGGCATTTCGAATTGTTTGTTGACATAGACAAAGTTAGGGAAAACTTCTAAAATTATTTCAATATTGGACCTTGGACATATAATAGTTCCAAATCAAATCTCTTTAGAAAGAAGATCTTTTGTCTCATGGTAACCTACTCCAGTCCCCTTATGAAACTTTCATTATTGGGTTAGCCATACACTTCACATGTTTCTAGAGATTCACATAGCATCATCAAATGATACAAGTTTTGGATAAGAATCTACAATGCACTAGAACGCTTATAATTTATTAATTAACTCTTAAATTTATAAAAATTACATTAAATAAACTTATAATTTGTTAATTAACTAATGAAATTTTTAATAAATCTTTATTATTATTTTTTAAAAAAAATTGTGCTTTGGACGGGATTTGATTCGAGATTGGACAAGGACATTTGGGTCCTTCATTTTGGGACCCGAACATGTCCTGGCCCTCTGTCCCATCCCGTCTCAGAAATTCTGGGACTGGATGAGACATTTGCCCACCCCTATTTAAATCATATTGTTAATATGTTTAGAGTATTAATGAATTGTCATGGATATATTTGTTGGATAAGTTGTTGCAGACTCTTAAATGACTAGATTGTATATTTGATGCATTTGATTTCTTGTTGGCATGTTGTGGATTATGGTTTTGTATAGATTATGGCATCATTAGGAGAGTTATACTTGTTGGTTCTTTAATCTATTTTCCCATTGCTTTTTTATAATGTCAAAAGTGGGATAAATATTCATGTATTTTTTTAGGTATTTTATTAGTGCATACTTGTTATTCCTTAGGAGTATTTTTAACTAATTTTTATATATTATTACATTTTTAAACTCCTAAGGGGGAACAATTTGTATCTTCATTTGTCTCAAAATATACAGGCGTTTATCATTATTAAAAAGAGGGAGATTGTTGACCTATATTTTTTTATGATAACAAATAAATATTTTATTTTATACCATTTATGATTACTTGATATTCTAATAATTTGTTTTGAACAATTTATTTGCTTAAGGGGAAATTAAGTAACATTGGACTTATGGAGAATAAATTAAAAATCAAGATAAGCTGCAAAGTAGTTAAAAATTATTACCTTTAATACTTGTATGATGTAAGTATTTAATTTATATTTGAGAGGTAATTCTTAATCCGTAAAATATAAAATATTTTTCAAATTGTTTGAATTCATAAGAAATATGTTTTACTAAAAATTAAGACGAATTTTATAAAATCGAACTTGAAAAACTTTGTCTTAAGAAGGGATAGCAAAATTCAGATTCAGATTTGGATTTTTTGTATGAACTTGGAACTCGAGTTTTACTTGGGCTTTTCTGGGCCGAGCCGAATTCAAGTTTAAACTCGAGCTAAATTCAAATTTATTTTCTAATTTTTTTCTTCAATTTTTTAGGTTAAATTTAAACTTTTGAGATATTTATTTTATAAAGCAATTATTAGATTCATATATATATATATATATTAATGGTTAGAAATTAATTAGGACTTTTTTTAAAAAAAAAAGACAAAATCTAGATCCAGGTCTAATTTTTGGGTTCTGACAAAAACTCAAATTGGTATTTTTCAAAATAATTTAGATCCGAATCTAGATAAAAACTCAAAATTTTCATACCAAGATCAGGTTAGGTTACGTGTTTTTTTGAATTTAGGCTAAATTTTCATCGTTAGTCCCAAGCCAAACAAGCTATATAGCTTGCCAAAACTGGTTGTGCGGTTTGCTAACATTAGCTGTGTGGTTTATCAAAACTAGTTGTGGGGTTTGCGAAAATCGCTTATGCAGTTTCAAACTGTAGAATTGGATCTGTAAACCGATCAAGCGATATGATAATCAATTTAAATAGGATATGCGGCTTCATAACCAATTCAAACAAAATATAATCAGTTATATCCAGGCTCAAATTAGCTCCAACCAACTTAAGATTTACTATGTTATTTGGACCTGATCTTTTTTTTTAATAGACAAACCAACTGTATGATTTTGCAAAATGGTTTGTTGGTTTACCCAACGATCTTTGTTTTTTTTTTTTTTGAAAATAGATAAGTATGTTGTATGGTTTGCCAAAATAATTTGCTAAACTAGCTGAATCGATTTTTTAAATTAGCTGACTAGTCCTATATTTTTCTAGATTTTTTGAAACAGCTATTAACAACCATTTTATCAATCTGTCTGTATAAGGAGGCCGTTTTTCACTAAGAAAAAGGTTATCATGTTTTCAAAACACTTAAACTTGACCATATTCAACTGGAAACAAAATTAAGCTCTTAAATTGTTAAATTTTATATACACATCTTAGGCTTTCACTTGTTCGCCTACTCATTTAAGAGTTTGATCATTATTATTCATACTTAACTTCTTTTTTTTAGAGAAATATTGTAATTACTTAACTTTTAACTGATTTTGAGAGTTGTATGGGTCGATTAATATCATTTAAATCAAGCTTGTAAACTTGTCTTAGTTCAAGGCATTACTAATAGAATCCTTATCGCAATTAGTGTGGGGTGTGAACATAAGCATGTGGAGGGTTGAACAACATAAAAATCTAGTTTCGGTCTCTCTTAACCCTCTTTTTAACTATAACAATTATTGTATGTTATTGATCCTTTCATTAATTACATCATATTTGTATTAATTATACATTAAGTTTTTATTTACCCAACTCACTCTTCTCTTAAGTTGCTTATCTATTATTTTAAGCCTGGTATGAGATGCTCAAAGGGGCATTATTGAAATGGAGTTTCCAAAATGAAAAATCGAACACCTCACTATTCATTATGAAATAAAGAAATAATGTGATCCTAGCTCTTGTACATGTTGATGATATTTTAATCACTAGAAAGAATGAGGAGCTTGTTGAAATCATTATTAAGAAAATGAATGATAACTTTCTCTGTGAAGATACTAGGCTCTTTAAACTATTTTCTTAGTGTAGAGGTCAAGAGACACAAACAGGAAATGTACTTGAGTCAAACTAAGTATAAACTTGATCCTTTGAAGAAAACAGGCATGAGTAGCTGCAAAGATAGTCTTACACCTATGAGCACCAATGATAAGTTTATTAAGGAAGGTGGTAAATATTTTAAAGACGACTCACTCTATAGAAGCATATGCAGTATGCTACATTGACTCGACCAGAGATAACTTTTTGTATGAATAAACTCAAGTCAGTTCTTGGAACATCCCTAACAAACACAGCGGCAACGCTACATGAGAATATTAAAATATTTGCAAGGAACTTTCAATGATGGTCTATTCTTCTCAACTAGAGGAAAGTTTGAACTGACATAATGCACAAATGCTGATTGGGCAACAAATTTTGGTGATAAAAAATCATTTAGAGGTTATAACATCTTCTTATGTGAGAACTTAGTGTTATGGAGCACTAGAGAGCAAAAGGTATTTGTTAGATCAAGCACAACATCAAAGTGGTTGAGCTAAAGTCAAATGGCTTCGATAATTGCTTTAAAAAATTAGAATTAAGTTGCTCACTAAACTAAAAATATAATGTGACAACACAAGTGCGAGATCACCTTACTGCAAATATAATAATTTATGACAGAACTAAGCATAATGAAATAATTATGCATTTTTCTTAGAGATAAGATTTCCAATAAAGAACTTAAAATGAAATACATACCCTTAAAAGAATAGGTAGCTAATATAATGAGCAAACTCTTGTCAATTAAAATATTGAAGTACTTCAAAAGCAAGCTCAAGGTCATACCAGCACTTGAGCTTGAGGAGAGGTGTTAACTGTATTAGGCATCATTGGAATTATGAAGAACCAAAAGGGATTGACTTATGATCATAGCAATTAACACGGATAAAGAAAACAAGTAACTGGCCACAGTGAAGCAGAAAAAGACAAGAAGCTAACTGTCATCGCTAGAAAAGAATAGCATACTCTACATTCCATTATAGACCTTACATGATTTTTATGGGTTAAACCAGCCTATTGCTATTTAATTATATTGTAAATATTACATGTACAATTTTCAGAATATATATAACTCTTAGTATATAAGCATACTTTGAGGTTGTAGCTTTCTTTTGAGCTCAATGAAACAGTGATTTCACAAGAGTGGCTACTGTTATTTTTATATTGATATTTCAAATCCCTAAATTCAACTATGAGGCTTAAAATTTAAGTCCTATCATCACAAGAAAAAGAATTTCAATTCTATTAACTAGAGAGAAAAAAATTCGAAACCAAAAAAATCAAACCTCCCTGTGAACCTAAAATGGTAGTTTTGGATAGATGATATCTATAAACATAAACACAGAGGATCTTGATGAAAATATTCTATCTCAAAATTGGGATGATAACATCCGAATACCTTTTATGTATTTGATATATATATATATATATTTTTAGAAAGTATTTGATATATTTATTTATTTGTATCTAATAGGTCTCAAATTTTTATTAAAAAAGACATTTAAATTCTTAAGATTTTTTTTTTAAAAAAAATTATTTACTCGTGTAATTTTAAAAGTAGCAAAAAGACCTACCAAGTGATGAATTAAATGATCAAAAGGTCACAAATATAAAAATTACTTCTATACTCCTACTTAAACAAACTTAATATATGTGTCACCATATTATTAATTTTTTTTAAATAAAATTATAATTTTAAAAATTTTAAAAAAAATATAAAAAAGCAATAGTAGTCAAACCTTACATTATAGAACTTAAAATTTCGATATCCACGTAAAAGTGTAGTTGTTTTCAACAATGGAGCATTGAAAAAATGCTAACAATTAAAAAAAAATAAAGTGATGGCCACCATACATGTCTTTACTGCCATTTAGGTGCATCGCCACTCTGCTGGCTAGATCATTAGCCAACTACTTTAATGGAGGTGGTAGAGATATGGTGGCCGTCACTTTAATTTTTTAATTTTTGTTTTAACACATTTTTAATGCTTTGTTGATGAAAACAACCATACAATCGTATAGATCTAAAAATTTTAACTTTAATAATTCAAGTTTAAGTCAAATTTTCACCAATTATCGAGATCGGTTGCTGTCTAGCAATGGCAGTGGTCACTATTGGCCGATGACCGTTGCTTCTTTTTTTAAAATTTATTTTTCTTTTTTTTTAAAATTTTATTATTTAATTCATTTTAGAATTCTTTTATTAAGAAAATCTAATAATAAGGTGACACATGTTATTTATTTTATGTGTTTAAATTAAAATTGGACACATCACTCTAAATTTGTGATATGTGTTCTTTTAAAGATAATATACGAATTCACTCTTTTAACCATTTAAATAAACGAAATCTATCACTTGACAATATTCTTTTTGTCTCTTTTAAAACTACATTAATGGATAAGTTCTTTTCCATTTTCGAAAGTAATGGATAAAGTCCCTTTTAAAAATTTGAGGGGTTTAGATGTCATTTTTTTAATTCTTATTAAAATAACTTTATGACCTTAATTCTTAGTAGGGAAAAGCACATCTGGATTTCTAAAATTTTAGAAAAGAGACATATAGATATGAGTATTTTTAAAATTTTTATTTGTACTCCTTTCAGGTAATAGTTTATGTTATTTTTAACTGAAGAATGGATAAAAATAAAAATTCAAACTAAACTCAGATCTAAAATAGAAAAAAAAATTATTGATAGGAATTGAACTATGGTCGTCCGCATTATAAATAAGAGTACTCACTGTTATACCACAATATATTTTGTTGAAAAACTACCAAAATAGAAAATACAAAAATGTGAAATGACAAAACTTTAGTTACCTTCGTGCCATCGTCTATTGCTATTGCCAACTATTGTTTACCATGGTCATCCATATGATAAATAAAAGTACTCACTGCCATACCACAATATATTTTGTTGAAAAACTGCCAAAATACAAAAATGTGAAATGATAAAACTTTAGTTACCTTCGTGCCATTGCTACTGCCAACCATTGTTTGCTATGGTTTTACTCATTTTTTCATTAAAATCGACAAAAATTATTATTTAATAAAGGTGTAAATAAAATTTTCAAAATACTAGATTCTATATATTCTTTTCTAAAACATTAGTAATTCAAATGCCCTTTTTCCTTCTTAATAAGAAAGAAGCTAGTGATTTAATTGATACAATAACACAAATCATAACATTAATTGAGAAAATATTGGAAATTAGTAGGGGTGGGCACGGTTTGCTTTGGTCTAACTTTTTAAAAAATTGAACCGAACCGAACAAATTTTTTTTTTTTTAAAATATGAACTGGACTAGGAAAAAATTTATACTAGAACCAAACCGATTCAGTACAATTCGGTTTGATTCAATCTTCAACATTGGGCTGGGCTTTTAAAATTGAGTTTTTAGTTAAGCTCATTTTATTATGTACATGTATGTACTTAAAGAAAATTTTTGTAGTGGGCTGAAGCCCAATTATTAAATCAAACTTAATTTGTATCAAATAATAAAATTTTTTAAAAAAAATCCAAAATTTCATATTTACTCTAAAGCAGTTGCCAAATTAATTACAAATCATAAATAGTATTTTTTAAAGCTATAAAGATTATAAAAAACGTACAACTTAAAATATAAAAATATTAAAAATAAATAAATACAAGTCTTCATTAGTTGAATTTATCACACTTCATCTTCTAAAACTACAATAAAACTTATACAATAAAAGAAAAAGAATATTTTTTTAACAATTTAAATTATCTGTTACATTTATATTATAACATATGAAATTCATTGGTAACGTAGAATTCATTTGAAATTCAAATAATAATTCTATAATTATTCTAAATATTTAATTCAACAAATAACCACTAACAACAATTGTCATTATCCTTATTATCAGTGAAGACAAATTAAAAGTTGAAATGCCCAAAAAAGTTAAAAATATTATTTTTGTATATCCCACATCATCATCATCCTTCTTCTTCTTCTTCTTCTTCTTCTTCTTATTATTATTATTATTATTTTGACATGTGGTTATGGACAATGACTTCATATTCTTTTTCTTCTTTCTTTATATGCCATAAAAGTTAAAACAAATGATAGTTTCTAAAGAAAGTAATTATAACATCGTCAATAATTCTAAAATAGCATGGGTTTATATAATTTTAAACTAGCTCATAAACTTTTAACAAGCAAGGATTTTGGATACAGCTTGATTAATGTGCCAATTGCAAAATGGGAGAGAAAATTTCACAGCATAAGAACCAGACATTTCTCATTGAGTTGGTAATAAATGAATCAATTAAGAAACTATACATAAAAGAAAATGTTGACAAAAACACAAAAAGATATAAAATAAAATAAATAAAACCTCATAAACTTGATATGGAACTCAGAAGCTAGAAAGAACTGGGTCAAGCTCATATTGAGTTGGTGATAAATGAATCAATTAAGAAACTATACATAAAAGAAAATGTTGATAAAAACACAAAAAAAATATAAAATAAAATAAATAAAACCGAAAATAAAACTTCAGAAACTTGATATGGAACTCAGAAGCTAGAAAGAACTGGGTCAAGCTCATATTGATTTGTACTTTAAATTAATTTACAGTAACTATCTATATAAATTTATAATATCTTATCTTATTATTTGCTTAAGCAATTTTCAGCCAAAAAGCCTCTAATTAGAAGTCAGAGCTCCATTAAAAATTCAAATCATTTTCCATTAAAAATCTTTAACATGTTTTTGGCATATTATAACCCATAGCACAAGTGAACATACAAAAGTGAAAATAACTTACTCTAAATCTTGTTTTATAACCTCCATATAAAATAGAAGAGATAAATTAGTTTAACGATCATGTACTTTAATTTTATAAAGTTTGAAATATATTATATTATAATAAAATTATTATAAAAAAAAAAAAGAAGATTAGAAGATGGAGAACTTATCGGTGATTGGTGATAATCAGTAGACTTTTAATTTTCTCATTTGATGCTCAGAGTTTCAACTTTTTATGTTTGTGTTGTGTGAAATGTAAATGGGAGATGAAAGGAGAGGCGGAGAGTGAGAGATGAGATTTGAGATTGTTGTACTTGAATGAAAGTAAAAAGAAAAAGCAAGATTTAAAAAATATGCTTTTAGGATTACAAATAAATATTTTATATACCAATATTTTCTTACAATTAATTTTACAATAAATTTGTTTTGAATTTAATATAATTACGTCACATGTTAATTTATAAAATAAATATTAAAAAAATTAATTTAACTTTCAAATCGATTTGATTTTCATAACATAAAATTAAACCGAATCAAATTAAAAAATTTTAGAGTTTAATGTCAAAATAACTGTATAAATATTTTTTGAATATTAAAATTAAATCGAACTGAACAACTTAATTCAATTGAATTCGATTCGATTCTTTTAAAAATTAATTTTTTTTTGCCCAACCCTAAAAATTAAGAACCTAAATGTTGTTACCACATTTTCAAACTTTCAATTAGGTTGCACAGTAATTTAGCAACAGAAAAAAAAAAATCAACGGTATATTCAAAATAACGACAAAGACAGTGTTCATGAGAAGGAAGGTTTTTTTATTATTTAATTTTGAAAATAGAAAAGGGTCAAAGAAGAATAAAAACAACAATGATAACGACTTGAAGACGAGACTTTCTGCTACCACTTCTCTATTGCCACCGTTGTTGCAAATTTGCCATCATCATTATCATTCATCGATGTCACTTTCGGTGGACCCCATAAGAAACCCAAGGGCTCGGTTGACTCAGCCTTGTCCAAATTCACGTTTAGTTAAATTTAGATTTTTTATAGTTAAAAATGGGAATATAATTATCCTTTTTTTTGATTTTATTTGTTTTGCGGTTAAAGTAGATAGAAATTATTATTTAATAAAAATATAAATAAAATTTTTAAGAATATATTTTTAGTACATAATTATACTTTCACTTATTTTATTTATTTTATTATTAAAATAAATAAAAATTATTATTTAAAAAATATGTAAATAAATGTTTTAAAGATAATGAAGTTATATATAATGTTTTAAAATTTTAAAGATCCAAGTTTTTTTCCCATCTTAATAAGAAAGGATTTAGTGATTTATTTGATATAATAACATAAATCATAACAAGTTCAAAAAAAAAAAACATAAATCATAACATTAATTGAGAAAATATAAGAAATCAGGAACCTAACTAAATGTTGTTACCACATATTCAATTGAGGTTGCTGCGGTTGGACAATAGTTTTTAGTAATTTAGCAAAAGAAAAAAAAAAGAAATTTTCTTAGTTAATCAATTATTTAAGATAAAATTTTTATTTGACCGAAGTCAAATTTTTTAAGTTTTATTAACCACATTTATGTTATGTTGACCATTTTACTCTTATTTTAATTTTAATTTTTTTTTAATTTTTTTTTCTATTTTTTATAAATTATTTAATTAATTAAAATTTTATTTTTTATGAATTAATTAAAAATAAATTAAAAAGTAAAATTTTAAAAACAACTTAAAAACAAAAAAAATTAAAAAAAAAAAGTAAAACCTTGGACGCATGTGTGAGGCGCGCGCCCTAGGCATGCACCCAATGCAGCAAAACTAAGATTAGGTGCATGCCTGTGCCTATGTGCCCCAAGCTTTAGTTTTTTTAATAAATTTTAAAAAAAGTAAAACTTTATTTAAAAATAAAATAATTAGTAAAAAATAAATTGAAAATAAAATTTTAACTTTTACGTTAAATTAATGAAAAAATTATATTTTAATTATATAATAATAATTATTTAATTAAAGAACTTTTTATTTTTTTTATAAATTAATTAAAATAATCAATTTAAAAATAATTAAAAATGAAATTTTAAAAAAAAGTTAAAAGTTTTTTTAAAAAAAGTAAAGCCTTGGGCGCATGCGGCAGGCGCGCGCCCCAGTCATGCGCCCAACACAGCGAAGTTGCTTGGGGAAGGGGGCACATGCCCAGCATGCGCCCCTTGCTTGTTTTATTTTTTTATTTTTAAATTTATATTTAAATTAATTATTTTTTAATTAACGTATAAAAAAGGAATAAATAATTAATTAATTAAAATATTATTTTTAAATTAAATTAATAAAAAACATTTTTAAATAAAATTTTATTTTTTAAATTTATTTTAAAAAATAAAGTCATGTGGGGCGTGTGCCCCAAGCATGTGCCTCAAGCAAATTTATTTGGGGTGCACCCACTCATGCACCCCAAGCAAATTTAATTTGGGGTGGGGTTGCTTTGGCGTACACCCAGGCTTTGTTTTTTTAGGCATACGTGAGATATATGATTTTATTTTATTTTATTTAAAACTTATTTTTAAATTAATGTATAAAAAAGTAAATAGAAATTAATTAATTAATTAACTAAAATAATTATTTTATTTTATTAAAATAACAAAAACATAGACTTGGGGTGTACCCACACCAAACTCACCCCCCAACCAAGCAACTTCGCTGCATTGGGCGCATGCTAGGGGCCTGTGCTTCACACGTGCGCTCAAGGCTTTACTTTTTTTTTAAAAATTCTTTTAAACTTGTTTTTAAAATTTTATTTTAATTTATTTTTAAATTAATTATTTTAATTAATCCAAAAAAATAAAAAGTTATTTAATTAAAAAAATTATATTATTTAGTTAAAATATAATTTTTTTCATTAATTTAATGAAAAAATTAAAATTTTATTTTTAATTTATTTTTTATTGATTATTTTATTTTATTTTCAAATAAAATTTTATTTTTTTTACATTTATTAAAAAAAACTAAAGCTTAGGGTGCATGATGTTAGAGTGTGTGGGACCCACTAACACCTTGATCTACCAGCTGGATGACACCTCAGAGCTACTAGTGTACGAACACACAATTCTCAAGTTACCTACACCCATAAGGCTGAGCCTAATGGGTATAAGGATGAACCTCTAAATGCCTATAAGACCTCCATGAGATGGGGGCGGGGGTGCAGGTAACCTGAGAATTGTGTGTTGGGACGTCAGTGGCTCTAAGGTGTCATCCAGGCTGTGGACCAAGGTGTTGGTAAGTCCCACACACTCTAATAAAAAGGTCAGCCTTTTTGTAAGACTGTGGTGGAGTCCACCAACACCTTGGTCCAACCAGTGGCTGACACCTTAACGCCTACTGGCGCACCACACAAATACGCAGGTTACTTACACCTCCAACAAATGTCGAACTTGAGATCTCATCCCTTATAGGCCTTTAAGGTTTAATAGTTATACCTATCAGACTGGTCGTTACCTAGATCAAACATCACTATGTTGAAATTTAAACAAAATGATTTTTTGATAAAACAAAATAAGTGCTCCATCAATTTAATTGTTGGTCTCACACCTAGTATTAATTTATTAAGCACTAGAATAATGTCTATCTAAATAAATCATTACCTAATATAATCATATTAGATAAATAAATGGTTAACATCTAGGCTCCTCATTATATTAAAATACAATGGCCATGATTAATATATATTATCATATTATCTAATAATATAATAATAATATCTACTTTAATTATTCAAAACGATTTTGAATAATTACTTTTTACCTTACTATTTTTTACTATCAATGTTAAATGGTAAAACTAAAGTAAAATAAAATTATGGAACAAATTTTGCCACTTGTCAACATCTTATTAATTAACAACTCTTGTTAATTAATTCAATAATGTACTTAATAATTAATTTTGACAAATGCACATCCCGAGGGATCCCGAAATAATTATTCTATTTTGGTAGAATTTATTGGATCGAATTATTCAATCCAATCCGCTACTCTAGTGCGCAACGAGTACACTTCATATTGTAAGACACTCTAGGTCCATACTTGATTTGTCATATAGAGCTCCTCCATACGTCCGTGAACGATGCCCCACATACACAATACAGATATTACAAATTAGCGCATTAGACCATGCAAGTTGAGGTTATTGCATATTTGTACAATCCCTCCATCATTTATATCCTGGAAGAGCAAAGATATAGATCATCATCGTCAAATCACTATTTGCTCAACCATCAATTTGTCTCTAAATTTATATTTCCTTAAATAATATCCACAAATACTTTTGTAATATTGTTTATCCCTTCAATGCTTATGGCCACAAGACTTTTTGAAATACAATTTTGGACCATTAGGATATACAACTCACTCATATAAGCTGATGGATCCCATATCTACGCACACTGGACTCCATGAGCATCGGACCATACCTAGCGACACACAGAAGTCAGACTATGAAAGGTCTTTGACATGTATAGAACCATTGAAAATTGAGTGTGTGACATACAAGTATATACATAATTTCAAAAATTACTACACGTAGCGAAAACATGTTAACATATGCACTCAATTTAACAAATTTAACCACATATATCACATATATGTTCAAGAATAATTATTATATAACAACTTATACATGATGAACAATTGTATTACTTAAAATAAAATGTAAAAAACACTTACCTAATGAAGGTAAGTTTGCAAATTCTTCAAGTCTTCCAACAATTCAATTGAAGAGCTTACCTTGAAGTGAATTGTTGAACAATTCTAGTCTATAACGGTTTGGTGGGATTATGGAGCAAAAATGGTAGCTTAGTTTTACAATTTTAAGCACATGTATTCAAACTCTTTGAA
This sequence comes from Ailanthus altissimus, assembly GCA_946807835.1. NCBI lineage: Eukaryota > Viridiplantae > Streptophyta > Magnoliopsida > Sapindales > Simaroubaceae > Ailanthus > Ailanthus altissimus. Next base: position 12,139,991 of record OX327683.1, read on the forward strand.
CATAAATTATTTGATTCTTAAATGAAGATGGTAAACATTTACATACAACTCTTGTTTAAATGATGGAAATGGTTTCCATAGATTAATTAATTTTAGCACAACTCTTGTGTTAAAATTATATACTCTTTCTCCATTTTCTTTTTTGATCCATTTATGAGAGAAGAAGATGGAGAGAATTTCTTTTTTTGTTTTCAACACTTGAAAAACACAAAACTAAAAAATGACTCTCACTTACCTTGAAATTGCTTAACCGTATCTCCTCCTCCAAAATGAATGAATGAATCAAATGTTAGCTTAATTTTTATTTTTGTTATTCAACACTTTTTGATAAAACAAAAACAAGTGCTCTACCAATTTAATTGTTGGTCTCCCACTTAAGGTTAATTTATTAAGCACTAGAATAATGACTACTTAAACAAATCATTACCTAATAAATATAATTATTTTGATCATATTAGATAAATAAATGGCCAACATCTAGGCCCCTCATTATATTAAAATATAATAGCCATGATTAATATATTATCATATTATCTAATAATATAATAATAATATCTAATTTAAGTATTCAAAATAATTTTGAATAATTACTTTTTACCTTACTAATTTTTACTACCAAGGTTAAATAGTAAAACTAAGGTAAAAGTAAATTATGGATCAAATTGTGCCATTTATCAATCATTCTATTAATTAATAACTCTCGTTAATTAATTCAATGATGTATTTAACAATTAAGTCTTAACAAATGCATATCCCGAGGGATCCCGAAATAATTATTCTATTTTTGCTGGAATTTGTTGGATCGAATTATTCAATCTAGTCCGCTACCCTAGTGCTCAACGAGTACATTTCATATTATGAGACTGTAGTAACCAATATTCACAACCGGTAAGAATATGTATTTATATATATATATATATACATATTTTATTTGTATATGGGTGATACTTGATTTATGTATTGTTATTAGTAGTGTTTGTATAGGTTAAGGACATACGTTTAGTATTGGGTTTATTTGCAAGACTTTAGATTTATTTTAGGGACCAAATTATAATACTTTAAAAGTTTTGGGGGCAAATTTGTAAATACTAAAAATTAGCCTCTTAGTATAAAAATACACTTTTGAAACCTAATTCATTCATTTTGGTCGAGCTATATTTTTTAGAGTGAGAAAAGAGAGAAAGAAAGGGGAGAGAAAGAGAAGAAGAAGAAAAAAAGGAAGAAAGTTAGAATTTAAAATTTAAGAGGTATATTATAATCATTTCTTAGTTTCTTGGTGTTAAATTAGTTAATTCATTTAAATTTTAATTTCTGAAAATATGTATAATTGAAGATTTGATGTGTATTTCGTAAGATATTGTGAGAATTGATGATGATCTATGTAGATAGCTTGATAAATCATGATGAATTGCAAAATTTCTACTTAATAGTCTCTTGATCTAGGAATTTTATAAATTGTTGTGATTCGATTCTGATTTTAAAATTTGAGTATATGAAATTAGACATGTTTAGGATCATCTGAGACTTTGAATTGATTGAAAATTCTAGAAATTGAATTTGTAGTAAATTTACCAAAAGGACCCTGAAATTCTAAAAATTTCCTGTGTTAACAGTATGATAAAGTGACAAACAATTTTTAATCTACTGAATAATCTTAAAAAATTATGAATTTATGAAATATGATAAGTTTATATGTCTAATATGATATATTCATAATTGAGAATTTATATCAATATGGTTAAATTGTTATAATTTTCTAAAGAATGTCAGCTCATTGTAGTATTTGATTTACAGATTTTTAAAGCTATAGAATAAAATAGTTTTAAAATACTTTCGGCAGTGATTTTGAAGTGAAATATTTATCATGGATTACGATATGTCAAGAGTAATTCTATGGTAGTTTTATAATTTTTGAGTTAGTATATGATTTTATAAAATTGGGAGATTGAATATTGTTCAATAAATATCTTGATCCTATCAGGTTAGTAGTTTAGATTCGATGGTGTTTATGGAATGAATTGTATAAGAATTATGATGTAATATTCATATATAAGAATGATATATGAGTCCAAAATGATATATTCTAATTTTGGAGTAATTGGACATCATTTGATGTATAAGAAAATTTTGTTAAGTGTAAGTGGTCTGAATGACAGATGTTGAGAAACCAAGTAATTAGACCAATTCGATGTGATAAGTGTAATATATGTAATTTTGTAAGTTATTTAAAGTATTTTGTATGAATGTTGAGGCTCATGAAAGGAGTAATCTCCATTGATAGGTTAAGGAGATTTAAGCCTTATAGCTAAAAGTGCTAAGAGGTAAGTATACTAGACATTTTGCTAAAATCGCAATAAACATAGTAATTGTTATATATGATTTTATAAATGTGGTTAGGAATATGTTTATGTTATGTTAAAGCATATTTTGATATGAAATGTGAAGACATGTGTTTATGAATGTGAGCATAGACATATATGACATATATGTGTTTTTGAAAGTGAGCTTTCAAAATAAAATGTGTTTAACAAAGAGAGCTTTTGAAGTGTAATATGTCCATGAGAAACATTTTGTGTTTTGAGGATGCTTGAACTCATTGTTAACTTAGTAGGTATTTTATGTAATTTGTGGAACCTTTATGTGTGGCCTTACCTTCGGGATTGGTATATGTTATATGTTCCATATATAGGGAGGATCCTATTGGTACCTAAAGGAAGAGTGAGTCATCACATTCGTGTGGTGGCGTATTGGTGCATATGAGAGGACTCACCGATAATCAAGGTAGGGGTTTGGCTTTTACCTTCGGGCATGAGTATTATGTATGTGTAATTTAAAATTCTCACTTGTACTATTCCTCTCATATGGTATGTCACCTACAAGTGACATTTGGCTTATTATGTGATATGTGATATGTAAGTCATACTAAGTAATAGTTGAGTGATGATATTCCTATTATATGTTTTGAAAGAATGTGTAAGCGCTTACATGACATGTAATTTGATAAGATTATGATTTTGATTGATCACAGTATATCATACATATGCATTGTGTACGTATATGTATTTATATTTGATATATGAAAAACTAGTATGCTTACTGAGTTTTATACTCATTATAGTTTATGGTGATTTTAGGTAAATAAGATACATGTGTGTTTAGCGGATTTGACAAGGTTTCTGCTATTTCTTGGGTTCCCTAAGTTGCTAGGTTGCTGAGTGTTTCATTTGGAGACACGTGGGATAAGATATTTGATTTATCCCTATTGAATAAATACTTATGTATTATTTTATTGTGTGTGGTTGGATTTGATTTAAGTTTCACCAAGTGTGATTATTGGTTGATTTTAAGTAAGAATTTGCAATGAATATATTCTAGACTTTCGGTAACAAAGTTGCTATTGGTGACATAGTAGAGTGTTAATCTCTGAGAAAACTCTGCTTATCTCTGTTTTACTGATTGTTTTAGTCATAATTCAATTGTTATAATTCTGAAAAAAAATCGAAATGAATGTTTAAATATTGTCAATAAAAGTTTATGTTTATATGTTAAGTTATGGGTTGATTTTAGTGTTAAACTTACTAGCAACTTACTAAGGATTCCTATTTTAAATTAAAGTTTGAAATTTTGTGTAATATTATTTATGAGTGTACATTAGTGAATGAATGTAAGTGATGTTGTGTGTCAAATTTTTTGGGTTTGGGGCGTGATAGAGACTCTCTAGGTCTACACCTGATTTGTCATATAGAGCTCTTCCATACGTCCGTGAACGATGCCCCACACACACGTTACGGATATTACAAATTAGCTTGTTAGACCATGTAAGTTGAGGTTATTGTATATTTGTATAATCCCACAATCATTTATATCCTAGACTTGTAAAGATATAGATCATCACCGTCAAATCTCTATTTGCTCAACCATCAACTTGTCTCCAGATTTATATTTCCTTAAACAATATCCACAAATACTTTTGTGATAATGTTTATCCTTTTCGAAATATATTTTCTGAGGTTTATGCTTGTGGCTATAAGACTTTCTAAAATACAATCTTAAAGCATCGAATATACAACCCATTCATATGAGCTGATGGATCTCATATCTACGCACACCAAACTCCATGAGCATCGGACTATACCTAGCAACATACAACAGACAGACCATGAAAGGTCTCTGACATGTGTGGAACCAAAGTATGGTGGATCACTCACAAGCTTACCGCGGTGCTCAAGTCAAAGGACCACAAATACTACTCAACTCAGAAAATCTTTAATTGACGGCTTTATGAGATGTCTATTAGAGATCTGTGACTCTGTTTAATATCTAGTCCTCACTGAATACCTGTATGTCCATACGAGCATTCACTAAGCTCATAGTTTGCTAAGACTAACCATCTGAACCATCCAGATATAGACATATACTAATATATATTAATGGGTTCCATCGATAGACCCACATCCATGAAATTAGATTAGGAACATCATGTTTGAGAACATATTTTCATAATGACATTTTTTAGTACCATTTGTTTTGTCATTATAAATATATTCTCAGGTCATTGTCTCATTTCAGACAAGGCTTTAACTGTTTAAATTTTACTAACTCTATTAATGTGCTAACTCTCATCACTGATCTAAACTCTTCCAGATCATACAATGTCTGAAACATTACAAGCACTTGCCATTTATTATAAATAATAATAACGATTTTATTAAAAATGATAATTGTATAAATACTATCATTAAATATTTATACATAATGGGATGACACGTAAGTACAAATCCCAACAATAGCCAGCCTGATGAGTATAAGGACGAACCTCTAAAAGCCTATAAGGCCTCCATGAGATAGGGGTGGGGGTTCGATTCCATTGGGGCGTATGTAACCTGAGAATTGTGTGTTGGGACACCGGTGGCTCTAAGGTGTCATCTAACTAGTGGACCAAGGTGTTAGTGGGCTCTACCACAGTCTTACAAAAAGTCAGCCTTTTTGTTAGAGTGTGGGGGATCTACTAACACCTTGGAGCTGATGGGTACAACCATCGAACCTCAAAGGCATATAAGGGATTAAATCCCAGGTTCGACATTGGTTAGGGCGTAGGTAACTTGTGGATTCTGTGTGTGGTGCGCTAGTAGGAACTGAGGTGTCAGCCACTGGTTAGACCAAGGTGTTGGTGGGCTCTACCACAGTCTTACAAATGGGGCAAACATGCACCCAATCTTGACTTCGCTGCACTGGGCGCATGTTTGAGGTGCGCATCCTACGCATGCGCTCAAGATTTTTTTTTTTAAATCTTTTTATTTTTAAATTGTTTTTAAAATTTAATTTTTTAATTTATTTTTAATTAATTTATAAAAAATAAAAATTGATTAATTAAATAATTTATAAAAAAGGGAAAAAAAATTATTAAAATTAAAATAAGAGTAAAATAGTTATGTGATTAATAAAATTTAAAAACTTTTACTTTGATTAAATAAAATTTTTATCTTAAATAATTGGTATACGAAATTCTTTTTTTAAAAAAAGTGAACGATATATTGGAAATTTTTTTTTTCCAAAAAAGAAGAAAGTGTTCACGAGAAGTACGATATATATTTTTTCTGTTTTTCTTTTTGAAAATAAGAAAATGGTGAAGAAGAAAAACAACAGCGATAACAACTCAGAAGACGAGACTTTCTACTACCACTAGGATTGGGCAACCTGGGATCGGGTCGGGTTTGGGACCAACCCGACCGGTCCCAGGTCCTGTTCGGGACAGATAAATCTATCACGAACGGGAATTTTTTTCGGGCCGAGTCATGTCCCGACTCGAACCGGTTCGGGTCGGGACATGGCCCGGCCCGAATGGGACATAGGTAAATTTCACCCATGTCCCTAATTTATTTTAAATTTATAAATTTTATTAAAATTATATAAATTTATTTAATTATTTTAGGTTAATTTGTAATTCATAATCCTTATTGTTACAAAATTATATTTTTAACCTAAAAAATATAGTTTCGTATTATTTTAAGACTTTAATAAATTTTGTATTAACTTAATTTCCTATCATTAATATAATTATTAATTTTAATAGAATTTAACGTTTATTACGTTACAATTCTAATTTTAACGTCTATTACATTAAATAACAAATATTATAATTTCAATTTAGCGAATCCTAACGTGATAGTGACATTAATTGTTTAAGTGTTATAATTTTAAATTCAAATTTAAGTCCAATTTTAATTTTAATTATGTTAACTTTTATTATCCGAATAAAACATTTCGGCAGAACCTCCCCTAAAAATTAGACATTTCCATAAACATATACTTGCACAAATTTGACACTTTAATATTCACCATATCAAATTAATTCATCCATACCATAATGCCTTTCGCAGTGGCCCATTGCCAACTAAACCAATCGGTCCAAAATAATTTCAATGGCTAATATAAATCATGCTAAGTTGCCAACATCTTCACAAAATAACAACAAAGTAAAACTTTTAAGTAATAAATATATTAAGTTCATAAATATAGTAAACATTAAATATTACAAATTACAATACAAAAATATCAAAATTTGCATTCTTCATTAATCTGCAAGACAAAAGTATAACAAATATTAAATATTACAAATTATAATATAAAACTTAATTACTTCATTAATTTAACTATTGAATAATTACCTTAATGATGTGGAGGTGGCGATTGCGTAACATGTGCAAATTCTATAAGAAAGAAATAAAAAAATAATTTTCGCATAAAACATTAAGAAATAATAGAAAAAATTCAAAAGGACAAATAATAAAATAGTAGAATAATATTTTTTTACCTACTTCGACTTTATCATAAAATTCAATATCTTCCAAAAATTCTTCTTTCATCGGCCTATTTAGTAAAAGTGAAGCTCTAATCTAATTTTGTGTGCATATCAAACTCTCAACTATCTTTGGAGTTAATAAGCTATGGAATAAATCTAGAATACGTCCCCTAGTACTAAAAGCCGACTCAGAGGCCACAGTAGATATAGGAATAGCAAGTATATCCCTAGCTATTTGTGCCAACACTGGATACCTCGAAGTATTTACCTTCCACTAACTCAAAATATCAAAACGTTGATTTTTGAGATTCTCAACTTTCTCCATCAGGTATCTATCCACTTCATTGGATTTAGCCAAATCCATTTCGTCATCTACACACCCCACGAATTTTGCCCAAGGGTCATCATCCCCTACATCAAACTGTATTACGTATGAATATAAACTTGATGGACCAGACTGCTATGACTATGACCCATACATGCTAGTGCTACTCCCAACTCCACCAACACTACCAGCACTACTACTTGGCCCACCAATCGCTTTACAATATGATGTATTATAGGCTTCGTAAAGCCTATACAATAATTTTTTACTTATTCTCTTCATATCTTTTACTCTGACGCTGTCATCACCATATAAAAACCCAAAACAAAATTCACAATTTGCATCTTGCGTTTTGGATCAAACACTGTAGCAAGTATCAACAATTTATTTATTTTCTCCATAGATTCCCAATATTTATTGTATTTCGCCTGCATCTTACTAGCCATGATGCGTAAAGAGACATCTTCACTCTGACTTAATTTTGTTAAATTGGAATTAATCTTATAAATCTCGCTGAAACAAATGTTAGATGTAACAGACAATGAAGCACTAAATTTTAATGTGACATCATAAAAAATTTTTAGAAACTTTACAAACTGTTCAGCATTCTCCCAATCCATAATAACTGGTGGCCCACATCTCTTCTTTCCATTTTCATCCTCCAAAAAATAACTCCCATATGACTCATCCTCTTCTGCCATTCGATCAAACACCTTTGCAAATTTTAATGCAGTCGCCAACATTAAATAAGTAGAATTCCACCTCGTTGGTATATCTAAGACCACACTCCCTTTATAATCAATTCTTTCTCTCTCCACAAAACTTTTAAAACTTTGAACTCTTACTGTTGAAGATCTCACATATTTCACAACATTACGTATAGAAATTATGCTCTCATGCAAATCCTTTAACCCATCACTCACAATTAAATTCAAAATATGCGTACAACAACGCACATGCATAAACTCACCATTCAATATCAGTGCTTCATCTTTCCAACTCTTCAGTCTCTTTTTAAAATAATTGACGGCAACATCATTGGCACTTGCGTTATCAACTGTAACGGTAAACACTTTCTCTATACTCCAATCCAACAAGCAAGATTCAAGTTGCTTGCGGATATCATCCCCTTTATGGGATGACATCAGAGAGAAACTCAAAATTCTCCTATGCAACTTTCAATCCGAATCTATGAAGTAGGTAGTAACAACCATATAGCTTTGATTATAAATGGAAGTCCAAAGATCAATTGTCAAGCTCACTCGTTGCCCAGTTACGCTAAATAGACTCTTTAACATGGATTTCTCCTCAGCAAATAGCTCAACTACGTCTCTGATTATAGTTCTACATGACAGAACATCAAATAGAGGACATGCTACACTGCAAAAATATCAGTACCCATCATTCTCTATAAAACTGAATGACAATTCATCTAAGATCACCATTTTTATAGCTGCATCTTGACATGCTTTTTGACTCTATCCTCTAGGCACAACATTACTACTATTTTCCTCTTCTCCTCTTGTGGGTTCTCTACCAAATATTGTTTGTCTATCATCCAACAATGAACGTGGAAGCTTCTTACATACTCGTAAGTGTTTTCTCATACCATTTCTTCTATCTTTTATTGAATTACATGCATACAATTTTTCACAATAATTGTACTGTGACTTATCCGTTATGTCCTTGCACGGGCTGAAGTGACTCCACACAATTGATCTTGTTCTCTTCTTAGTATTAGGATGTGGAGGCAACAATGCATCTGCATCATTGACGCTGCATTGCGTATCGTTATGAGATCTCCCAATATTCGTAATATTTTTTGAAGTTGAATCATGACTCATCTGTAATATAATAGAAACAAAATTCTTACATGAAATTAGAAATATAAATCAAATCCCTCCTTAATCTTGATATGATGATGAAATTAGAAATATAAATCAATTCTTACCAGTTAAACCAACTGACATCCACAAACTTAATTAAACATCTAAATACATACATAAGACAAAACTAACAAAACAAAGCATATAAACACATACACAAGTTCCTAACTATGAGATAGTAATCTACTAGTTTAGCTTCCGTTATTGGTTTTCAACTTTCAAGTATAACATATGGTTAATACAAACACATATTTTAATACAATCACGAATCATTCATGTAAATATTTCATTTTTCAAAAACATAAGGCGGCGGCAGTGGTGCGTGGTTTACCTGAGACTTGAGCGAGCGAGCTAGCAGCGTGCGTTTTGATTGATGAAAGGCGCAGAACAGTAGTAGGAGGACGCGGAACAACACCGGCAGAATAGCAACGGCGGCAGAATAGCACCTGCAGAATAGCAACGGCAGTAGAACAACACTTGCAGAACAGCACCGGCGGCAGAACAATACCTACAGAACGGCACCTGCAGAACAGCAATGCTCGGATGGGGAACAGCGACAGCAACGGCAGAACGGCGACAGACCGCAGGTGCAGAACGGTGGCGGCAGCAGGGTAGGTCACGTAGCGGCATGCGGCAGCAATGGCAGAACAGCGGCAAGGCAGGTCACGTAACGGCAGGCGGCAGCAGGGGCAGAATGGCGACAAACAACAGTGGCAGAATGGCGACGGCAGCAACGGTCGAAGATCAGCAACGGCAGCCGGACTCAAATGTTTCAAAGAATTGAAAGTTTAAAACAAAAACGAAATGAGCCAGGCGATGTTTAATGATTATTTTCTTATCAAAACGGCGCCGTTTTGATTACTAAATAAAATTAAAAAAATTCGGTTCGGTTCGGGTCATTTCTGAATCGAACCTGGTCCCATCCCGGCTGGACCGGGACACACTGTTTCTGTCCCAGTTACGGGACCCGTCCCGTCCTGACCTGAAATTTTCGGGTCGAACGATTAGGGTTGGGCCGGGACCGGGCCATTCGCCCACGCCTAACTATCGCTACTCCTCTGCTGCCGTCGCCGCCGCAAATCCGCCATCATTTTCATCCACCGATGCCACTCCACCAGAAACCCAAGGGCTTGGGCGGCTTAGCCCCGTTCAAATCGACGGTCTACATCTCGAACCTTGACTACGCCCTCACGAACTCCGACCTCCACACGCTCTTCTCCACCTTTCAAGTGGTGCGTGGTTTACCTGAGACTTGAGCGAGCGAGCTAGCAGCGTGCGTTTTGATTGATGAAAGGCGCAGAACAGTAGTAGGAGGACGCGGAACAACACCGGCAGAATAGCAATGGCAGCAGAATAGCACCTGCAGAATAGCAATGGCAGTAGAACAATACCTACAGAACGGCACCTGCAGAACAGCAATGCTCGGACGGGGAACAGCGACAGCAACAGCAGAACGGCGGCAGACCGCAGGTGCAGAACGGCGGCGGCAGCAGGGTAGGTCACATAGCGGCATGCGGCAGCAATGGCAGAACAGCGGCAAGGCAGGTCACGTAACGGCAGGCGGCAGCAGGGGCAGAATGGCGACAAACAACAGTGGCAGAATGGCGACTGCAGCAACGGTCGAAGATCAGCAGCGGCAGCCGGACTCAAATGTTTCAAAGAATTGAAAGTTTAAAACGAAAACGAAATGAGCCAGGCGATGTTTAATGATTTTTTTCTTATCAAAACGGCGATGTTTAATGATTTTTTTCTTATCAAAACGGCGATGTTTAATGATTTTTTTCTTATCAAAACGGCGCCGTTTGATTACTAAATAAAATTAAAAAAATTCGGTTCGGTTCGGGTCATTTTCGAATCGAACCTAGTCCCGTCCCGGCTGGACCGGGACACACTGTTTCTATCCCGGTTATGGGACCCGTCCCGTCCTGACCTGAAATTTTCGGGTCGAACGATTAGGGTTGGGCCGGGACCAGGCCATTCGCCCACGCCTAACTATCGCTACTCCTCTGCTGCCGCCGCCGCCGCAAATCCGCCATCATCATCATCCACCGACGCCACTCCACCAGAAACCCAAGGGCTTGGGCGGCTTAGCCCCGTTCAAATCGACGGTCTACGTCTCGAACCTTGACTACGCCCTCACGAACTCTGACCTCCACACGCTCTTCTCCACCTTCGGCAAGATCGCCCGCGTCACGGTCCTCAAAGACCTCGTCACGCGGAAGTCACGCGGTGTGGCCTTCTTTCAGCTCGTCGCCTCCTCGACGTGCAAAACGCTGCGCGTACGATGCATGGCAAGGTCTTAGCGGCCGCACCATCACGGCGAGCATCGCGGCGGACAATGGGTGGGCGGCAACGTTTATCAAAAAGAGGGTTTACAAAGACAAGTCGAGATGTTACGAGTGTGGGGTCAAAGGGCACTTGAGTTATGAGTGTTCGAGGAATCAATTGGGGCCGAGTGAGAGGCCGATGGCGAAGAAGGGGCAGGGTCAGGGGAACGGGCGGCGGAGATTGGAGGGGGAGGATGAAAGTGGGGTGGGGGTTGAATTCGATGATGGGAATTGGGCGTCGGTGGTAGATGGCGGGGCGGAGGAAAGGTTGCTGCTTATGGGGGAGAATCATAATGAGTTTGAAGAGAAGAGGAAGAAAGTTAAGAGAGAGAGTTATTTTAGTGATGAGGAGGAGTGATTTTTGGGTATGTGTTTCTTTTGGTTCTGTTTAATTGGTTCGGAAGTGCTTTTATCCAAAATGCTTCTTAAATGATGGGGGTTCGGAAATTCTTTGGTACAAAACTGCCTTTAGCTCTTTGAGATTGTTTGATAAAGTACTTAAAACTGCTTTTTAAAGAAATCGGCTATCAAGTGCTTCTTCAAAACAAGATATTAGAAAGTGCTTCTTTGAGAAAATGCTCCAAGTGTATATCTTGTTGTAAACTTATTGTTGATTCAATGATACTGCTTGAAGGGTCTGTGAATGTAATTTGCATAGGTAAAATACAGAAGCAGAAACTGAAATGTAATGGAAAAAGGCTTTGGGACATAGATTGTTTAGTGTTAGCTGTTTGTATTAACCTTGAAAAATATAATTCTAGTGGAGAAGGCTAACTTGTCTGGTAAATGTAGTTTATCAAATCAGGTGTATATGTTGGCCCTTCTTGTTTCATCATGGAAACACTATATGAGGCCCCGGATTAGAATTTCAAATTAGCAGGAATTCATTAATTGTGTTATCTATGCTTTATGTGAAGCTTATCTAGGACTTGTGGCTATCATGGTATCAGTTTAAACTATGGTGCTGACAATAGGAATTAGCTTTGTCCAGAGTGCTAATGGTGAGATTTGTTTCATTAGATGCACGATAAGGGCTAATTTAATGTTATCAGTTTTGGAGCACAAGTCATATGGGTGTTTTAGATAGATAGTATGATCATCTAGAGATTTGTTTTTTTTGTTCACTCGAGTAATAAGACATCACGTTTAAGGGCATGGCATTGCTCAATTTTAGCTTGTGTCGTGTGAGGAATTGTAATTGCTTTATTGGCTGTCAAGATGTTGTAACAGAACTTCCAAAATACTTGGTTGTAAGCCAAGTTTGAGGAATTAGGTTATATGGTTGGTTTTTGTAGTACATCCAGCACATTGTTGAGTGAACAGTAATGCAACATATGCATGGAACATATGTTAAGTCGTTACTGATGTTGATGAACAAGCATTTCGTCGTTGGGTTGGTGTAAGACTTATCTGCTAACATGTGAGACTTTCTTGAGAGCAGTTCTCTATTGACAAACTTAGGTCCTATAATGAAATTACAGATGTCTCTGTATATTTAGTACAAGGTATATGCAGCACACTCACATAAACCAGTTTTGATTTGCACAATGAGTAAAGATATGCGGTAAATATCAGTTGTTGATGGATTGATATCCCAAACTGATTTGAATAGCATGGATTAGCAATTCTTTTTCTTTTGGGTATTGAAAGAAAAATCAATTGTTTTTCCTTTCTGTCTTCCTTTTTTCCTTTTTTTTTGGTTGGGGCTGTTGTTGGTGCCTTGCTTGATCTCTTTCCAAAGTCATGTGCACTGAATAATTTATTAGAACTTATTTTTCTTCTTTCTCTTCTATAGTTCATGCTTTTTGAAAGGACATTCAGTATTTGATTTATATTGATCGTGTTGTACCTTTGTTTTTTCATTGTTCACTGACCAATTTTCTGTTTTTTGTATTCAGAATTTGACAATTATTGGGATTAATAAGAGAATACCTCAATGTTGAAATGAAGGAACAACTGTGAAGACTATGGCAGATGATTTGTTGATGTCCTACATTTTAACGAGGCCTAAGTTTGTCAGTGAGGAAGTTACTTTAGCATGAACAGCTCCTTGTAATTCTTTTTAGGGATAAGAATATCTTTTTGCAACCTACAGATAAAAAATTTATCATGTTTGCCTTTTGCTCTGACATCTCGAACATAGAAGAGAGTTAAGACAAGGCTATGCATTTGCCAGTGATGTTTTAGTAGCAATTTGGAAGGGCAGATACGATAGCACATGAAAGAAGGAAATGTTACCAAAAAAAAAAAAAAAAGAAATGAAAAGCTGTGATGCTTGATGGCATGAGAGTTTCATTAAGCAACTGCTATGGATTCTTGGGAAGTATTTGTATCAGAATTTCATTACTTTTATCATGTAAGTCGAAGTAATTTGTATTGTGAAATGTGAGTGGCACAATCTGAGGAAATTGCTTCTCTGCAAATATTTTAAACATACTCAAGTTGCTACAAAATTGCTTCTCTGCAAATATTGTAAACATACTCAAGTTACTACAAGAGCCAAGTTCCATATTTTCAATAAGCAATCAGCCCAACATCTTCTTTTGCAGATATCTGTTTTCCAATTTTATAAAGTCTTTCACATTTGATTTTTCATTTGTAGTGTAAACCTGGATTATAAAACTGAAGTGGTTGGTTTGATTTTGCCTACCGTACTCGGGGATCTATCTGCATCTCCCTAAATTCAGCCCGCTTCTCCTCTAGTCTGCGTGTGAATGAAAATGTATGCTTGTTAATTTGATATAAATCACATAGATATTCACATGAATTCGGAAAAATAAACAACAGCTTTACCAGCGTTTCATGGTCACCCATAATCTCTTCTATCAACTCCTGTAGTGGTTTATCTGCACTATTTGGAACAAGAGCTGCAGGAAACACAGCTGGTTCTAGTCTTGCTTGGAAGTGAAAGAACATCTTAAAGCTGGCTGCATAATAGATGTACAAATCAAAGCTAGCAACAGTCATCTTCAACTTCAGTTGAAAAGAGTCCATAATAACAAGCACTACAGATACTCACTTCAAGGTCCAGGTTCTTTTATATTAGCATTAACTCTGGCCTGGATGATTATGACAAAATACTACCTCTTGTAAATTTCTAAGAATACCACCCTTTAAAAATGACACATTTTAGTCATTACAAGTAAATTATTAGAAATTCAATATTTCCGAGCAGCCTGATTTTGTGACACTGGTAAATGTTAAATTGAAGTCAAATTGAAATGTGTAATTGTTTTTCATCCATTCAAATTACCTGGAAAGCATCAATGAACATCATCGTTGGAAATTAGCGATTTAACAATCTTGTATAGATAAATATGATAAAAAATGCAAAGAGAGAGTTACATTGAAGTCAAGAATGCATGAGACGCACAAGGAGGAGCGAAATAGGACTTGAAAGTTGAAAAAAGACGACAATAACGGAGTTTCTGTTTCCCAGGTTGCAGTGCCAGGAACAGAAACTCAAGCATCACGACGCTGGAGCGGATTATGACTGGCGCTGCGGCACCTAAGTTCAAGGAAGTCTATTTCCTAATTGGATTGACTTCTTTGAAGGGGTTTCGGACTCTAAAATATGTTGACTCTTATTTGAACTAGGTTTAAAATTTCTAAGGATGTTTTATTCACTATATAATCTTTATTAACACAAGAAGAAAGACAATCATCTAAAGTTTTAAGATGTACGCCATAAGAGGGAATAGAGAAGCTAGGTAGGCATTAAGTGTTAGAATTTGTGCTTACGTCCACCCCATTATGTATAAATATTTAATTATAATATTTATACAATTATCATTTCTAATAAAAATTTTAATGTTATTAATTATTAAATGGTAAGATGCAACGTTTCAGACATTGTATGATATGAAGAAGTTCAGATATGATTTAAACGAGTTTAGATCAGTGCTAAGAGTTAGCAACGCAAAAAGTTATAAGTATTAAGAATTAGTAATGTTAAGAGTTAACAAGTTATAAGAGTTAGCGAAATCTAAAGAGTTAAAGCCTTGTTTGAAATGGGATAAATACTTCAGAATATATTAGTAATGATGTAGCTGTAAAGAGTTGTAGATGGTGCTAAGAAATGTCATTATGCAAGTATGTTCTTAAACACTATATTCTTGATCTGGATGGTGCAAATGGTTAGTGTTAGCAAACTATGAGCTTAACGGAAGCTTGTATAAGCATACAGGTATGCAGTAAGAACTGGATACAGAACAAACTCATGAGGACCTCCAATAGACATCTCATAAAGCCATCAATGGAAGGTCTTCTCAAGTTGAGTAGTATTTGTGGTCTTTTGACCTGAGCGTCATGGTGGGCTTGTGAGTGATCCACCATACTTTGGTTCCAAATATGTCAGAAACTTTTCATGATCTGACCGTTGGGTGTCACTGGGTATAGTTCGATGCTCATGGAGTTCGGTGTGCGTAAATATGGGATCCGTCAGCTCATATGAGTGAGTTGTATATCCTGATGCTCTGAGATATTATTTTAAGAAATCTTGTGGTCACAAGCATAAACCCTAGAAAATAGTTTCCGTAGGGTTAAACAATATTGTAAAAGTGTTTGCAAATATTGTTTATGAAAACACAAATCTGGAGATAAGTTAACGGTTGAGCAATTAGAGATTTTAGGTGATGATTTGTATCTCGTCTTTAAGGATATAATTGACAGGGAGTATATGTAAATGTTATAACCTCAACTTGTATGGTCTAACTCGTTGTTTTGTAATATTCGTAACATGTGTGTGGAGCATCATTCACGGACGATAGAAGAGCTCCATATGACAAATCAAGCGTGGACGTAGAGAGTCCCACAATATGAAGTGTATTCGTTGCGCACTATGGCAGCGGACTAGATTGAATAATTAGATCTAGTAAATTCCAACAAAATTGAGTAATTATTTCAAGATCCCTCAGGATGTACATTTATCAAGACGTAATTGTTAAGTACATCACTTAATTAGTTAACAAGACTTGTTGACCAATAGGATGTTGACAAGTGGAATAATTTGGTCCATGAATTATTTTTACATTAAATTTACCATTTAACATTGCTAATAAAAATTAGTATAATAAATTATTTATTCAATTTTTTTTGAATAATTAGTTTAATTAAATTTATTAGGTAAAAGTTGAAATATATTACATGGTAGTGGACCATTTATGTTTCAAATAATATATGTAAAGTAAACCATGATTTTTATATTAAATGAAATGCAAAATGATGGAAGTTGGCATTAGCATAATATAATAATGAAATAAAACTATCATTTCTATTATGCAAGATTAGTTGGCCAGCCATTCAACCTTAAAATACAAATATTTTGTATTTAAAATCTAAGAGACAAAATGAATGCTTGAGTGCAATGGTTGCCACCTGAGAAAATGCATAATGGAGTACTTAAATAATGGTTTTAGTGGAAGGAACACTTAAAATTGAATATTCAAGTGTGAAACTAATTTGGATGATTTTGATTCATTCCCTCCCAAGAAGAATTCGGCCAAGGCATTATGTAAGAAAGAGAGAATGGTTTTGTTTCTCTCAAGTGTTGAAAGAATAAACACATCTTAATCTTTCTCTTTTTTTATGTATGGCCAAAACTATATTAATATTCATAAAAACAAAGATAAATATTCAAAGAATTTGAACACATGTTGCTGAAAATTTATCAAAGCTATTATTCTATCGTCACAATCTCACCAGATTATTGTGGATTGGAATTATTCAAGAGTAGATTTCAAGGTGAGCTCCAAAGTTGAAATCTTCACTGAAGTTCATCAAAGGTATGTTTTTGTAACCTTAAGTTGTTAATGATTCAATTTTTATGTGTATATATTAATTATATATTTAATTTCGCTATAAATCGTATATATGAGATATGTATTTAGTATAACTTATGGTAAGTTATAGGAGATTGATAGAATAAGATTGAGACTACATGGTGAAAAAGACAAGGGAGGGACTAAGTATGAGATTTTATTCCTCATCTCATGAAAACCTAGTGGACTTGAGACTGTTAAATCAGAATAGGGAGATTTATGAAAGATATAAGAAAGGAATACTAAATGAAAAATAAAAGGATCAAGAAGTGATAAGCACAGTGGAGGCTATGTACTTGAAGAAAAGTGCTTGAATGGGTTCAATATAGGATTGCTGATTTGAAACAGACTATAAAAGTAGCTTTTAAAATCATATTACATTGTGGCAGGGGTCAAAAGAGAATGTATGGAAAAAGTAGTAATAGTGAGAATGTGTTTTCATCATTTGGGCATTGTGGTCATAGTGTCTTCGAGACATAAGAGATCAAACCATTGAACTACTCTAAACATCAGCATTCTAGAATCTTTGAAGACTATAGTTATAAGATTTGATACTTGACTTAGAGACAATGCTAGTGAGCATTAGTCAAGGATGGGTGATAATGATTAGCTTCTTAGAGAGAGATTTTAAATCAAGGAGGAAAATTGTTAGAAATTAGTAATTCAACAATCTTGTATGGGCAAGAATTGTAAAGAATACCAAGAGAGAGTCACATTAAAGTCCAGGACGCGTGGGATGTATGAGGAAGAGCGAAACGGGACTTAAAAGATGAAGAAAGGCTACAAAAATAGGGTTATTGTTGCCCATGCCACAGCGCCATGGCGTTGGGAATAAAAGCTCTAGCACTACAGTACTGGAGAGCCAAAGTTCGGAGTTAGAGCGAGTTGTGACAACGCCGCAGCGTCAGACACTTGGCACCGCGGTGCCTAAGTTTGGAAAGTCCGTTTCCTAATTGGATTGACTTCTTTGAAGGGGTTTTGGACTCTAAAATGAGTGGACTTTTATTCCAACTAGGTTTAGGATTTCTAAGGGTGTTTTATTCACAATATAAGCCTTATTAACACAAGATTAAAGACAAACATATAAAGTTTCAAGATATGGACCATAAAAAGGAATAGATGAGCTAGGTAGGCACTAAATGCGTGGCGTACTAGGGTGTAACCTTTGGAGAGTATTTTTCATTTAGTTCTTGAGTGAACAAAAGTAACATCATAAATCCTTTTGGCTTAGATGCTCAGTCTATTCTTGTATTCCTTATAGAAATCTCTTATAAGGAGATACTAAGAGGTATTGGAGAATTCATGGTGATTAAGGGTAGATACTTAGGGATTTCTATGTGAGATACTAGGGTGATCTATATCAGATACTATGGGTATTATGAGATCATTGATGATGTAAGAAGATACTAATCTATATTAATAATAGAAGTTGGATTATAGATGCTCTATAGATGTAGGCATTTATGGGCTGAATCACGTATATCTTGTGTTTTGTTGATTGGTTTTTTTTTCTTTATCGGTGTGTTGATTTTATGTATTCTTACTTATAGTGTGAGTTATATTTTCCACTGCGTATAAAGTCAAAAAGAGGTATTAAGGTTGTGACTTAATTGATGCCATAGAGGTGTCAAACTGAAGTGCATGGCTTGATATCGCAACAATTATTATTTCCTCCCCACTAAGTTGGATAAAAAGCATATCTGTGGTAGTGTTTCTGCAACCTACAAAAGAAAATAAAATTGGTAACATGAAGAAAAAATTAAAATACAAGATAAACCTTGTTCATCTGATTATTAATTAACAAGGCAATTGAAAGTTTGAGACTCCTAATAACTTCATAAACAAAAGAGGTTAATGTGAGTGATTTTAAAATTAGGGTGCATGCATGTGAGTTTGTGTCTATCATTCAAATATAGCATATGTATCACATACATACATGCGCAGTGGATGAGCGGAATATAAATTACTCAATGATAAACACAAATGAACTTTTGCATATTATCTCATAAATGTAAAATACATCAAGATTGAGAAATATTACCTTGTCAAGCTGTTGGTATTTGGTCGAGCTGCAGTACCTGCCTTGAAGCAACCTGTTCACAATTTTAGTCCCTTAACAATGTGGGTTTGAGGAAGATAGAATAACAGCTTTTTCAACAAAGAATTCAACTCTTAAATCTTTGTTTCTACCTTGTAATGGGTGACCAAAATGGAAGAGGTGTGTTTTTGTACTCTCAACACTTGAGAGAATTTTTCTAACACTTAGCAAAATTTACTTCTTTCTCTCTTTCACCCTTTGGTCGAATTTTTCTTAATTAATTGAACAACATATTACTCTTTTATTTGTTTATTATTTTCTTTCATTTTTTCACCTAATGACATCTTTTATCTAGGTCAATGTTTACCATTAGTGTTTTGTTTATAATAAACCAAATGAAAACAAAACAAAATAGAAAATCATTTAAATGAACTTAGCCTAAATTTAGGCCAAATGAAAAAATACTTTCTTATTATTAAGAAATATCTTAAGGCCTATCATTAACAAGTGCCACCAATTTATTCTTATCATATTATTTAATTAATATTAAACAAATAATTTAATCATATTAAATCATGGTAGAAACACATGCCAATTTAAATAAAAAATTAATTGTTTGATTTCAATTTAAATAATAATATCATATATTATTATTATTATTATTTTATTCAATAAACATTTTAATAAATAAAATAATGATATTATTTGTCCAATAAATAAGGTCATTTTGGTAATTTTTAAATTAAACAATAATTGGCCCACAATGTACCATGTGTCAATATCCTATTGGCCAACAACTAATTGTTAACTAATTGATGTACTTATCTTTTAAGTCTTAACAGTGCACAACTAGAGGGAGACCGAAGTAAATGTCCAGTTTGCTGAAATTTTTTGGATCGAACTATTCAATCCGGTATGCTACCCCAGTGCACAACGAGTACACTTCATATTGCAGGACTCTCTAGGTCCACTCCCGATTCATCAAACAAAACTATTTTGTGAGTCCAAGATCAATGCCCCAGCATACATCACGGATATTATAAATCAGTGCAGTAGACCATAAAAGTTGAGGTTATAGCGCATACGTATAATCCTTCCACCAATTATATCCTGGAAGAGTAGAGATATAGATCACTACCGTCAAATCCCTATATGCTTATCCGTGAACTTATCTCCAGACACGTATCTTAACAAACAATATATGCAAACACTTTTATAATATTGTTTAACCCTGTAGGAAACTTTTTTCCTGGGTTTGGTGCTTATGGCCATAAGACTTTCTAAAATACAGTCTTTGAGCATCTGGATATATAACTCATCCATATGAGCTGACAGATCACATATCTGTACAGACCAGACTCTATAAGTATCGGACCATATCCAGCGACACCAAGGGGTCACATTGTGAAAGGTCTGTGACATGCGTGGAACCAGAGTATGATGGATCACTTACAAGCCCATTGTGGTACTCAGGTCAAAGGACCACGTATACTACTCAACTCGAGAGGACCTTCCATTGACGGCTTCATGGGATGTCTATTGGGGTCCTCGTTGAGTCTGTTTAGTATTTAGTCTTTACTGAACACCTGTATGCTATACGAACTTTCAGTAAGTCCATGGTTAGTTAAGAACTATCTAGACCAACTAGGTATAGTATACACTGATCTATGTAAAATGATTCCACCGATAGACCTGCATCAATGAATTAGGACCAGGAACATATAATTTGATAATAGACTTACATAATAATATTTCTTAGCACCTATTACAACTCTTGCAACTATGCTATTGCTAATGTATTCTTAGGTCTCTGTAGCGTTATAGACAAGATTCTAACTTTTAGACTTCACTAATTAATATAACATGCTAACTCTTTAATATTTATAGTTTTCAGTGATGATAAATCTTGGCATTGATCTAAACTTTTTTAGACCAAATATGAACTCCTTCAGATCATATAATATTTATAGCGTTATAAGCATTGAATAATTTAATAATAGTAATTAACGATTTAACAAATAATGTACTGTATAAATATTATAAAATAAAATATTCATACAACAATGGAATGGCATGTGAGTATAAATTCTAACAGTTAAAATATCTTCCTAAAGTCTTCCCAGGTTACTAAGAACTTAAGATGATAGATAAATTAACTCACAAGTATGTTATGCAAAACACATCACACTCGATTCAAAGCCATGTGGACCAACTAAATTTTCTAGTGCCCTAACTCTTTTTCTTTTACAAGCTCATTAAATTAGTCAAAGTAGTATTCTCTTTCTGTTAGCATATGCTATGTAAAAAACAAAGTATTGTTAGACAAAGATGGAGATCAAGAATAAACCAGTTCTTAGCAAAGCTAAAATTTTAACCTTAACTGCTTTTAAGTTGGGTTGCTTTGTATACATTGTTTCCCAAAGTGAACGACCAATCACATCTTCTATGTAAAAAGTAACCTACAATAATGACTGATCAAATAATGATAAACTACTCTACACAATGTGAATTCTTTCAACTATTTTTACTTTATTTGATTGAAAAAATGCAAAAATTATAAGACCAGAAACTAGGACAAATTTTGGAAACCAGTTAGTTTTGCAAGCTTTTTGGGTATGTTCTTTATGAAAAAGATATATCCATCTTGTTCTTTTAACTTCTTCAAAGAAAAACAAATAGCAAAAGTTTAATTTGAAAGTTGGTAGCTCTCAATGGGAACGAACGTATTATTCTCAAAAGTTGAGTCTAAGTAAGAGAAGAGACCTAGCTTTTATACATAAAATTAGGGTTTTACATCGAGCTCTCCCATAACGATCTTCAATGAGACCCAAAAACCTACACTTTTCACTCAACTGAATTTCTATAGAAAAGATGCTACAGCCTAATTAAAAAATGATCACTAAATATATTAGACTAATTAATTAATGGACTAGTTATTAATCCGTTTTTATAAAATAAAAAAAATCAATTAATGTTAGCCCACATGTAATTGTTTTTTAAAATTCTCCCACTTGGACTAATATTAATTAATTTTTAAGGTTTTTTAAATTTTAAAAATAAGACTCTCGGGTTAATAATAGAAAAATTATGTTTCGTGTGGTCACACCTTTTAAAAGAACTGATAGTCCATAAATAGCATCTTGATAAACTTATTCAATCCAATATGATCTTAAATATTGAATTATGGTGATCTATATGTTAAACTCAACAACATATGACTATTCATAATCACAAATACTAATAATTATACAGACATGGATTGTATACCCAATAATGTAGTAAGAAACCAATGCCAACATGTGATCAAAATTAATATTCATTTTTTCTTATCGGTCCTTATTATAATTTCTCAACAAAATCAAAATCAAAATGAAATTGTAACTGTAATTTTTCAATCAAAATGCAATTGTCTAACTTTAACAAGTCATACGTCACCTATAGTTCAATGTGAGATATCAAAATAACTATTATATATGATGTCCAAAAGTATACAACTGTAATTCTTAAGATACAATATCTTAAGATACCATATTGTATATTCAATTCAAAATATAATATGTAACAATAATGATGATCATTATAAAGAATTCAATTTTGCAAAATGCATATCAATAGTGAGTATTATTTGCACGACATAGTAATCAAAATAAAAAAACGTGCATAAACTCTCACTAAACTAGATAATCAAAAGATTCAACAACACTCATATTCACAACATGTTCTTTAAAAACTATGTGCCTTAAACCTTTAGTTAGGGGATTAGTTAACATGGACTCAGTTCTTATATGCTCAATCATAATATCTACTTTCTCTACTAAGTCCTTAACTGTGAGGTACTTAATTTCTATATATTTGGAAGCACTACTGACTTTATTGTTCTTAGAATAGAACACAACTATTTCATTATCACAATAAATCATAATAGGTCGAGAGATGGAATCAATAATTTACAGCTCTAAGATAAGATTTTTTAGCCAAACAGTTTGAGAAGATGCATTATAACAAAACTCAGCGAGGATGCAATTAGGCTCTGCTTTACACTTCTCTATGAAATGGCTCTACCAACTTGTTAGGGTAGGTACTTACGTGCCATCCCTGAATATACATATACTTATTATTTATATAAGTGTATATTTCTATTAAATTGCTAATGCCTATTTATATGATACTATGCAATGTAACATTATAGACATTGTATGATCTGAAGAAATTTAGATAAGGACCAATAATTGGCCACGTCGAGAGATATAAATGCTAAATGTTAGCATAGCTAATTATTAGATGGTTATAATACTCAGCAAAGATCCAAGAGTTGGAGCCTTGTCTGTAATGGGACATAGACCCGAGAATATATTAGCAACTGCATAGTTACAAGAGTTGCAATCAGGTGCCAGAAAATGTCAGTTGCGTAAGTATATTCTCGAATATTGTCCCTGATCTATTTCTAATGATGCAGGTCTGTCAGTAGATACATTTATATTGATCAACATATATCGTACATATAGAATATAGATGGTCGTTCCTAGCCATCTATTAGCTTGGAGCTCGTATTGACATATGAGTATCCAGTTAGGACTGGATATGAGATAGACTCATGAGGGCCTCTGATAAACACTCTATATAAGCCTTTAATGAAGGGTCCTATTGAGTTGAGTAGTATATGTGGTCCTTTGACCTGAGTGCCACGGTGGGCTTAAAAGTGATCCACTATACTTTGGTTCTACGCATATCACAAACCTTTCATGGTGTGATTGCTAGGTATGGTCCGATGCTTATGGAGTCCGGTGTGTATAGATATGGGATCCGTCAGCTTACATAGGGAGTTAGATATCCAGATGCTTCAAGAATGTATCTCAAAAAGTCTTGTAGTCACAAGCATGAATCTTGGGAAAGAGTTTCCGTCAGGGTGTAACAATGTGGTAAAAGAGTTTGCACATATTGTTCAGTGAGATACAAGTCTGGGGATATGATATGGATGAGCACATAGGGATTTGATGGTGATAATCTATATCTCCGCATATCCAGGATATAATGATGGAAGGACTATACGTATGCGTTGTAACCTCAATTTGGATGGTTGATGCGCTGATTTGTATTTCCATGACTTATGCGTGGGGCAATTGTTCACGGACTCATGGAATAGTTTCATTTGACGAATCGGACGTGGACCTAAAGAGTCCCATGATATGGAGTGTACTTATTGAGCAGTGAGACAGCGTACCAGATTAAATTGTTTAATCCAGTAATATCCAACACTATCAGAAAAATACGTGCGTGTGTATTTAAGTGTTAAATACAATAATTAATCAATAATTTTTATTTACTAATTGTATAATGACATGTGGCGCATTGTGGACCCTCGGTTGAGTTTACCCAATTGGTGAATTTAGTAGGACCTATTAAGGAGTATACTTGATAACTATTTATGAGGGGCAAAATGGTCATTTCATATAATAATTATTTAATTGTTAAATAATCATAATATCTCATTTAAATATATTATGTTATAATATTATATATTTTAATAATATATATTCATGCATGATAGTTATCATTCATTTATATATATAATATTATTTTTATTATTTTATTATTATTGCCTTTTATGGATAAATACATTATTTTAATATATAATATTATTATTATTATAATTAAATGTGAGGTATATATTTGTGTGAATCTGGGGAAGCAATTTAGAATTGCTTCATTTTGTTTTGGGTTGTAACCTTTGAAACAAAAGGAAATTGTTTCAAATGGTGGCCGGGAAATAGGTGAAGAAAAAGAGATTTGATCTCTTATGAATTGGTTTCAAATGTTGAAACTAGTTTATTAATTATCTTTACTATTGGCTACCAGTAACAACAACCTGAAATTTATTTTATTGATCAAAAAGTTAATCAAAGGAAAAATAAATTTAAAAGGGTTTAAGAGTTAAGCCTAGTGCTGAATTTGGAGCTGCTATTGCAACTTACCAAGCTCAGCGAGTTAGTGACTAGAATGCCAACAGGTTCGTCTCTAGGCAGACTCCTAGGATACATATGTAAAATATTACACATATTGGTAATTTCTAAACCTTTTAAATATATTACTATGATTAATATATTATTTATTGTGTTTATTGTATGGTTTTAATTATTTCGTTGCTTTAAATATGTATGTGATACGTATTTTATATAATGACCACTATTGCACATGCATACACCCACATATGCTAGATCCTCAACACAACTGACATAAAGATGTATCCTAAAGTAGATTTACAGTCGCCTGAACAACCACCAAAATCAAAATATGAGTATCCAACTACCTTAAGATTTGACTTTTTTATACACAAGCATAAAGTCCTTCATTCTTTGTAGACATCTCATGACTTTTTTTGCAGCAACCCAATGTTTATACCCAGGGTTTGGCAAATATCTATCGAAAACATTAACTATGAAGGTGATATTAAGTCTCGTACATACTTGTGCATACATTAGGCTACCAATTGCACTGGCATAAGGAACAATCTTTATAGCGTCATTTTCCAAAATATTCTTGGGACATTGTTCATTACTGAGTTTATATCCTTTCACAATAGGTACCTTACATGCTTTATACGTCTACATATTGAACCTTTTAAGCACATGATCAATATAAGCTCTATAAAATAGTCCCAAGATGTTACGAGATGTGTCATGACAAATCTTAATGCCCAAAATAAAAGATACTTCACCAAGATCCTTCATGTCAAAATTAGCTGACAAAAGACGCTTGGTATCATTCAAGAGATTCATCGACGTAGAGTACCATAAAATAAACTTGCTTCTACTAGTCTTCATGGATATGCACGGATCAAACTTGTCAAATTTCAAGTACCACTGGTGAGAAGCTCGCTTGAAACCATAAATAGACATTTTCAATCTACATACCATATTCTTTTTTCCGTTTTCTTTAAATCCTTCAAGCTAAGACTTGTAGACTTCCTCACTTAAATCTTTATTGAGAAAGGCTTTCTTGATATTCATTTCGTGAAGCTTTAATTCAAAATGAGCTACCAATGCTATAATTACCCTAAATGAGTCTTTGGTGAAAATTTATAAAAAGGTCTTTGTGAAATCAATGCCTTCTCACTATATAAACCCTTTTACTACTAATCGGGTCTTAAATATTTCAACATTCCCTTTGTTATCTCTCTTGGTCTTAAATATTCATTTACATCTTATGGGTTTATATCATTAGGGAAGATCTATAAGTTCCCAAACATCATTATCAGACATAGACTGTATCTCATCTCTCATGGCAATTAACCATTTATTAGCCTGATCACTATTGAGAGATTCACGATAAGTTATCAGATCCACTTATTTTCTAATGTCATACCATTCCTCTTCAAAATAAATATAGTAGTAATTGGAAATAGTAGCCATTCTAGTTCTTAGTGATTTTCTCACTTGTACTTTAAAAAAAGATTCATTTACGGGCTTATTGGTCAAAAGAATCTTAAATAAGAGTTTCTTTAGCAGCAGAGGGATTGACGTATCAATTCCCTGTTGAATCCCATGATCAATGATTGCACCTTATCATGTGAGGAAGTTAATGATAAAGAAATATCATCAAAAGGATTCCATTCTTTCATAGGACTGAGAGGGAATATCTTCAGCAACTTCTAAATATTTGTTTAATATTTATATTAGTATTATTATTTTATTAAATCGCTAATTATATTTTATATACGATAAGATGCTTGTAACATTTCAAACATTGTATGATTTGAAAGACTTTAGATATGTCTAAAGGAGTTTAGATTAGTGCTAAAAATTAGCAATGCTGAGAGTTATAAATGCTAAGAGTTGGCACTGATAAGAGTTAGCAGGTTATAAGAGTTAGCAAAATCTAAAGAGTTAGAGCCTTGTCTAAAATGTCATTATGCAAATATGTTCTTAAATATTATGTTCCTGATTTATCTTCACTGGTGCGAGTCTATCAGTAAAGACTTATAATATATAGATCAGTGTATGTCTATATCTGGATGGTCTATATGGTTAGTCTTAGTAATCCATAAGTTTAGTGGAAGCTCGTATAAAGATACAAATATTCAGTAAGGACTAAGTACTGAACAGATTCACGAAGACCTCCAATAGACATCTCATAAAGTCGTCAATAGAGGGCTAATCCTTTGACCTGAGTGCCATGCGGGCTTGTAAGTGATCCACCATACTTTGGTTTCACACATGTCAAAAACCTTTTATGGTCTGACTGCTGGGTGTCGTTGGGTATGGTCCGATGCTCATGGAGTCTAGTGTGTATAGATATGGGACCATAAGCTTATTTAGGTGTGTAATATAGCCCAATGGTCTAAGATTATTTCTTAAAGTTTTACGGCCATAAGTAGTAATTCTCGAAAAAAGAGTTTAACCTTAAGGATAAATAATATCACATAAGTATTTGTGAATATTATTTATTAAAATACAAATTTAGAGATAAGTTTACAATCGGGCATATGGAGATTTGACAGTGTTGATCTATATCTTCGTTCTACCCGGTATAAATGATGGAGGGCTTATATGGATATGTTGTAACCTCAAATTGTATAGTATAACGTGCCATTTTGTAATATCCGTAAAGTGTGTGGGGCATTGTTCATGGACGTATGGAGGAGTTCTATATGACAATTCGGGTATGGACCTAGAGAGTCTTATAATATGAAGTGTGCTCATTGTGCACTGGGGCAGCATTTTGGATTGAACAGTTTCATGCTAGAAATTTCAGTAAGCCGAAAATATATTTCGGGTTCCTTAGGTTGTGTACTTGTCTAGACTTAAATGTTAAGTATATCACTTAGTTAGTTGACAAGAGTTGTTAACTAATTAGATGTTAACAAGTGGCACAATTTTGTTATATGAATTGTTTTACCATCAATTCACCCATTAACATTGTTAGTAAAATTAATAAGGTAAAAATTAATTATTCAAATCGTTTCTGAATAATTGAATAAATATTATTTAAATAAATAATATATAATTTTTTTTTGTTATTTTATTGTTAAATGAAAACATACATAATTTGAAAAACATGAATTAAATTTGGTAGATCACAATTTGAAGAAATTAATGGTCCATTTGTTTAGATCATTTATAATGGCCACCAAAGATTGTTTTTAGTAGTTGGCCCCTTAACCTAAATTTAGTGGAGCACTTGTAAAGTGCTTAGAGCACTAAAAATGGATGGAATTCATTTTTTGACTAACAAGAAAGAAGCAAAAATGTGGGTGAGAGAAGGATTGAAAGAGAGTTTTATTTTAGAAATTATTTTTTGAACAAAGGGTTATAAGAAGAATTAGAGAGAAACAATATCAATTCTTCTTATTTTTCTTTCAAGAAATAAAAATTTATTGCTGAAAATTTAGTTGTTGCTATTCTAGCTTCACAATCCTACCGAATTATTGTGAACTAGAATTGTACAATAATTCACTTAAATGTGAGTTGAAGGTTGGAGCTTGGAAGAATACGAAAAATTAAAATCTTCACTGAAGTTCTTCAAAGGTATTTCTATAATCTTAGGTTGTTAATGATATAATTTAGGTGTGTATATGTTGATTATATGCTTAATTCTATTGCGAAATCATGTATATGATACATATATTTAGTTTTTCAACATATATACAATCACATGCATACACCATAAAAAACTTTAACAGTGATTGCATAGACTTTTTTGAGATTTTATGCATCAGAAGTAGAGGCTTGTGTTATGTATTGCCTATTTGGATTAGATTGAGGTTGAGATAGAAATTTTTCTTGCTCTTGTACAGTTAAGGTACTAGTCAACTTAGTGAATTAACTTTTGATTTCTTTATTTTTGTCTACCACCTGTGCAAGAATTGTTTCAAAATTTTGATTAGTCTTATTTTATGCCTCCATAAATGCTTGTAATGTGTTCTCTAAAGGACTCCTAGTTGGTCGTGTATTATATTGATGTGCAACATAAGACTTGGGTGTTTGTTATTCTTATTTCTAATAGTTATTAGTTTGTTGGTCAGATTTTTTTGAAATTCTTACTTTTTTTATGAGGGTGAAAGTTAAGTTTTCTAGATTTTCTATCTTTCTTTTTAGTATCCAGCTTTCAAAAGGGCAATAAAATGAGTTGATTCATTTTTTTTATGCATACACTTAATGATCAGGTCATTTTACGTTAGGCTTCACATATGTGTCCTTAACCTAAAATGTCTATACTTAATTAGAGGGCATAAAGCCTTATAGATTATTTAAGGATCATCTTCACGAGCGATGTGGAATGTGACAATCTCCCTTACTTTAGGAAATCACATTCTCGTGAGGGTCAATCAATTCTCACATGGTTTGTGATACCCAAGGAGTTACTCAGCAATGTACCTCTTGATTGCCATAAGGCTTAATTAGTTTGATGTTTTTCCATTACTAATAATGAGCTTTTCTGAGCTTCAATGCTCTCATTAGTAGGCTATAGTGGTTAATTTTCACACAAAGCCATATCCATGTCCACTATTCCTGAAGCAAACTTTATATCCAATTTTCATCTCTTATAGTTTGATCCATTCAGAATCTTAATTGTAGCATTATTATTGTTCACAAAAAAGAGATTGTATCTCAAAATTGCAACTAGATCATTTATAGGCAATAGATAGAATGCTTAAATAAGGATAAGCAATTCAATATATATAAGAATGAATTGTATTATCATAAACTCCTCATTGGGTAGAGTGTATAATAAACAATTATTCTCTAAGTATGAAGATCAACAAAATAAGGAAAATTTATAGATTTAAATATTATCCCTTTTAGGCAGATCAACCTTTAAACCTACATATTTCCTTCAATAATAACGAAATAAATAACCCTACAAAATCCATTCCCCTTGGGCAAATAAATTTATTAGATTATTTTTTTCATACAACATTCTCCATGCTGTTTAATTTAATTTGAACACTAATCCCCTTTGGGCAAGCGATTGTACCAATTAATCTAAACAATTATCCATTAACAAAATAGGAACTCATAAAAATTATCTTACAAACTTTGATGGTTAAACCACTTTGGCAAAATAGCCTCAACAATTTACAAGCAACGTTCCAAAATTGGAAAAATTAAACAATATTCCCAATAATGCATATTAACGACATATATGCATATGATAAAATAAAATGTAGTACGTCACAAAATGTACTTTTAATGATCAACAATCAATCATAGTTGCATAATTTTGAATAACAATTTTGAACTACAATTTTAAACTAATTATAGTAATAGTTTATGTAACTAAACTTAATTAGGAGAGTATACTAACAAAAGTTTTAATCTAGGGAGAGTGAATATAGTTATATTATTTCATATATATTAAAATAATTTATAGTAAATTTTCAAAACAAAATCTTACCAAAAACCATTTTTCTCCTAATTAAAACACATAAACAAGTAATAATTATCTAAAAAATATTTTTCGTCCTTAAATTATTTATAAAATTAGAGGATGAAAATTGGAGTTCAACAAAAAAAAAAGGAGTGAAAACAAGCTCTGAATGAACCCGCACACGTCCCTGCGAATGGGCTTCAAAAGACTCAGTTTGAGGTCATCTTAACCTCCAGCCAGGTCGGGTTAGGCCTGCAATGTGGGTCATTTGACTCGTTTCACAAAAACACCCTTTAAAACTTGTATTTTCAGTCCGAATTTTAAGGACTTTTATAGATCTCTTAAATTCTAACAAGGAGAATTGTTGGTTGCAAGGAGAGTTCTAAGTATGCATGTAAAAGAAGATGATGAAGTACAGAAAGAAAACATCTTTCATACTAGATGCCACGTGCAAAACAAGTTATGTATGTAGTATGATTATTGATGAAGGTAGTTGTACTAACGTTGCTAGCACTATAGTGGTAGAGAAATTAGAGCTGCCAACAATTAAACATCCCCGACCTTACAAATTGCAATGGCTTAATGACAGTGATGTGGTGAGGGTTACTAAACACATGTTAATTTTCTTCTGCATCAGAAAATATGAAGATGAAGTTTTGTTTGAATAGTTCTGATGCAAGCTGGATACTTATTACTAGGCCAATCATGGAAATTTGATCGGTGTGTTAAGCACGATAATTTCACTAACAAATACTCATTTGTGCTTAATCAAAGGACAATCACTCTAGTCCCTTTATCACCAAAGCTGGTCTATGAAGATCAAGTAAGATTATAAAAAGAGAGTGATCAAAAGAAAAAGAGTGAGAAAAAGAAAACAAGTGAAAATCAAAAAAAAAAAAAGAAGAGAGGCTGAGAAAAATGAGAGAGAAAACAAGAGGACAGATTCGGCTATTGAGGGAAAAGCAAACTCCTATGCAAAAGTGAATGACATAAAAAGAGAGATGTTTTTAAATCAGCCAATAATTGTACTTTTGTATAAAGAGGCATATTTAAACACTAACCAACGTGACTCGTCTCTGCCTAGTTTAATTGTTTATTTTTTGTAAGAGTTTGATGATGTCTTTCTGGAGGAGATTCTATTTGGTTTACCTCATATTCGAGGAATTGAATATCAAATTAATTTTGTACCTGGTGCTTCCATTCTAAACCGACCAGCCTATCAAAGTAATCCCGAAGAGGCAAAGGAGCTACAAAGGCAGGTTTGTGTATTGATAGAAAAAGGGTATATAAGGGAAAATATGAATTATGTACCGAGCTAATGATTTTGGTTCCTAAAAAGGATGGAATATGGAGAATGTGTGTAGGTTCTTGAGCAATCAACAAAATAATGGTAAAGTATCGTTATCCTATTCCTTGCTTAAATGATATGTTAGATGAACTACATGGTGCTTATGTATTTTCTAAGATTTATTTAAAGAGTGGGTATCATTAAATAAGAATGCAAAAGGGTGATGAATGGAAAACTTCTTTTAAAACAAAATATGGTTTATATGAGTAGTTAGTTATGCTATTTGGAGTAACTAATGCACTAAGTAATTTTATACGATTAATGAACCATGTCTTGCATGCTTTCATAAGCAGGTTTGTTGTTATTTACTTTGATGATATTCTCATTTATAGAAAAAAAAACTTGGATGATCATGTTGTGCATTTAAAATCAGTTTTGGATGTACTTAGAAAAGATAAGTTATCTGGTCACTTGAAGAAGTACAACTTTTGTATCGATAAGCTTGTATTTCAGGTTAATGAAGGAAAGATCCGCAAGATTCAAGAATGGCCAAGTCCTACGAATGTAGGTTATGTTCGTAGTATTCATAGACTCGTTAGTTTTTACAGGAGATTTGTGAAAGATTTTAGCAGCATCACTGCACCGTTTACCAAAGTCATCAAGAAGAATGTTAGATTCAAATGAGGAGACAAACTAGAAAAGGTATTCTAATTGATCAAGGAAAAAATAACTCGTGCTTCTTTACTTGCTTTGCCTAATTTCACTAAAATATTTAAAATTGAATATGATGCTTTAAGTATGGGTATAGACGCAGTTCTTATGCAAAGAGGAAGATCAATAGCATATTTCAGTGAGAAATTAAGCTGGACAACCTTAAACTACCTTACTTATAATAAATAATTATATGCGTTGGTTCAAGTATTAGAAACATAGCAACACTACCTTTGGCCTAAAGAGTTCATCATTCACACTAATCATTAGTCCTTGAAATATTTGAAAGGTAACACAAGATGAACATAGGACATGCACGATGGCTAAAATTCATTGAGACATTTCTATATGTCATCCAATACAAGCAAGGTAAGGTAAGTTCTTTAGGCACGAGGGCTTCTTGTTTCGGGAAAATAAATTATGTGTGCCAAATTACTCTTTGCGTGATTTATTGGTAAGGGAATCCTATGGTGAAGGGTTAATAGGACACTTTAAAGTTGTTAAGACATTAGCTATTTTGCATGAATACTTCTATTGGCCACACATGAAAAGAGATGTTGAGAGAATTCGTGGTAGATGTGACATATGTAGGCAAGCAAAATCTCGATTGCAACCTCATGGTTTATACACGCCACTACCTATTCCTAGTAAGCCTTGGATTGATATTTTGATAGACTTTGTGTTAGGTTTACCTATGTCTAAATGTGGTAAAGATTCAATTTTTGTGGTGGTGTAAAGATTTTCTAAGATGGCACATTTATTCCATGTCATAAAACTGATGATGCTTCACATGTTAATGATTTGTTCTTTAGAGAAATTGTAAGATTACATGTTCTGCCTAGAACAATAGATTCGGATAAAGATGCTAAGCTCTTGAGTTACTTTTGGAAGACTTTATGGTGTAATATAGGAACTAAATTATTATTCTCTACTACTTGTCACCCACAAACTGATGGTCAGACCAAAGTAGTGAATAGAACTTTTTTTACTTTGTTGAGGGCTATTATTTAAAAGTACATCAAAACTTGGGAAGAATGTTTACCACATGTTGAGTTTGCTTATAATTGTACTATTTATTCTGCTACTAAGTTTTCACCATTTAAAATTGTTTATGATTTTAATTCTTTAACTCTTTTGGATTTAACGCCATTACCTTTGTCTGAATATGCTAACTTAGATGGAAAGAGAATAGTTGAATTTGTGAAGCAGATACATGAGAAAGCAAGACTCAACATTGAGAGGAGGACGAACCAATAGGCAAAACAAGCTAATAGAGGACATCGACAGCTGATTTTTGAACCCAAAGATTAGGTTTGATTACATATACGAAAAGAAAGATTTCTGACACAAAAGCGATCTACGTTATTTCCAAAAGGAGATGGACCTTTTCAAGTTCTTTAGTGCATAAATGACAATGCATATAAGTTAGATATTCTAGGTTAGGATAATGTTAGTGCCACTTTCAATGTTATTGATTTAAGTCCTTTTGAAATGATGATTTGTGGAAAAATCCTTTTCAAGAGAAGGGGAATGATGAGGGCATGATCAACAAATGGAATATAGATCCTATTCAAGTTCCAATTGATCTAGTTACAAAGGCTCAAGCTAAAAGGTTCAACAAAACTATCAATAGACTGATTTAAAACATTTGGGTTCAAGTGAATTCATACCGGACCAATGAGGATGTTCTACATGTTCCACATGGTTGGATTTTCATTATTTAAGCTTTAGAATCATTTAGAAGAAATTCCTCAGATCATAAAGTGAACGGATTAAGCAGATTTTCCTAAATTGGTTACTAGCCAATTTTGACTTATCAAGTGTTAGAGAATGAGGGGAACAACAAAATAGTAGTCGATGTAAGCAACTCAAGTGGTTAGAAACTTTTAGGAGCTTGCAATGGCATTTACAATAGTAGTTGTAATGTTTGAAATAAAACCTTGGTTATTAGTGGTAGATGGTAGTTAGTAGTTTTAAATTAAAGCCTATAGTTGCATTTATTGTTGTGGTGGCAACGTTTGAAAGCTAGTTTAAAATAAAACCTTATTGGTAGTAGTTAGTAGTTTTTAAGTTGTCATTAAATGTTGTAATAAATGCTAACATCCCAAGTGTTCACTATAAATACATGAGGGATGAGAGGAAATGACTCAGCAATTTGATTAAAATAATTCTCTTTTATTTTTTTAAAACTCTTTGAACTTATTAAAATAATTTTTGTGGCATTCTCCTTCGACTTATCAATTAATACTTCCATAATAGAATTTGGCATCTTCATTATACCAGGATTCTTGCTTCAATTTAAGCAACGGATCACAATTTCATACAAATCTATTTCTAGACGGTCTTGGAGTCCTTGATCCATAACTTTCTCAGTTTTTTAGCGTGGATCACATCAGTAATGCCAAAATGTGAGGAGGCTTTTTAATGACTATAGGAATACTTTCTCACCCCTCTGGTCATGAGCTCAGTCCTTATCAAAGAAGAAGAAGATGTTTAAAGACCAGTCTACTTCACTAGTAATTCTTATATCGACTCAGAGAGTCGATACCTATAAGCGAAAAAGCTCGCTTTAGCACTCGTCATATCTAAAAGAAAGCTAAGGCTATACTTTTAAATGGACATAATAATCATCCTAACCGACAAGCTCCTCAGGCAAATCTTATACAAGCCTAATCTATCTAAGCTAAGGATGACCATCAAAAGGAAAACATTGGTTGACTTTGTAATCGAATGCACCTACAAAGAGATCACTGTGCAAGAATGAGCTAGATCTAAGGCTAATCATATGGCTAAAGACCCAAAGTCCCCTACATGGAACCTCTACATTGATGTGGCTTTTAACTCTAATAGATACAGAGCAGGGGTGGTACTCATTAGGCTTAAATGAGTTAAGCTCATTTATGACATTAGGTTTAGATATCGTGCCACCAATAATGAAGCAGAGTACAAAGAACTATTGGCTGGACTTAGAGTTGCCTAAGCATTTTTTAAGCTGATGGTTGGCAAAATTAGATATGACTTCAAAGCCATGAGGGGAAATATGCTAGCTTACCTATAGAAGGCTAAGGAGCCGATGGCTTTATTTGACACAATGACCATCAAACAAATTTGTTAGAGTGAAAACCATCGAACAAATCTACTAGCACAACTAGCCTCAACCAAGGATGCTAGAATCCTATGAACAACACCTTTAAAGCTTGTATTTGAACCCAACATTAAGGAAAAAATTAGAAGAGATCCTTCAAATAAAGTCCGATGCAAGTTGGATGGACTTGATCAAAGCATACTTCGACAATGAGGTACTACCCAAGAACAAGTTAAAAGCTCATTAACTAAAATACACCACGACCAGATACACATTGATTGACGATACCTTGTATTATTGAAGACACTCTCACTCATATTTGAGATTCCTTATTCCTAGCAAAGAAGACCACATATTAAGAGAAATCCATGAAAGTATATGCGTCAATCACTCGGGTACTAAATCCTTAGCACACAATGCCTTTTGGGTGGGATATTATTGTTAGAGTGTCTAATAGGTGCATGCATGTGATAATGTGTTCATTGAATTAAATAATGCATGCCATATATATAATACATAGTGGAATCAAAATATAATTTTCTATTCAATAAACACACACTAAATGTAAATCAATTACATTAAGAGTTACCAAAAACTCACCCTTGAAGCTTTCGATGAAGATTGAATTTTTAAGGTCTCACACGGAAGCGATGTCGCAAGTAATTTTAGTCCATAACAACTGGTGGGATTATAAGAGTTAGAGTGTTAGCTTTTTTAATTTCTAGCAACTATTTGCTTTGATAAATCAAATGGCCGAAAATGCACTTAAGGACAAAAGTGAAAAAACAAATTCAAACTATTTCCCCATTTTGGCTGAATTGCACACTTGCCCAAAATGCAACATTTTGCATTTTATTATTTTTTTTTTGACCTTTTTATGCTTATACTTGTCCATCATGCATCATATGCATTAGCCACGTTCCCATATTCTTTGACATTTGTCAAGCATTGATTTGCATACAAATGCCACTTATCACACAAATAGCCATGCATTATGCCATGTGTCAAACTTTAATTAGTTAACAACAATTGTTAACCAATTAAATAATAGGCTTAACAATTAAATCTTAACACGTGTGCTTCCTAAGAGATCTAAAAATAAATCCTATTTTTTTAAAAAAATTTGAATCAAATTGTTCGACCTAGTCTACTACCTTAGTGTTTAACGAGTACACTTCATATTGTAAGACTCTCTAGGTTCACACCCGTATGCCTTACGAAACTCTTTCATAAGTCCATGAATGATGCCCCCCCACATAATTATGGATATTACAGAACGACGCACTAAACTATACAAGTTGAGGTCAACCATATAGGTATAATCCTTCCGCCACTAATATTTTAGAATAGTAGAAATACATATTATCACCGTTAAATCTCTATGTGCTTTGATACTTCTAAAATATAGGAGTTTATTTTCAAGTGCAGGATTATCAAAGTAATAAATATCTCGATGAGAACGGGGTCACACCCGTATGCCTTACGAAACTCTTTCATAAGTCCATGAATGATGCCCCCCACATAATTATGGATATTACAGAACGACGCACTAAACTATACAAGTTGAGGTCAACCATATACATATAATCATTCCGTCACTAATATCTTAGAATAATAGAAATACATATTATCACCGTTAAATCTCTATGTGCTTTGATACTTCCAAAATATAGGAGTTTATTTTCAAGTGCAGGATTATCAAAGTAATAAATATCCCAATGAGAACGGGGTCAATCCACAAGAAAGTGAAATTAAAATTACAAATTATAAATACTCTAAACACAAATAAAGTAATATAAGATGTTTACAAATAATAATTCAATTAACCAAATTAAAATAAATGCTAAGGTTAGGGGGATCCACTCTTGGCATATGAAATAAAAATATATTCAACTCTATTTTATAATTCAATTGGAATCCTCACACAAAGGAGGTTCCAATTGGAAGATATAATAATTGTGCTTCATCATCCTTTATAAATTAACTTGTATTTATTTTTTTTAATTATTATATACTAAATCTTGTAAATGGGCTCAAGTATTTATTATGCCAATCTTTATTTTTGATTAAATTAGTCATGAATCCCACTTTACAAAAAATGGTATCTATGCCAAATCTTGTCTATAATATTTATAATGGTTTCAAAAATTTATTGTGCCAACTATAAATATTGTCTATAATATTTAATATTGTAAAATAAAATAAATATATAATATATAAATTTACTTAACTTAAGAATGAAATATTAAATTCTAGAATAAGAGTTGAAGTATATCTTATACCTTACCAAGAGTTTAACCCTTTCATCTTTAGCAAAATGAAAATTACTTAGACATAATAAAATTAAAGGAAAAGAAAAGATATGGAAGAAGAGATAACATGAACTTTAGAATAGTAAACAAAAGAAATAATATACCAAAGAGATAATACAAAAGAAAAGTATTTTGAACTAAAATTTAGCTATCTAATTATATGCTTTGTGCATAAATAGACTATATATTTATCGAAAAGCATGGATAAATCAAGACAAATGAACAGGAAAATACTTAGATGATAAAAGTCAAGAAGGGTGGCAACTAATTTGCATTGATTATTATTAATACACCCAATTAATTGTCCAATTTGAATTGACGTGGTCTAAATTAGCTTCCACTCAAATATTAAAGTTGTAGACAAGTCTTTTATTTTTTCAAATTGAGTTGTCTCATACATATTAAATACGTATTTATCTAGTTATGGGCCAAATGCTGATAACTATTTAGACTGACCCTGTACAGTAGATTAGTTCTCTTCTATAACATTTTTCACCCTCTAAAATCTTGAATTCTAAATTTATTGTGAAATAAAATATTTTATCCCATTAAGTCAACTCTTCATAGGATCAAGAATTACTCTAATTAGATTCCTAAGTAGAATGTCATGCCTATTTTACCAAACATACCACAAAATATTTAAAAGCTAATTATGTACAATAGTAAAAATATACTTAAGTTAGGGAGGTTAATGACATTAGTAATACAAAACAATAATATAAAACCCTTATTAAATAGGGAAAAGTTCACAAATAACCTTTTAATTATTTTATTATTTTTTTAACCAAATATAAAATGCTTATTCTTTATTAGCCAAATAACTTATTTTTGGACACATTTATCCTTATATCAAATTTATAACTTCTTTCTTTTTTGAAAAAAATTTAAAGATAGAACAAACCGAATATTTTTGAAGTTGCTATTGTAAAATCAAAAGTGTTGCTGAGGATCGCTTCGAATCAAATCAAAGAAATAGCTCCGGTAAATTTTCTAAACTTTGTCAGAAATTAGATAAATTTACATTTGAAGTTAAAAGTAGTTGTTATTAACGAACTAAATGAGTTAGAATGGTATAAACGGTGTTGAAATCCAGCCAAAAATAAGTTTTGGAGTGTGTTTGGCGAAAACCAGACGGCGGTCGCTGCGGCCGCCGTCGCGGGGCACATATTGTTCGCACCGCGGGCCCGAGATGGCCCCGCGGCACGCACATTGTGTGCATCTCGGGCCCGAGACGGCCCCGCGGCACGCACTATGTGCCCCCGCGATGCGCATTTTTTTATTTTTAAATATTTTATCTTTTTAAAATATTTTACTAATTTTTTCATTTGTGAACTTTTCTTAATTTTATTTTTTATTTTTTCAGGTCATATGGAGTGTGATGCGATAGTTATTTGTTTTGGAGGAAAGTGGGAGAGTTCTAGTGACGGGGAAGAAAGTTATGTTGATTATAGTAATTTTAGAATTTCGGTTCCGAAAGATATTAATTTTGAAGATCTTTTAAATGCAGTATGTTATACCTTGGGAGTCGATAATGTGAAGTGTAAGGTGACTTTGAAAATCAAAATTGATGCAACGAGATATAACCTAAAGCCTATTGAGATTAGAAATGACAATGATGTTCAGTTTTTTTTAAGCGCCAATAGAAGATCGTACTGTCTTTTATGTGTAACAGTGGATCCTAGAGCTCCTGTTTATGAAGAAAATGTATAGCCCCTCAATCAAAATCCACCATCAATTCATGCTCATTTTGTGTCAGCTAGCGGTAGCAACCAAATGAGCCATACATCTCTATCAGTTCCAGCAGTGGTTCCTGCAATCACAACGAACGAGTATCACAATGTTTCTCCTATACCCTTTAATGAAGACCCAGCCTATACACATTACGCTTGTGATGACATTGAAAATGTTGGGGATGTGGAAGGGGACTATGATGATGTTAGAAATGTTGATAATCTAGAAGGGGATGATTTAGCAGAAGGCGGACGTTGTTATGTTTCGACAAGCTCCCTAAATGTTGAAGCTAGAAGAATAGATTTTTGTGAAGCGGAAAACCCCTTTGCGTTTATGCCTCCAATACCACCATCAGACTTGGGCATTTCAGATAAGAATTTGAGTAGTGGAATTGACGATGTGTTTGTAGGAAAGTTGTTTGATAGCAAAGACGAACTTCACTAGGCTATTAGTATGGTAGCACTTAAAGGTCTATAAAGTGTCAAGGTCGACAAAAGATCGTTTTGAGATCAAATGTGATGATGATAGATGTCGATGGCGATTACGTGCAGTGTCGACAGATGCAAGGAAACATTTTATTGTGCGCAGAATTGATTCAAGTCACGTGTGCCAATTAGATCGATTGCGCGATGGTCATCGACAAGCAAAGTCTCGGATTATTGGCAAATTTATAAAAAATAAGTTTGCATCTGCGAGTCGACTTTATAGACCGAAGAAAATCCAAGCAGACATACGTGAGGAGTTTGGCATTGAATTAACTTACCCTACTGCTTGGCGGTCTAAGGAGCATGCATTGGTGTTGATACGTGGTACTCCAGAGGGTTCATATAAATTTCTTCCTGCATACTGTCATATATTGGAACAACAGAACCCTGGTACAATCACGCATTTGGAGATTGACGATTGCAAGCACTTTAAATATTTCTTCATGGCTCTTGAACCATGTATTAAAGGGTTCCAGTCTTCCATCCGACCGGTTATTGCAGTTGATGGTACATTTTTAAAAAATGCATACTTGGGAACAATGTTTGTGGCTATTTGCAAAGATGGAAACAACCAAATTTTTCCACTTGCATGGGGTATTGCTGACTTTGAAAATGATGCTTCATGGAAGTGGTTTATGGAAAAACTCCGAGGAGTTATTGGCGATCTTGCGAACCTTGTATTTATATCTGATCGACATGCTAGTATCGAGAAGGCCATTAAAGAGGTATTTCCTAATGTATATCATGGTGTATGCATCCATCACTTGAAGTGTAATTTGGTAGCACGATATAAGATACCATCGCATACAATAAAAGGAGGGGGATACTTGGCCTCCTATTTTGTTGCTGCCAAGGCGTATCGCATAGCTGACTTTCAAAGGGAAATATATAAGATGTGAGAAATGAAACCAGAGGCAACGAGATACTTGGAGGAGGAGGTTGGTTTTTCAAAATGGGCTCGATCAATGGGAGCATTCAGAAGATATGACATCATGACCACCAACATTGCAGAGAGCATTAACGCTGTTGCGAAGGATGCACGTGCCATGACGGTGACTGCCTTAATTGAGTAGATCCGAGAGTTAATGTAAAAATGGTTTGTTGAGAGATGTGAGGCTGCAGAAAATATGTCAAACTTCTTGACCACTTGGGCCTATAACAAGATTTGGAAGCACAATGATGATTCCGCTCGCATGACAGTGCATGCAATAGATCGATCTCGTTTTGTTGTTAAGGACGAAAAAAGAAATGGAATAGTGGATATCTCGGGGAAGTCATATAGTTGTCAAAAGTTTGATATGCGACAACTACTGTGTCCTCATGCACTTGCAGTATACAGGCAGGTCAGATTCCAGTACCAGACTCTTTGTTCGCGATATTACACGACTAAGTGTTTGTTGCGTGCATACAGTGAACCAGTAAATCCGGTTGGTCATCCGTTAGATTGGATTGTTCCAGAGGAGTTGAGAGCTGCTGACATCCAGCCTCCTATAGTACGTCGGCAATTAGGAAGACGTCGGAAGAATCGAATTTTATCGCAAGGTGAAGCTCCCACGAAGAATGTATGCAATCGCTGTAAGCAGCATGGACATAATCGACAAACTTGTCGAAACCCAATTCCATTACATAGTAATTGATGTGTTCTTTATGAGTTATATTTGTATTTTAAAGTCATGTAGTTATGGACTTTATTTGACTAGTTAATTTGCATTTTTTTTACGATTGCGCTTAATTGATAAGTTTATTGTATTCTTATAAACATAAAAAATTTATTTTATTTTCTAAAATTCCTGGATTAAAACGGACATAGTTTCCCCTCAAAATCTATATTTTATAAACCTGCATAAAATACACTTCAAATATTTCTCACATCTATTAGCTGTAAAGGGGACCTCTCGTCCCTACCCAAATCAATCAACATTATTTTACAATCTTTATAAACATACATAAAAAAACTTTATAAACATACAAAAGTTAATTTTCTTTCACTATTATTTTGCACATTTCCATAAGTCAGTCGCCATTTTGGTCCTAAAAAATGATCCATGCTCAGGACCAAAATCTAGGGGATGACAACACATCAAAAACTCTATAAACATACAAACATAAACCCCACAATCTCCACTATTCACTGTCTGTTGTGGCACTCCATCTTTTAATCTAATTACATGAAAAGGGGTTAAGTCAGGTGTAATTTGTCATTGCTCATATAATCTACAAGCATCTAGGTAACGGGGTAACAACGTAGCTAATGGCAAGACATTATTCTCAATCACGCCATCGGCAAATCCCTTGATGCTAGAATCGTAGATCAATATTTGCCGTTGCAAGATGTCCACCTCAGCCGTTACCCAATGTTGTTGATTGTAGTTGACAGGAATATAAACCTACATAAAATTCAAATAAGTCTTAGAAATAGTATTACAAGTTATAAACAAAAATAACAACATTCACACAAAATAGTACTATAAGTTATAAACAAAAATAACAACATTTACCTTATCAACCTCAATCCACATACGTGCACCGAGTAAATCTTCTTTAGCGCCTTGAGCATATGCCATCACTTTATCACTCCATACAATGCCAGTAATGTCATTTTTGTTCTGCTCATAAAGGAGTCTAAAAGACTCCTACAAATGCAGGGCCATCGAATAATTAATAAAATTGAAATAACAAAATATAAATAATTTAATTCATCACTCACAAAGAAGTACGAATCCACAGAAGTGGACAAATGAGGCAATGCATTAGTGCAACCGTATTGCTTAAGCCGAATCACTTTTAAATACTCATTAATATGCTGCATTTAGAAACAATAACCGTCAAGTGAGTCTGTAAATTTAGAAAAAAATAAAATGAGATAATTATTCAATAATTTACTTACAAAGTCATCCAGCCAGCTGTGTAGCAATTCCCGAAATCATGTCGGGTTAGCTTCTAGCCCAGGTAAGCTGACTATACCCTCATCCTTGTCCATCCAAGCCTGAAACTCAACCATGATAGTCGAGTCTATCTGCTGCAACGGATTCATATCTGCTTGAGGTTGCACTTCAATTTCAAATTTCTTCTTCTCGTGTATCCTTTGTGGAAATGGATTTGTATATGGGGTGTACAAATACCATGCTGGCCTATACTGTCTCCCAAATTGACTTACTCCCTTATGCGGGGCAGGCAAGATCTCAACACTTGCAGGACTGTCAATCAGTGGCTGGGGCAATATATCATGACCAGTAGCTGGGGTCTGAAAATCATATTGATAGCCTGCCGGTGTGTTCTCTCCATACTACAATATATGTATATATTAAAATAAATAAAACTGTAATTAAGGTAATAAAAAAATAATTGTGTTTAAAATTTATTTTGCTTACCATATTATGGCTTTCGTTCTGTTGGAATGAGCATGACTGCCTAAACCACATCATCATTTGCTGCATCTGCTGTGTAAGATCGGTCCGGAGTTGATTAACACTCGTTAAAATTTCATCTTTATCCTTGTCCATTCTTTGTAGAAATGCAGCTTGCGCAGCTTCAATATGCTCAAATCTCTTAATCATCTCCTCCCGCAGCTGCTCAATCTGATGTGTTACGCCATGGTCTGCAGATGCACTGTGTTCAGACTACAAGAAACATAACCATAGTTAATGACTTATTTAGAAATATTAGAAATATTAGAAATATATTAAAATTTCTCTTTAGTTAATCACGTAAATAAGTAATATACCGTTACTCCTGCCACTGGTGCTGACATTTGTGGGTTTGTCCATTCATATCCACCCCCCTCCACATCCATAACATCATCGTTAGGGTCGCTAAAATGGGCATAGGTCCTGGGGCGCTTGCTCTCGCTGAAATCAGACATATTTGGTAAGTCCCCAGCATAACTTCCGCTTGGAATGCCTACACGTCTAGCCAAGCGCACAATTA
This sequence comes from Ailanthus altissimus, assembly GCA_946807835.1. Taxonomy (NCBI): domain Eukaryota; kingdom Viridiplantae; phylum Streptophyta; class Magnoliopsida; order Sapindales; family Simaroubaceae; genus Ailanthus; species Ailanthus altissimus. Next base: position 12,184,094 of record OX327683.1, read on the forward strand.
CCTCTCTCTTCTCATGGTCTTTTGGTACTAATTTACGATGTACCGAAAGAACCTATAAATCAACCAACCATATTAAGTTACGCTTAAAACAAAATAAAAGTTATAAACCAATATATATATTTTTCATTCATATCAACACATACCAAATCCTTTGCTAACATTGTATCCTGAACCTCATCGAACAATGGAGTCCCTCGAGTCGTCCAATTCAAAATACGAGGGAAGCGATCACCATTATGATAACCAAAAATCTCTCCGCACACTGGAATTGCCTCGAAAATCCATACCTAGTATAATTATATTTAAAATATAAGTTTGACGTATACAAATAAAATATATAATTAAGATCAAAAAGCTAAGTACACGAAAATTATGGCGTACCAGAAAAGCGTGCGAAAAGCCATATACGTTGTAACTCTCAAACTTCTTATGTGCAAACCCTTTCCTTTTTATTTTCTCAAGTTTTTGGAATACAGCCTTCTTAAGTGAGTTATGAAGCACGGTCCATGCAATATTGCCCCATGGATACTTATTAAACTCATCAAGGTCATCCACTAAACATAGAACAAAATTTTGAATTCCACTACGCTCGTCACGTGGAATCAAAACACGATGCACAAAATAAAATAAACTCAACTTTACTGCATCTACATCGTCCATTTTCTCCAAATTTAGACGTGTGTACCATTGATCAAGAAATATGTAAGATAATTTCTTTACCCCAGAAAAATATGTATCCCATAATCGAGTGCCCAATTTCCTATGCAGCTGCTGGGCGGGAGGGTAATCTCGCATTTGTAGTCCAATAATTAGTACAAACTCCTGCCGGCTAAAACGGATGCGTTTCCTCCCTATGTAAAACCACATCTCATCTTCTACATTAAAGGTATGCACCTCACGCAACAATAACTCGTGCACCAAAATACCAGAGAATGTCAACTCTGACATATCTAAGAAATGCCCCATACACGTCTGCCTAAATAATATTTTCTGATTTGTTGTCAGTTTATCTTTAATGCAATTTAGACCCCACATCTTAGCATAAGCCGTCACTGATGCACGAAAAAACATATGCTCTGGAATTCTATATTCTTTCGATACGTTCTCTTTCCTGTAACAATAAAAAAAAAACAAAATACATTAATATTAAGAAAAATAATAATCAGAGAAATATTATTTACAGAAACAATTAATTTAACATACATAAAAATCATAATACATTAAAATAATTAATTACTAACATATTAATCAACATATTATAATAAAATCAAACCAATTTACTAACATATTAATATTAATCAACATTAATTAATTATATATTAAAATTAAAATAATCATATATAATTATAATTACATAAGGTACTCACAATAATAATAAGAAATGTTACAAACCAAAATTAATGAGTCATTTAAGAAAAATTTTCCATCTATTAGATCAATTCCTTCTAAATAGAATTTATGAAAATTTTTCCTTTATTTAATTTAAATAAAATTACATTTATCTAAATTCTATTAATGTAATTTTATTAATATATATATTTAATTAATTTAAATATAATTAAATTTAATTAATTAAAAAAACCAAAAACAATTTCGCGCCATGTGGTGCGAATTTTACGGCATCGCGGACGTCCGCGATGCTGCACGCGATGCGCCCTAAGGGCGCATCGCGGGCCCGAGATGGCCACGTGATGCGCCTGTTAAACGCGCATCGCGGGGCCATCTCGGGTCCTCGTTGCGCGCTCGCGATGGGCCCTTAAGGCGCATCACGGGCGCGCATCGCGGGCCCGAGATGGCCCCGAGATTGGCAACGGTGGCCGCCGCCGCTCCGGCCGCCGTCTGCATTGCGAATATGACCCAAAAATCACGAATTTTTGCCCATTTTCAACGTTTCTTACACCATTCATACCCATTTTTCACATAGAATTCAATAATTTCATCTATTTCTAACTTTAAATACAAATTCTAATAATTTTATAAACAAATTTAAATTTTTCAAAAATTAAACAAAACTCACCAAAATTCGGCCATTTTCTTTGTTTGAAGTGAGAAATTTGTTGTATAAGCTCCGATCTATGCAGTGATAACTTCAAAATTTTCGATTTAACAAATTTTGATAATTTTCAATTTTTTTGGGTGATTTTGGGTGAGAGAAAGGTTAATAGGGAAAATGGGCAAATGTGTCCAAAATGTATATTTTTGGTTAATAAAGTATATTTGATTTTAAGTTGGTTAAAATATTATAATAGAAAAATAAAAGGGTTATTTGTGAAATTTTCCCTATTAAATATGTAATTTCAAATGTTCATCACACCCCCAACTAGCTTATTGCTAGTCCCTATCAATTCAAGCATTAATAAATTTTGAACACGACCTAAGTATTTCAAGCAAAACGTTAGTTCAAGATCACAATTGCTATTAAGGCTATTTCAATCATAACTTCTAAAATTGTGTGTGTGTGAATTAAGTCGAAGTCTTCTTACCACAAACCACAATATATATAGTCTTAAAACTTTTCTCCAAGTAAAAGTCTCAACTCTATATCTTCACAGGTGAGTAATTATTTAAAGGGCTAGGGTTTCACTCATAGAGTTAAAAAAAATAGATAATCGCTCAAGAAAAGATTACACTTAAGGACAAACAGACAAACTAACATTGATACAAAGATAAGAAAATCAATTATTTAAAGTCAAAACATTCTTGTCACATGCTAGCTTCAGGATTTTAATTATCTTATGCGAATCTAACGAATAAACTCTGGTGATAAAATTGTTTCCTAATGACTTTGTCTTCTAAAATTGAACGAAGACTTTATTAAACTGAATTGACTTCTTTTTTTTATACTTTTTTCTTTTGCTTTTTTTTTTTAACATAAGAAATTATTACAAAATAAGAGTAATTTCTCACCATAATACTTTTTCACAATTTTTTATCATTCTTCAGCTAAAACCAAATCATTCCTCATCCCAAATTCAATGAAAATTCATAAACTGTTATCTCAAACATCTCCACTTACTCACAAAAGATGTGTGAGTTTAGAAAAGAAAATATTTACTTAAACACGAAAATTCTCTTGGCTATATATTTTGAAACATCCATTTTACCACAAGACTTAGTATTATACTCAAGAATTGATTTTAGAAGTTATTCTTTAGTAATCTAGATAAAAAAAAGTGACTTAAGCTATAAAATTTAGAAATCATACATCGATAGTAAAGCAAACTTATTTACACAAGAGTTACTAAGAACATAAGTAACAAACAAATGTACATGAAATGCATTAAAAATAAATTAATTAAAACGTGTTTCAAAAGTTTAGCAATGTACTCTTTATTTTGCCACTCTAGACTATAATGCAACTCAAGACTGCATAAATAAACCTTTTACTCATGCAATTCATGATGGAATTTTTTTTAAAGAACAAAGTGATAGCAAAAACTATTGCTATCATTATATATCAACTACCATCTCCTCAACCAGATTGAGACATTGTCCTCAATGTCAAAATATAAAAAGAGCAAGTATATAAGATATCACCTGAAATATCTTTTATTGAAAATAAAACCTATAATAACATAAAACAAACCACACAAAATGCTTTAAAATACTTAAAAGTAGAGAGGCTACAAATGAAAATTCAAGTTTATCTCTGTTTCTTTTCACTCTCATCAGTATACAAATATATCTCATGCATTGTTGGAGCAGAAAGCTTGTAATTCATCGAGTAACTGATCAATAGTTGAAGCAAAAATGAGGATCTGTTATGCTGTAGATGAGATGAATTATTTTTCCACTACATAGTCAAGGAAAGATGACAACTCATTCTAAAAACCATTAACATTTAACAAACCAATGGGTTTTTAGTGGATTTGAAATTGTGCCCATAAGATAATTTGAAAAGTTTTCTCCAAAGTTTCAAAACCTCTAGGTAAAGCTATGAAGGCATCAGCATTTCAAAGCATAAAGACATTCACTCATGCATTGATGATACTTGTAACTCATCTCTAATTATTTTTTCTATAATATTCATAACAGCTAAAGCTTTTTGTATAATACCTAAAACTCGAATGCCTTATTTTGTGTAGTTGTTGCCACACACCTCATTAATCCACGACTACCTCATATACTAAATGAATTTTTCGCACAACTAACACCTTACCAAGGGTTTTTACTACTTCTACAAACTCTGCTATTTTTCTAGGGTTGAATCCATAAAAGAGAAAATTTTTGTAAATTTACGAGTTGATGTTCCCTTTATTGTTATAATGACCCTCTCCCTTAAATGATTTTGACTTTGTATGAAGATGTAGAAATAATGCAATGTATTTATAGAGCCAAAAGGTGTTGCAATTTAAAGTTATATGAGTAATTGGTTGTTACTAAATAAGATTAAGTTTTAAATGCAAAATATTTAAAATCGACTTTAAGTGGTTGGTTGTTGTTGGAGAAGACATTTGAAGTTGAAATGAAACATTTAAAAAGAACAGCTACAGTAAATATGTACAAGTAGTTGTGATTATGGCTCACATATTTCTCTGGTTTTACATACAGAAATGCCTTAAATGCCTTTTATGGGTTGGGAATAGGCCTTCCATCCAATTTTCTTATAAATTAACAAACAAGGTCTTTTAAAGTCAGATTTTCAAGATTGTACCACTCATGTTCCTTTAGGAATATATCTCATAATTTACGAATTACAATATTCATATATCCATTAGGATGCTTCTTAAGAGTCGATAATATATTATCTAAAGACTTATTACTTAGGCCATCCTTAATGAACCTAATTTTATCTTTGCTATTTATAGACACCATTCCTAAACTGCCGCAACATGTGTTACAAGTCATGCGTGCACACTTGTAACAAACATTTAATCTTTTTGCCCTTCGCTTTTTTGTAAAAGAGCTTTTACCTAAGCCAAATATGTAAGAAATTAATAAGTCTGAAAACTCACATTTCAATCGAATTTCAGCTTCAATTAACCAATATACATCAGCAAGTATATTCATAATCATTAATAACCTTAATCTTTCACATCTTGCTTGGTAAATTTTCTTTAAGGCATTTTGAGGTAATGAGGAAAAACGTTTTTTTTTTAAATTCATTAGAATGTCATCCTATTTTTTTAGAATGGAGAAGAAGAGAAGGTATCAGTAATGATGGGAAATTAACAAAACTGACTTGAAATGTCACGGAGTACCATAATCCGTCACTTAACCGGGGTGCAAAACAAAACTTAACATAAAAATATTAAATTAACGTACAAGTATGATAAATAAATAAAGTTAAAAGAAGAATAAATATATATAAATATATACAAAAAAATATCAATTGGTCTCATAACAAAGGTCAAACAAAATTACAAATTCTTCTTGAAAAGTTTACTTTTCTAGAAACGGATTGAGTCTTTGCCCATTCACCTTAAACACATTACCATTTCTAAGATTTTCAATGCCAATTGCTCTATAAGGGTACATATATTTCAAAATAAAAGGGCTACTCCATCTTGATCTTAATTTTCTAGAAAATATGTGAAGTCGATAATTATAAAGCAAAACCTTCTGACTAACATCAAATGTTTTTCTTTGAATTTTTTTATCATGAAAAGTTTTAATTTTAGCTTTATGAATTTTTGAATTCTCATATGCATCAATTTTCAATTCTTCAAGTTCATTTATTTATAATTTACGTATCTGTCCAGCAGAATCAAGATTTGCATTGAAAGATTTAATAGCTCGGTAGGCTTTATGCATAGGTAAGTGACAAGGTTTCTCATAAATTAGCTTATAAGGAGACATACCCAATAAAGTTTTAAAAACAATTCTATAAACCTAAAGTGCATCATTAAGTCTTAAAGACCAGTCTTTGCGATTTGGGTTTACAATTTTTTCTAAAATTTATTTTATCTCCCTATTAGATAGTTTAACTTGTCCACTTGTCTGAGAGTGATAATGGGTGGCAACTTTATGAGTAATACCATATTTTTTATTATTGTTTCAAATGGCCTATTACAAAAGTGCTTACCTTTATCACTTATAATGGCTGGAGGGATTCTAAATTGACTCAAGATATTTTCCTTCAAAACTTTCATAACTATTTTATGGTCATTGTGTTGACATGGAATAGCCTCAATTTATTTTGAGACACACCAGACTCTATGAGCATCGAACCATACACAGCAACACCCAACGATTAGAACATGAAAGTTTTCTAACATCCGTGGTACTAGGGATAGCAAAACGACATGGACTCAAAAAAAACCTATAGCCTAACCCGAAAAATTTAGGTTTTTTTAGGGATCTGAGTCCTTTTTTTTTTTTGGAAAATACGAATCCGAGTTTTTATGGGAGCTCGAAATCCCGGATCTGAATTTTATTTATTTATTTTTAAAGTCCTAATTAATTCATAAAATTCATAATCTTTAATATATATATATATATATATATGAATCTAATAGTTATTTTACAAAATAAATATCCCAAAAGTTCAAGTTTCACCTAAAATTTTAGAACAAAAAAATTGAAAAAATTTATTAAAAAATTCAGATCCTACCCAAATTCGGATTTAAATCCGAATTCAGAGAAACCCAAGTGAAATTCGAGTTTCAGGTTCATTAAAAAAATCTGGATCCGGATCTGGGTTGAGCAAAACTCAGATCTAGATCCGAATCTTGTCATCCCTACGTGGAACCAAAGTATGGTGGATCACTTAAAAAGCCCACTATGGCACTCAGGTCATAGGGCTATAAATACTACTCAACTTGAGAAGAACTGCCATTAACTGCTTTATGGGATGTCTATTGGATTTTATCGTGAGTCTGTTCAGCACTAAGTCTTTATTGAATGCTTAAATCTCTATACAAGCTTTCACTAAGCTCATGGTTTGGTAAGACTAACTATCTAAACCATCTAGATATAGACATACACTGATCTGAGATAAAATGTTTCACTGATAGACCTTAATCAGTAAAGATAGATCAGAAACATGGTGTTTGAGAACATACTTGCACAATGAAATGTTCTAGCACTATTTGTAACTCTTTACAACTATGTTATTACTAATATATTCTCAGGTCTTTGTCCTATTTCAAACAAGGCTCTAACTTCTTAGAATTTGCTAACTTTTATAACCTACTAATATTTAACATTTATAACTCTTAATGTTACTAACTCTTAGCACTAATTTAAAATTATTTAGATCAGATCTAAACTCCTTTAAATCATACAATGTCAAAACATAACAAGCATATTATCATTTAATAATTAATAGTATTAACAATTTTATAAAATATGATCGTATAAATATTGAAACAAATATTCATACATAATAAGATGACACGTAAGCACAAATCTCAACAGGTTCATCTGTGAGGCTCAAGACCTAAAATGAGTCTCTAACGTGGTGCTAGTGAAGAAAGCATATTGGAAGTGACGCAAGTTTATGAACTTCACAAACCTCTACAAAGCCTACCTAAATACAACTTCTCCCTACCTCAAATTGATTAACTGGTTAATGTAACTTTAGGGCACGAGCTATTGAGCTTTATAGACGTATTCTCAAACTTCAATTAGATAGGGATGTAAGGTTTAAACAAGGAAAAGACTGCTTTTACCACTAATAGAGGTGTATACTATTACAAAGCAATGACTTTTGGGCTTAAGAATGTTAAAGTTACTTACCAATGCTTAGTGAACAAAATTTTCAAAGACTAAATTGAGAAGACTAAAGAGGTCTATATAGATGACATGATCATTAAATCAATATGTGCTATTGACTATATTTCAGACCTGAGAGGAATGTTTGAGTTGCTCCTAAGGAAAAACATGAAATTAAACACAAAAAGTGTGCTTTTTGGTATGACTAAAGTCAAGTTCCTTGGCTTTATAGTGTAGCAAAGAGGAATTGCAGCGAATCCAAAGAATATCAGAGCCATAACAGAGATTTAAATGCCTAAGACAATTAAATACATACAAAGCTTAGCAAAAAATGTGGCCATACTGAGTAGGTTCATCTTTAACGCCATTGATCACTGATAGTTATTCTCAAAGGCTTAAAGGTAGGAAAGAATAGCCTAGACTTCAGAGTATGCAGAGGCTTTCAAGAAGCTGAAGCAATTTTTGAAAAGCCTTCATTACTCGTTAGTCCCTATTTGGTAATGTGCTTTCACTGTACTTAGTTATGTTTGAGACTGGTATCGGCTCAATGATGGTTTAAGAAGAAGATGATGAAACCTAGAAGTCAATTTACTATATCAGCAAGGCTCTCGTCAATGTCAAAAAGAGATATTAGCTAACTAAAAGGTAAGCTCGAACTTTAGTTGTTGCAACTAGAAAATTACACCCATACTTTCAAGCTCATATGATTACTGAATTGATAATTTACCATTGATTAGATCTTCAAAAAGTTAAACATATTAAGTCCGCTCAGGAATGGTCATGTAAGCTGAGTGAGTTTGACATCACTTACAAGCCACGTCCTTCTATTAAAGTGCAAATCATTGTTGAATTTATGGCTGAGTTCACTGAGACTATGAGAGAGAAGAGGAAAAATAAAAATAAAAATCTTGTATTCATTTATACAATAAACAAGAAAATAACGAGTTAGAATTAGTATATAATCTATACAAAGCTGCCACCGGTATGAGAATGATACATAATTATTTTCATATCAGAGGAATAACGGTTGATTTGCCTTATGGCTAGATAGATAAATGTTTGGATTTCTACAATTATTGTTTAACTGTGGCTGTTGAATATCAAAAACTTATTATACAAAACTTTATTTTTTTTAGAACGAGTTGAAGAAGTAGGCATTATTGGTGGAGAAGAAGTAATAAATTGGGGTTTATCATAACCAATCAAATTTGTCAAAACACTCATAATGATAAACTTTACGAAGATCCCATTCCATTTTAGATGTTTTTTTTGTATATTATATGGATAATCCGATCAGCAAGGACCGTGATTGGGAATTGTTTGATCATCTTTCTTCGAGTAAGAGGCGAAACATAATCAATTTGAATATGGGACATCTATTCAAAATCTTAGTGAAAGACTAGATTTGTTATCTCATATTTGCTTTTCGTGAAAAAATACCAATTGAAGTGGAGGGTTTCTTCAAACAAGAAAGAGCTAGGTCAACTATTCAATCAAATGATAGCAATGTAAACCTAGTCAGCAATAGATTGTGATATTGTGGACTATATATGTAGATAGAGCTTTAATTGCTTAAGAGAGTGGGGTAAAAGTCATATTAAGCAGCCCAAAAAGAGTAAAGGTGAGTTATGCACTGAAGTTTGGCTTTAAAGTGTCAAATAATAAGGAGTATAAGTCTTTAATCATTGGAATGAGAATGGCTAAGGCCTTATGAGGTAAGCAATTAGTGGTAAAGAATGAATTCCAATTAATAGTCAGTCATGTCAATAATGAGTACTAGGTTAAGGAAGAAAACATTTAAGCCTTTTTTAATAAAGCCTGAGAGCTGATCAGAACATTTGAGGAGATTTGCATCAAATAATTACCTAGAGAGAATAACTATGGGGTTGATATACTGTCTAAGTTGACCTCTGCTAGTACCATAAGGTTGTCCAAAATAGTGTTGGTGAGATTATGCTCGAACCAAGTATTCTTACTATTAAGCCCGTTGAAGTTAGCTCAATTTATAGTGAACCTTGTTGGATGGATCACATCGTTTTGTATTTAAGAGATTGAGTCACCCTTAAGGACATAACCCAAGCTAGAAGATTGATGTACCAAGCAGTGAGGTACTACCTAAATGATAGAGTGCAAGGAATGCACTATGTGTTCAAGGATACACATGAAAAAATGTGTAAAAACCATGGAGGGGTAGAGCTCTGGCTTATAAGGTAGTAAGGCAGGGATACTTTTGGCTCAACATGAAGTAACAAGCCTAAGTCATAGTCGAGAAGTATGATAAATGCCAAAGGTTTACGAAGAAACTCAGATAACCTCTAAAACATCTCATAATATTGTGCTCTTTTTGGTTCTTCGCTATTTGTGGGGTATATGTTATTGGTTCAATATTAATTGGTAAGGTGGAACTAGTACATTATCGTAGCAGTGGACTATAGAACTAAGTAGACAAAGTCAAAGCCTCTGATCTCCATCACTAATAGGAAGACAAATGAATTCATTTTGCTTGTCATAATCTATCTCTTCTGTCTGCCTCATACTCTAGTCACGAACACAGTGCTCAGTTTGATAAAAATAAATTTAGACAATTTTGTATAAACTTAAAGATCACTTACGAGTTTACATCAACAGCCCATGCACATTCAAATGAGCTCATTGAAGATGTGAACAAGATTACTAAAAAAAACTGATGAGAAGCTTAAAAACCATAAAGAGGCTTGGGTAAACAAGTTGTCAAGCGTGTTGTGGTCTTATAGAACCACACTGAGCACTGTAACTGCAAATACACCTTTTGCTTTATCATTTGGATCTGAGGCAATTATGCAGCTGCATTAGGAATGCCTATACACAAGGCTGCTCACTTCAATGAGGTAAAAAATATTTACTCGATCACAACCAATATGGACTTCATAGAGGAGATAGAGCATAATAGCTATCAAGGTGGTAGCTTACCAATAATAAATAGCCAAATTATAAAACCAAAAAGTCAAACCCAGGCAATTTAACACCGTAAGTATTACTAGTGAAAAGGCAAAGATTCGTTCTAAGCTCAGTTCCATTTTAAACATTTTTCTATTCTTTCTCTCAACTCTTCCTAGGAGCTAGTAGTGCTTTTAACAAGTTTAACTATTTGTTTCAATTCCAAGAAGTTCGTATGGATGAGGTGATAGACTTTTTTTTTTCTTACTCGGTATGTAGATAGATGTTAGGATTGTTCTAGTTATGCTCCTGATGTTCATCACAAAAATAAAAAGGTATGTTCTCCAAATATACTTTTATGTCTCTAATGATTGTTAGACCATTACGTGCCCTATATATAATTGTATCATCTTACTCTCCAAGTATGAAATAAAGTAAGGATGGTTTAAATATTGATTTGAGAATGAGTAATGGATCATTCAAGGGAAATATTATCTCCATATACTCCCCATGCAAAGGTTGAAAGTGAAAATTTAGGATTGAGCTGATATCTAAAGCCTATAAAGATCCTTTTCAGTAGTGTTGTACTAAGAGATCAGGTGTTTCAAGTAAAGAGAGATGCTCATCTTCTGTGCATAGAGAGAGCAACTAAAGGAACTTTAATTACAGTAGGGTGTGCAAGACCCCAAAAAGAAAAAAAAAAGTGTGGTTCTCCTCTTATCGCCCTATAATACACATTATATTCCTCTATCATTCCCTTGCATGTACCCATATGCAAGAAAGGTATTCTATCTTCTTATACCCCGTGAGTTGATGCCGAGGGCTAGGGTTAGGAATCAAGCTTAACTTAGAAAGGCTACTAAAGATTCCTTTCAATAGTATTGAGTTGATAACCAGAGTGAGGCAAGTATTGACGGTGTATGGATGAAGCAATTAATTAGGCCTAAAGCTCAATCAAGATGTTTTGAGCATTAAAATTTTTAAGATTATCTTTTATCCCTATGCAATATATTGTGCTTCACTTCTAGTTATCTTGCTTTTTGGCCAAGTAAAAATGCATACCCTTTAGTGTCACCCTCGAATGGTACTCCATGGCTACTAAGTTATCTAAGTATGGTTCTCACCGTTTAGTTTAAGATTGTTATGTGATGCGAGTAACACCATAAGTTTAGAATTGTAAGGAGCTTGGAATACCATAATAGTTGTTACCTCAAATATGCTCCTAAGTTAAAAATAAAACCATATGTATAAAGAGTAATCACCAAGCATATGTTAAATTGATTGAGAAATACCCAATAATTAGCATGTGATACAAACACAAAATGATTCACTAAACAAGCACTAATTGTCTAACATTTGTTACTAAATCAAACAAAAGCAGTTAAAGTCTTAGTGTCATGAAAACTAGGGGTGGCCTCAATACTAGTCAACAGCATTAACCTTGTTGGGCACACCATATGAATAGTTCCAATAATTTAAGTATAGTCATCTAACAATTTAGAAATTAAACCTACAGTAATTATAAGTAAAAAAGAAAGGTGATCAGTAAATTGGCTAGCAAATGACATGAAGGAGCTTAGGGCTCAGTATATAATTGCCAAGGGAGTCACAAAAAGAGGTAGATCTTAACCTCTATCACCATCATTATCTTTTATCGCTTTGGCTTCTGAGCAGTTTAGTCTAGGGGAATATCAATCTAAAAAATGTCTCAATTCAGCCTCTTCTTACTGGGGTTTAGCTTTCATTAGGTGGCTTGGCTGATTGAAGCTTTGAACATACTGTCTTCTTTCTCCACAACTAAGGCTGAGGTAGTAGACATCCCTAACTCCAAGAAATTGAAGTTCAAGATATATTTCGGCCACTCTGTGATAAGCATAGCTCAAGAGATTTTGAACAGCCTCCTAAAGCCTTATCTTCAACAAATTCACAATATCATTTAACCTTAAAATGGTCATAATTATTTCCTTACTAGCCTGAACCAACACCTTCCTCCCTTCAAAGCTTTATGATAGCTTTCATTTGGCAATGGCAAGCTCCTTGGTAGCAAAAATGAACTATTATTTGTATTTTCTTTATTTAACCTCAAAACTCCCTCACTCTCCCTTAAGGCCAATCGACGTATCTTCAATTCCTTAACAGCTCTTAAAGCCCCCTCTAACTTTTTCTTGTGCTTCTTTAAGGTGTAAGCAACTTATAATATAGGAAAAAAATCAATAATAATGTAACCTAGAAGCTGAAAGAATAGTTACTGAAGCAAGACAATGAAAGACCGGATATCACCTCATGAGCAAGACCTAACGCCTTCGATAAAGTGCCATGGAGTCTTGTTGGGATATGGAGAGAGTTAATTCAGTAGGTAGGGTGATGAGTGTATTTTATATCTATCGTTTTAATCTCCTAAACTTGATAATTTCTCAATTTAAATAATAATTTATATTTTTTTAATGTGCATTAATGTTATTTTGTAAGTTTCAAGTTAACATGGCTATTTAAGGTGAAAAGCCAAGGAAAACACGTAAAACTATCAAAGGTGCTAATGTATTCCCTGAAGATTTACCTGGAGTTCCACTAGACCGAGAGATCGAATTCACTATAGAACTTCTGCCAGGAACTAGTCCTATATCTAAAGCACCTTATCGTATGGCATCAGTAGAGCTTAAAGAGTTGAAAGAACAGCTACATGAATTACTTGAGAAGGGGTTTATTCACCCGAGTATTTTACCTTGAGGTGCTCTAGTTCTTTTTGTTAAGAAGAATGATGGTTCAATGAGATTATGTATTGACTATCGAGAGTTGAACTGTGTGATTGTGAAGAATAAATATCCACTTTCAAGAATCGATGATTTATTCGATTAGTTACAAGGAGCTTGTGCATTCTCAAAAATTGATCTTCGTTCTGGCTATCATCAATTGAAAGAAGACATTCCAAAGACTACATTTCGTACCAGATATGGGCATTATAAGTTTATTGTTATGCCATTTGGGTTGACAAATGTATCTGCTGCCTTTATAGATCTAATGAATAGAGTATTCATAGATTATTTGGATATGTTTGTTATTGTGTTTATTGATGACATCTTAGTGTATTCTAAGAGTAAGGGAAAATATGAAGAACACTTAAAAAACGTCCTACAAGTGTTAAGGGAGAAGCAGCTTTATGCAAAATTCAAGAAATATGAATTCTGGCTATATCGAATGGTATTTTTGGGATATGTTATTTCCTCAAAGGAAATTTTAGTGGATCCAAGTAAAATTGAAGCAATAGTGAATTAATCCAGACCAACTAATGTGGGGGAAGTTCGGAGTTTCCTTGGGCTGGCAGGATATTATAGACGATTTATTGAAGGATTCTCTAAGATAGCTTCACCTTTAACTCAATTGACAAGAAATAATGTCAAGTTTCAATGGTTAGAAGAATGTGAGAAAAGTTTTCAAGAACTCAAGCATCAGTTAGTATCTGCTCCCATACTAACAATCTCTTCTATTTCTGCTGGATTTGTGATTTATAGTGATGCTTCCAAGAAAGGGCTTGGGTGTGTATTAAAGAAGGATAAAAAGGTAGTGGCATATGCCTCATGACAGCTAAAGAGTTATAAGCAGAATTACCCTACTCATGATTTGGAGTTGGCTGCAGTAGTTTTTGCTTTCAAAATTTAGAGGCATTATCTTTATAGAGAAAGGTGTGAAATTTACACAGACCACAAAAGCCTTAAATACTTCTTTACTCAAAATGAGTTAAACATGAGGCAACGTTGATAGTTAGAACTAGTCATGGATTATGACTGTGTGATTAACTACCATCCGGGAAAAACTAATGTTGTAGCAGATGCTTTGAGTAGAAAATCTTCAGAACATATAGTAGTACTTTTGACTACTCAAAAGCAAATTTTGTTGGATTTAGAAAAGCTTGGCATTGAAGCGGTAAGATCTAATGATAGGGCTTATGTTGCAAGTATGTCCATTCAGCTTACCCTAATTAAAAGAATTAAGGAAGCACAAGGTAGTGATGTGTATCTGAAGAAAATTATGGAAGAAATTCCATAGGGTAAAAGGCCTAGCTTTGCTATTTTTTATAATGGAGCTCTACATTTTGAAGGTAGACTTTGTGTGCCTAATAATGATGAGTTGAAAAATGAGATCTTGGTTGAAGCTCATAGTTCACCATATATTGTCCATCCGGGAGGTACCAAGATATATCGAGACCTATGAGCTGTTTATTAGTGGGTTAATATGAAAAGAGAGATTGCAAAATTTATAGAACAATGTTTGACATGTCAGCAAGTTAAGGCAGAACATCAAAGACCATCTGGGTTATTAAAACCTTTATTGGTACCAGAATGGAAATGGGAGCATATAGCCATGGATTTTGTAGTTGGGTTGCCAAGTACACAAAAGGGTGACAATGCCATATGGGTGATTATTGATAGACTAACGAAATTAACACATTTTATTTCAATATGCACCATTTATTCCATGGATAGGTATGTCCAATTATATATTGATGAAATTGTGAGGCTTCATGGAGTACCTATGTCAATTGTATCTGATAGAGATCCTCAGTTTACTTCAATATTCTGGAAGAGCCTACATAATGCCATGGGCACAAAGTTGAACTTTAGTACTGCATTCCACCCACAGACTAATGGTCATTCTGAAAGGACCATTCAAATTCTAGAAGATATGTTGAGGGCATGTGTGTTAGACTTTACAAGTAGTTGGGACAAACACCTTTCATTAGTGGAGTTTGCATACAACAATAGTTATAAATCAACTATTGGTATGGCCCCATATAAAGCTTTATATGAAAGAAAATGTAGATCTCCTATGCATTGGGATGAAGTTGGAGAAAGAAAAATTTTAGGGCTAGAGATTGTCCAGCAAACTTGTGAGGTTATAGAGAAGATAAGAAAAAGAATGAAAGTGGCTCAGAGTAGACAGAAAGGCTATGTAGACAATAGAAGAAAAGATCTAGAATTTAAGGTGGGTGAAAAAGTGTTTATTAAGGTTGCTCCAATGAAAGGAGTCATGAAATTTGGTAAGAAAGGAAAGTTGAGTCCAAGATTCATTGGTCCATTTGAAATCCTTGAAAGGATAAGTGATGTGGCTTATAGACTTGCTCTTCCTCCATCATTATCAGGAGTTCATAATGTGTTCCATGTGTCCATATTGCGAAAATATGTTTCAAACTCCTCACATGTGTTAAGCTATGAGCCACTTCAACTTAGAGATGATCTCACCTATAAAGAAGTGCCCATTAGGATTTTGGACAATAAGGAGCAAATTCTTCTTACTAAGAAGATTGATTTGGTAAAAGTTTTATGGAGAAACCATGCAGTCGAAGAGGCAACCTGGGAATGAGAAGAGGAAATGAGATCTAAGTATCCTCATCTATTTGCTTAAGTTATGAATTTCAAGAATTCTTATAAGGAGGGGAGAATTGTAGTATCCAGTCTCCACAACTGGTAAGAATATGTATTTATATATAAATAAATATACATATTTTATTTGTATATGGGTGGTACTTGATTTATGTATTGTTATTAGTAGTGTTTGTATAGGTTAAGAACATACTATTAGTATTTGGTTTATTTGCAAGACTTTAGATTTAATTTAAGGACCAACTTGTAATACTTTGAAAATTTTGGAGGAAAATTTATAAATACCAAAAATTAGCCTCTTAGTATAAAAATATACTTTTGAAACTCTAATTCACTCATTTTGGTCGAGCTACATCTTTTAGAGTGAGAAAAGAGAGAAAGAAAGGGGAGAGAAAGAGAATAAGAAAGTTAGAATTTAAGCTTTAAGAAGTATATTAAAACCTTTTCTTAGTTTTTTGGTATTAAATTAGTTAATTCCTTTAAGTTTTGATTTCTGGATTTGATGTGTATTTCATAAGATATTGTGAGAATTGATGATGATCTATGTAAATAGCTTGATAAATCATGATGAATTGTAGAATTTGTACTTGATAGTCTCTTGATCCAGAAATTTGATAAATTGTTGTGATTCGATTCTGGTTTTGAATTTTGAGTATATATAATTAAACATGTTTAGAATCAATTGAGACTTTGAATCGATTGAATATTCCATAAATTAAATTTGTAGTGAATTTACCAAAAAGGCCCTGAAATTTTAGAAATTTCCTGTGTTAACAGTATGATACAAAGACAAATAATTTTTTATCTACTGAATGATCTTCAAAAATTACAAATTTATGGAATATGATTATTGTATATGTCTAATATGATATACTCATAATTGAGAATTTAGATAAATGTGGTTAAATTGTTATGATTTTCTAAAGAGTGTCAGCTCATTGCAATATTTAATTAACAGATTTTTAAAGCTATAGAATAAAATAGTTTTAAAATACTTTTGACAGTGATTTTGAAGTAAAATATTTATCATGGATTGAAATATGTACTAAGAGTAATTTTATAGTAGTTTCATAAATTTTGAGTTAGTATATGATTTTATGAAATTGGGAGATTGAATACTGTTTAGTAAATATTTTGATCCTGTCAGGTTAATAGTTTGGATTCGATGATATTTATGGAATGGATTGTGTAGGAATTGTGATATAATATTCATATAAAAGAATGATATATGAGTCAAGAATGAAATATTCTGATTTTGGAGTAATTGGACATCATTTGATGTATAAAAAAATTTTGTTAAGTGTAAGTGGTCAGAATGACAGGTTTTGAGAAACTAAGTAATTAGACCAATTCGATGTGATAAGTGCAATATATATAATTTTGTAAGCTATTTAAAGTATTTTGTATGAATGTTTAGGGCTTATGAAAGGATTAATCTCTATTGATAGGTTAAGGAGATTTAAGCCTTGTAGCTGAAAGTGCTAAGAGGTATGTATACTAGACTTTTTACTAAAATCACGATAAACATAGTAATTGTTATGTATGATTTTGTAAATGTGATTAGGAATATATTTATGTTATGTCAAAGTATATTTTGATATGAAATGTGAAGACATGTGTTTATGAATGTGAGTACGGACATACGTGACATATGTGTTTTTGAATGTGAGCTTTCAAAGTGAAATGTGTTTAACAAATAGAGCTTTTGAAGTATAATATGTCCATGAGAAACATTTTGTGTTTTGAGAATACTTGAACTCACTATTAACTTAGTAGGCATTTTAAGTGATTTGTGGAGCCTTTATGTGTGGCCTTTCCTTCAGGATTGGTATATCTTGTACGTTCAATATGTATGGGGGATCCTATTGGTACGTAAAGGAAGAGTGAGTCATTATATTTGTGTGGTGGCGTATTGGGGCATGTGAGAGGACTCACTGATGATCAGGGTGAGGGTTTGACTTTTACCTTCAGACATAAGCCTTATATATGTGTAATTTAAAAACCTCACTTGTACTATTTCTCTCATACGGTATGTCACCTATAAGTGACATTTGGCTCATTATGTGATATGTAAGTCCTACTAAGTAGTAGTTGAGTGATGGTATTCCTATTATATGTTTTGAAAGAATGTGTAAGCACTTACATGATATGTGATTTGATAAGATTATGATTTTGATTTATCACAACATATCATATATATGCATTGTATACATATATGTATTTGTATTTGATATATGAAAAAATAGTATGCTTACTGAGTTTGTACTCATTATAGTTTATGGTAATTTCAGGTAAATAAAGTACATGTGTGCTTAGTGGATTTGGCAAGGCTTCTGTTGTTCCTTGGGTTCCCTAAGTTACTAGGTTGTTGAGTGTTTCATTTGGGGACACGTGGGATAAGATATTTGATCTGTCTCTATTGAATTAATACTTATGTATTATTTTATTGTGTGTGGTTGAATTTGGTTTAAGTTTCACCAAGTGTGGTTAATGGTTGATTTTAAGTAAGAATTTGCAATGAATATATTATGGGCTTCCGGTAACAAAGTTGCTACTGGTGACGTAGTAGAGTGTTAACCTCTGAGAAAACTCTGCGTATCTCCGGTTTACTAATTGTCCCAGTCATAATTCAATTGTTATAATTATGAAAGAAATTGAAATGAATGTTTAAATATTGTCAATAGAAGTTTATGTTTATATGTTAGGTTATGGGTTGATTTTAGTGTTGAACTTACTAGCAACTTGCTAAGGATTCCTATGTTGAATTAAAGTTTAAAATTTTATGTAATATTATTTATGAGTGCACATGTATGGAATGACTGTAAGTGATGTCGTGTGTCGGATCTTTTGGGTCTGGGGCGTGATATATACAGATTGATAAAATGTGCTCTTAAAGATTCATTAAAATTGCTTTCTGTATATAACTATATGTTGAAACAATAAAACCTAAGTATAATTACTCATTTGGAAATTGATAATGACAATTACTTAAGTATTTCTTCATGGCATTGGGACCCTACATCAAAGGTTTTCTATTATCTATCCGACTCATGATTGTAGTTGATGGAACATTTTTGAAAGATGCCTATTTTTGTACAATATTTATGGCCGTATGTAAAGATAGAAAAATAACATTTTTCATAGGCATGAGGGATTGTTGACTTAGAAAATCATGTTTATGGTCAAACTACAAGGAGTAACTGGTGACTGTTAGGATCTAGTTTTTGTATCCAACTAACTTACTAGTATTAAGAAGACCATCTGCGGTGTTTTACTAATGTCTATTATGGATTTTACATCTATCACTTGAAGGAGAATTTTGTGAAAAAAAATACAAGATACTACCATAAAAGAAAGAAAAAAAAAGGGATTCTTAACTACTTATTTTGTTGTTATTAAAGCATGTCACCTTTTTGACTTTCAACATTAAATGAACAAGATGCGAATATGAGACTTGATGAAGCTAAGTATTGAATAAGGGCATTAATATGAGAAAATGGGCTTGATCAATTGGTGCATTAAGATACCACATCATGACACTAATGTTGTAGATAGAATTAATACAGTTGCAAAAGATGTAAACTCTCTTCTTGTGAGTATATTGGTTAAGTAGATATGGGAGATAAGCAGTAGTGGTTTTTTAAAAGATGAGAGGCAACAAAAGGTATGACGTCTTTTTTGACAACTTGGGCAAATTAAAAATTAACGAAGCTAGTTAAATGACAGTTTACCCAGTAAATAATTTACATTTTCTAATCAAGGACAAAGGTAGAGATGGAATAGTAGACATTACTGTGAAGACATACACTTGTAGAAAGTTTGAATTTTGGAAACTACATTATTATCATGCTATTTTCATATGCAGATATGCGAGATTATAGTACAAAGGTCTTTGTATGGTTAATTATACATCTGAGTGCTTAGTTCATACCTATAGCAAGTTAGTATTTCCAATTAGCAATTTTTCAGATTGGATAGTTCTAAACGAATTGAAAAGGGTTGATATCTAGCCTCTCATAGCACGTTAACATATATAGGTAGGCATAGGACAAAGCGGATTCCATCTCAAGGGAAGGAGCCATGAAAGAATGTTTGTAGTCATTATAATCAACATACACATAACCGAAAAACATACTGGAACCTTGTTGCTTTGTATAGCAATTGATGTATGATTTTTAATTTTGGCCTATATTATTTCAATAGAGTTATATGTTTGCTTGTAAAACTAAAATTGATATTTAATCTCCTTTCGTTTGTTTACTTTACTATTTGTTATTTGATTGTTCAAAATAGTTAATTATATTCATTTATCAAAATTTTGGTAGAATGCTTTCTATTTTATAGACATTCCCAAACCTACAAATTATTAATAATATTACTATACATTTTGTACATCTATACATTATCTCTGCACACATCCACCAAATATAAAAATAATATACAATTATATAAAATAAATGCACATATATACAACATTTTGTACATCTATACACAAATGCACACATATATATAATATTATTGTTGTGATTAAACTATCGCAGAGCACAATCTATACAATTGTGCCTCGTGAGTAGGCATTGAACTCATCCAAATCATCCACAAGCCTAAGCACAAAATTCTGAACTTTTTTATGATCATCCCCTAGCACTAGCACTTAATGGAAAAAATAAAACAAACACATTTTACAATACCTATGTCATCATCATCAACGCTCAAAACTACTACATTGAACCACAAATCTAGGTTCTTATAGGTCAAATCCCTTATATTTCCAAAATATTCAACTCATAATTTATTTTTAAGTTTTTTGTTCAATTCTTTGACTAAGGGATAACTCCTATCCTTAATCTCTGTAATCAAATAAAAATCCAAACGAAAAAAAATCTAATGTACTTGTGGCATACCAAAAACTACAATTCTTCATATAAGCTTTCAGTATGCACTTGTCTTAATAATATCTCATGCATTAATATACCTAAGAATGAGATATTGTGCGATTCAAGAAATGACCTCAACATATAGTCCTAAATAATTTTGCTTGCTTAGGTTTCAACTTATGCCTAACAGCATCTACAACCTACAACTTCGAATAAGAAATGATTGACGATCAGTGGAACTTGCTTTCCTAAATTATAAATGATTTTGACACATTTTACTTCTTGAAAAAAATTTATTAGTGCATGAGTAGATAATTAAATAAATTAAACTAATTAAAATCAACTAATTAATTTTATAACAAATTATATAAAGTATTAAATATTAAATTAAATAAATTGATTAAAATAATAACAACTAAAGTTTATAAAATAATATTACAAAACAAATTAAACAGTTAAATATATTAAATAGCAATTTCATAGAACAATATAACAAAAGTGTTTGTTTATATTGTTCATCGAGATATGAATCTAGAGACAAGATTGGAGGATTTGACGATGTTGATCTATATCTCCGCTCATCTAAGGTATAAGTGATGGAAGGATTATACGTATGCATTATGACATCAACTTATATAGTTTTACGCACTGATTTGTAATATCCATGACATGTATGTGGGACATCGATCATGGACTCATAGAATAGTTCAATCTGACAAATCGGGTGTGGACCTAGAGAGTCATACAATATGAAGTGTACTCATTGTACGATTAGTTAGATAACAATTGTTGTTGATCAATTAAATAGTGACACGTGGTGCATAGTGAGTCCTTGGTTAAGTTAACTTGAGTGTGAGTATGGTGGGACCTATATTAGGTTAAATAAGGGCATTTTGGTTTTTTTACATATATGATTATTTAAGAGTTAAATAATCAGGATATTTTAATATTTTACTATATTAAATAATGTGAATAACTTAATCATGGTCAAAAGTTGACAAAAGTTGAGTTAATGATTATTTAATTATTATATTATATTAAACTATAAATATATAAGATATTTGATTAAACTTGGTTACCAAGTTTAGTTAACCCAATCATGGTTAAATGTTATGGTTAGGTTAATATATATTATTTTAATTAAGGATATTTTAGTAGAAAATATCTAACCTTACTATAGTTAAATGTTAACTATGGTTAGGTTAAATGAATACTACATATATATATGTATGTGTGTGTGTGTGTGTGTGTGTGTGAATTGAAACAAAATTGATACTAATTCTTGTTTTTGTTTGGTCGTCCAAAGAGAGAGACAATGAGAGAAAATTGTTTTCTCAACTCCTATTCATCTTCTTCTCCATTAGGGGCCTTAGCCATTGAAGCATAAAAATCAAGTTTTATTGTTGATCAAAGAGAAAACAAAAGCTTGAGGTTTCAAAGTGTTGGACCCATTGTTGGATTGGGCTGCTGTAGTAACCTATCAAACCCACTATAGTTGATCACTAGAACTACTAACAGGTTACATTTTGGGCAGATTTCGATTTATTAGTCCAAAGGCTTCAAAGGTGAGATTTTTCAATCAATGTTTTAATTTTGATTAAATGTATAAAATGTGTTCATAATTTGTTTAAATGCTTTCGCTGCGTATATATATATATTTAATGTGTATGTATGTATGTATTAACACAATTCTCATGTATACACCCTTGTATAATCCGCACTAATAACTACATCCAAACACCGTGAATATAAACTCAATCAACGATATTCTATTAAGGTCACCTGTATAATCTGAGTCTATATATCATGTTACAGCAGATCATGTTCTGACATTCCTTTCAAGTACCTCATAATTCACTTAACAATAAGCCAATGCTCTTTGCTC
Organism: Ailanthus altissimus; assembly: GCA_946807835.1. Taxonomy (NCBI): domain Eukaryota; kingdom Viridiplantae; phylum Streptophyta; class Magnoliopsida; order Sapindales; family Simaroubaceae; genus Ailanthus; species Ailanthus altissimus. The sequence goes on from OX327683.1 coordinate 12,206,806, forward strand.
GAATTAGCCTTATATCAACTTACCACGTTCACTGCTTGAGCTATATCAGACCTCGTGTATACCATTACATAAATGATGCACCTTACAGGGCTAGCACATGGGACTTTTTACATTTCTAGTTTTTCATCTTCAATTTTTAGTGATTGTGCTGTTGACAATTTGAAATACATAGCCAATAGAGTTGAAATAGCCTTCGCATAAGACATTCTGAATCTTTCAATGACCTTTGGTATATACCTTTGTTGGAATAAGAGTAGGACATCAAATTTGTCCTTAATGATATCTATATTTAAAATTCTCTTGGTTGACTCCAAAGTCTTTCATTTTAAGCTCACCATTTAACTGTTCTGTTAATTTATGTATCTCTAATTTATTTTGACATTCTATCAGCATATCATCTATATAAAGAAGCAGATACATATGCAAACTATTTCTCAATGCCTTAAAATACACATATCCATCATACTTACTTCTCGCAAAGCCATAATGAAGCATAAAATTATCAAACTCCTATACCATTACCTAGGAGACTGTGTTAACCCATATAAAGACTTTTTTAACAAGTATGATCTTCCTTTCAAGGTTCTTCAAAACCTTGTAGCTGTGACATGTATATCTTTTGTTCAAGATCTCCATGAAAAAATGCAGCATTAACATCCATTTAAATCATATGTAAATTCAAATTAACACACATAGCCAAAAGATCTTTATCGATGAGTGCTTGACTATAGGAGAGAAATATCTGATGAAAATCTACCCCATCTTTCAAAATGAACCCTTATCCTACAACCTTAACTTTAAACCTTGTAGGCTCTACACCTGGAATCTCTTTTTTGACTTTATAAACCAATTTACCCTCAACTAGTCCCTTACTCTTAGGTTTAACCACTAACTCCTATATCTTATTCTTCTTAAAAGAACTAGTCTCTTCTTCTATATCAAGCTACCACTTATCACTACTTACACTTCTTATAGCCTCTTTATACGACTTAGGCTTATCATATTCAATAGTGTATGCTCCATTAAAGGTAAGAGCTATCAAGTCTCTATAAGCATACATGATTCGTGGTTTAACCTTTTTTCTTAAACTATCTCTGGATAGTTGGTACTCTTTTGTGGAAGATGGTATTTACGTGTCATTTCAGTATTGTATCAATATTAATTGTTTAATATTTATACAATAAGTATTTCAAATAAATTTGTTAATATTAAATAATAAATGGTAAGATGTTTGTAACGTTTCAGATATTGTATGATCTAAAGAAGTTTAGATCGGATTTAAAGGAGTTTAGATTAGTGCTACGAGTTAGCAATACTAAAATTTATAAGTGCTAAGAGTTAGCACCGCTAAGAGTTAGCGAAATTTAAAAGTTAGAGCCTTAACTGAAATGGAAGAAAGACCTGAAAATATATAGTAATGACATAGTTCTAGGAGTTACAAATGATGCTAGAAAATGTACCCACATGTCTATATGAACTTTTATTAAGCTCATGATTTGCTAAGACTAACCATCTAGATTATTCAGATATACACATACATCAATCTACGTTAAATAAAATTTTCACCGACAAACTCCATCAATGAAAATAGATTCGGAACATAATATTTGAGAACATACTTGCACAATGACATTTTTAGCACTATTTATAATTATTTGCAACTATGTCATTGCTAGTATACCCTCGGGTCTTTATCGCATTTTAGACATGGCTTTAACTTTTAGAATTTATTGATATTTATAACATGCTAACTCTTAACAGTTATAGTTCTCAGTGTAGCTAACTCTTAGTACTGGTCCAAACTCCTTTGAACTAGATCTGAACGCCTTCAAATCATACAACATTTGAAACATTACCAGTATCTTACCATATATAAATATAATTAGCGATTTAATGACACCGTCATTTTTAAAGGCCTTAAGGAGATCAAGTCACTGTCTGAAAGTGAGTATTATTTCTGCATTAATATGGTGCATCTAAATACCAAGCAAATTAAAGACATGGAGGCATTGGATCCTCACCTCCGATAGAAGGTGTTAAAGTATAGAAAGACAAGAAAAAAAAAAGAAGAAGCAACACCTCGATGAAGTGAGCAAAGAGAAGGGAAAGAAAGAACCACTTTTCCGATCTAAGATTAAAGTCTTTACAGAGAAGTATGAGGAGAATAAAGCAAAAGATACTATTCAAGGTTTAATAGTAAAAATATGGAATTCGAAAGAGAGGAGAGCCAGTTAGATCATATACAAAGATGCTTCCACCAACACCCTTAATCCACCATCAGAGAAGAGGAAGCCCCATCAAGCCGATATTGTTAAATTAAACGCTACTTGGGAGGCAATCCAAGGTAAATATTCATATTTAGTTTTATGTTTTTTTAGTTATTTAATATCATCTCATTTCCTGTTTGAAATAAAAAAAAATTTTGGAGCTAGCGTTGTAGTGAAAATATTCTATCACTGCAGCGAAATACCACAAGTCAGTACTGCTCTAGCAATAAATCTGCTACCGCTTCAAAGGGAATTCCTGTATGTGGCCTAAAGTTAAGCCTTCAGTGCTTTAACAAAATAATTTTACTGCTTCAGCACTAAAACATCGCTCCTTGTGATATAAGGAATATCGCTTCAGCGATAGCTCAGTTACAGGAACCATGGCGTTTTTATAAGAGTGCTAGAAAGGTACAATATATTTAGCCCCAGCGATGATTATCGCTTCCGTAAAATAAGGCATACCGCTACAGCGAAATTGGCGATTCAAAAATAAAAAAAGCCAAGTTAAGGTAAGCTTTTCACACAAATCTCAATATAATTTTTACGTATGTTTACTCTCGATTTTCTACCAACAAAAAATGGCCTAAAGAAGCAGCACACCATAACCAGCAATAGTGCAATTTATGATGCATCCTATTCACATCAAGTATAATCTAAGCTCGATATATTGACGTGGTCTTGAAGAAAGAATTTATTGAGGAGAGAAGTTTTGTAATATTCAATCCCTATTAGTAGTATTGGCGCCTAGATTTTGGTATAGAGTAAATAAGACACTGTAGGGTTACTCGATTTTAACCCTATTAGAAATATTTTCTTTATAGTGTGCGTGAGAGATATTAGATCTAATTTTGTAATTTCACACTCGATTAGAGCGCCGAACGAACCTAGAATATTTTTAGAAGTTTTCTCTATTGGCTTGGAAAAAGAAATTCTACTTTACTACATCAATTTCCATTTAAGGATGATGTATGGAATAAGCCTTTGTTGAGAAACATAATCTATATATTAGATAATAGACCAATTAGAAGAAATCTCATGGATTGCCAAGTTGAAAATTCTAGTCAGTTCTTTGGATTATTCTAACTAGATAGTTACAAATGAACTAATTACATAATTAGTTTTCCACTAATGGCAAATTAGTAATTTTGAGTAAGTTGAAGGGCAAAATGGTCAATTGAGGGAGCACTACATATATGTTGGAAGTGTGTAGAATTTTCAAGTGATCAAAAAGCAAGCACTTAGAGCAAAAGAGAGCAAATTCGAACTTGATGGGTGGTGCTGCTACAGTGACCTTTCAAGTTTTTTTTTCATGCTTAATCAAGCCAAAATAAGGTTACATACCAATCCCTAAGCTCAATTGAAGTCTCCATTAGTGGAAATTCAAGAAAAAGAGGTAAGAAAAGCATTGTTTTATGAGTTTGATAAGTGAGCTTTCAATAATACTTTAATTGATGCTCTTGTGTGTATTATTAGTTTAGATTGAGCTGAATTCTAGAGTGGAGCTTGAAGGCGTCATCAATTTGAAGAAATTGGCAAGGTAATAATTAGGGTTTTTTTGGTGATTTTGATGTAGAGATTTCAATTGGTTGTAATTAGAGCTTTAGAATAAAATTGGCTTCATTTGGTTGTAATTGGAACAAGAAATTGAGAAAGGGAATGTGTTGGAACCTAGGGTGAAATTTTGCCCCTTTAGAGAAGTTAGGGATTGAGTGGTGTTTTGATTGAGATGTTGTGTGTAAATGGTGCATATTGTAAATTAAATGTATATAGTTGATGGAAAAACCAAAAATGAAGAAAATTGGACCTAATTGTCCATTTTGGAAAGGTGAAGGGCAATTATGTCCAACCAAGTTATATGGCGTTCAATAATTTGTAGGGCATCGGATGGTGAGTTAGATTAGATTAAATGGCTTCGTAAATAAAAATTGAAAAGTAATATCCATCCGGGCTTTGTGTGCTGATTAGGACGTTTAGTAGTTAAATGAGATTGTGGCATTCGATTTGGTTCTAAATGTCATTTATAGCGCGTAGGTGAAGATAACCGAGAGCGGTAACGGGAGCAAAAATTGGGAGCGAAATTGAGCGCGGAGCGGTTGTGAGTGAAAATTTGCTATCTGTGTATAATGTTATTTTAATTGAAATCTTAATTGCACTCACTGAGCTCCTTTAGCTCACTCGTTTTGTATTGTTTGTTTTCTAAACCCCTTCCTAGGTGCAGGTCTCGGTACCCAAGCTGCTGATTCTCCTATTGCCGAGTAGTGGGCCAAATCAGAAGATCATTTTTGTATATGTAAATGTGCTAAATAGCACACTTTATTTTATGCATAGTAGTTGTAGGCATGTATATTTGTATGTATGTTTTGAACCAACAAGAAGAAATTTTGATATTACGATGATCGTTTTTGCTTTTTATGAGTATGCTCATTTTGTGATTTAAATGGAACTATTGAGTTGTGTTGGATTTGATTTGGAAAGGACCAGAGGTCCGAATTGGTAGTATTGAGAAGTGTTTGAAATAGAAGTGAAACTTCTTTGCAGGTTTTATATGAATTTTTTGAAAAACAGAGGAAACTCTGTCCGTTTTAAAAAAAAAAATTAAGATGTCATTTTTATGTATATTACAAGACTTTCTCAATAGTAGTAAGAACTAAAAAGCGGTTCGCCTCACAGAAATTTCTCAACTTACCTAGTTATATTATGAGGAACTTCTGTTGAGGTGTCCGGCAAGGCCGCTGGGACCTACAGTAGAGGGTCTTGGGGCGGGTCCTGTCAGAGTGGTATCAGCGCACGATTTTTTGTATTTTTAGTTAAAAAGTTCTTTTTAGAATGAAATTCTTGAAATTGCATGCATATTTTCTAATTTTAGTAAGTTGAATTCTTTGCATTTAATAATCATTTGCATTACTAAATTTACAAAAAATATGCATCGTCGTGGTGGCCCACGTACTAGGAGAGTAGTTGCGGAGGCTCTTGCATCTGAAAGGGAGCGGGGAAATGAGTCGATAAATGTTCCTATGCCTCAGATCCCTCTTGAATCATCCCAACCTGCTAAGCTAGAGGGTAGAAATGTGAATATAGCTCAGATGGCCCAGATACTAGCAACAGTGGTCCATCAACCGAAAGAGACTGGAGTGTCCATTGAGCACGCCAAGAAATTAGGCGCTGAGCCTTATGATGGTACCGGAGATCCCGAGAGAGCTCTATCCCGGTTAGAGAGCAATGAAGAAATTTCTCAAGTTATGGGATGTACTGAAGAACAAATGGTGGTATACTCTGCATTTCTATTGAAGGATGGAGCGAAGGATTGGTGGAAGGCCTTGCAAATGAGGAACATCAATAGGGTGTCTTGGGCGCTTTTCAAAGAGGAATTTCTGAATAAGTTCTATCTCAAAAGTTATAAAGATGTGAAGATAAAAGAGTTTTTCAAGCTCGAACAAGGTTTCCTTTCGGTGGCAGAGTACAAGAAGAAGTTTTCAGAGCTCCTCCGTGCCGTTCCCTTTATAGCCGATAATGAGGAGCAGAAGGCTAACCGGTTTGCATAGGGGCTCAATCCTTGGATTAAGGCGTACATGGTATCGGCAGCCCACACTCAGTATAGAGCATTAGTGGAAGCTGTAACTCGGGTTGAAAGAAGCATGGCGACCATCTCTAAACCGAAACTACAGGGCCAAAAAGAAGGTTAGTCAGGTGGTTCTTGAGGAGGACCGAGTAAATTCACATGAGCAGATGAGAGATCTTCATGGTCTAGCAGTCGAAAACTAAGCCAAGGAGCTCAATCCAGTCAAGCTTCCGTTCGGCAACCATCCGCCGGATTCCAAAGCACTAAGGAGAGTTGGAAGAATTTTTCGGTGTGTAATAAATGTGGCAAGGCCCATCCGGGGGATTGTAGGAAGGGGACTACCGGTTGTTATAAGTGTGGTCAAGAGGACCACTACATGAGAGATTGCTCGAATGATGGAGCTAATAGTAAGCCAGAAGATAGACCACCAGCTCTGGGACAGGCTAGTGGTGGCCGATGACAAATTTGAGGAGGTCCCCAATTCAGAAGATCAAGCGGCGCGCGCCAGCCTAGTAGGGGAGCCGGTCGAGGAGAATCATCCAGAGGACCACAAAATAGACCGCATACCCAGGCTAAGGTATTTATGGTGACCCAACAAGAGGCGGATGCAGCCCTAGCAGTTGTGACAGGTACAATGTCAATTTTTGATCGAGATGCTTATGTACTGATAAATCCTGGAGTGACCCATTCGTTTATTTCTATGGAGTTTGCTACAAATACTAGTATAGCGCCCCAGTTATTAGATTGTACAGTAGTAGTGTCTCTTCCTACAAGAGACTCCATTATAGCAGAAAGGGTGTATATAGGTAGTAAAATCAGTATTGAGAGTTAAGAGTTTATGGTGGATTTGATTGTGCTGGCCATCAGTGAGTTTGATGTGATCTTAAGGATGAATTGTTTATCTAAATATCGGGCCTCAGTGGACTGCTTTCGGAAAGAAGTCAGATTATATAGCCCAGGCGGAACGAAAGTTCTTTTTCGTGGGGTGTGAAAATCACTTTCAGCCGGTATGGTATCAGTAATGAGGGCAAAAAAGATGCTTTGAAAGTCATGTTAGGGGTACTTAGTCTATACCATAGATGTAAGAGACAGTGGAACGAAATTGGAGGATATTCCAGTGGTTAGAGAGTTTCCGGATGTATTCCTAGAGGATTTTCCGGACTTGCCTCCAGATAGAGAGATAGAATTTAAAATGGAAGTAGCTCCTGGAATGCAACCAATTTCCAAAGCACCCTACAGAATTGCTCCTCTAGAATTGAAAGATCTGAAGGTTCAGCTAGAAGAGTTGGTGAATAAGGGTTTCATCAGACCGAGTACTTCTCTTTGGGGGGCACCGGTTTTGTTTGTAAAGAATAAAGACGGAAGTATGAGATTATGCATTGATTACAGGGAACTGAATAAAGTAACGGTGCGTAATCAATATCCACTTTCAAGAATTAACGATTTTTTTAATCAGCTACAAGGAACCAGAGTATTTTTCAAGATAGATCTGAGGTCAGGCTATCATTAATTGAAGATCCGGGAGGAAGATGTTCCTAAGACGGCCTTTAGGACTCGATATGGGCATTATGAATTCTTGATTATGCCTTTTGGGCTGACTAATGCCCCATCTGCTTTTATGGATCTCATGAATAGAGTTTTTAGATCCTATTTAGATCGGTTTGTGATAGTATTTATTGATGATATACTGATCTATTCAAGCAGTGAGGAAGAGCATGCAGAACATCTGAGGATGGTTTTGCAAACTTTAAGGGAGTATTGGTTGTACGCCAAACTTAGTAAATGTCAGTTTTGGCTAGATAGAGTTACATTTTTAGGCATGTAATCTCTACAAAAAGGGTAACAGTAGATCCTCAGAAGATTGATGTAATAGTGAATTGGAGACAGCCCACAAACGTGATAGAGGTGCATAGTTTCTTAGGTTTGGCTGGATATTATAGGAAGTTTGTTGAGGGATTCTAAAAAATAGCCGCTCCTCTAACTAAACTAACCCAGAAAGAAGAGAAGTTTGTATGGTCGGAAGCGTGTCAGCAGAGTTTCGAAGAGTTAAAGCAAAGGTTTACTTCGGCCCCAGTGCTTACACTTCCCTCGGGGAATGACGAATTTACCATATAATGTGATGCTTCCAGGCAGGGTCTAGGTTGTGTGCTGATTCAAAAGGAGAAAGTAATAGCTTATGCTTCAGACAATTAAAGAGGCATGAACAGAATTATCCTACATATGACCTAGAATTAGCTGTAGTAGTTTTTGCTCTAAGCATTTGGAGGCATTATTTGTATGGGATTCCTTGCAGGATCTTTACGGATTATAAGAGCCTGCAGTACTTGTTCACCCAGAAAGAATTGAATATGAGGCAGAGAAAGTGGCTGGAGCTTATTAAAGATTATGAGTGCACCCTAGAGTACCATCCGAAAAAAGCTAATGTGGTAGCAGATGCTCTCAGTAGGAAGCCTGTCGGTTGAATAGCTCACTTGAAGGTCACATATCTATCAATGTTGGTAGAAATGAGGTCGTTAGGTGTAAAATTAGAATTGTTAGATTCGGGAGCACTATTAGCCACATTTCAGGTCTGTCCAATATTAGTTGATCGGATCAAAGGACTACAGACTCAAGATCCACAGGTAGTTAAATTAAAGGGTGAAATCAAGTCTGGGCAGCAGAAGGATCTTTCAGTGACCGAGGATGGTGTAGTAACCTTGGGTCAGAGGTTATATGTTTCAGATGTAAATAAGTTAAGAAAAGAGATTATGGAAGAGAAGAAGCTTATTCTTCTGCATATGCTATGCATTCGGGGAGCACAAAGATGTACCTGTTGGAGCTGGTGCTCACGTGCCATTCCAATATTGTATGAATATTAATTGTTAATATTTATACAATAAACATTTCGAATAAAGATTGTTAATATCATATTAATATGGTAAAATGCTTGTAACATTACAGACATTGTTTGATCTGAAATAGTTCAGATCTGGTTTAAAGGAGTTTAGACCAGAACTAATAGTTATCAAAGCTGAGAGTTATAAATGCTAATAGTTAGCACTGTTAATAGTTATCAGTTTATAAGAGTCAGCGAGGTCTAAAGAGTTAGAACTTTGTCTATAATGGGACAAAGACCTGAGAGTATACTTGTAATGATATAGTTGCAAAGAGTTGCAATAGGAGCTAAGAAATATCATTATGTAAGTATGTCTCAAATATAATGTTCCTGATCTATGATCATCAATGCGGGTCTATCGGTGAATTCACAATATATAGATTAGTGTATGTCTATATCTGACTAGTTCAGATGGTTGTTCTTAGCTGACCATGAACTTAGAGCTTGTATAGACATGCGGGTATCCAGTCAGGACTGGATACTGAACAGACTTATGAGGACCCCAATAGATATCCTATGAAACCGTCAAATGAAGGTCCTCTCGAGTTAAGTAGTAATCGTGGTCCTTTGACCTGAGCGCCACGGTGGTCTTGTGAGTGATCCATCATGCTTTGGTTCCACATATGTCAGAGACCTTTTATGGTCTGACCGCTATGTGTCGCTGGGTATGGTCCGATGCTCATGGAGTCTGGTGTGCGTAGATAAGGGATCCATCAGCTTACGTAGGTAAGTTGTATATTCGATGCTCCGAGATTGTATTTCATAAAGTCTTGTGGCCACAAGCATAAACCCGGGAAAAGAGTTTCCCACAGGGTTAAACAATATAGCAAAAATGTTTGCGTATATTGTTTATCGAAATACGAATCTGGAGATAAGATTATTGGATGAGCAAATGGGGATTTGATGGTGCTGATCTATATCCCCGCACATCCAGGGTATAAATGATGGAAGGATTATACGTATACGTTATGACCTCAACTTGTATGGTCTGACACGCTGATTTTTAATATTCGTAACGTGTGCGTGGGGCATCGATTACGGATTAATGGAATAGTTCTATTTGACAAATCAGGTGTAGACCTAGAGAGTCCCAATATGAAATGTACTATTTGAGCACTTGGGCAGTGTACCGTATTGAATTGTTCAATACAGTATAATTCAGCAATTATTAAGGTTACGTTAACTAAAGTATATGGTTAAATGGTGGGACCCACTTTAGGTTAACTTGGTAACCGAGTAAGGATATAATAGTAATTTCACTTTATGATTATTTAATTGTTAAATAATTAAAATAAATATTTATTTGTTTAATTGTTAAATAAATGATTTAACTTAACTAGGGTTAAAAGTTAACCATAAGGTTAAGTTAGTTAACTTTACTTAATGGTTAAGTAAAGGTTAACTTAACCATGGTTAAGTTAGTTAACTATGGTTAAATTAATTAAATATTTATTAACTTAAAGGTTAAGTTAAAATAATCTAACTATGGTTAAATGTTAACTAATGTTAGGTTAAGCCAAATGAAATGCAAATGAAATTCAAATTAGTTTGGAATTTATGCATTAGTATATAAAGTGAAATGAAATTGAAAATCATTAATTTTTGAAATTGGTTTTAGATTTTAGGTTTTGCATTTTGGGAGCCAATTCAATTTGAGAAATTGAAATTGTTTGTTTTGTGTTTTAAGTGTTAGAACAACAAAACAAACTAGATAAATGGTTACTAAATGTAATAACTAAAAACAAGATTTGTTTTATTTATTCAAGATTTGAATAAAAGGAAAAACAAATTTGATTAAGTTAAATTGTTTAACTTTGAAAAATGTTTAAGAGTTAAACATATATGCTGGATTAAGATGCTGCCATTCTAGACAATCAAACCCACCCTTGTTGATTGCTAGAATTGATCAAAGATTCATTTCATGGTGGACTTCAAAGAAAATTAATCCAAAAGCTTTATTGGTGATATTTCTCAATTTCGAATTTCAGTTTAATCAAATGTTATTTTCTGTGTTCATTATATTTAATCTTTCGCTGTGCACATGTATGTATGAGATATGTATATTGTTTGTATGATGAACACAACCCAAATGCAAGCACCCTAAGTTTTATTTGTACACCCCAATAACCCAACAGTACCATACCCTAAAAGAGCACTACTTGTGGAAGGGCATGAAGAAAGATATAGTTGAATTTATCTTGAGATGCCTAACTTGCCAGAAAGTAAAGGCTGAGCATCAAAAACCTACTAGGCTCTTGCAACCCTTCCGATTCTGGAGTGGAAATGGGAAAGAATAACGATGGATTTCATTGTAGGACTTCCACGTAGCCAGAGAGGCAATGACGCAATATGGGTAATTGTTGATAGGCTGACGAAACCTGCCCATTTTCTACCCATTAAGAGCAATTATTCTTTAGATAAATTGGACCAGTTGTACGTAGATGAGGTGGTACGACTCCATGGAGTTCCAGTATCCATTGTGTCAGACAAGGATCCACTATTCACTTCTCGATTTTGGCCCAGCTTACAGAATGCTCTAGGCACAAATTTGAGTTTCAGTACGGCCTTTCATCCACAGACGGATTGTCAGTTTGAGCGAATAATTTAGACACTTGAAGATATGCTTAGAGCGTGTGTTATAGAGTATAAAGGGAGTTGGGATACTCATATGCCGCTAATGAAGTTCGCCTACAATAATAGCTACCAGACTAGCATCGGGATGGCACCATATAAAGCATTATATGGAAGGAAGTGCAGAACTCCAGTTTGTTGGGATACGATAGGTGAAAAGAAGCTGATCGGCCCAGAAATTGTCCACATTACTTCGGAAAAGATTCAACTTATCAGGTAGAGATTGAAAATAGCTAATGTTAGACAAAAAGGTTATGTAGATAACAGGAGAAGAGACTTGGAGTTTGAGATCGGTGATAAGGTCTTTCTAAAGATATCGCCTTGAAATGAGTACTAAGATTCAGGAAGCGAGGAAAGCTGAGTCTCTGATATATTGGGCCGTATGAGATAGTTGAAAGAGTTGGAAATGTGGGATATCATCTACGATTACCCAAAGATCTGGCTAGAATCCATAATGTGTTTCACATTTCCATGCTTTGCAAGTATATAGCAAATCCTTCGCACATCCTAAGGGAACAATTAGTAGAATTGAACGAGAACTTGACTTATGAAGAGAAGCCTGTGCAAATTCTAGACCGAAAAGAGCAAGTACTTTGTAATAAAAGCATTCCCTTATTGAAGGTGTTATGGATGAACCATGGAGTATAAGAAGCCACATGGGAACGTGAAGATCATATGCGAGTGCAACATGCTCACCTCTTTGAGACAGGTTTGATTTAAATTTCGAGGACGAAATTTTTTTAAAGAAGGGTGAAATTGTAATATTCAATCCATATTAGTAGTATTGGCACCTAGATTTCGGTATAGAGCCAATATGACACTGTAGGGTTACTCGATTTTAACCCTATTAGAAATATTTTCTTTATAATGCGTGTGAGAGATATTAGACCTAATTTGGTAATTTCATACTCGATCGGAGCGCTGGACGATCCTAGAATATTTTTAGAATTTTTCTCTATTGGATTAGAAAAATAAATTCTATTTTACTACATCAATTTCCATTTAAGGGTGATGTATGGAATAAGCCTTTGTTGAGAAACATAATCCATATATTAGAGAATTGACCAATTAGAAGAAATCTCATGGATTGCCAAGTTGAAAATTCTAGTTAGTTCTTTGGACTATTCTAACTAGATAGTTACAAATAAACTAATTAAATAATTAGTTTTCAACTAATGGCAAATTAGTAATTTTGAGTAAGTTGAAGGGAAAAATGGTCAATTAAGAGAGCACTATATATTTGTTGGAAGTGTGTAGAATTTTCAAGTGATCAAAAAGTAAACACTTAGAGCAAAAGAGAGCAAATTCGAGCTTGAAGGGTGGTGCTGCTACAGTGACCTTTCAAAGTTTTTTTTTCATGATTTTTCATGCTTATCAAGCCAAACTAAGGTTACATACCAATCCCTAAGCTCAATTGAAGTTTCCATTAGTGGAAATTCAAGAAAAAGAGGTAAGAAAAGCATTATTTTATGAGTTTGATAAGTGAGCTTTCAATAATGCTTCAATTGATGCTCTTATGTGTATTATTGGTTTAGATTGAGTTGAATTCTAGTGTGGACCTTGAAGGAGTCATCAATTTGAAGAAATTGGCAAGGTAAGAATTAGGGTTTTTTGGTGATTTTGATGTAGAGATTTCAATTGGTTGTAATTAGGGCTTTAGAATGAAATTGGCTTCATTTGGTTGTAATTGGAACAAAAATTTGAGAAAAGGAATGTGTTGGAGCCTAGGGTGAAATTCTGCCCCTTTAGGGAATTTAGGGATTGAGTTGTTGTGTGTAAATGGTGCATATTGTAAATTGAATGTATATGGTTGATGAAAAATCAAAAATAAAGAAAATGGGACATAATTGTCCATTTTGGAAAGATGAAGGGCAATTATGTCCAACCAAGTTATAAGGTGTTCAATAATTTTTACAGTGCCGTGTAATACTCTAAAATTTTTATTTATTTTGATTGAATTTATTAGTCAAAAGAAATGGAAGAATTTGATTGGTTGAATAAGTATAGTATGGTATAAGTGTTTGCATGGAATTAAAACCCATGCTATTACAACTTTTTCAACATTTGGACCAATAGAATTTTGCCAACATTGTTAAATGGAATTTACTAGAATTAGTTAGATTTTAACTATATTTTTTATTTAGTTTATTTATGAATAGTATTTGGAATTTTTGGACCAATCAAATGCCACCATTTCTAACCAATGGCATTTTTGTAATTTTGAATTTAGTTGGGGGTATTTTTGGAAAGAAAATAAAGGCTATAAAAGGGGAATAGCATTGAAAAATTTAGAGAAAGCAATACCTTTGGCCGTCCCCTCCCTTTTGCATTTTCTCTCCATTTTTCTTTTATCCCCCTTTAAATTCAACAATTCTCAATACTTCCATTAGTAAATTAAGCCTCCAAATCCTTAATTAAAGCCTTCTTCATCAAGTTTCAAGGATCAATTTTAAGGTATAAGGTGTTATTCAAGGTGAGTTGATGCTAAAAATTCTATTGAATATGAATTTGGGGTTTCAAGGGTTAATAGATTAAGTAGACATGTAGAATTAGTGAATTATGCTTTTAATTTGGTAAATTAGAAATTTAATCATTATTTGTGTATTTTGGCAAATGAAGGTGAAAGCTTGGCCAAGGATAGCCAAGGGAAGGAGAAGGAGAAGATGTGAGTCAAGTGGAGGAATTAAGCTTATAAGGTTGGTGTACACATTAGTTTGAAACTTAAATTCTTACCTTAGGAATTTAGTGTATATTGATGTATTTTATTAATATGATGGATGAGTATGTTGAACTATGGCATTGAGTTGATAATTATATTGTTTCTAAATGTATTAAATATGTTTTGAGTATTGGATATTAATTGGTGGTCAAAATTGAAAAGAAAAGAAAAATTGGGCATAAATATGAATTTTGAGAAAATAGGACTTATATGAAAAATTCTGGACTAAATTATAAATATTTAAAATTTTTATGTCTTTATGTGTATTAGTATGTAATTAGAACTTATGTATGACTTGTTGAAGAAATTGGGGTCTAATGGCAAATTTTGGAACAAATGGGCCTATAAGTGGAAAATTGGAAAATTTTGGGCTGAATTATTAAATCTGGAAAATCTGGAACTTATTTGGGTATTTTTGAATATTCTGGACCAATATGAAAAATTTTGGAACATTTGGGCTTATGTATAAAAAATTTGAAAATTTTAGGCATAAAGGTAAATAGTAAAAAAATTTGGGCCTATTTGTAATAATAAAAAAATATTTGCGTCTAAATATGAATAATCAGAAAATTTGAATAAATGTGAATTTGTATAATAATTTGGTTTAATAATAATAAATTTGTGTTAAAATATTTTTTTTAAAAGAAAAATAATGTATTATAATAATACTATTATGACGCCCTAAGTAAACCTGAACATTGGTAGGGGAGGATTGGTAGTTGGCATGCCAATAGGGTATTATAGCAGTACTGCGCCGTTTGCTTGTTCAATGATACTACTCTGTGTATCCGATCTGTTATCTATTCTAATTTGTTCTGGATCCGGTGGGTAGTCACCGAGTGGCCGATGCCGGATCATTATCTTATATTTGTTAGCCCATTAGCCAATCTATGGTATCGTGTCAGCGTTTATTTTGAGCGCCTACTTGGATTAAGTATAAATATGATATTTGTATATATATACATATATTTGATTAATTGAAATGAGAAATCGAAATAATGTTTTGGTTTAATGAATTGATTAATTGATAAATTTTGATTTATTATGATATATGGAGAAAAATTGGTATTACTCAAAATTTCATTGTTTATATATATAGTTTATTGCAAAAAGGTAATAAAATTTTATTATACTATTTCATCTTTTGTGTACACCCACTGCGCCGTTTGCTTGTTCAATGATACTACTCTGTGTATCCGATCTGTTATCTATTCTAATTTGTTCTGGATCCGGTGGGTAGTCACCGAGTGGCCGATGCCGGATCATTATCTTATATTTGTTAGCCCATTAGCCAATCTATGGTATCGTGTCAGCGTTTATTTTGGGCGCCTACTTGGATTAAGTATAAATATGATATTTGTATATATATACATATATTTGATTAATTGAAATGAGAAATCGAAATAATGTTTTGGTTTAATGAATTGATTAATTGATAAATTTTGATTTATTATGATATATGGAGAAAAATTGGTATTACTCAAAATTTCATTGTTTATATATATAGTTTATTGCAAAAAGGTAATAAAATTTTATTATACTATTTCATCTTTTGTGTACACCCACTAAGTTGTTGTGCTTAGCGGTTAGATTTATCATGCGTAGGTAGTAGAGTTGCCATCATTAAAGATTGAAGAGTAAATCTTTCTGCAGCTGCTCGGAGTCGCTCACATTCTCTCCCTATATATAATTATTTTTGGTAGATATTTTGCTTGTCTATAGACTGTTGTGTATTATATTATGGACATTAAGTGTATGTGCATGTATATATGTATTTATTTAGAACTGTCTCTTTTAAAACCATGATATATGATATATATTTTGATAATATACTGGATGTGAAATAGTTTTGTAAAGGTTTAATACATTTATATTGTAATATGAGTTGTGAATATTTGCTGAAAGACAAATATGAAAGTTGGTTAAGAATGGATATGGAAATTTTGGGAGTGTTTCTTTTATTACAAGTAGTGTAAAAATCAAATTTTTAGGGGAGACTCTGTCAGTTTTTCCCCGTAAATATTTATAAAACAAAAAAAATATATATTTTTAAAGTTTGAATATTCATTATCGTTGTTTCTGTTCGATGCTATCGTAGCACCCCCTGATCTCGTGTCTCGATAAGAGGCGAGTGAGGAGTGTGTCACACGCCGGATGGTAAGTTAGATTAGATTAAATGGCTCCGAAAATAAAATTTGGAAAGTAGTTGTAATATCCAATCCCTATTAGTAGTATTGGCGCTTAGATTTCGGTATAGAACAAATAAGACACTGTAGGGTTACTCGATTTTAACCCTATTAGAAATATTTTCTTTATAGTGCACGTGAGAGATATCAGACCTAATTTGATAATTTCACACTTGATCGGTGCGCCGGACGACCCTAGAATATTTTTAGAATTTTTCTCTATTGGCTTGAAAAAGAAAATTCTAATTTACTACATGAATTTTCATTTAAGGGTTATGAATGAAACAAGCCTTTGTTGAGAAACATAATCCATATATTAGAGAATGGACCAATTAGAAGAAATCTCATGGATTGCCAAGTTGGAAGTTCTAGGTAGTTCTTTGGACTATTCCAACTAGATAGTTACAAATGAACTAATTACATAATTAGTTTTCAACTAATGGCAAATTAGTAATTTTGAGAAAGTTGAAGGGCAAAATGGTAAATAGAGGGAGGACTATAAATAGGTTGGAAGTGTGTAGAATTTTGAAGATGATCAAAAGCAAACACTTAGAACAAAAGAGAGAAAATTCGAGCTTGGAAAGGGGGGCTGCTACAGTGACCTTTCAAGTTTTGTTTTCATGAATTTTCATGTGTAATCAAGCCAAATTAAGGTTACAAACCAATCCCTAAGCTCAATTGAAGTCTCTATTAGAGAAAATTCAAGAAAAAGAGGTAAGAAAAGCATCTTTTATGAGTTTGATAAGTGAGAATTCAAGAATGTGTTAATTGATGTTCTTATGTGTATTCTTGGCTTAGATTGAGTTGAATTCTAGTTTGGAGCTTGAAGGAGTCATCAATTTGAAGAAATTGGCAAGGTGAGAATTAGGGTTTTTGGTGATTTTGTTGTAGAGATTTCAATTGATTGTAATTAGGGCTTTAGAATGAAATTGGCATGATTTTGTTGTAATTGGAACAAGAAATTGAGAAAAGGAAGGTGTTGGAACCTAGGGTGAAATTCTGCCACTTTAGGGAAGTTAGCAATTGAGTGGTATTTTGATTGAATTGTTGTATGTAAATGATGCATATTGTGAATTGAATGTATATGGTTGATGAAAAAACCCAAAAATGAAGAAAATGGGACATAATTGTCCATGTTGGAAAGGTGAAGGGCAAGTATGTCCAATCAAATTATAAAATGTTCAATAATTTTCAGGGCGCCGGATGGTGAGTTAGTTTCGATTATGGCTCCGTAACTAAAATCGGGAAATAGTTTACATCCGGGCTTTGTATGCCGATTAGGGCATTTAGTAGTTAAATGAGATTCTAGTGTTCGATTTGGTTCTAAATGTCATTTATGGCGTGTAGGTGAGGATAACCGAGAGAGTTAACGGGAGCAGGAATCGGGAGCGAAATTGAGCGCTGAGCGGTTGTGAGTGGAAATCTGCCATTTCGTTTACTTTTCGGTTATTATGTTTTCGCACAATGACTATGTATGTTTTATGAGCTTTCGATACATAAACATGATTTATGATCTTGATATATTCATAGACATGCTTTTACATGATCGATTTGTGAAACAGTTTTAAATTTCTGCATTTGTTTTAAGGCCATTGGTACCCTCAGATTATAGTGGTGATGATTGTATTAGACCTGGCCGGTATATCCTGTGCACATGGGCAGGTCTTGGGGGTGTGTCACTAACTCCGGGAAGTCGGGATGTCGAGTCATATGAGTCGCTCTATGTGTACGGGATATTATCTTGCTATATGCATGCGATGTAGGATTCCGCTGCGTAGCCAGTGAGATGTCTTGAGATGTCACTGTGGGTGCTGCTAATTGAGGTGCCCCGTGACCTACTCACGTATGCGGTGTTAGTTGAGTCGCTGCGTGGGTATAGAGCTTTAGGGTTACCATTGGTACAGTTTAGAAAGAAAATAGCCGAGCGAGAATTTTACTAGTTTTCGATTTACCGATAGCATTTATGCATTTATATGCATACAGCAGTTATTATGTTATACAGATTCTGAATATAGTTTTCCAAAGATGTAGATAAAACCCGCTCGGCAAGATTTCATTAGCATATGATATTAGAAACCGTTTTACAATTTTACATCCGTTTTAGAAGCATAATTTCTGCATGTACTTTAGAAATTGTTATCTTTGTATAATATTCTTGTAATTGAATTCTCATTTACACTCACTGAGCTCCTTTAGCTCACTTGTTTTATGTTTTATGTTTTAAACCCCTTTCCCAGGTGCAGGTCTCGGAACGCAAGCTGCTGATTCTCCTATCACCGAGTAGTGGGCCGAATCCAAAGATAATTTTTGTACATGTAAATGTGCTAATAGCACTCTTTACTTTATGCATAATAGTTGTAGGCATGTATATTTGTAAGTATGTGTTGAATCAAGAAGAAGAGATTTCCAATTTATGATGATCGTTTTTACTTTTTATGATTATGCTTATTTTGTGATTTACACAAAATAATTGAGTTGTGTTGGATTTGATTTGAAAAAGACCGGAGGTCCGAATTGGTAGAATTGAGAGGCTTGTGATGTGTTGAGTGTTTTGTTCAATATATCAAGTTGAGTACCAATAGACCTAAAAGAGATTCTGCTGAATTTATTTGCATAATGGGGGATAGTTTGTAATCCTAGGATTTCTCATATTGAATATAATTTGTTGGTAATTTAGTTTATCACTTAGCATAATTAAGTTGTTCTTTTACTTGAGTAGTTTAATCATCATACATTAAATCATTTTCTGGATAATAGTAGAAAGACACCATTTCGGTACTTAAACTAGAAAAGATAAATCATTCTCTGTGGGATCGACACTTTTCTCATCATATATTACTTGTTGCGACAACGTGCACTTGCGCTAATTTGTGTTATAGAAAACACACAACACTGGTCAGGTAGTTCTCGAGGAGGACCGAGTAAATTCCCCCGAACAGAGGAGAGATCGTCATGGTCCAGCAGTCGAAAGCCAAGCCAAGGAGCTTAATCCAGCCAAGCTTCCGTTCGGCAACCATCCGCCGGATTCCGAAGCATTAAGGAGAGTTGGAAGAATTTCCCGGTGTGTAATAGATGTCGCAAGGCCTATCCGGGGGATTGTAGGAAGGGGACTACTGGGTGTTATAAGTGCGGGCAAGAGGGTCACTACATGAGAGATTGCCCGAATGATGGAGCTAGCAGCAAGCCAGAAGATAGACCACCAGCTCTAGGATAAACCAACGGCGGTCGAGGGCAGATTCGAGGAGGTCCCCAATTCAGAAGATCGAGCGGCGCGAGCCAGCCTGGTAGGGGCGCTGGTCGAGGAGGATCATCCGATGGATCACAAGTGAAACCATATACCCAGGCTAGGGTATTTGCGGTGACCCAACAGGAGGTGGATGCGGCCCCAGAAGTTGTGACAGGTACAATGTCAGTTTTTGATCGAAATGCTTATGTACTGATAGATCCTGGAGTGACCCATTCTTTTATTTCTGTGGAGTTTGCTGCAAACGCTAGTATAGCACCCCAGTTATTAGATGGCGCGGTAGTAGTGTCTCTTCCTACCGGAGACTCCATTGTAGCAGAAACGGTGTATAAGAGTAGTAAAATCAGTATTGAAAGCCAAGAGTTTATGGTTGATTTGATTGTGTTGGCCATCAATGAGTTTGATGTGATTTTAGGGATGGATTGGTTGTCTAAATATCGAGCCTCAGTGGATTGCTTCCAGAAAGAAGTTAGATTATGTGGCCCTAGCGAAACGGAAGTTATTTTCCGTAGGGTGCGGAAATCACTTTCCGCCAGCATGGTGTCAGTAATGAAGGCAAGAAAGATGATTCGGAAGTCATGTCAGGGTTACTTAGTCTATGCCATAGACGTAAGAGATGGTGGAACGAAATTGGAGGATATTCCGGTGGTGAGAGAGTTTCCAGATGTATTCCCCAAGGATCTTCCAAGATTGCCTCCGGATAGAGAGATAGAGTGTAAAATAGAAGTAGCCCCTGGAACACAACCAATTTCTAAAGCACCCTACAGAATGGCTCCTTCAGAATTGAAAGAACTGAAGGTTCAGTTGGAAGAGTTGGTGAATAAGGGTTTTGTTAGACCGAGTACTTCTCCTTGGGGTACACCGGTTTTGTTTGTGAAGAAGAAAGACAGAAGCATGAGATTGTGCATTGATTACCGGGAGCTGAATAAAGTAACGGTGCGTAATCAATATCCACTTCCAAGAATTGATGATTTGTTTGATCAGCTACAAGGAGCCAGAGTATTTTCCAAGATAGATTTGAGGTCCGGCCATCATCAACTGAAGATTCGGGAGGAAAATGTTCCTAAGACGGCCTTTAGGACCCGATATGGGCATTATGAATTTTTGATTATGCCTTTTGGGCTGACTAATGCCCCAGCTGCTTTTATAGATCTTATGAACAGAGTTTTTAGATCCTATTTAGATCGGTTTGTGATAGTATTTATTGATGATATATTGGTTTATTCAAGCAGTGAGAAAGAGCATACAGAACATTTGAGGATAGTTTTGCAGACCTTAAGGGAGCATCGGTTGTATGCGAAACTTAGTAAATGTCAATTTTGGCTAGATAGAGTTGCATTTTTTGGGCATGTAATCTCTGCAGAAGGGGTAGCAGTAGATCCCCAGAAGATCGAAGCAATAGTAAATTGGAGACAGCCTACGAACGTGACGGAGATCCGTAGTTTCTTGGGTTTGGCCGGATATTATAGGAAGTTTGTAGAGGGATTCTCAAGGATAGCCGCTCCTCTGACTAAGTTAACCCGGAAAGAAGAGAAGTTTGTATGGTTGGAAGCGTGTCAGCAGAGCTTCTAAGAGCTAAAGAGAAGGTTGACGTCGGCCCCTGTGCTTACACTTCCGTCAGGGAATGACGGTTTTACCATATATTGTGATGCTTCCAGGCAAGGTCTAGGTTGTGTGCTAATGCAGAAGGAGAAAGTAATAGCCTATGCTTCCAGACAATTAAAGAAGCATGAACAAAATTATCCTACACATGACCTAGAACTAGCTGCGGTAGTTTTTACTTTAAGAATTTGGAGGCATTATTTGTATGGGGTTCCTTGCAAGATCTTTATGGATCATAAGAGCCTGCAGTACTTGTTCACTCAGAAAGAATTGAATATGAGGCAGAGAAGGTGGCTGGAGCTTATTAAAGATTATGAGTGCACCTTGGAGTACCATCCAGGAAAAGCTAACGTTGTAGCAGATGCTCTCAGCAGGAAGCCTGTCAGTTCAATAGCTCACTTGAAGGTCGCATATCTATCGATGTTAATAGAATTGAGGTCTTTAGGTGTAAAATTAGAATTATCAGATTCGGGAGCATTATTAGCCACATTTCAGGTCTTTCCAATACTGGTTGATCGGATCAAAGAACTACATACTCAAGATCCACAAGTAGTTAAATTAAAGGGTGAAATCGAGTCCGGGCAACGGAAGGATCTTTCAGTGACTGAGGATGGTGTAGTAACCTTGGGTCGGAGGTTATGTGTTCCGGATGTAAATGAGTTAACAAGAGAGATTATGGAAGAAGCTCATTCTTCTGCATATGCTATGCATCCCGGGAGCACAAAGATGTACCGTATCCTAAAAAAGCACTACTGGTGGAAGGGCATGAAGAAAGATATAGCTGAATTTATCTCGAGATGCCTAACTTGCCAACAAGTAAAAGCGGAGCATTAGAAACCTGCAGGGCTCTTGCAACCCCTTTCGATTCCAGAGTGGAAATGGGAAAGAATAACGATGGACTTCGTGCTAGGACTTCCGCATTGCCAGAGAGGAAATGACGCAATATGGGTGATTGTTGATAGACTGACGAAATCTGCTCACTTCCTACCCATCAGAAGCAGTTGTTCTTTAGATAAATTAGCCCAGTTGTACGTACATGAGGTGGTACGACTCCATAGAGTTCCCGTATCCATTGTGTTAGACAGGGATCCACGGTTCACTTCTCGATTTTGGCCCAGTTTACAGAAAGCTCTAGGTACAAAATTGAGTTTCAGTAGGGCCTTTCATCCTCAGACGGATGGTCAATCGGAACGGACAATTCAGACGCTTGAAGATATTCTTAGAGCGTGTGTTATGGAGTTTAAGGGAAGTTGGGATACTCATCTATCGCTAATGGAGTTCGCCTACAATAATAGCTACCAGGCTAGCATCGGAATGGCACCATATGAAGCATTGTACGAAAGAAAGTACAGAACTCCAGTTTGTTGGGATAAGGTAGGTGAAAGGAAGCTGATTGGCCCAGAAATTGTCCAGATTACTTCGAAAAAGATTCAACTTATCAGGCAGAGATTGAAAACAGCTAATGATAGACAAAAACGTTACGCAGATAACAGAAGAAGAGACTTGGAGTTTGAGATCGGTGATAAGGTCTTTCTGAAGATATCACCATGGAAAGGAGTACTAAGATTCGGGAAGCGAGGAAAGTTGAGTCCCCGATATATTGGACCGTACGAGATAGTTGAAAGAGTTAGAAAGGTGGCATATCGTCTACGGTTACCCGAATATCTGGCTAGAATCCACGATATGTTTCATATTTCTATGCTTCGCAAGTATATAACAGATCCTTCACACATCCTAAGGGAACAACTGGTAGAATTGAACGAAAACTTTACCTACAAAGAGAAGCCTGTGCAAATCCTAGACCGGAAAGAGCAAGTCCTTCGTAACAAAAGCATTCCCTTAGTTAAGGTGTTATGGATGAACCATGGGGTAGAAGAAGTCACGTGGGAACGTGAAGATCAGATGTGAGTCCAACATCCTCACCTCTTTGAGACAAGTATGATTTAAATTTTGAGGACGAAATTTTTTATAAGTAGGGGTGAAATTGTAATATCCAATCCCTATTAGTAGTATTAGCGCCTAGATTTCGGTATAGAACAAATAAGACACCGTAGGGTTACTCGATTTTAACCCTATTAGAAATATTTTCTTTATAGTGCACATGAGAGATATCAGACCTAATTTGGTAAATTCACAATTGATCGGTGCGCCGGACGACCGTAGAATATTTTTAGAATTTTTTTCTATTGGCTTGGAAAAGAAAATTCTAATTTACTACATGAATTTCCATTTAAGGGTTATGAATGGAACAAGCATTTGTTGAGAAACATAATCCATATATTAGAGAATGGACCAATTAGAAGAAATCTCATGGATTGCCAAGTTGGAAGTTCTAGATAGTTCTTTGGACTATTCCAACTAGATAGTTACAAATGAACTAATTACATAATTAGTTTTCAACTAATGGCAAATTAGTAATTTTGAGAAAGTTGAAGGGCAAAATGGTAAATAGAGGGAGGACAATAAATAGGTTGGAAGTGTGTAGAATTTTGAAGATGATCAAAAGCAAACATTTAGAACAAAAGAGAGAAAATTCGAGCTTGGAAAGGGGGGCTGCTACAGTGACTTTTCAAGTTTTGTTTTTATGAATTTTCATGTGTAATCAAGCCAAATTAAGGTTACAAACCAATCCCTAAGCTCAATTGAAGTCTCTATTAGAGGAAATTCAAGGAAAAGAGGTAAGAAAAGCATCTTTTATAAGTTTGATAAGTGAGAATTCAAGAATGTGTTAATTGATGTTCTTATGTGTATTCTTGGCTTAGATTGAGTTGAATTCTAGTTTGGAGCTTGAAGGAGTCATCAATTTGAAGAAATTGGCAAGGTGAGAATTAGGGTTTTTGGTGATTTTGTTGTAGAGATTTCAATTGATTGTAATTAGGGCTTTAGAATGAAATTGGCATGATTTTGTTGTAATTGGAACAAGAAATTGAGAAAAGGAAGGTGTTGGAACCTAGGGTGAAATTCTGCCACTTTAGGGAAGTTAGGAATTGAGTGGTGTTTTGATTGAATTGTTGTGTGTAAATGATGCATATTGTGCATTGAATGTATATGGTTGATGAAAAAACCCAAAAATGAAGAAAATTGGACATAATTGTCCATATTGGAAAGGTGAAGGGCAAGTATGTCCAAACAAATTATAAGATGTTCAATAATTTTCAGGGCGCCAGATGGTGAGTTAGTTTCGATTATGGCTCCGTAACTAAAATCGGGAAGTAGTTTACATCCGGGCTTTATATGCCGATTAGGGCATTTAGTAGTTAAATGAGATTTTAGTGTTCGATTTGGTTCTAAATGTCATTTATAGCGCGTAGGTGAGGATAACCGAGAGCGTTAACGGGAGCAGGAATCGGGAGCGAAATTGAGCGCGGAGCGGTTGTGAGTGGAAATCTGCCATTTCGTTTACTTTTCGGTTATTATGTTTTCGCACAATGACTATGTATGTTTTATGAGCTTTCGATAAATAAACATGATTTATGATCTTAATATATTCATAGACATGCTTTTACATGATCGATTTGTGAAGCAGTTTTAAAATTTCTGCATTTGTTTTAAGGCCATTGGTACCCTCAGATTATAGTGGTGATGATTGTATTAGACCTGGCCGGTATATCCCGTGCACATGGGCAGGTCTTGGGGGTGTGTCACTAACTCCGGGAAGTCGGGATGTCGAGTCATGTGAGTCGCTCTATGTGTACGGGATATTATCTTGCTAATGCATGCGATGTAGGATTCCGCTGCGTAGCCAGTGAGATGTCTTGAGATGTCACTGTGGGTGCTGCTAATTGAGGTGCCCCGTGACCTACTCACGTATGCGGTGCTAGTTGAGTCGCTGCGTGGGTATAGAGCTTTAGGGTTACCATTGGTACAGTTTAGAAAGAAAATGGCCGAGCGAGGATTTTACTAGTTTTCGATTTACCGATAGCATTTATGCATTTATATGCATACAGCAGTTATTATGTTATACAGATTCTGAATATAGTTTTCCAAAGATGTAGATAAAACCCGCTCGGCAAGATTTCATTAGCATATGATATTAGAAACCGTTTTACAATTTTACATCCGTTTTAGAAGCATAATTTCTGCATGTACTTTAGAAATTGTTATCTTTGTATAATATTCTTGTAATTGAATTCTCATTTACACTCACTGAGCTCCTTTAGCTCACTCGTTTTATGTTTTATGTTTTAAACCCCTTTCCCAGGTGCAGGTCTCGGAACGCAAGCTGCTGATTCTCCTATCACCGAGTAGTGGGCCGAATCCAAAGATAATTTTTGTACATGTAAATGTGCTAATAGCACTCTTTACTTTATGCATAATAGTTGTAGGCATGTATATTTGTAAGTATGTGTTGAATCAAGAAGAAGAGATTTCCAATTTATGATGATCGTTTTTACTTTTTATGATTATGCTTATTTTGTGATTTACACAAAATAATTGAGTTGTGTTGGATTTGATTTGAAAAGGACCGGAGGTCCGAATTGGTAGAATTGAGATGCGTTGGAATTAGAAGTGAAATTTCTTTGCAGGTTTATATGGATTTTCTGAAAAACAGGGGAAACTCTGTCCATTTGTTTTTAAAACTAAGATGTCGTTTTCATGTATATTACTAGATCTTCTTAGTAGTAACAAGAATTAAAAAGGGGTTCGCCTCGCGAAATTTCTTAACTTACCCAGTTAGGTTCGGAGGAACTTTCGTCGGGGTGCCCGGCAGGGCCGCTGGGATCTATAGTAGAGGGTCTCGGATCGGGTCCTGTCAGTAGTACCCATCTGAGCTTTGTGTACCGATTAGGGCGTTTAGAAGTTAAATGAGATTATGGCATTCGATTTGGTTTTAAATATCATTATGGCGCGTAGGTGAAGATAACCGAGAGTGGTAACGGGAGTAGAAGTCAAGAGCGAAACTGAGCGCGGAGCGGTTGTGAGTGAAAATTTGCTATCTGTGCATAATGTTATTTTATTTGAAATCTTAATTGCACTTACTAAGCTCCTTTAGCTCACTCGTTTTGTGTTTTATGTTTTCTAAACTCCTTCCTATGTGCAGGTCTCGGTACCCAAGCTGCTGATTCTCCTATTGCCGAGTAGTGGACCAAATCTGATGATCATTTTTGTATATGTAAATTTGCTAAATAGCATCCTTTACTTTATGCATAATAGTTGTAGGCATGTATATTTGTGTGTATGTTTTGAACCAACAAGATGAGATTTCGATATTACGATGATCGTTTTTGCTTTTTATGAGTATGCTAATTTTGTGATTCAAATGAAACCATTGAGTTGTGTTGGATTTGATTTGGAAAGGACCAAAGGTCCGAATTGGTAGTATTGAGAAGTGTTTTAAATAGAAGTGAAACTTCTTTGCAGGTTTTATATGGATTTTCCGAAAAATAATGGAAACTCTGTCCGTTTTTTAAAAAAAAAATTAAGAAGTCATTTTCATGTATATTACAAGACTTTCTGAGTAGTAGCAAGAACTAAAAAGGGGTTCGCCTCGTAGAAATTTCTCAACTTACCTAGTTATATTCTGAGAAACTTTCGTCGAGGTGCCCGACAGGGCCGCCGGGACCTACAATAGAGGGTCTCAGGGCGGGTCCTTTCAGGTTTTGACTCGGAGAACTTTAATATTCCAAATATTAGGGAAATGATCCAAGAACGTCATTGGGAACAATTTTACGCACAGCCTAACCATAACATTATCCCAATCTTGCGATAGTTTTATGCTAATGCCAATAAGCTAGATAACTATGGGCGAGTATTTGTTCGCGGCAAGAGAGTGGCATTTGATCCTGCAACGATCAATGCTTACTGTGGATTACTAGCGGAGATTGAAGATAATATGGCCGAGCTATAAAATCATCCTAATTATGAGGAGATCTTTAACCTATGTATATTGGGGACATATTTGAATGTCATTAATAATGTTCCAATGACATTCTTATCTTGCTATATGCACTTAGAGGTTAAATCCTTGTACAGCTTCCATATCGCACAACTTATGCCAATTTCCCACACCAGCGACATCATCAAGCTTCACTCTATCTATCTTTTTGCCATCATTACCCACCATCCATCGACATTGGGAAGGTCATTTATACAGAGATTATGGTATGTGGTCACATCACAGGTCGTCTATTTTTCCCCTATTTGATCACGACTCTATGTTCACAAGCCAACATTACTTGGGACCAAATGGAAGAAATACATGCTTATGCAACTACTATTTTTACCCCGATCATCAGATGGATGATCGCTGCTAAGCTATCTCCTACCGAGGCTCCTCAGCTTACTGTTGCTAATGCACTTACTCAACCTCTACCTATCCATGTTCGATTAGCTTTGATTGGGGCACATTTGGCTAATCAAGAATGTGCTGTTAATGCCTTCCGGAGGTATATGATCTAATAGACATAAGCTACTATCATATCTTTTAGGATTGATCCTTCAACTTTGCTACAGTCGCAAGTGATTCCTGCTCCACCACCATCCCCCAACATCAATTTTAAGGATCTTCTCTTTGATAAAAAAATAAATTGGATTACTAGCACTTCGGCTTCAAAGGAAAGTGTCTCTATTTTTCTGTTCACATGGGGACCATGTTTAAGGCGGGGGATACTTCGTTTTAATTTTTTTTATAATTATCTTTGTTTTATGTTATCTATGTTTATTTGTTATTAAGAGTCTGCTAAAAGAAGAAAAAGCAAAAAGAGTAAGTAGAAATTTATTTATCTAAAAATTTACCCATCACACCATAAATGAAATTCTGCCACCATTCCTATGAAAGTTTACCACCCGAGCAATATAGTGCCAGCGCTTCAATGATTTTAGCAAATAGGTATATCGCCCCATCGATCCCGCAATTCTTGAACTGATAAGAATTGAGGTTTTTAAGTTCAAATCAATTCTTATAAAAGGCCACTCATCCCCAACATTTAGAGAACACATAAGACACTCAAGAGACATATAACACAAGTCTTAAAGAGCAATTGGAGCATAATTGAAGTAGTTATAGAGAGAAATTCAATGCGTTCTTCAACAGTAAGAGTTTCTAGACTATTCAATCAAGAGCAATTTGACGTCTATATCAATTTGCTATTGATTAGATCATGTTTTCTTTATATTTTGTTGCTGCAATTCTCTTGTAACTACGAACTAATTTTTTTTTTTAGGGTAATACTTGAACTCAATATGTGTGCTTAATTACCATATCTTTTTAATATTTAATAAACTTATTTCTTTGTTATTCAAATTATTTGATTTGAATGCTTCATTATATCTGACCGATATTATGATTGAATTCGTAATATTTTGATAAATTCAGAAGAGGCATCATTATATTTAGACTTATGTAATTTGATATATGATTATAAAGTAACGTAAGTTATATATACAAGTTTCAAATTAAGATAGAAATATACCTAATTGGCATGTATGATTAATAAGACTTGTTCTTATTAAATCATAATTTATTAAATACAATAGGAATATAGGTTTTAGTAAATTACGATATACTTACATGACCTTATAAGAGGCTTGTGAATACATTAATGTCTTGATCAATAACAAAGACTAAGGGAATTAAATATTAAAAGATTAATTATTAGAAAGCATTTTTAGGGATAATATTAATCATAGGTTTTCTCTATATTGATATGTTTTATAACTCTTTATATTGTGTTATTGCTTTTATATTTTCCAAATTCATTCTTAGATTTTGATTTTTTTGAATAATTACTAGAAAGACATAATTTTAGTACTTGGTAAAAAGAAGATATTATCCTTGTGGGTTCGACATCCGACTCTTTTGTCCCTTTATTACTTGCTATGATAGTGTATAATGACATTTTTTTAGCACAATTTACAATTCTTTATAACTATGTCATTACTAATACATTCTCGGGTCGTTGTCCCATTTAAGACAAGGTTCTAACTTTTAGAATTGCTAACTTTTAGCATTGACCCAAACTCATTTGGATCAGATCTAAACTTCTTTAGATCTATAATGTCTATAAATGTTACAAGCTTCTTACTATATAATTATGAATTAACGATTATTATCGAAATGATTACTGTTAATCGGATGGCACGGAAGCACCATCTTCAACATAAACAATATTGCAAAGGATTTTGCAGATATTATTTACGAAGATAAAATTTGGAGATAAGTTCACAGTCGAGTGTATAAAGATTTGATGGTGATGATCTATATCTTTCATCTTCTAAGATATAGGTGACAAAAGGATTATACGAATATGTTTGAACTCAGCTTATATGGTTCAACATGCCGTTCTATAATATCTGTAACATGTGTATGGGGCATTGGACGAGTGTGAACATAAGGAGTCTCACAATATAAAGTATATCCGTTGAGCACTGGCGTAGTGGACTGGGTCGAATGGTTTAATCCAGGAGAATTTTAGAAAGTAGGATTTGTTTCAAGATGTCTCAAGAAAATGAGGAACAAAGTAATGTTTCAAATAGGTCCCGTTTGTATTTAAAGGGATTTTTGACAAGCGGCATTTATGGCATTTTAATTTATGACATTTTGGTATTTGCATGTTAATGTATGAATGACACTTGGCCTGTGCATGATATAAGTATATGATAAGTTACAAGCATGCAAAGAATAAGAGAATATGAAAATATTGCAATGAGGTCCCCAATTTAAGCATGTATATAAGTTAAAGTTTGAAAAAATTTCATTTAAGTCTGAAAACTTATATTTTGCAAAAGGAGAGAAAAACATTGTTCAAGGGTTAAAGAAGTCTGAATCATTGTTGTAAATCCATAACAAATCTGCCATTCTAGATTCTTCAATCTCATTGGTCGTTGTAGGACTAGTATTGTTCACATAATCATTTCAGTGTGAGCTTTGATTTTAATTCTTCACTGATATTCTTTAAGGGTATGTTTCAAATTTTTATACTATTTTGATTTGATTCTGAGTTTGTTTGATGATTAATTGTATAAGTATTCCACTATGCGAATGCTTGTTAGATATAAATTAATGAATTAATTAATAAACAGGCTATCACATGCATGCACTTAGATTCACTCGAATAGAGAAAATTTCTAAAAGATTACATAAAGCGTTAGGAATTAGATTTAACATCAAATACAATTATTAAATGCTCATATATGTCAAGATGACTATACTTTAAAAATACATTTATCTTAGTCAAACATATTACTCACAATATCATATTATGAACTCTATTTTTATCTCAAATTTATCCATTCATAATAGATTCAACAGGTATAACAACTCAAATTTTAAATAAAATAATAAAATTCATATTTATAGTCTTACTAAAAGAGAAAGGAAGCTAATGACTTAAGAGCTTCAACTATATACTAAGCATTAATTTAATTCAAAAAAAAATAACACATTCAATTCTTGGCAAAAGAAACCAATTGTCTTAAAATAGAACAGAAAATAGAATCTACAAAAATTCAAGAAAAATTAAGAAATTAAAAGAATATTTCCTTAAAGAAGTTTGTTCGAAACTTCCAAACACACCTTTTGGAACTGTAAAAAACATTCAGTAAGCATTCCATATTTTAAAGATTTCAGTGAAAATCTCATTCCAACAAAAGATAGGCCAATTTAAATGAATAATGAATTATTACAATGTCTGAAATAAGTTTGAAATAATTTAAAGTAGGGATTGGACATATCGGGCTTTTAATGTCTTGAAATCTATATGCTTGAATTCTTTAATCTTAGCATTAATTAATTGTTGATAACATTATTATTGATGATTTTAATCAGAAAAATTAAATGGGTTTTGTGAGTCTTGTAACAAATTGAAATTTGGTCTAAAGGGATTTGAGGATGGTGAGGAGGATGTATCAGATGCTTGTTTGGAGGAATTTGAACACAGTTCATTAAATTCTTTTGAATATTGTTCTAGTTGTTGAGATGTTGAGGTTGTGACTAATTTGGCCATTAATTGATCTTTTTTAGCTAAAAATCCTTGATTTGATGGTGAAGCTTGAGTGTATTTAGGTAATTATTTATTGATGTGTGATATATTGAAACTATTCCACCACTTTTTATAAAAATTTTGTGCTAGTGTTGGAATAAAACTTCTTTGAATATAAAATAATCCCAACACATTATCTAAGGGATGTGGAACTGAGAGTGAAACTTGAGGTAATGAGTATATGGACTGGACAAATTCGTTTTCTTGAAGGATTTAAAAACATTTTGAATTTGTTGTAAATATATTTGTGGAATTGGTCCAAAAAATTCAAACTAAAGCTGAAACTAACTGGAGATGGCTAATGAAAATTTATAAACCATAAATGATTATGTGGATGATGGTATAATATGTTATACCAAGCATTTATATAATCATAATAATTGTAGAATTGAACGATGGAGATGAATAAAAGATTTCTATTTTGGTAAGGTTTTACATGCCACTCTAGAAGGGTTAATATTATAATTATTTTGAATTTTGAATGGTCGATTTGATTGGTGTTTTTTTTATCTTTGTTGTAGGTTAATTCAATTGACTTAGTGTTAATCAAAATCATTTCATACCATTCACGAGATTTTAGTTGTAACATAGGAATGAAATGAAACCATGGTTGATAGGAAGAATATAAGAGATAATAACCAAAGGTATAAGAAATTAGAGTAGACACTACACTATAGAAAGATAAGAAAGATTATAAATGATAAGTCAAAGATAAACGCCATAAGAAGAAATCTTGATAAGTTTTGAAAAGTTCTTTGAAGAACTGAGAGAAAACTCTTACTATTATTAATGTTAAAACTCTGAATTCCCCTTGGGGTTACAAGGTCTTATATAGGCAATTTTACCAAAAGTATAAAAGGAAAAAACTAAGTCAAATCCTAAGTCATAGTAGGAATTAAATACAAAAATAGGAAATAAATAACAAGCATATTAAGGAAACAAATACTTTTGTATCTTTGTTTCTAAATTTAACCTAAGATTGAAAAAAAAAGGAAACAAAGAAAATAAGGATCTAATAAAGTAGCAAATAGTGCTACGTGAACAGTAATGCATAAACAGTGGCTCTAGATCTTCCTTCCTAAATTGATATGCGTCTTATTTTGTTCTTCATGTAAATTACTCTAAATCACTTAAAGAAACCTGAATAACATTGACAAGATATTGATCATCTTAAACACTCAATTCGGTCTTATTAGTGTCATGAACAAAGCATAACTTTGAGATGTGCTTAATTAGCCCATTTAATGCTTCTTTCATTTTTTTTGGTTCTTGCCTTTGTCATTGGACCCCTATAGATGCTCAACAGATTTTGCGAAGCTTTGATAACTTGATTTGCATCATTCCCCATGTCATGAAAAGGATTTGTCCTCAAATCTTCACCTATATAAAAAATAGACAAATCAGCAACATTGAAGCTTGCACTTATATTTTGCTCACCTAAAAGATCTAACTTGTAGATGTTGTCATGGATCCTTTCAATCACTTAAAATGGTCCATCTCCCTTTGGATGCAACTTCGAATACCTTTGACCTGGAAATCTTTCTTTTTGCATATGCAGCCAAACCCAATTACTAGGTTAAAAAATAAGCTTCTTACATCTTTTATTGGCTTGAGTTGCATATTGCTCAGTCCTTTCCTCAATGTGTTGTTACACTTTCTCATGTAATTGGTTCACCATTAGTCTTCTTCTTGCCATCTAAACTAGAATGCTCATCAATAGGTAAAGGCGATAAATCCAATGGAGTAAGTTGATTAAAACCATAAACAATCTTGAATGGTGAATAATGAGTAGCAGAATGTACACTTCTATTATAAGCAAACTCTACATGTGGCAAACTATTTTCCCAATTCTTTAGGTTTATTTGAATAGTAGCATGCAACAAAGTAGATAAAGCTTTATTGATTATCTTAGTTTGTCCAACAGTTTGTGGATGACATGTAGTCGAAAATAAAAGCCTAGTTCCCAACTTTCTCCACAAAATCTTCCAAAAGTAGCTATAAAACTTGGTATCTCAATTTGAAACAATACTTCTTCATACGCCTGTAATCTTATAATCTCATTAAAGAATAAATTTGCTATGTTGGTTGCACCATTAGTTTTATAAAACGGAATGAAATGTGCCATATTTGAAACCTGTAATCAACAATACTAAGTATTAATTTTGTTAGTATTAAAATAAGCATCTTTGTACAAGAGTACAATCATAGGCTATTTTAAAAAGAATGCACTATTGACTTCACTCTTATTCACTTTCTCTTTACTCTCATTATCATGTTCGGCCATTCTTTATTTTTCTAACTCACTATTGTTTTTTGTATCTCTCTATTTTTTAATTATCATTTGATCCTCATAAACCTACCTAAGGGTTAAAGGCATAAGAGTGATTAGTCTTTCATCCATTATAAACATGTATATATTTCTAAAGTCATCATGCATTACACGTCCATTGTATTGCCATGGTCGTCCTAACAGAATATGCCTAACATACATAGGTACTACATTACATAAAACTTCATCCTTGTACTACTAATAGAGAATGAAATCAGCACTCATTTATTTACCTTGACTTTTCTACATTTATTCAACCATTGAAGTTTATATGGTCGTGGATGCTTTGTAGTAGGTAAATTTAGTTTTTCAACCAAAAATGTGCTAGTTACATTAGTATAACTCCCCTATCAATAATCGTGCTACATACCTTATCATTGATATGACATCCAGTATGAAAAATGTTATCACGTTGTACTTTCTTATCTTTTTTTATTTGTATACTAAGAGCTCTTTTTTCAACTAGAAGCTCTCCATCAACCAAATACTCAATGTCACTTGCATCCTCTAAATGTGGCATAGGCTCATCATTAGATTCACCTTCGGTCTCAATATTACCATCATCTTTCAATATCATCACTCTTTTGTTTGGGCATTGAGATGTAATATGACATATTCCTAAACATTTAAAACATTTCATATCTCTATTTCTAATTAGCTGCCTCTCACATTTTGACCTTTAGGTGCTTCAGCCATTGACTAGAAATTGCCTCCTCATCTTTTTTTTTATTCCAATTCAATTTCCAATAGGATAAAGAACCTGAGTTTTGGCCATATCTTGTGGAACTCTTTCTTTAGAGTTTTCTTTCTACCTTTATTGCCATATGCACCATGTCTTCCAATTCTATATAATGCTGCAATTCAACCAAATTAGCTATATCATGATTGAAAACTTGCAAAAATCTGACCATAGTTGCCTCTCGATCTTCCTCAACATTGGCTCGAATCATAACTATCTCTATTTCTTTGTGGTAGCCTTTAGCACTTTTAGAACCTTGAGTAAGGCTTTGCAACTTCTGAAATAAGTCTTTATAGTAGTGACTTGGAATAAACCATACTCAAAACAAGTTGATCCAACCAAATAATAGTATAGTTAGTAAATTCTATGGTAGTTAACTTTATTTTTTTCAATTCAGAGTAGTTGTGACAATCAAATACCAATTCCGTCTTTTTCTCCCACTCTAAATCCACTTTAGGATCATTTTTACCTTGAAAAGATGGAATCTTCATCTTAATGCTTCCCAAGTTGCTATTAATCTTATCTCCATATCTAACTCTTCTATCTCCATTCTTATGCCTAAATCTATCTAAATTAACATTAAAGGCATGATCATCATTATATAGGTCATCCTCATCATCATCTTCATAATTATACCTAAGTTATTCCTCTCTCTTTATTGCACATTAAGAGCTCTAGTTGAGAGAAACATATTGAAGCTTGGATTTTGGGAAGACCATTGAAGATTAAAGGCTTCTAAAGATTTTTTTCAACTAGTTTTCTCTTTCTCTCTACCTCATTTACATTTGTTTCAAGTTTTTAATTGTAATTTATGTTGTTTGAACATGATTACTCTTTTGAACATTTGGATTGATGTAATTGTGTATTTCACTAAGGATAGTAAATTATATGTTCTAATGCTTGATAGAATTCTATTGAATACTATATTTTGATGTTATTATGTAATTAATGACTATTTTGCGTTTATTCATTTATATTTTTTTTATATGCTTAATGTTTATAATTTGATTAAGAAATTGATTAAATGTTTTAAATATTTGGGTTATGTACTTGGGAGAGTTTAATCCATGTATTAGTTTAAAAAAAACATAACTTTGAGTTTATTGAGTTAAGAGACTAATAGACTTAGAGTAATCATTTCATGGTTGCTTAATACATATTTGTGCATGTTTGTATAATGCGTTAGATAAGGATATCAACTTAATTGTATATATATAGGGTCTCATTAGACAGTCGAGAAGGGATGAGATTAGTCTTAAGCCTTTGATTAATGAATACATAAGATTAGTTATTAATCACTAATGATAAAGAACATAAGAACGATAAAGTAAAATCAAGTCCCTAGAACCCATAGCTTGAACAATAACTTGGGGAATAATTTGATTCTGTAGTCACTGTCGAGGTTATTTGCATAGTTCATCGTGAACTTTAACATGCAAAGTTTGACCTCTACCTGCGTGATCTGTATAATATGCTCAAGATAACTCAGGAGGACATGAGTAAAAAGGGAGCGACCTTTTATATCCAGGGTGCTTCATCTTCTACCTTGAGGGTTTCTGGAAAGTCAAAAGGAAAGAAGAAAAATAAGGTAAAGTAGACACATAGGATGGGTCTTTAGTGGCGATTGATATCTAAGCCATAAGAGAAGCCAAGAGTAAAAAGAAAATGATTCCATTGTAGCGAGGATGGGCATTGGAAAAGAAACTTCCCCAAATACTTTGTCACCATAAAGAAGACTCTCTCAGGTATATGCTTACCTATTATTGATATTTCTTTAGCATTTGATGCTAGTATAAAGCTAGGTATTAGATACCGTATATCCTTCTCATATCTGCAATATGTTGTAGGGTCTGAGGGAAGTTAGATTGTTGTAGTTAGGAAAGGTACAACTTCGAGTCAAAAATGGTGATTTCTTGTAGGTCGAAACTGTTGGACATTTTGACTTGATTCTCCCTTTTAATAAAATTTTTGTATTTCATAAATGTTATTATATACCTTCATGTATCAAACAAATTATCTCCCTTCTTGTACTTAACCATGAAAGGTATCATGTGTATATTAGGAACTATTCCTTACATTTATGTGATATGTTTGATGTTTTGTTAGCTGAATGCTAGTTAATTAATGGGCATTATATTTTGGATACAACTAAAAATGTCATGAATATATAGGGTAGCACTAGTAGTAGTTTGGGAACTTTAAATGACACAGAACTATGGAACATAAGATTAGGTCACATAGGTATAAGACGTCTAAGCCGTCTGGTTAAGGATGGTTAGGTACCTCATCTGACCATAGAACCTTACCCAGTTTATAAATCTTGCATTCAAGAAAGAATGACTAAATCTCCATTTACTGGTGTAGAACACCATGCCACTAATTTATTAGACCTGGTGCATAGTGATGTATGTGGTTCAATGAATCACACTGTAATGGGTGCATTTTGATACTTTGTAACCTTTATTGATGATTTGTCATGATACGGGCATATATTTCTTATGAAACACAAGTAAAAAACCTTTGAAAAGTTTAAAGAGTTTAGACTTGAAGTAAAGAAATAAATTGGCGTGTACATTAAATGCCTTTGATCGGATCAATGCGGTGAGTACATGAGTAGTAACAATTTTTATTATTTAAAGGAGAATGGGATTCTCACTTAGTATAGTCCTTTGAGTACTCCACAACACAATGGTGTTTTGAAAATGAGGAATCAGACTTTATTGGATATGATCTGGTCGATGATCAACTTTACCAATCTTTCGGAATATCTGTGGAGTTATGCTCTTGATACTACTGCTCATATATTGAATAGGGTTCTATCTAAAAGCTATTAAACATACTCCGCATGAGATATTGAAAGGAAAAAAACCAAGTCTTAAGTATTTTAAGATTTGAGGTTGTCCTGCTTATGTAAAAGTTATGCAATAGGATAAACTTGCACCGAAGGAGTACAAGTACGAGTTTGTTAGGTATCTCAAGAATTCAATAGGATAGTTGTTATATGATCCTGAGGAACAAAACGTATTCGTTTCTTGATATGCCACTTTTATAAAGAAAAAGTTTCTTATGGATTATAGGGGTTGTAGAAAGATTGAACTTGATGAAGCCAATTAAATCCAGAATGAACTAAATATAAAACCTCAAACTCAATCCAGCGTAATAACTTTAACACTCCCTCCACGTAGGTCGGGGAGGATGTCCAGATCACCTGCCAGATATGGTTAGACGCCTGAAGGTGTGCTTAGAGTTTTTTTAATTGAAGAAAATAATTCTTTAACTTATACGGGAAAATGGTAAAAGCCATAAAATTCAAAATTGACTTAATACAACAAAATCAAGTTTGGGACTTAGTTGAGCTTCCTAAAGGAATAGTTCCTATTGGTTATAAATAGATTTACAAGCAGAAGTATAGGCCCGATGGGAAGGTAGAGTCCTTCAAAGCCCGACTGGTTACAAAAGATTATACTAAATGATTTGTGATCGATTATGAGGAAACTTTTGCACCAGTAGCGATGTTAAAGTCAATATAAATTTTATTAGTAATTGTTGCATATTATGACTTTAAGATATGACAGATGGATGTAAGGACGACGTTCCTAAATGGATATCTCAAGGAAGACATATATATGGAACAGCCTGAAGGTTTTGTACTAGCCTAACTGCTGGTCTAGTATGCAAACTGAATAAGTCTATTTATAGATTTAAACAGACTTGCTGAAGTTAGATTCTTTATTTTGATGAAGTAATGAAAGGGTCTGATTTCATAAAAAATAAAGAGGAATATTGTATGTACAAATAGGTTAATATGAGTATGATAATCTTCTTAGTTCTCTATGTGGATGACATACTAATCATTGGGTGTGATATATGTATGTTACAATCAGTTAAGAGTTATCTAAACAAGAACTTCTCCATAAAGGATTTGGGATAGACTTCCTATACACTGGGAGAGACTTTATAAATATAGAGTTAGGAAGCTGATAAGACTCTCCCAATCATCGTACATCTACAATGTCTTAAAAAGGTATAATTTTATTGATTGTAAGATTGCAAGTATACTTTTTAGAAATGACATTCCCCTTTTAAGGAGAATGTGTCCTTAGACGGAAGATGAAAGAGTTAGAATGTCTAAAATGCCATATGCATCAGTTGTAGGTAGCCTGATGTATGCTATGATATGCACTAAACCTAATATCAGTATAGCTGTAAGTGTTACTAGCTGGTATCAATCTAATCCAAGGGACAGCCATTGGATGGCAGTTAAACATGTCTTTACATACCTTAAGGGTATAAAGGACAAGTTTCTAATTTATAGAGATAGTGACTTGCAAGTTAAATGATACACAGATTCAGAGTTCTAGTCTGATTCGGATGATAGAAAGTCTATATTTACATATGTATTCATCCTTAACGGTACCGTGGTAAGTTAGAAGAGCACCAAACAGGGATCTATAGTTAATTTAACAATTGAAGCAGAGTATATTACAACCTCTGATGCAGCAAATAAAGTAGTATAGATATGTAAGTTTATTGTTGAACTGGGAATTGTCCCTACTTCGATAGATCCTATTGTTAGAGTTATGTACGTGTGGACTGTTAGAGCTGGTGCTCACATGCCATTCCAATATTGTATGAATATTAATTGATTAATATTTGTACAATAAACATTTCGAATAAAAATTGTTAATATCATATTTATATGGTATAATGCTTGTAACATTACAGACACTGTTTGATCTGAAATAATTCAGATCTGATCTAAAGGAGTTTATATCAGAACTAATAGTTAGCAAAGCTGAGAGTTATAAATGCTAAGAGTTAGCACTGTTAAGAGTTATCAGGTTATAAGAGTCAGCGAGGTCTAAAGAGTTAGAACCTTGTCTATAATGGGATAAAGACTTAAGAGTATGCTTGTAATGACATAGTTGCAAAGAGCTGCAATAGGTGCTAAGAAATATCATTATATAAGTATATCTCAAACATAATGTTCCTATTGGTGAACCAGATTATTTAGATTAGTGTATGTATATATCTGACTGGTTTAGATGAATCACATTGCATTTCGAGCCTTTCTATGAAGCTTGGGAGTGGTTCAAGGACCTTATCCGGAGGTGCTCCTAACATAGATTCCAAGATTGGTTCCAAATACAAATCTTCTACAATAGAATAAATAGGCAAACAAGAACCATTATAAATACGACAACTGGTGATACATTATTATCAAAAACCATGGAATAAGCCCAAGCTTTATTAGAGGAAATGGTGTACAACAATTACAAATGAAGTTGATCCGAATGTTGTACTTTCATATCAAGTTTCAGCTTTAACAAATCAAATTTTTGCACTAAATGCTAGAGAAGCTTCAACAAGAAAATAATTAACGATGATAGTAATTGTATCCTACACTGATGAAGGAAGTGATACAAAATAAGTCCAATATCAATAACCAAAACTTCAACCACCGAAGTAACAACTTGCCTACAAATATCATCATGGGCTTAGAAATCATGAGAACGTCTCTTATGGTAAAATAAGAAATGCTTTGCAACATCATTCGGGATTTAATCAATAAGTGGCCGAGAAGAAGCCTTCTTTGGAGGACCTTTTGGCACTTTCATCATCGAGACTAGAGAGATGTTCAACAAGGATAAAGCCTGCCTGATAATATTAAGACACATTGCACTCACATGAATATTCCATTGAAGTCATCAGAAGTGCAAGTTGGCCAACTTGCCCATACAATCAAAGATCAATCTTTCGGTAAATTCTTAAGTGACAAGGAGGCTAACTAAGAGAGCATTGCAATGTCATCACCCTTAAGATTAGTAAAGAAGTTAAAGCTCTGAAGAAAAATGAGATTGAGAATAGTGAGAAAGAAGTTTTTGCCAAACCATCTAAGGCAATTAACTAATCTAACTTTATTTCCTTCCCAGATAACCCTCTTAACATTATCTGGCCAACTTGCCCATGCAATCAAAGATCAATCTTCCAATAAGTTCTCAAGTGACAATGAGGCTAACCAAGAGAGCATTGCAATGTCATTACCTTTAAGAGTAGTAAGGAAGTCAAAGCTCTTAAGAAAAATGAGATTGAGAGCAGTAAAAAAGAATTTTTTGCCAAACCATCTAAGGTAATTAACTAACCCAACTCTATTTCCTTCCTGGATAACCCTCATAACATTATTCCACCATTGTCATACCCTCAATGCTTTTGCAAAAACGTTAGATGCCCAATTCTCCAATATCCTTGAGAACTTTAAAAATGTTCACACCAACATTCCCTTTATGGATGCTTTGCAGAGAATGTCAAACTATATGAAGTTCATGAAAGAAGTGATGTAAAAGAAGAAAAAGTTAGAGAATTATGAAACGGTGAACCTAATGGAGGAATGTAATGCAATTCTTCAAAGGAAGTTGCCTCAAAAGATGAAGGATCGATAGCTTTACTATCCCTTGCACTATTGAGAACCTTTGCGAAGGCCTTATATAACCTTAGAGCAAGCATCAATCTTATACCTCTATCTATCTTCAAAAGTTTGGGTCTTTATGAGGTGAAGCCTACTATAATTGCCTCATAAATGGCGGATAGATTATAACTTATCCATGGGGTATTATTAAGGATGTGTTATTTAAAGTAGGCAAATTCATCCTACCGGTGGATTATATTGTTCTTGACTTGGAGGAAGTTGGAAATGCTCCTATAATTCTTGAGCAACCATTCTTAGCCACTGGGAGAGTTCTCATTGATATGGAAAAGTGAGAGATGAAAATAAGAGTGCAAGATGAGCAGATCACATTCAAGGTTTTCAAGGAGATAAAGTTGTTAAATGACTCCGAAAAATGTTTGAAGATTGAAAATGTGCATTCAAATGGGGGAATATAGCCCTTAATTTTGAAGATGATAGCTCATAAGAAAGTGAAGATGCGCCAAACAAGAAAACTGATGAGGCATGGCAAGATCATGATGGAAAATCACATTTCAAAACCTAGGTTGTGGCGCCACGGCGCAACATTTACAAGATCGGATGATAGGACCTGCCCCGAGACCCTCTACTGCAGGTCCCCGCGGCCCTGCCAGGCACCTTGACGGAAGTTCCTCAAAATATAACTACGTAAGTTGAGAAATTTTTGCGAGACGAACACCTTTTTAGTTTTTGCTACTAGAATTCTTGTAATATACACGAAAATGACATTTAATTTTAAAACAAACGGGCATAGTTTCCTCTATTTTTCAAAAACTCTATATAAAACCTACAAAAAAATTTCACTTATATTTCAAACACTTCTCAATACTACCAATTCGGACCTCCGGTCCTTTCCAAATCAAATCCAACATAACTCAATGGTTTCATTTGAATCACAAAATAAGCATACTCATAAAAAGCAAAAACGATCATCGTAATATCGAAATCTCGTCTTGTTGGTTCAAAATATACATACAAATTTAAATGCCTACAACTACTATGCATAAAGTAAAGGGTACTATTTAGCATATTTACATAGACAAAAATGATCTTCAGATTTGGCCCACTACTCGGCAATAGGAGAATTAGTAGCTTGCATACCGAGACCTGCACCTGGGAAGGGTTTAGAAAACATAAAACACAAAAGAAGTGAGCTAAAGGAGCTTAGTGAGTGCAATTAAGATTTCAAATAAAATAACGTTATGCATAGATAGTAAATTCTAAAGTACATGCATAAATCGTGCTTCTAAAACTAATGTAAAGCTGTAAAACAGTTTCTAGTATCATATGCTGATGAAATCTTGCCGAGCGGATTTTATCTACATCTTTGGAAAGCAATATCTAAAATCTGTATAACATAATAACTGCCGTGTACATATAAACGCATAAATGCTATCGATAAATCGAAAACTAGTAAAGTCCTAAAGCTCTATACTCACATAGCAACTCAACTAGCACTGCACATATGAGTAGGTCATGGGGCACCTCAACTAGCAGCACCCATAGTGACATCTCAAGACATCTCACTAGCTATGCAGCGAAATCCTACATCGCA
The DNA here is from genome assembly GCA_946807835.1 of Ailanthus altissimus. Taxonomy (NCBI): domain Eukaryota; kingdom Viridiplantae; phylum Streptophyta; class Magnoliopsida; order Sapindales; family Simaroubaceae; genus Ailanthus; species Ailanthus altissimus. The sequence goes on from OX327683.1 coordinate 12,248,955, forward strand.
TACATATAGCGAGACAATACCCTTTACACATGGAGCGACTCACATGACTCGACATCCCGACTTCCCGAAGTTAGTGACACACCCCCAAAACCTGCCCATGTGCACGGGATATACTGGTTGGGTCTAATACAATCACCACCACTATAATTTGAGGGTACCAATGGCCTTTAAAACGGATGCAAAAATTTTAAAACTGTTTCTCAACCTGAACATGTAAAAGCATGTCTATGGATATGTATCAAGATCATAAATCATATTTATGCATCGAAAGATCATAAAATATATATATTCATTATGCGAAAACATAATAAACGAAAAGTAAAAGAAATGGCAGATTTCCACTCACAACTGCTCTGCACTCAATTTTGCTCCCGATTTCTGCTCCCGTTACCGCTCTCGGTTATCTTCACCTATGTGCCATAAATGACATTTAGAACCAAATCTAATGCTAGAATCTCATTTAACTACTAAACGCACTAATTGGCACACAAAGCCCGAATGGATACTACTTTCCGATTATTATTTACGGAGCCATTTAATCTAATCTAACTCATCATCCGATGCCCTGAAAATTATTGAACGCCTTATAACTTGGTTGGACATAATTGCCCTTCACCTTTCCAAAATGGACAATTATGTCCAATTTTCTTCATTTTTGGTTTTTCCATCAACCATATACATTTAACTTACAATATGCACCATTTACACACAACAATTCAATCAAAACACCACTCAATCCCTAACTTCCCTAAAGTGGCAGAATTTCAACCTAGGTTCCAAAACATTCCTTTTCTCAATTTCTTGTTCCAATTACAACAAATTAAGCCAATTTCATTCTAAAGCCCTAATTACAACCAATTGAAATCTCTATATCAAAATCACCAAAAAACCATAATTCTTACCTTGCCAATTTCGTCAAATTGATGACTCTTTCAAGCTCCACACTAGAATTCAAGTCAATCTAAGCCAAGAATACACATAATAATATCAATTGAAGCATTCTTGAAAGCTCACTTATCAAACTCATAAAACAATGCTTTTCTTACTTTTTTTTCTTGAATTTTCACTAATGAGAGCTTCAATTGAGCTTAAGGATTCATATGTAACCTTATTTTACCTTGATTACACATGAAAAACCATGAAAAAATTTAAAATTTCATTGTAGCAGCACCGTCAACCTTTGCACGAATTTGCTCTCTTTTTACTCTAAGTGTTTGCTTTTAGATCACTTGAAAATTCTACACACTTCCAACATATATATAGTGCTCCCTTAATTGACCATTTTGCCCTTCAACTTACTCAAAACTTATAATTTGCCATTAGTTCAAATGAAAGGATTTAATTGGTTCCTTTGTAATTATCTAGTTAGAATAGTCAAAGGAACTAACTAGAATTTTTAACTTGGCAATCCATGTGATTTCTTCTAATTGGTCCATTCTCTAATATATGAATTATATTTCTCAACAAAGGCTTGTTCCATATATCAACCTTAAATGAAAATTGATGTAGTAAATTAGAATTTCCTTTTCCAAGCCAATAGAGAAAAATTCCAAAAATATTCTAGGGTTGTCTGGATCGAGTGTGAAATTACCAAATTAGGTCTAATATCTCTCACGCGCACAATAAAGAAAATATTTCTAATAGGGTTAAAATCGAGTAACCCTACGGTGTCTTATTTGCTCTATACCAAAATCTAGGTGCCAATACTACTAATAGGGATTGGATATTATAATTTCACCCCTCCTTAAAAAAAAAAATTGTCCTCAAAATTTAAATCATACCTGTCTTAAAGAGGTAAAGATGTTGCACTCGCATCTGATCTTTACATTCCCACATGGCTTTTTCTACCCCGTGGTTCATCCATAACACCTTCACTAAGGGAATGCTTTTATTATGAAGTACTTGCTCTTTTCGGTCTAGAATTTGCACAGGCTTCTCTTCGTAAGTCAAGTTCTCATTCAATTCTACTAATTGTTCCCTTAGGATGTGCGAAAGATCTGCTGTATACTTGCGAAGCATGGAAACGTGAAACACATCATGGATTCTAGCCAGATCTTCAGGTAATCATAGACGATATGCTACCTTTCCAACTCTTTCAACTATCTCGTATGGGCCAATATATCAAAGACTCAGCTTTCCTCGCTTCCTGAATCGTAGTACTCTTTTCCATGGCGATATCTTCAAAAAGACCTTATCACCGATCTCAAACTCCAAGTCTCTTCTCCTGTTATCTACATAACATTTCTGTCTATCATTAGCTATTTTCAATATTTGCCTGATAAGTTGAATCTTTTTCGAAGTAATCTGGACATTTTCTGGGCCGATTAGCTTCCTTTCACCTACCTCATCCCAACAAACTGGAGTTCTGCACTTCCTTCTATACAATGCTTCATATGGTGCCATCCTGATGCTGGTGTGGTAGCTATTATTGTAGACGAACTCCATTAGCGCCAGATGAGTATCCCAACTCCCTTCGAACTCCATAACACACGCTCTAAGCATATCTTTGAGTATTTGAATTGTCCACTAAGATTGACCATTCGTTCGTGGATGAAAGGCCGTACTGAAACTCAATTTTGTGCCTAGAGCTTTCTGTAAGCTGGACCAAACTCGAAAAGTGAACCGTGGATCCCTGTCTGACACAATGGATGTGGAACTCCATGGAATCGTACCATCTCATCTATGTAAAACTGGGCCAATTTATCTAAATAATAATTGCTTCTAATGGGTAGGAAATGGGCAGATTTCGTCAGCCTATCAACAATTACCCATATTACATCATTGCCTCTCTAGCTACGTAGAAGTCCTACCATAAAGTCCATCATTATTCTTTCTCATTTCCACTTCGGAATCGGAAGGGGTTGCAAGAGCCCAGCAGGTTTCTGATGCTCAATCTTTACTTGCTGGCAAGTTAGGCATCTCGAGACAAATTCAGTTATATCTTTCTTTATGCCCTTCCACCAGTAGTGCTCTTTTAGGGTACGGTACATCTTTGTGCTCCCCGGATGCATAACATATACAGAAGAATGAGCTTCTTCCATAATCTCTCTTCTTAACTCATTTACATCCGAAACACATAACCTCTGACCTAAGGTTACTACACCATCCTCGATCACTGAAAGATCCTTCCACTGCCCAGACTTGATTTCACCCTTTAATTTAACTACATGTGGATCTTGAGTCTGTAGTTCTTTGATCCGATCAACCAATATTGGACGGACCTGAAATGTGGCTAATAGTGCTCCCGAATCTGACAATTCTAATTTTACACCTAAAGATCTCAATTCTATCAACATTGATAGATATGCAGCCTTCAACTGAGCTATTGAACCGACAGGCTTTCTGCTGAGAGCATCTGCTACCACATTAGCTTTTCCCGGATAATACTCCAAGGTGCACTCATAATCTTTAATAAGCTCCAACCACCTTCTCTGCCTCATATTCAATTCTTTCTGAGTGAACAAGTACTGCAGGCTCTTATGATCAGTAAAGATCTTACAAGGAACCCCATACAAATAATGCCTCCAAATTCTTAGGACAAAAACTATTGCAGCTAGTTCTAGATCATGTGTAGGATAATTCTGTTCATGCTTCTTTAATTGTCTAGAAGCATAGGCTATTACTTTCTCCTTCTGCATCAGCACACAACCTAGATCCTGCCTGGAAGCATCACAATATATGGTAAATTCGTCATTCCCCGACGGAAGTGTAAGCACTGGGGCCGAAGTCAACCTTCGCTTTAACTCTTTGAAACTCTGCTGGCACGCTTCCGACCATACAAACTTCTCTTCTTTCCTGGTTAGTTTAGTTAAAAGGGTGGCTATTTTTGAGAATCCCTCTACAAACTTCCTATAATACCCAGCCAAACCCAAGAAACTATGAACCTCCATCATGTTCGTGGGCTATCTCCAATTCACTATTACTTCAATCTTCTGGGGATCTACTGTTACCCCTTCTGCAGAGATTACATGCCCAACATATGCAACTCTATCGAGCCAGAATTGACATTTACTAAGTTTGGAGTACAGTTGATGCTCCCTTAAGGTTTGCAAAACTAACCTCAGATGTTCTGCATACTCTTCCTCATTACTTGAATAAACCAGTATATCATCAATAAATACTATTACAAACCGATCTAAATAGGATCTAAAAACTCTATTCATGAGATCCATAAAAGCAACTGGGGCATTAGTCAGCCCGAAAGGCATAATCAAGAATTTATAATGCTCATATCGGGTCCTAAAGGCCGTCTTAGGAACATCTTCCTCCCGGATTTTCAGTTGATAATAGCTTGACCTCATATCTATCTTGGAAAATACTCTGGCTCCCTGTAGCTGATCAAATAAATTGTCAATTCTCGGAAGTGGATATTGATTACGCACCGTTACTTTATTCAGTTCCCTGTAATCAATGCATAATCTCATACTTCTATCTTTCTTCTTTACAAACAAAATCGGTGGCCCCCAAGGAGAAATACTTGGTCTGATGAAACCCTTATTCATCAACTCTTCTAGCTGAACCTTCAGTTCTTTCAATTCTGAAGGAGCCATTCTATAGGGTGCTTTAGAAATTGGTTGCGTTCCAGGGGCTACTACTAATTTAAACTCTATCTCTCTATCTGGAGGTAAGCCCGAAAGATCATTTGGGAATACATTTGGAAACTCTTTAACCACCGGAATATCCTCCAATTTCGTTCCACCGTCTCTTACATCTTTGGCATAGACTAAGTACCCCTGACATGACTTTTGAAGCATCTTTCTTGCCCTTATTATTGACACCATACCGGCTGAAAGTGATTTTCACACCTTACGAAAAATAACTTTCGTTCTGCCTGGGCTACATAATCTGACTTCTTTCTAGAAACAATCCACTGAGGCCCGATATTTAGACAACCAATCCATCCCTAAAATCACATCAACCTCACTGATAGCCAGCATATTCAAATCTGCCATAAACTCATGGTTCTCAATATTGATTTTACTACCCCTATACATCTTTTCTGCTACAATGGAGTCTCCTGTATGAAGAGACCCTGCTATTGTACAATCTAATAACTGGGACACTATACTAGCATTTATAGCAAACTCTATAGAAATAAAAGAATGGGTCACTCTAGGATTTATCAGTACATAAGCATCTCGATCAAAAATTGACATCGTACCTGTCATAACTTCTTGGGCCGCATCCACCTCCTGCTGTGTCACTGCAAATACCCTAGCCTGGGTATGCGGTCTACCTTGCAGTCTTCCGGGTGATCCTCCTCGATCGGCTCCCCTACTAAGCTGGCTCGGCTTTCTGAATTGGGGACCACCTCGAATTTGCCCTCGGCTGCCACTACTTTATCCCGAAGCTAGTGGTCTATCTTCTAGCTTACTGCTAGTTCTACATTCGAGCAATCGCTCATGTAGTGACCCTCTTGACCACACTTATAACAACCGGTAGTCCTCTTTCTACAATCCCCCGAATGGGCCTTGTCGCATTTATTACACACCGAAAAATTCTTCCAACTCTCCTTAATGCTTCGAAACCCGCGGATGGTTGCCGAACGAAAGCTTGACTGGATTGTGCTCCTTGGCTTGGTTTTCGACTACTGGACCATGAAGATCTCTCCTCTATTCGTGTGAATTTACTCGGCCCTCCTCGAGAACCACCTAACCAACCTATTTTCTGGCCCTGCAGTTTCAGTTTAGGGATGGCCACCATTCTTCTTTCAACCCGAGTTACAGCTTCCACCAATGCTCCATACTGAGTATGGGCTGCCAATACCACGTACGCTCTAATCCGAGGATTGAGACCCACTGCAAACCGGTTAGCCTTCTACTCCTTATTATTGGCTATAAAGGGAACGGCACGGAGGAGCTCTGAAAACCTCTTCTCGTACTCTGCCATAGAGAGGGAACCTTGTTCGAGCTTGAAAAACTCTTCTATCTTCGCATCGTTATAACTTTTGGGATAGAACTTATTCAAAAATTCCTTTTTGAAAAGCGCCCAAGGCACCCCATCGGCGTTCCTCCTTTTCAAGGCCTTCCACCAATCCTTCACTCATTCCTTCAACAAAAATACGGAGTATACCACATTCTGTTCTTCAGTACATCCCATAACTTGAAAATTTTCTTCATTGCTCTCTAACCAGGATAGAGCTCTCTCAGGATCTTCGGTACCATCATAAGGTTTAGCGCCCAATTTCTTAGCGCGCTCAATGGACACTCCGGTCTCTCTCGGTTGATGGATCGTTACTGCTAGTATATGGGCCATCTGAGCTATATTCACATTACCACCCTTTGGCTCAGCAGGTTAGGATGATTCAGGAGGGGTCTAAGGCGTAGGAACATTTACCGACTCATTTCCCTGCTCCACTTCAGATGCAAGAGCCTCTGCAGCTACACTTTTAGTACGTGGGCCTCCATGACAATGCATATTTTCTGTAAATGTAGTGATGCAAATGATTATCAAATGCATAAAATTCAATTTACTAAACTTAAAAAAATATGCATGCAATTTCAAGAATCTCATTCTAAAAATGAACTCTTTAACTAAAAACTTAAAAAATCGTGCTCTGATACCACTCTGATAGGGCTCGCCCCGAGACCCTCTACTGTAGGTCCCAGCGGCCCTGCTGGGCACCTTGACAGAAGTTCCCCATAATATAACTAGGTAAGTTGAGAAATTTTTGCGAGGCGAACCCCTTTTTAGTACTTGCTACTATTTCAAACACTTCTCAATACTACCAATTCGGACCTCCGGTCCTTTCCAAATCAAATCCAACACAACTCAATGGTTTCATTTGAATCACAAAATGAGCATACTCATAAAAAGCAAAAACGATCATCGTAATATAGAAATCTCGTCTTGTTGGTTCAAAATATACATACAAATATACATGCCTACAACTACTATGCATAAAGTAAAGGGTGTTATTTAGCATATTTATATAGACAAAATGATCTTCAGATTTGGCCCACTACTCGGCAATAGGAGAATCAGCAGCTTGCGTACCGAGACCTGCACCTGGGAAGGGTTTAGAAAACATAAAACACAAAACGAGTGATCTAAAGGAGCTTAGTGAGTGCAATTGAGATTTTAAATAAAATAACATTATGCATAGATAGTAAATTCTAAAGTACATGCATAAATCATACTTCTAAAACTGATGAAAGCTGTAAAACAGTTTCTAGTATCATATACCGATATAATCTTGTTGAACGGGTTTTATCTACATCTTTGGATAGCAATATCTAAAATCTGTATAACATAATAACTGTCGTGTGCATATAAACACATAAATGCTATCGATAAATCGAAAACTAGTAAAGTCCTCGCTCGGCCATTTTCTTTCTAAACTGTACCAATGGTAACCCTAAAGCTCTATACTCACATAGCTACTCAACTAGCACCGCACATGTGAGTAGGTCACAGGGCACCTCAACTAGCAGCACCCACAGTGACATCTCAAGATATCTCACTAGCTATGCAGCAGAATCCTATATCGCATACATATAACGAGACAATACCCCGTACACATAGAGCGACTCAGATGACTCGACATCTCGACTTCTCGGAGTTAGTGACACACCTCCAAGACCTGCCCATGTGCATGGGATATACCGACTGGGTCTAATACAATCACCACCACTATAATCTGAGGGTACCAATGGCCTTTAAAACGGATGCAAAAATTTTAAAACTGTTTCTCAACTCGAACATGTAAAAGCATGTCTATGGATATGTATCAAGATCATAAATCATGTTTATGCATCGAAAGCTCATAAAACATACATATTCATTATGTGAAAATATAATAAACGAAAAGTAAAAGAAATGGTAGATTTTCACTCACAACCGCTCCACGCTCAATTTCACTCCTGATTTCTGTTCCCGTTACCGCTCTCGGTTATCTTCACCTATGCACCATAAATGATATTTAGAACCAAATCGAATGCTAGAATCTCATTTAACTACTAAACGCACTAATTGGCATACAAAGCCCGAATGGATACTACTTTCCGATTGTTATTTACGGAGCCATTTAATCTAATCTAACTCATCATCCGACGCCCTGAAAATTATTGAACGCCTTATAACTTGGTTGGACATAATTGCCCTTCACCTTTCCAAAATGGACAATTATGTCCCATTTTCTTCATTTTTGGTTTTTCCATCAACCATATACATTTAACTTACAATATGCACCATTTACACACAACAACTCAATCAAAACACCACTCAATCCCTAACTTCCCTAAAGTGGCAGAATTTCAACCTAGGTTCCAACACATTCCTGTTCTCAATTTCTTGTTCCAATTATAACAAAGCAAGCCAATTTCATTCTAAAGCCCTAATTACAACCAATTGAAATCTCTACATCAAAATCACCAAAAAATCCTAATTCTTACCTTGCCAATTTCGTCAAATTGATGACTCTTTCAAGCTCCACACTAGAATTCAAGTTAATCTATGCCAAGAATACACACAATAATATAAATTGAAGCATTCGTGAAAGCTCACTTATCAAACTCATAAAACAATGCTTTTCTTACCTTTCTTTCTTGAAATTTCACTAATGAGAGCTTCAATTGAGCTTAAAGATTCATATGTAACCTTATTTTACCTTGATTACACATGAAAAATCATGAAAAAAAATTTGAAATTTCACTGTAGCAGCACCTTCAACCTTTGCACGAATTTGCTCTATTTTTGCTCTAAGTGTTAGCTTTTTGATCACTTGAAAATTCTACACCCTTCCAACGCATATATAGTGCTCCCTTAATTGATCATTTTCCCTTCAACTTACTCAAAACTTCTAATTTGCCATTAGTTCAGATGGAAGGATTTAATTGGTTCCTTTGTAACTATCTAGTTAGAATAGTCAAAGGAACTAACTAGAATTTCTAACTTTGCAATCCATTAGATTTCTTCTAATTGGTCCATTCTCTAATATATGAATTATATTTCTCAACAAAGGCTTGTTCCATACATCAACCTTAAATGGAAATTAATGCAGTAAATTAGAATTTCCTTTTCCAAGCCAATAAAGAAATTTTCAAAAAATATTCTAGGGTTGTCCGGCGCTCTGATCGAGTGTGAAATTACCAAATTAGGTTTAATATCTCTCACGCGCATTATAAAGAAAATATTTCTAATAGGGTTAAAATCGAGTAACCCTACGGTGTTGTATTTGCTCTATACCGAAATATAGGCGCTAATACTACTAATAGGGATTGGCCACTTGCCCCCTTCTAAATTGCTTTCAAACTACTCCTTAAGCTACCTTAAACACCCCCTTACTTCCCCCAATAATCCTCACACTCTCTGAACACCAAATTAACACCAAATCATACCTCAAACAATATGGCTAATCAAATTTTATGTTATGAAAAGTATTACTCAAAAGGGCTTTGGGTACCAACTCAAGCACTCATTTTATTTAACCTCACGATTCAAGCACAAGCACACTATATCATCGTCTATGATGGAAGTTTCTTTTACTCACTCTTATTTTTTGCCATTGTGGACAATGTCAACTTTATGTTTGGGGCAGGAAAATACTATTTGGTATTCATTTTCCATGTTGATCATGCTTACTTATTACGCTTGTTGTTTTTAGTTGTTTGTTTTGCATGCAATTTTTTTTTCATTTTCGTCTTTAGTTTCGGGTTGCTTAAATGATTAGTAGTCAATAATATGAGATAGAAACATAGTTTTAAATGCTACTTTCTTTTAGAAACAATGAATGTTATGATTGTTTGCTTGGCAATCTAAGACAAGTTCGACTTCATTTGTGACCACTTGATATTTTGAGCACGTAGTTAGAAATATTTAGTTTTTATGCTTGCTTAGAAGACTTTTATGCATAACTAGAATAAGTATGGTCTAAAAACACACTAGAACTTATTTGAGCATTACTCAAGGTAAATTCATAGGGCATACATAAGCGAGGATATGATTTTAGGCTATCTTTGGACCGATTGAGCATTTCAAGCCAATCTTTGTATATTGTTACCCTGAGTCACCCCCGTTTAGCCTAATAAAAACTTTTCTTTGATAGTCATATCATTACCATAGCCTTTATTTTTATTATCCTTCATAATACCCATCACGCCATAGGTATAACACTCAATTTAAAGAATTATATGAACTTTTAAAAATGAAAGGGTGAATTAAAGAAGAGTTATGAGATTAGTTATGGATTTGGGTTGTTCTAATATCGAAAAACTTAAGTTTGGGGTGTAGTGACTTTTATTAAAAAAAACAACAACAAAAAGTCAAATCAAATCAAAGATATTTGATAGTTTGAGTTTGCTATTCCCCTAGCTTAGAAGAAGAAGAACAATAACAGCAAAATAGTAAGAGAATCAAAGAAATAAGTTTGGAAGAAATTGGGTAAAAAGTAATTAGTTTGGTTTGAAGTCATCTCTAGAGGAATGTGTGTTTATAGTGTGAGTTGAGTCGAATTTGATCCATCTCATCCTACCTTTACCCTAACCATACATTACAAGCTAGATAAAGTCCTATTTGATCATAGATTATGTATGTGCCTACATTAGTAGAGAGTGATGCAAAAAATAAGCATGTGAAGTTTTAATTTAATAAATCTCATAAGAGACCATTTCATTGTATTGTGAGCATAAACTAATCCGAGTGCATGTAACTAATAATTTTAGTTATTCACACATACACACATACACCACACACATCAAGTAGGTCACTTATGGGTTAGAATAAGTTTTGAATTAACATGTTTAATGGTTATTATGTTTACACTTTCTTTGAGATTGGTAGTTATGAGACATTTTTGAGACAATTTGCTAATCATTTACCGATATCGTGTTTAGTGCTTTCTTATAGTTTGTTATCGTTTAAGCATTTAATTGTCTCTCCTTGCTCGAGGACCAATAAGTACTTAAGTTTGGGGAAAAATTGATAAGTGCATTCTATAGTTTGTTTAAGTACCCTTTTTAATTTGATAATTGCTTGTTTAGAGTGTTCAAATATAGCCAATTATGCATATATTGTTATTTTGTAGGTTCTAACCAATAAGAGCATAAAAAAGTCAAATTTGATGAAAAACTAAGCAAAGAAATCATTTCACAAAGCGTCCAAGTTGCAACCCCAAAAGTCCAAGCCGCAGCCCTAAAAAGATGAAGAAAAACATCACTAGGTATTAGGGCCACAACCTTAAGTTGTTAAAAATGCGATGCCATGGCGCCACCACTTAAAAGTGCGCTATACGTTGGGTGAGTGTGTATATTTTAAATTTTTTAATTTACACATCACATGTATAAATACGTGCAGCTAAATATAAACAAATATTTCAGTACACTAATAAAATATTACAGAACTCATCCTCAAAGCACACTTTACGAAGTTCTAGTCTAGGACCAGTTGGATCTTTCGAGCTAGAACGATAGCTTCATGTTCTCGCTGGAATATTTTCATTGAAGCAACTTTTGCTTCAAAATATCTCTCGGATCTTTCTATGTATTTTTCTTACAATTAACTTTATTCTAACTTGGCTTAGAATTCTTACAAATGAAATGGAATGAGGTTGGCTATGTATAGCCATAGCCACCTTATATTTGGCCAATGGATAAAAGGTTAGTGGCAAGTATGACAATACAAAGTCATGTTTCTCCTAAGATGTATCATGCTTAAGAAAAAGCATGATATATCATACTTTCATTTGCTAAATCTAAGGCCAAATAGAAATGAATTTAGTGGCCTTTGCATTGTATATTATCATGCTACTTTATGCTTAACTCTAAGCATGACAAATTCTTTTGCATAATTGATGCGATATTTCTATATCATAAAATTAAGTGCAAGTATACACTATCGTATGCAAGTAATAAAGAGACTAAATAAGTCGGATGTCGAACCCACAGGGATAATGTTTTCTTTTTAACCAATTACTAAAATTATGTCTTCCTAATAACTATTCAGATAAATAAAAATCTAAGAATGAATGTAAAAAATATAAAAGCAAAACACAATGCAAAGAGAATAGGGAGATAGCAACGTAGAGAAAACTTAGGATTAATATTATCCCCCAATATGTTTCTAATGATTAATCCTCTAATATTTAACTCACTTAGTCTTTATTATTGATCAAGACACTAATATATTCACAAGCCTCTTCCAAGGTCATGCAAGTATATCTTAGTTTACAAAATACCTATATTCCTATGGTACTTGGAATAAATTAAGATTCATTAAGATTAGGTCTTATTGATCATACATGCCAATTAGGTATATTCCTATCCTAAATTGAAACTTACATATGTAACATTGAATGTTATTCTACAATTATGCATCAAATTACCTAGGTTTAAATATATTGATTCCTCTTTCAAGTTTATCAAAATATTACCAATTCATTCACCATATATTAGCCAGATATATTGAAGCATTAAACACAAGTAATTTAAATAATAAATGACTAAGTTTATTTAATACTAAAAAGATATGGCAATTTAAGCGCATATATTGAGTTCAAATATTAACCCTAGAAAATAAATTAGTTCATAGCTACAAGAGAATCACAGCAATAAAAATAAAAATAAAACATGATACAATCAATCGCAAACCGATGTAGACGTCGAATTGCTCTTGATTGATGTTGCTCTAAATTCTTGGTGCTCTTGAACTGCTCTAAGTTCTCTTTTTCTTGCTCTAGGTTCTTCTCTGGTCTTTTTGGATGCTTCTTGAAGGTTGGGAATGAGTGGCTTTTTATAGGGATTGATATGAGCTTGAAAATCGCAACTCTCATCGGACTAAGACTCGCACTACCGTTGGCGCGCTATGCAGTTGTCACTGGGGCGACGCGTGAAAACGCTATTACCGCTGGAACGGTGGGATCTTGGCGCTGGGGCGCTACATGAAAATGGCTTCACCGCTGGCGCGGTATGTTGATAGCGCTGGGGCAATGGATCGTCGCTGGCGCGGTGACTCTTTGGTGCTGGGGCGCTAGACGCGACTTAAGCAGGTCGTTTTTCTTATTTCGATCACTATTTCAGCGCTGGGGTGACAATCCTTGTGGCGCTGGGGCGATGGACACATATTTTGAAAATGTTGCATTTTAGTCCCTATTCTTTAAATTTCGTTCAAGTCCCTATAAATAACAATAATGCACATAAATAGCTATCTATTCTCATAAAATCATAAAATATTAATAATAAAAACATGAGAAAATATATGACAAATTTGCCCTTATCAATAATCAAAGGAAAAATGGCCTGCACATGTTAATGCAAAGTGTAAGAAAGCCACCTTTTGGTTTCAATTTCAATTTGGCCAAATTGTATTTGTCTTTTAAAAGCCTTTAACAAATGAATTAATACATTCAACCATAATTAACAATTTATTTGTTTGTCAAAAAAAATATTAACACTTAATAAATTGGACTAATAATACTATGCAGCGTGTTATTCCATTACAAATTAATGGCATGACATATGGCGTCCAATAGAAAGGTTAAAGGTTATAAAAAAACATTTTACTTGCCGAGATCCCAGGCTTAACACTTAAACCCTATGATCTCCCCAAGAGACACTTGGATGTGCTTCTGTGCCATCCCATTTTGTATAAATATAATGATAGTATTTATACAATTATCATTTCTAATAAAATCGTTAATATTATTTATTATTAAATGACAAGATGCTTGTGACGTTTCAGACATTGTATGATCTGATAGAGTTCATATCTGATTTAAAAGAGTTTAGATAAGTGTTAAAAGTTAACGATGCTAATAGTTAAAAGTACTAAGAGTTAGTAATGCTAAGAGTTAGCGAAATCTAAGGAGTTAACGCCTTGTCTGAAATGGGACAATGACCTGAGAATATATTAGTAATGACATAGCTGCAAGGAGTTGTAGATGGTGCTAGGAAATGTCATTATGCAAGTATGTTCTCAAACACAATGTTCCTGATCTAATTTCATCGATGCGGGTCTATCGGTGGAACTCATTAATATAGATTAATGTATGTCTATATTTGAATGGTCCAGATGGTTAGTCTTAGCAAACCATGAGCTTAGTGGAAGCTCGTATAGAGATGCAGGCATTTAGTAAGGAGTGGATATTGAACGGACTCACGAGGACCTCCAATAGACATCTCATGAAGCCGTCAATGGAAGGTCTTCTGAGTTAAGTAGTATTTGTGGTCCTATGACCTGAGCGCCATGGTGGGCTTATTATTGATCCACCATACTTTGGTTCCACGATTGTTAGAAACCTTTCATGGTCTGACCGCTGGGTGTCGTTGGGTATAGTCCGATGCTCATAGAGTCCGGTGTTGTAGATATGGGATCCATTAGCTCATATGAGTGGGTTGTATTTCCATTTAAGAAATAAAATTATATTCAAAAGAGTTTGAATACATGTTGCTAGAAATTCTAAAACTAAGTTACCATTCTAGATCCTTAATCCCATAAAAAAGTTATGGACTAAAATTGTTCAACATATACTTCAAGGTAAGCTCTTAACTTGGATTGTTGGAAGACTTGAAGAATTTGTAAAGTTACCTTCATTAGGTAAGTGTTTTTACATAATGTTTTAATTCAATTGTTCATTATGTATATTTTTGTTGACATGCTTCCGCTACGTGTAGTAAATTTAGAAATTATATATACACTCATATGTCACACACTCGATCACCAACAAATGGTATCAGAGTATGTTAAATTGAGTATGTGATAATTCTTGTTGTTGAATATGTTTACATGTTGATGTTGTATATTTGAACAACTTGATGATGTTTAAATTTCAACATGGTGATGTATGATGTTTGAACATGATGATGATCATATTGTATTTCTGGGTCGTTGAAGTGTTATATGAAATGTTTAGAATACTTGAAAATAGTGAAAATTGCATTTTGAAGTGTTTAAAGTGCAGGAAAAATAATTTATGTCAAAAAATATTGCGGCGTTGCGTTCATCATATAACGCAGCAGCGGTATTTGTTTAACGCGGGAGCGTTTATTATATAATGCTGAGGCGTTGGATGGAAATAATGCGGAGGTGTTAAAGTGTTTAAAGTCAGGGCGTTTATGTGTTAAATGCTGGAGCGTTATAAATAATGAACGCATGGGTGTTCTTAATGATGAATGTAGGGGCGTTAAGGTGTTTAACGCCGGAGCATTAATTAGTCAGAAACTTAGGACGTTTTAGGTTGAAGACATAAAAAAAGAGTAAAATTTTTTTTTGGAGGATTATATTGTATAATGCTATAACGTTCAACTTCTAACAGTGATCATTCCAAACATAATACTTCTATTTGTAAATTCTTTCAAGTGAAGTATATTTAATACAATTATAATTGTTATATTATTGTATTAAAATAACAAATCATTTGTTTACGTTATTAACCACAATGGGAGTTTTATTAGTGGGGGGGTTAGTTTTGCTTATGTAAATAAATATACTAATTATAAATTAGATTCGTATGAGATACGAAAATTTATTATTATTATTATTATTATTTTTAAATAATTATTAATTAATAAAATAATAATTAAAATTAAAAATCTCTCTTAATCAGATTGAATAGTATTATATTATAAGATAATATTATACAATGATCCATCTTATCAATACGGTATTAGACGGGTCATTTCGATTAGTTCAAATATTGCTACAGCATGAGAGATTGGTCGGGGTGATTTAGGCTATGTCGGTTAAGCATAAGATGAGGTAAATATATGCGATTGTATTACCCAAATTGCTGTAGCGTGAGGGTAATACTAATAATATATATATGATGATTGACAAGTTAATCTCGAATACACTTATTCAATATTGCTACATGTGAGGATAAGGTGTATTTCGGATCAGTGGCAAGAGTTGCAAGAGATACAATTGACAAGAGTTGTCTACATTTTGGGTTTACAAAGGTCAATATTGCTACAGCGTAAGGCTGGAGTAAAATGCCAATGGGGTCTACATCTCACTGTAAAGTTTAAAACGTTTAAATTTTCATTTTTCTGTTTGAGAGATTAAAGGGAATATGTAAAATAGTGAGAGGGCGTCTTTAGATTAAAAAATGTATAAATGTTATATCCATGATCTAAAGCGTTATTTATTAACGATAAGAAATATTCCGCTAAACATCTCCAATTTTATCTTATAGTGATTAAATTAGTAACTTATAGAGATAAGATGTCTATAAGCAACCTGTTAATATACTTGATTAAGCACATAATCTATAGGGTACCGATAAATATTAAGATTTGCTTATATATCTAAGAATAGTTATAGATTAATAAAATTACTCTGATATATAATAGATCAATAGATAATACAAGAGGCGTTTCTGATATTGTCTTTTGAGAAAAGACGATAGATTACCAGAAAAGGATTAAAAATAATTTGAAAGTCAAATCATATATCTTGACCTATCTAATGATCTTCAGTAGGAGCATATGCATATGAGATGTATAAGTAGTCTTATGCTTCATCTGAAATTTATTTTATATATCTATAACAAATATAGAGAATATTCACAATGGAAAGTGTTTCCATTATTAATAAGGTTTAAAATAATAAGAGTTACTATTCAAAAACCCTTAACTTAGAAAGGATAAACCTCTTAGATATCTGTTTACCAATCATTGACATTTCATGTGCAAATGATGTGTAGAAGTGTAGGGATATGAGATATCGCATGTCCTTCTCACATTTGCAAGATGTTGCATGTTTTAAGCAACATTAGATTAATAATAAAATGCATAAAATGTCTAGGTAAACAGAACATATAATAGTTTGAAAACTTTGAATAATTACGAATTGTGGCATTAATGATTAGGTTAAATAGCCATAAGATGACTATCCCGTCTGGTTAAGGATGGTCAAATACTTGATCTGACCATAGAACCTTATCCAGTTTATGAATCTCGTATTCAAGGGAAGTTAACTAAATCCTTTTTGTAGGTGTTGGACATCGGACCACTGATTCATAAAAACTAATACATAGTGATGTATATGATCTAATAAATCATACTGCCACTAGTAAGTTTCAATACTTTAATGTCTTTATCGTGATATGTCACGATACAGACATGTGTTTCTAGAAAAATATAGATCGACAATTTTAAAGTGTTCAAAGAATTTCGACTAGAAGTAAATGAAATATACCTATATGTATATGGAACACTTTTTGATTAGATCAAGGCTGTTTATACATAAGTAGTAAATTCATGAATTATTTAAAAGAGAATGAGATTCTACCTCAATATAATTCTCTATATACTCCTTAACATAAATATATTTTGAAGTATAGAAAAATTGGACTTTATTAGATACAGTCCGATTGATATTAAAGTTTGTCGAGCTTCTAAAATATCTAAAGGGTTATGCTCTAGAAATTGTTACTTTTCTATTGTATAAAGTTCCATCGTAAATTATTCATTCTAATATATATGAGATATAAACTAGAAGGAAAGAGAATCTTAAGTATGTTAAGATTTAGGGTTATTCAATTTGTATAAAAGGTTGCGCAATAGTATATACTTGCACTTAAAGGGTACAAGTATTGGTTCAAAGGATATCTCAAATATTCTATAGGATATCAGTTCTATGAACCGATAATCGAACCTAAAGATCAATTGAGTTAAATACCTTTAACACACTTTCCCATAGGTCAGATAAGGATATGAAGACTACCTGTTAGGTATATTACATACCTAAAAGGTGTTTTTGATGTTGTTCTTAGTTGAAGTAAAAGGATCCTATGACTTATAGTTAAAAGATATTAGACATCGTTTAAGAAAATTGACAAGATGCCAGAAAATTTAAAATTAACTTTAAGCATGACAATCAAGTCTAGGACTTGGTTATGATTTATATAGGAATTATTCTTATTAGTTGTAAAAGAGTTTACGCATGGAAGTGTGGGCCCAAAAGCAGGTAAGAATCTTTAAAGGGCCCATTGACATAAAATGTTACCCTCAACAGTCTGAAATCAATTATGAGAAAACCTTTTACCAATAAATATACTAAAGTTAATTCGAATTTTGTTGGATATTATAGTTTGCCAAAGTCTTCATTTTGATGAGGGAATCAGATACTCTGATTTCATTAAGAATGAAGAGAAAGTATGTGTGTTCAGAAAATGTAGTGGGAGCATAAATTATTTTTCTAATTCTCTGTATATAAAACATTCTCATGGTCGGAAACTACAATGGTATGATGTAAGTCAGTCAGTTAAGAGTTAACTGAGTAAGAACATCTTCATAAACGATTTGGTAGATGCTTCCTGTATACTAGGTATAAGACGTTATACATATAGAGTTAGGAAGTAGATAAAACTCTCTAAATCTCCGTACATAGACTAAGTCTTGTAAAGGTACAATTTTAATAACTATAAAATAGTTAATGTATCTTTCAGACATGGCGTTCATATTTCTAAAAGCAAGTGTCCTCAAATAGAAAATGAAAAAGTTAGAGTGTTTAATAAATAATATACATCAGCTACTGGTAGCTTGATGTACACCATGTTATGTACGAGTCATTTATTATAATGGCTATAAGTGTTATGACCCGGCATCAGTTTAATCTAGGTAATGACCATTAAATGGTTGTGAAACATATCCAAGGTATACCTGAGAGGTATGAATGATAAGTTTCTAATTTATGGAGAAAACTTCTTAGAAATGAGAGGATACATAGAATCAAACTTCTAATCTGATCCGAATGATAGAGAATCTATATCTGAGTACGTGTTTCTTCTCAACGGTACCATAACTTGGAGCATAAGTGCTATTTAAATGTCCATATTTGATTATACTGTAAAGATAGAATTTTGTTGCAGCTTGAAAAGCCTGCAAAGGAATTTCTGTGGATATTCAAGTTAGTTACAGAGCTCAAAATAAGGTCTAAGCTCAATGAATCCTATCACACTATATGGCAACATTAACAGGGTAACTGCTCAAGCCGAGATACCATATAATTAAAACTATCTTGGCTAATAGAGATGTATAAAAATCTAGGAAACATCCTTACAGATTATAGCGGATCCGTTTTCTAAAGCCTTAACTCTTAAAAGTGTTTAAGAAACACGTAGAGTCAATGGATATAAAATACCATCATGAATGGTACTATAGCAAGTGGGACTTGTTGGAATTCGTGCTTACTTGTCATCCCATTAGGTATAAATATATAATCATAGTATTTATACAATTATCATTTCTAATAAAATCATTAATATTATTTATTATTAAATGGTAAGATGCTTGTAACGTTTTAGACATTGTATGATCTGAAGGATTTCAGATCTGATCTAAAGGAGTTTAGATTAGTGCTAAGAGTTAGCGATGCTAATAGTTAGAAGTACTAAGAGTTAGTAATGCTAAGAGTTAGCATGTTTATAAAGTTAGCGAAATCTAAGGAGTTAGAGCCTTGTCTGAAATGGGATAATGACCTGAGAATATATTAGTAATGACATATCTACAAGGAGTTGTAGATGGTGCTAAGAAATGTCATTATGAAAGTATGTTCTCAAACACAATATTCTTGATCTAATTTCATCGATGCGGGTCTATCGGTGGAACCCATTAATATAGATTAGTGTATATTTATATCTGAATGGTCCAGATGGTTAGTCTTAGCAAACTATGAGCTTAGTGAAAGCTCGTATAGAGATGCAAGCATTCAGTAAGGAGTGGATATTGAACAGACTCACGAGAACCTCCAATAGACATCTCATGAAGCCGTCAATGGAAGGTCTTCCGAGTTAAATAGTATTTGTGGTACTTTGACCTGAACGCCACGGTGGGCTTGTAAATGATCCACCATGCTTTGGTTCCACGAATGTTAGAAACCTTTCATGGTCTGACCGCTGGGTATGGTCCAATGCTCATGGAGTCCGGTGTACGTAGATATAGGATCCATCGACTCACATGAGTGGATTGTATATCTTGATGCTCTGATATTGTATTTCAGAAAGTCTTGTGGCCACAAGCATAAATCTCAAAAAATATATTCCGAAGGAATAAACAATATCACAAAAGTGTTTGTGGATATTGTTTAATGAAATATAAATTTGAAGAAAAGTTCATGGTTGAGCAAATAGAGATTTGACGGTGATGATCTATATCTTTGCTCTTCAAGGATATAATTGATGGAAAGATTATACGAATATACAATAACCTCAACTTGCATGGTCTAACACGTTGATTTGTAATATTCATAATGTGTATGTGGTACATCGTTCATGGACGTATGGAGGAGATCCATATGACAAATCAGATGTGGACCTAGAGAGTCTCACAATATGAAGTGTACTCATTGCCCACTAAGGTAGCAGATTGGATTGAATTATTCGATCCAATAAGTTTCAGCAAAATAGAATAATTATTTTGGGATCTCTCGGATTATACATTTGTTAAAACTTAATTGTTAAGTACATCACTTAATTAATTAATAAGGGTTGTTAATTAATAGAATATTGACAAGTGGCAAAATTTGTTCCATGATTTGATTTTTCCTTTTTACCATTCAACATTGGTAGTAAAAATTAGTAAGGTAAAAAGTAATTATTCAAAATTATTTTGAATAATTAAATTATATATTATTATTATATTATTAGATAATATTATAATATATATAGATCATGACATTGTATTTTAATACAATGAGGGGCCTAGATGTTAGCCATTTATTTACCCATTATAATTAAAGTAATTATATTTTGTTAGGTAAAAATTAATTTAGGTGAATATTATTCTAGTGCTTAGTTAAATTAATCCTAAGTGGGAGACCAATAATAAAATTGGTGGAGCACTTATTTTTGTTTAACCAAAGTGTTAAATAACAAGCAAAACAATTGAATCATTCATTCAATTTTGGGGAGCAAACTTCGGCCAAGGAAGAAAGGTAAGAGAGAGTTTTGAGTTTTGTTTTTTCAAATGTTTAAAACATGTAAAACTTCTCTTCATCTCCTTCTACAATGAATGGCCCAAAATGAAAATTATTTTGGTGGTAAAAATTAATTTAAGTGGATATTATTCTAGTGCTTGGTTAAATTAATCCTAAGCGGGAGACCAATAATAAAATTGGTGGAGCACTTATTTTTGTTTAACCAAAGTATTGAATAACAAAAATGATTTAGCAAAACAATTGAATCATTCATTCAATTTTGGGGAGCAAACTTCGGCCAAGGAGGAAAGGTAAGAGAGAGTTTTGAGTTTTGTTTTTTCAAATGTTTAAAACATGTAAAACTTCTCTTCATCTCCTTCTATAATGAATGGCCCAAAATGAATAAAAGGAAAATGAAAGAAAAGATAATTATTTTAGAGAAGAGTTGTTCAAAATAATTATCTTATGGAAATTGTTTCTAAGAATTATACAAGAGTTGTATGTAAAATATTTACCATCTCTATTTAAGAAAAAAATTGTATTCAAAGGAGTTTGAAAATATGTTACTGAAAATTCTAAAACTAAGCTACCATTCTAGCTCTTTAATCCTACCAAAACGTTATGAACTATAATTGTTCAACATATACTTCAAGATGAGCTCTTCACTTGGATTATTGGAAGACTTGAAGAATTTGTAAAGCTATCTTTATTAGATAAGTATTTTACATAATTTTTTAATACAATTGTTCATTATGTATATTTTTGTATAATAGTTATGCTTGTTCATATATGTGATATATGTGTTTAATTGTTAAATTTGGTGTATTTGTTAATATGCTTCCGCTGCATGTAGTAATTTTTGAAATTATGTATACACTCATATGTCACACACTCGATTACTAACAGAGACCATGAAATAAATTTGATTTACCGAGAACTTTCCAGATCTAGTGTGCTACCCTAGTGCACAACGAGTACACTTCATATAGTGAGACTCCCTAGGTTCACACTCGTTTTGTTTTACAAAACTCTTTCGTAAGTCTATAAACGATATCCTACACACATATTATAGAAATCATAAAATAGCATGTTGAACCATACAAGTTGAGGTTAATACATATTTGTATAATCCTTCTATCATTTATATCCTAGAAGAGCGGAGACATAGATCATCACCGTTAAGTCTCCATATGCTCAACACTAGAACTTATCTTCAAATTCGTATTTCAATAAACAATATCCGTAAATACTTTTGTAATATTGTTTGTTACATATTTATGGCCATAAGATTTTTTGGAACACAATATTGGAGCATCTAGATATACAACTCACCCATATAAGTTGATGGATCCTATATCTACGCATACCAGACTTTATGAGCATCAGACTATACCCAGTAACCCTCAGCGGTTAGACCATGAAAGATCTCTGACATGTGTGGAACCTAAGTATGTTGGATCACTCACAAGTCTACTATGATACTTAGGTCAAGGGACAACGAATACTACTTAACTCGAAAAGAATATCCATTGATGGCTTTATGAGATGTCTATTAGAGATTCTAATTGAGCCTGTTCAGTACCAAGTCCTTACTGAATACTCGTATATCTATACGAGCTTTCACTAAGCTCATAGTTTGCTAAGACTAACCATCTAGACCATCTAGATATAGATATACACCAATCTATATTAAATAAAGTTCCCACCGACAGACCCGTATCCGTGAAAATAGATCAAGAACATAACGTTTGAAAACATACTTGCACAATGATATTTCTTAGCATTATTTACAACTCTTTGCAATTATGTAATTGCTAGAATAGTCTTAGGTATTTATCCTATTTTAGATAAGGTTCTAACTCTTTAGATTTCCTTGACTTTTATAACCTGCTAACTCTTAGCAATTATAACTTTCAGCGTAGTTAGCTCTTAGCACTGGTCCAAACTCCATTGAACCAGATCTAAACTCCTTCAAATCATACAATGTTTGAAGTATTACAAGTATTTTATCATATATATTTTATATTAACGGTTTTATTCAAAAGTCTTATTGTATAAATATTGATAAATTAATATTCATATAATTTGAAATAGCATATAAGCACCAATTCCAACACCACTTGCACATGTGAATTTGTCTTTTTTTTGCCCTAATTTTCTAATAGTATTTTTCAGAGGACTTATAAGTAGAAGATTAAAGGTTTCATTTAGAGGGAGGTGAGCAAGAAATAAAGGCTTTTAGTGAGAGAAATATATTAGAGCTTGGATTTTAAAAAGACTATTGAAGATTGAAGTCTTCCAAAGACTTCTCTAACTAGTTCCCTCTTTCTCTCTACCTCATTTACATTTGTTTCAAGTTTTCAATTGTAATTTGTATTGTTTGAACATGATTACTCTGTTGAACATTTGGATTTATCTAATTGAGTATTTCATTATGGATATTTAGATTATATGTTCTAAGGTTTGATGGAACTCTATTAATTGCTAAATTTTGATGTTATTATATGATTAATAACTATTTTGTGTTTATTCATTTATGTTTTTTATGTGCTTAATACTTCTAATTTGATTAGGAAATTGATTATATGTTTTAAATGCATGGGTTATGTACTTGGGAGAGTTTAATCCATGTGTTAGTTTTAAAAAGCATAACTTGAATTTATTGAGTTGGAAGACTAATAAACTTAGGGTAATCATTTAAAGGTTGCTTACTGTATGTATATATAATGATTTAGATTGGGATCTCAACTTAATTGTACATGCATAGGGTCTCATTCGATACTCGGGAGAGGGGATGAGATTAGTCCTATGCCATTGATTAATGAATACATAGGATTAGTTATTAATCACTAATGATAAAGAACATAGGAACGATAGTGTGAAATCAAGTCCCTAGAACCCATTGCTATAAAACTCTCATATCTTTAATTGACGAAAATATTTTGTTTTAAGCATTTTTAATTCTATAATTCAACTTAACCTTTAGATTAGCCTAGATAAAGTTAGGTTGCCAACGCCGTAGTACTTAGCATTAATTTAGGATACCAATCCTCATGGGATGTTACTCATTCATCATTTTATTACTTAATCATGACTCATACACTTGGGCTTTTAATTCACATATATATAATTTGCAAACAGATACTACCCACACACTTTAGCGATCTAAGGCGATACTTTTACATTTATTTGCCTCATCTCATGTTTAACAGACGTAACTTAAATTATACCGACCAATCCCTTAAGGTTTAGCAATATTGTAAAAGACCGATATAACCCGTTTAATACTGTATTGGCAAGATAAACCAATGTGTAACATTATCTTATAATGCGATACTGTTTAATATTATTAAGAGAGATTTTTTGTACTATTGTCCCCATCTTATGAGGATGTGATTCTTAATCCATATTTATTTTATGCAAACACAACTAACCCCTACTAGTAGGGCTTCCATTGTGGTTATAAGTACAAAACAAATATTTTACACTTTATATTGCAATTTAATAATATTTATTATTGTTATAAATAGTATGAACGAAACCCGTTGGGCTTTCAGTGCTGCGGCGTCTAGTTTGCTGTGTCTAGATTTTTGTACTTTCAACACTTGAAATGCATATTCAACAGCCCTGAACCATTTCAATGACACCACAATCACTCCAATTAATCTATACAATACACAAACTGTTAGGGTATGTGCTTACGTGCCATCCCAGTTTGTATGAATATTTAGTTTGTAATATTTATACAATGCATATTTTATTAAATCGCTAATATCTTTTAATGAATGGTAATTAAGCTCGTAACATTTTAGACATGATATGATCTGAGTAAGTTCATATTTGGTTTGAAGAAGTTTAGACCAGTGCTAAGAGTTAGCAGGTTATAATAGCCAGCGAGTTCTAATTAATTAGAACTTAATCAATAATGTCACAAAGACCTGAGAATCTACTAGTAATGACATAATTGCAAAGAGTTGCAATAGAGACTAAGAAATGTCATTATGGAAGTATCTTCTAAAATAAAGAGTTCCTGATCTACGTTCACCAATGAGGGTCTATCGGTGATACACATAGATTAGTGTATGTCTATATCTGTATTGTACAGATGGTTATTCTTAGTTAACCATGAGCTTGGTTGAAGTTCATATAGACATACAGGTATTCAGTTAGGACTGGATACTGAACAGACTCCGGAGGACCCCAATAGACATCCTATGAAACCGTCAAAGGAAGTTCCTCTCGAGTTTAGTAGTATTCGTGGTCCTTCGACCTGAGCGCCACGGTGAACTTGTGGGAGATCCATCATACTTTGGTTCCACGTATGTCAGAGACCTTTCATGGTCTGACCGCTACGTGTCGCTGGGTATGCTCATGGAGTTCGGTGTGCGTAGATATGGGATCCGTCAGCTCACATAGATGGGTAGTATATCCGAACTTCGAGATTGTATCTTGTAAAGTCTTATGGCCGTAAGCAATCCACCTGGGAAAGGAGTTTCCTACAGGTTCGAACATTATAGCAAAAGTGTTTGCGTAAATTGTTCATAAAGATACGAATCTGAAGATAATAAAGTAATGGATGAAATTATCGGGATTTGACGGTAATGATCTATATCCCGTTCATCCTGGATATAATGACGGAAGGATTATACGAATATGGAGTAACCTCAACATGTATGGTCTGACGCGCTAATTTGTAATATCCGTAACGTGTGCGTGGGGCATAGTTCACGGACTTATGAAATAGTTTCATTTGACGAATCGGGCGTGGACCTAGGGAGTCCCAATATGAAATGTACTCTTTGAGCACTTGGGCAGCGTACCGTATTGAATAGTTCAATACAGTAAAATCCAGCAATTTACTAAGGTTACGTTAACTAAAGTATATGGTCAGATGGTGGGACCCACTTTAGGTTAACTTGGTAACCGAGTAAGGACATAATTGTAATTTCACTTGATAATTATTTAATTGTTAAATAATTCAAATAAATATTTATTTATTTAATTGTTGAATAAATAATTAAAGTTTAACCAAGGTTAAGAGTTAACCATTTAGTTAAGTTAGATTAACTATATTTAATGGTTAAGTAAAAGTTAACCTAACCATGGTTAAGTTAGTTAACTATGGTTAAAATATTTAAATATTCTTTTAATGAACTAGAGTTAAATGTTAACTATAGTTAGAATATTTAAATGTTAATTTAACCTAACTAAAGTTAAGAGTTAACTATGATTAGGTTAGATTAAATTCAAATTGAAATTAAGTGAAATTAAGTGTTATGAAATGAAATTAAATTCATTTGTATAAATAAAACAAATGTAAATTAAATTCATAAGGTTTTTGTTAATTTGATTTTGCAAAATTAGGTAAGCCATTTTACAAAGAGAGAAAAGAGAAATTGTCTTCTAATTAATGGATTCAAGAGTTGAATTCATTATTTTCTTTTAAGGCTTAAAACTAATTTAGCAAAATAGGTTTTTGATTAATTGATTAAGTGTTAATTAAAAGAAAAAATCAAGAACACAAGTTTAAGTAGTTAAACAAGTGTTGGATCAAAAGCTGTCATTCTAGATAATCAAACCCACCATTGTTGATTACTAGAATTGATAAAAGACTACATTTTGGTGGACTTCAAAAATCTCCAACCAAAGGCTTCAAGGGTTATTTCTCAATTTCGTTTCTGATTAATATATTATGATTGTGTTTACTGCAATGTTTTAAGCTTCCGCTGCTTCATTATATGTATGAGATATGTATAAATTGTGATTAAACACAAAACCCATATGCAAACACCCATGAATGAACAACTCCCAACACAAACATATACTCTGATACCATTCTGTTAGTGTGCTGTTCGTAGGGTGTAAGTGCATATATTACAATTTTTAATTTTAATGATTGCATATCTGTTGTGTGTTTTCTATAACACAAATTAGCGCAAGTGCACGTTGTCGCAACAAGTAATATATGATGAGAAAAGTGTCGATCCCACAGAGAATGATTTATCTTTTCTAGTTTAAGTACTGAAATGGTGTCTTTCTACTATTATCCAGAAAATGATTTAATGTATGATATTAAACTACTCAAGTAAAAGAACAACTTAATTATGCTAAGTGATAAACTAAATTACCAACAAGTTAAATTCAATATGAGAAATCTGATAAGGCGTAATTGTATAAACTATTTTATCTTCCTAACTTGATATTTGTTCAATTTATCTCAATAATTGGGCTATTTATGCGTATTAATGTTTTTTTATAGGTTGAAGCATTATTGGAGCAAAAATACCGGAAAACGGACGCAAATCGGAGCATTAGAGATAAAAATACGAATGGGGGCACTGTAGCAACAGTACACTGCAACAGTACACTGCTACAGTACCACTGTTTTCAGCGCCGCGGCGCCGATTGCAGAAACTGAGCGCCGCAGCGCCGCGGCGCCGGGACCTGGGCAACAAGTTTTGACAGGTTCCTGAAAATCAGGAAACCCAAAAGTAACTCAAAATGCGCCCTAATTCCGTGCTCTTACCTATTTAATTGCTCAAAACTTACAGTTTGGGAGAGGACTCCAGCTGGGACAGCAGCTGGAAACACAAAGAAACACCTAACTTCTAAGTTTGAAGAAATCAAAGAGGAGGGAAGCAAGCTTCAACAACAAAGGCATTTGACAGGGATGTCTTCTTTGCTTTGATTCTTTACTTGTTGTAAGATGTTTAGTTTACATGTATTGATGGAATTAGCTTCAAGATTGTGTAGTTTAATGATGAGCTAATTTCGTTCATCTAGGATTACATCCTTGAACTCATTATGTGATTGATTTTAGTTCTCTCTTTTATGGTATTAATTCAGCTTTTGATATATTCATTGTGCTTGTGCTTAATGCTATTTGATTACTTGGCCAGTGGTTAAATTGATCTAGAAATGCTTAAATAAACTTGACAAAGGCATTTAGGTATTTAGTCTTAAGCATATTGATGCATGATCATAGTGTAGTACACTTGAGTTTCATATGAGATAGACATATACTCATAAGGCATGTATGGCTCATAAAACTTGTGCTTAATGAATTTTGTTCAATTTATTTATCATAGACATATAGATATTTGATTGGATGGAATAGATTCACTTGACCTGCAAAAGAGGCTTGTGATGTGTTAAGTGTTTTGGTCAATATATCAAGTTGAGAACTAATAAACATCAAAGAGATTCTGCTGAATTTATTTGCATAATGGGGGATAGTTTGTAATCCTAGGATTTTGTTGTGTGTTTTCTATAACACAAATTAGCGCAAGTGCACGTGTCGCAACAAGTAATATATGATGAGAAAAGTGTCGATCCCACAGAGAATGATTTATCTTTTCTAGTTTAAGTACCGAAATGGTGTCTTTCTACTATTATCCAGAAAATGATTTAATGTGTGATGATTAAACTACTCAAGTAAAAGAACAACTTAATTATGCTAAGTGATAAACTAAATTACCAACAAATTATATTCAATATGAGAAATCCTAGAAAATCAACAGGATAGTAAAATTTATCAATTTGCAACAAAACATCTTCTACTATTCCCCGTGGTTTCTTGATTGATCGGTCAGCTAATTGTAGGACTACAGATGTTGGTTTAATCTCACCAAGTCCCAACTGCAAGTAAATAGAATAAGGCATTAAATTTACACTTGCTCCTAAGTCCAATAAAGCTTGACCAAACTCATGTGTCCCAATTTGGCAGGAGATTGTGGGACATCCTGGGTCTTTATACTTGGGTGGTGTCTTTTGTTCAATCACTGCACTTACCTGTTCTGCCAAAAATGCAGTTTTCTTCACATGGTGTTTTCTTTTGATAGTGCATAAATCCTTGATGACTTTGGCATAAGTTGGAACCTGCTTAATCAAATGTAACAAGGGAAGATTAATTTTAACTTGTTTCAAATGTTCCAAAATCTCACCTTGAATTTCTGAATTTTTCCCAACCGGTCGAAGAGCTTGAGGAAAAGGCACTGGGATTGAAAACTTACTTTCGGGCTCTTTTTCCATTGTGGCCTCTTTTTCAAGGGGGGCATCTTTACTACTCGTAGATGTGTTAATTTCAGGAGTAGGCTCACTTACAATCTTACCACTTCGAGTAGTAATGGCATTGACTTCTTTGAGATTTTGAACATCAGAAGTAGAAGCTTGTGCCATGAATTGTCCTTTTGGATTGGATTGAGGTTGAGATGGAAACTTACCTCGCTCTTGTACAGTTAAGGCACTGGTCAATTTTGTGATTTGACTCTTGATTTCTTTGTTTTCGTCCACCACCTGTGCAAGAATTGTTTCAAATTTTTGATTAGTCTTACTTTGTGCCTCCATAAATGCTTGTAATGTATCCTCTAAAGAATTCCTAGTTGGTCGTGCATTATATTGAGGTGCAACATAAGACTTGGGTGCTTGTTGTTCTTGTTTCCATTGGTTGTTGGCTTGTTGGTCAGATTTCTAACTGAAATTTGGGTGGTTTCTCCAGCTAGGATTATATGTTTCAGAGTAGGGTGAATAAGGCTTCTTGTACATCCCTAGGGCATTACATTGTTCCTCATATATCCCTCTCATCTCACTATACGTGGGGCAATCTTGAGCTAAGTGTTTCGCTCCTCCACAGACAAAACAGACATCGTGTGACTCAACTCTAGCAACCGTGTGGGTGACCCTTCTATCTTTGGATTTCAAGGCCTCTAACTCCCTAGTTAAGACCTTTAATTGGGCTTTGAGGTTATCCTCTTCCCTAAGATGGAAAACTCCATTGGGTCGTGACCTATTTGTGCTTTCAGCAATGCTAGGTCCAGTCCATGTATGGGCTTTTTCGGCTAAGTCATTAAGAAATTCTATAGCTTCCTCAGGATCTTTGTGAAGGAACTCCCCATTACACATCATCTCAACAAATTGGCGCTCTCTAATTGTGAGTCCCTCATAGAAATAACTAACCAAGCGCCAATTTTCATACCCATGGTGAGGGCACAGATTTAGCAACTCTTTAAACCTTTCCCATGCTTGATATAAGGTTTCACTGTCTTTTTGGGAGAATGAAGAAATTTTTCTTTTCAGGTCATTAGTTTTGTGTTGTGGGAAGTATTTATTGAAAAATGCTTGGGTCATTTCTGCCCAAGTTCCTATAGACCTCGGCCTCAAAGAGTATAGCCAACTCTTTGCTTTGTCTTTCAAAGAAAAAGGGAAAAATTTAAGCCTAACAGTGTCTATGGCTTCAGGTTGGCTATGGAAGGTGGCAATTACTTCTTCAAATTCCCTAACATGTACATAAGGATTTTCACTATCTACACCATGAAAAGTGGGAAGAAGTTGTATCATTCCAGGTTTAAAATCCGAATGTGGTATGTTAGGTGGAAATATAATGCATGATGGTGTGGCTGTGCGAGTAGGATGCAAGTAATCTTTTAGAGTTCTAACGGGGTTTTCTTCGTGTTGGCTCATTGTGTTAGAATTACAAGATGAACTAGAAGGTGAATTCTCTTCACTTACAAATTGTGGGAGTGGTTCTAGTTCTAGTTCTAGTTCTCTCACAAATCTTCCTCGTTTGTCTCTAGGTCGATGCATACATCCTAATTTTTTTTTTTTTTTTAAGGAAAGAAATACTTAAGGAAAATTAAGAAGTGGAATAAACACAACAAGAAATAGAAATAAGTTAGGTGGTAAGACAAACCATAAAATATAAATACAATAACTAAACAAAAGACTATAAAGTACGAAAAAAAAAGTACAATAAATAAATAATAAAAAGAAAATACAATAAGTAAATAAATAAAAGGTTAGGCGGTAGAACCGGCCATAAAAAGAAAATACAACATGTTAACTAAAGTAAATAAAGTGCAATAAATACGTAAAAGAAAATGAAAATAAAGTACAATAAAACAAAAGTGCAATAAATAAATAAAGTACAATAAGAAATAAAGAAACTAAGTTAGGCGGTAGAACCAGCCACAAAATAAAAAGAAAATACAACAAATTATCTAAAAAAAAGTACAATAAATAAATAAAAGAAAGTGAACGAAGTTAGGCGGTAAAACCAGCCATTAAAAAAAAAGTGCAATAAATAAACTAAAGAAAATAAAGTGCGATAAATAGATAAAAGAAAATAAACTAATTAGGCGGTAAAACCAGCCATTAAGATAATATAAAATATAACAAATTAACTAAAGAAAACAAAATAAATTAGGTGGTAGAACCAACCATGAATAATAAATAAATTACAACAAAGGAAATAAAACTAAGATTTTGCAAAGAAAAGAAAATATACAAAGTTACCACTTTAGTATTTATAATCGCAACCAACTTTCGCTTAGTGTGCTTCCCCGGCAACGACGCCAAATTTTTGTTTACGCTCAAAATATAACGCAGCTATCGCAGTATAGATTGAGGTGTCGATCCCACGAGGAAGCTCTTGGCAAAATAGGTTAGTGAAGTAAAATATTAAAGCAGTAGCAAAGGGTTAATTGATTTAAACGGATGAGATAGAATTGTCTATGAATTGAGAAAAATGTCTTATGATGATTTAAGCAAGGCTTTGAGAATCACAATTATGCTTTATAAATCTACTCTATACTTTGATTCGATATTTATAACTCAACTGAAAGTTTCACATCCCAAACAATCAATCGGAAGGTATGTAATATATAGCACATTTGATAACACATGTATTTGATTTAGTTAAACTCTTTGCAAGCATTAACACACATCATGTTATTTATACAAGTTATCTAAGATCGACAATATATCATTTTGACAATATTGCAGTAAAAGATTAACTTGAATATCAAACATTTATTGCCCTTACATGTTATCCAAGATCGACAATATATCAAATTGACAATACTGCAGTAAAAGATTAACATATAAAACAATGTAACCAGTAACAATTATAAATCAGCATGAATCACATAAGAAAAGCATGACTGAACATATATGAGACATGAGAATTATAACCTCTGGATTATAGAAAATAAAATAGATAAGAGTTTAATCAAAACCAAACTTACAACATTTATAGCTCTTGACACCGAATCAAAGCATGGAAGTAGATTTACTACATATAAAAGTTCATCTCTTAGCCTTGCTAGGAACTCTAGCCTAAATTACAATACATGTTAATGAGAATAAAAGAAGAGAGAAATTCTCTTTTAAAAACGTCCTAAGGGTCTCCTTATATAGGCAATGAATGGACATATGTCATGGATGACATCAATCTTCAATAATTTTAAGTCAATAACTCGTGTATCCACTTGCAGCACATTTTGGATAATGTAAATGATCAATTCAGCTTCTGTGGCCGACATGAAAGTTTTATAATTTTGACTCTTCTTTCCATAGGCACTGATTTCATGCAAATTGGATGAGTATCCAATGAGATATGAGCAAAATTCCAAAGATACACCAGAATTCGGCCAACAACCATTTTACCCACTTGCAATGCGATTTGGTCCATGATAACGGCTGATTTGGACTTTACCATAAACATACGAGTTGTTGATAGTTAAGTCAGAAATTCACAGCTTCAAGAATTATACCAATTGAGTACGTATTTTGGGAGATACGGTCCAAATACGTGAGTTGGGTCAAGCTGGGTAAGAGTTGTAGTCCGATTCTGTTGTATCTCAATTTTTGGCCCATAACATGTTGGATTTGGCTTTTCCACTATTCTTCAAATTTGTGTAAGATTGAGTCATGTTGCACTAGGTTCAAGAATTTCTTCATTTCGATTTCTACATTGAGAGTTATGTCCAATTTACCTAAACCTATCCAAATAACATTCATTAATCACAATTTAAGGAGAACACTTTATTTCAAGCTAAAAATACAGAAAATACTAAAATTGGTGACATTAAATGGTGATTGAATCTTTTAACAACATGCATTTTTATGTGTTCATCACAGCCCCCAACCAGCTTATTGCTAGTCTCTAGCAATTCAAGCGTAAATAGAATATGCAAAACTACCTAAGCACTTCAATCAAAACGTCAGTTCGAGATCACTGTTGCTATCATGGTTTTTTCAATTACAACTTCCATAATTTGTGTGTGTGTGAACTAAGCCATAACCATCTAACCACAAACCATAATAGATATAGCCTTGAGAATTTCTCCAAGTAAAAGCCTCAACTCCATATCCTCACAGGTGTATGACTGTTTAAAAGGTTAGGACTTCTCTTATGGAGTTGGAAAACAGTTAAGCACTCAAGAAAAAGTCAATTTTAAGGACAGACATATAAACTAACATTGATCCGAAGATAGGAAAATTATTTGTTTAAAAATCAATTATTCATATCATACGTCAACTTTAGAACTTTAATTGGCTGGTGAGAACAATACAATTATAACTTGGTGAGAAAACTGTTTTACAAGGTATTTGTCTTCTAAAATTGAATGAAGACTTTATTAAACTGAATTGCTTCTTTTTTTTTTTTTCTTGTTTTTGGTACTTTTGTGTTTTTTTTTTTTTTTTTTTTTTTTTTTTTTTTAAGAATACAAGGAAGCATTACAAAGGTTTCTCACCAAATTATATTATGCACAAATGTAACCAACTTATCCCTTAATTCAAATAATATCATTCTAAACAAAAATTAACCAATTCAAAGGATCAATGAAAGTTCATAAGCTGTTTTCTCAACCTTTCCACTTACTCACAAAAGATATGTGAGATTAGAAAAATATATACTTAAACATGGGAATTCTCTTGGCTATATAAATTGAATCATCCATCTTACCACAAGGCTTAGCATTGTGCTCAAAAATATTTTGGAAGTCATTCTTTAGTAACCTAGATAGAAATAGTGACTCAACCTAATCAATTCTGAAATCATACTTAGGCAGAAAAGCAAATTCCTTTATACAAGAATTACCAAGACTACAAGCAGTAAACGACAATGCATGAAATATAAAACAAAATAACAAAAAGTTAGTTAAAATGCATTTCAAAAGTTAGTACTAAAACTCCTTACTCTGCCATTCTAATTTGACCTAGAATGCGTCTCAAGAGTTCAAGAATGAACTCTTTACTCTGCCGTTTTAATCAAATGTCGGACCACAATTTTTTTTTTTTTTTTTTTTTTTTGCAAAATGCAACGTATGTCTACTATCCTCCCCCCAAACCAGATGAAACATTGTCCTCAATGTTTAAATAGAAAGAGATAAAGTATAGGAGACATTACCTGAAACGCCAGTTATTTGAAAGAAACAAACCTGAGAGACACTTAAGCAAATATAAACTAAAATGATGGTACTGATAAATAAATAAATAAAAAGAAAAATTTACAAACGGAGTGTCAGATCTAATTTTCGCTTGTTAAGGCCCACTGACAAATCGATCCGAGTTATTGCTGGGTCAGGTTCGTAGGTAACTGTCTGTAATTTGTTAATCAATTCATCCGCCTCAGTAGCAGAAACCAGGATCTGTCGCGCCGAATGTGAAATAAAATTATGTTCCACAGCTTGATCAAGAAAACAAAGTAAGCAATCAAAATAGTTATTAACATTCAACAAACCTATGGGTTTTCGGTGGATATTCAGTTGGGCCCAAGAGACAATTTGAAAAATTTCTTCCAAGGTACCAAAACCATCTGGTAAAGCAATAAAAGCATCTGCATTGCAAAGCATTCTGGCTATACGTTCATGCATGGATGAGACTTGTAATTCTTCCCCTATTGTTTTCCCGGTCAGGTTTCCCACGGCCAAAGCTGTAGGAATAATACCTAAAACTTGACTTCCTCCTAAATGTGCAGCTGTTGACACACACCCCATTAGCCCAAGGCTACCTCCTCCATAAATCAAATGAATTTTTCTTGCAGCTAATGTTTTTCCTAGATTGTTTGCTGCTTCTACGAACACTTTACTCTCCCCAGGACTAGATCCACAAAATACACATATATTTCGAAATTGTCGAACTTGGGTTTCCTCCATATCTACTCTCACCTTTATCTCAATATATGAAAATGAAGAAACTGAGGTGCTGTATTTATAGAGTGCCAAATGACAATAATGATTATGGTAACCCGACAGTTTGTCAAAAGAGAGTTAAAAATAAAACACAAAAATTTAAACATAATGACCCGCATGCATTATTGAACAAAAAGATTTGAATTTAAGACATCTACATGAGTAGCCCTACTATTCATAAAATAAAGTTTGAAATTAAAACACATGTATTTACAAGTAGTTGTGATTGTGGCTCACATCTTCCTCTGGTTTTACGTCCAGTAACGGCTTAAACGCCCTCTATGGGTCGGGGATAGGCTTCTCATCCAATTTTCTTATAAATTGGCAAACAGGGTCTTTTAGAGTCAGATTCCCGAGACTATACCGTTGATGTTCATTTTTGAATTTGTTCCATAAATCGAGAAGTTCACGTTGCATGAGCCTACAGGGATGCGTCTCAAGAGTCAATAGGATATCATCCAAAGACTCCTTACTCAGTCCATCCTTAATGAACTGAATTTTATCTTCTCGATTTCTAGATACGAATCCTAAAGAACGACAACTCCGATTACAATTCCATCGAGCACATTTATGACAGACTTGTAACCTTTTTGCTCGTCGCCTTTTGGCATAAGAGCTTCTTCCAAGACCAGGCATATGAGAAACAAAATCATTTTCAAACTCACCAGACAACCGAACCTTGGCTTCAATTAACCAACGAAGGTCCACAGGGATATTACCCAACATCAATAGCCTTAGTCTTTCACACCGTGCTTTGTAAATCTTAAGTAGAGCATTTTGAGGAAATGAAGGAAAACGTTTTTTAAGGTTGGCAAGAATGCGATCCATTTTGAAAGAAAGAAAAGAGATGAATGCACAGTTTGAGGGACAGTTTTTAGGGAACTGAGAAACCGACTTTAATAGTCACGGAGTACCGTATCCGCCACTTGACCGGGAAATAAAATCACACTGAAGAAAAAATAAAAAGAAGAAAATAAAGTAAAATAAAATGTGCAAGAAAATAAAAGCAAAAATAGAAAGTCAAAAGATAAAATATAGACAAAATATAAAATATGGTACAGATAGATTGAACCTGATCAATCACGATAGACAGGAT
Organism: Ailanthus altissimus; assembly: GCA_946807835.1. Classification (NCBI taxonomy): domain Eukaryota; kingdom Viridiplantae; phylum Streptophyta; class Magnoliopsida; order Sapindales; family Simaroubaceae; genus Ailanthus; species Ailanthus altissimus. Next base: position 12,284,874 of record OX327683.1, read on the forward strand.
CCACAAGAGGGATCTCGCCTAGGTACATAGAGCCGTTTACCTTTTCCACGTAGCTTTTTAGCCGCTGTCCATTCACTTTGAAAGTCCGTCCATCAGTGGGGTCTTCTATTTCAACAGCACCATTAGGAAAAACATGTCTTACCATAAATGGACCAGTCCATCGAGATCTCAACTTTCCAGGGTGTAAATGTAATCGAGAATCATAAAGATAGACCCGTTGATTTGGCTCAAAGTGTTTCCTTGAGATCTGTTTATCATGAGCTACTTTCATTTTAGCTTTGTAAATTTTGGAGTTGTCATATGCGTCATTTCGTAGCTCTTCTATTTCTGACAATTGTAACTTTCTCTGGAGACCTGCAGCATTCAAATCAAAGTTAAGGGCTTTGACAGCCCAATAAGCTTTATGTTCTAGCTCAACAGGTAAATGACAAGCTTTCCCATAAACAAGCCGGTATGGGGACATTCTTAAGATGGTTTTGTATGCAGTACGATATGCCCATAATGCATCAGAAAGGCGTAGGGACCAATCTTTGCGATTCGGGTTAACCGTCTTTTCCAAAATCTGTTTAACCTCTCTATTTGCTAGCTCGGCTTGTCCATTTGTCTGTGGATGGTATGCAGTGGAAAATTTGTGAAGAACACCATACCTGCGCATCAAAGCTTCAAAAGAACGATTACAAAAATGTGTTCCTTGGTCACTAATGATGACACGTGGCGTACCGTACCTAGATAACACATTTTCTTTTAAGAATTTTACCACAGTTGTATTATCATTAGTACGACAAGCTACAGCCTCCACCCATTTTGATACATAGTCAACAGCTAAAAGGATGTAAAGATAGCCAAAAGATGAAGGAAATAGACCCATAAAATCAATACCCCAACAGTCAAATATCTCGATAACAAGAATAGGGTTAAGAGGCATCATATTTCTTCGAGATAAAGCACCTAACTTTTGACATCTTTCACAGGAACGACAAAAATTATTAGTGTCTTTGAATAAAGTGGGCCAATAAAGACCACACTGTAAAATTTTCACAGCTGTCTTCTTCATAGAAAAATGGCCACCGCAAGCAGCACTATGGCAAAAATTTAAGACACTAGAAACTTCACTTTCAGGAATGCAACGTCTCATTATTTGGTCAGGACAATATTTGAAAAGATATGAATCATCCCAATAAAAGTTACGTACCTCAACTAAGAACTTACGCTTATCTTGTGCACTCCAGTCAGATGGAAGTTCACCACAAACGAAATAATTTACGATATGTGCATACCAAGGTATTTGGCTTATAGCAAAAAGATGTTCATCTGGAAAATCGTCTCGAATGGGTGGCAAATCAGTAGAGTCAGTGAACTCAAGGCGGGATAGATGATCAGCAACAACATTTTCAACGCCTTTCTTATCTTTGATGGTTATATCAAATTCCTGCAAAAGAAGAATCCACCTAATTAAACGGGCTTTAGCATCCTTCTTAGAAAGAAGGTACTTAAGGGCTGCATGGTCAGTAAAAATAACAATAGGTGAACCAATCAAATAAGAACGAAATTTATCTAAGGCAAAAACAACAGCTAGTAGTTCTTTTTCAGTAGTAGTGTAATTCATTTGAGCATCATTCAAAGTCCTACTAGCATAATAAACAACAAAGGGTTTTCCCTCCCTCCGTTGCCCAAGAACTGCTCCTACAGTATAATTACTTGCATCACACATAATTTCAAATGGGAGGTTCCAATCCGGTGATTGCATGATAGGAGCGGTGGTGAGTTTGGCAATTAGTGTTCGGAATGCCTCCTCTCACTCTTGTGTCCATGTAAATTCTGCATCTTTTAGCAAAAGGTTACACAATGGTCTAGATATGGCAGAAAAATTTTGTATAAACCTTCTGTAAAAGCCAGCGTGTCCAAGAAAGGATCGGACATCTTTTACCGTTTTAGGTGTAGGTAATTGAGAGATTAATTCAATTTTTGCCTTGTCAACCTCTATCCCTCTTTCAGATACAATGTGCCCTAAAACGATTCCTGAAGATACCATGAAATGACATTTCTCCCAATTTAGCACAAGTCCTTTTTCTTCACACCTACTCAAAACAGATTTCAAGTTAAGTAGGCATAAATCAAAAGAATTACCAAAAACAGTCAAATCATCCATAAAAACTTCCATGCATTTTTCAACCATATCGGAGAAAATACTCAACATGCAACGCTGGAAAGTAGTTGGTGCATTACATAATCCAAATGGCATTCTACGAAAAGCATAAGTACCAAAAGGGCATGTAAAAGTAGTTTTTTCTTGATCTTCTATAGCTATCTCAATCTGGTAATACCCTGAATACCCATCAAGAAAGCAATAAAAAGGATGTCCAGCTACACGTTCTAAAATTTGGTCGATAAAAGGCAATGGAAAATAGTCTTTCCTAGTGGCTGTGTTTAACTTTCTATAATCAATACACATTCTCCAACCACTTACTACCCTAGTTGGAACAGGTATCCCATTCTCATTTTCAACAACAGCAACCCCAGATTTCTTCGGAACTACTTGAGTTGGACTTACCCATTGACTATCAGAAATTGGGTAGATTATACCCGCATCTAATAGTTTCAAGACCTCTTTCTTCACTACTTCTTTCATTGTTGGGTTAAGTCTTCTTTGTGGGTCTCTACGAGGTTGGGAACCTTTCGCTAAATGAATTCTATGGGAGCATATCAATGGAGAAATACCTTTAATATCAGCTATGGTCCAACCTAATGCAGATTTATGTTCTTTTAACAATTTTATCAATTTTTTCTCTTGTTCAGCACTAAGTTCAGAAGAAATAATGATAGGAAAGGTATCACCTGGTCCCAAGAATGCGTGTTTCAAACCTTTGGGCAGTGGAGAAAGCTCAACTTGTGGTGTCTCGAGGTTTGATGGTTTCGGTCTCTCCCTCTCTCATGGCAACTCTTCAAAGTGTGGCTGCCAAAATCGAGTCCGTTTATCTTGTGAGTCAAAAATACTAAACACATCAGTTGTTACATCAGGATAATACAATTCTTCAAAATCAAAATTGAGAAGGTTTTTCGAAGAATCATAGCCATGATTTTTATAAGCTTCCTCCGCTATAAGTGTGTCTATCATATATGAATGATAGCACTCGTTTTCTTCTCGTGGTTGTTTGCCAATGTTGAAAATGTTCACCTCAAGAGTCATATTCCCAAAAGATAATTTCATTAGACCATTTCTGCAATTAATAAGAGCGTTAGCAGTGGCTAGAAAAGGTCTCCCCAAAATAAGAGGGATTTTTGAATCCATGTTAACAACAGAATGAGTATCTAAAACAAGAAAATCAACAGGATAGTAAAATTTATCAATTTGCAACAAAACATCTTCTACTATTCCCCGTGGTTTCTTGATTGATCGGTCAGCTAATTGTAGGACTACAGATGTTGGTTTAATCTCACCAAGTCCCAACTGCAAGTAAATAGAATAAGGCATTAAATTTACACTTGCTCCTAAGTCCAATAAAGCTTGACCAAACTCATGTGTCCCAATTTGGCAGGAGATTGTGGGACATCCTGGGTCTTTATACTTGGGTGGTGTCTTTTGTTCAATCACTGCACTTACCTGTTCTGCCAAAAATGCAGTTTTCTTCACATGGTGTTTTCTTTTGATAGTGCATAAATCCTTGATGACTTTGGCATAAGTTGGAACCTGCTTAATCAAATGTAACAAGGGAAGATTAATTTTAACTTGTTTCAAATGTTCCAAAATCTCACCTTGAATTTTTGAATTTTTCCCAACCGGTCGAAGAGCTTGAGGAAAAGGCACTGGGATTGAAAACTTACTTTCGGGCTCTTTTTCCATTGTGGCCTCTTTTTCAAGGGGGGCATCTTTACTACTCGTAGATGTGTTAATTTCAGGAGTAGGCTCACTTACAATCTTACCACTTCGAGTAGTAATGGCATTGACTTCTTTGAGATTTTGAACATCAGAAGTAGAAGCTTGTGCCATGAATTGTCCTTTTGGATTGGATTGAGGTTGAGATGGAAACTTACCTCGCTCTTGTACAGTTAAGGCACTGGTCAATTTTGTGATTTGACTCTTGATTTCTTTGTTTTCGTCCACCACCTGTGCAAGAATTGTTTCAAATTTTTGATTAGTCTTACTTTGTGCCTCCATAAATGCTTGTAATGTATCCTCTAAAGAATTCCTAGTTGGTCGTGCATTATATTGAGGTGCAACATAAGACTTGGGTGCTTGTTGTTCTTGTTTCCATTGGTTGTTGGCTTGTTGGTCAGATTTCTAACTGAAATTTGGGTGGTTTCTCCAGCTAGGATTATATGTTTCAGAGTAGGGTGAATAAGGCTTCTTGTACATCCCTAGGGCATTACATTGTTCCTCATATATCCCTCTCATCTCACTATACGTGGGGCAATCTTGAGCTAAGTGTTCTGCTCCTCCACAGACAAAACAGACATCGTGTGACTCAACTCTAGCAACCGTGTGGGTGACCCTTCTATCTTTGGATTTCAAGGCCTCTAACTCCCTAGTTAAGACCTTTAATTGGGCTTTGAGGTTATCCTCTTCCCTAAGATGGAAAACTCCATTGGGTCGTGACCTATTTGTGCTTTCAGCAATGCTAGGTCCAGTCCATGTATGGGCTTTTTCGGCTAAGTCATTAAGAAATTCTATAGCTTCCTCAGGATCTTTGTGAAGGAACTCCCCATTACACATCATCTCAACAAATTGGCGCTCTCTAATTGTGAGTCCCTCATAGAAATAACTAACCAAGCGCCAATTTTCATACCCATGGTGAGGGCACAGATTTAGCAACTCTTTAAACCTTTCCCATGCTTGATATAAGGTTTCACTGTCTTTTTGGGAGAATGAAGAAATTTTTCTTTTCAGGCCATTAGTTTTGTGTTGTGGGAAGTATTTATTGAAAAATGCTTGGGTCATTTCTGCCCAAGTTCCTATAGACCTCGGCCTCAAAGAGTATAGCCAACTCTTTGCTTTGTCTTTCAAAGAAAAAGGGAAAAATTTAAGCCTAACAGTGTCTATGGCTTCAGGTTGGCTATGGAAGGTGGCAATTACTTCTTCAAATTCCCTAACATGTACATAAGGATTTTCACTATCTACACCATGAAAAGTGGGAAGAAGTTGTATCATTCCAGGTTTAAAATCCGAATGTGGTATGTTAGGTGGAAATATAATGCATGATGGTGTGGCTGTGCGAGTAGGATGCAAGTAATCTTTTAGAGTTCTAACGGGGTTTTCTTCGTGTTGGCTCATTGTGTTAGAATTACAAGATGAACTAGAAGGTGAATTCTCTTCACTTACAAATTGTGGGAGTGGTTCTAGTTCTAGTTCTAGTTCTCTCACAAATCTTCCTCGTTTGTCTCTAGGTCGATGCATACATCCTAATTTTTTTTTTTTTTTTTAAGGAAAGAAATACTTAAGGAAAATTAAGAAGTGGAATAAACACAACAAGAAATAGAAATAAGTTAGGTGGTAAGACCAACCATAAAATATAAATACAATAACTAAACAAAAGACTATAAAGTACGAAAAAAAAAAGTACAATAAATAAATAATAAAAAGAAAATACAATAAGTAAATAAATAAAAGGTTAGGCGGTAGAACCGGCCATAAAAAGAAAATACAACATGTTAACTAAAGTAAATAAAGTGCAATAAATACGTAAAAGAAAATGAAAATAAAGTACAATAAAAAAAAAGTGCAATAAATAAATAAAGTACAATAAGAAATAAAGAAACTAAGTTAGGCGGTAGAACCAGCCACAAAATAAAAAGAAAATACAACAAATTATCTAAAAAAAAGTACAATAAATAAATAAAAGAAAGTGAACGAAGTTAGGCGGTAAAACCAGCCATTAAAAAAAAGTGCAATAAATAAACTAAAGAAAATAAAGTGCGATAAATAGATAAAAGAAAATAAACTAATTAGGCGGTAAAACTAGCCATTAAGATAATATAAAATATAACAAATTAACTAAAGAAAACAAAATAAATTAGGTGGTAGAACCAACCATGAATAATAAATAAATTACAACAAAGGAAATAAAACTAAGATTTTGCAAAGAAAAGAAAATATACAAAGTTACCACTTTAGTATTTATAATCGCAACCAACTTTCGCTTAGTGTGCTTCCCCGGCAACGACGCCAAATTTTTGTTTACGCTCAAAATATAACGCAGCTATCGCAGTATAGATTGAGGTGTCGATCCCACGAGGAAGCTCTTGGCAAAATAGGTTAGTGAAGTAAAATATTAAAGCAGTAGCAAAGGGTTAATTGATTTAAACGGATGAGATAGAATTGTCTATGAATTGAGAAAAATGTCTTATGATGATTTAAGCAAGGCTTTGAGAATCACAATTATGCTTTATAAATCTACTCTATACTTTGATTCGATATTTATAACTCAACTGAAAGTTTCACATCCCAAACAATCAATCGGAAGGTATGTAATATATAGCACATTTGATAACACATGTATTTGATTTAGTTAAACTCTTTGCAAGCATTAACACACATCATGTTATTTATACAAGTTATCTAAGATCAACAATATATCATTTTGACAATATTGCAGTAAAAGATTAACTTGAATATCAAACATTTATTGCCCTTACATGTTATCCAAGATCGACAATATATCAAATTGACAATACTGCAGTAAAAGATTAACATATAAAACAATGTAACCAGTAACAATTATAAATCAGCATGAATCACATAAGAAAAGCATGACTGAACATATATGAGACATGAGAATTATAACCTCTGGATTATAGAAAATAAAATAGATAAGAGTTTAATCAAAACCAAACTTACAACATTTATAGCTCTTGACACCGAATCAAAGCATGGAAGTAGATTTACTACACATAAAAGTTCATCTCTTAGCCTTGCTAGGAACTCTAGCCTAAATTACAATACATGTTAATGAGAATAAAAGAAGAGAGAAATTCTCTTTTAAAAACGTCCTAAGGGTCTCCTTATATAGGCAATGAATGGACATATGTCATGGATGACATCAATCTTCAATAATTTTAAGTCAATAACTCGTGTATCCACTTGCAGCACATTTTTGATAATGTAAATGATCAATTCAGCTTCTGTGGCCGACATGAAAGTTGTAGAATTTTGACTCTTCTTTCCATAGGCACTGATTTCATGCAAATTGGATGAGTATCCAATGAGATATGAGCAAAATTCCAAAGATACACCAGAATTCGGCCAACAACCATTTTACCCACTTGCAATGCGATTTGGTCCATGATAACGGCTGATTTGGACTTTACCATAAACATACGAGTTGTTGATAGTTAAGTCAGAAATTCACAGCTTCAAGAATTATACCAATTGAGTACGTATTTTGGGAGATACGGTCCAAATACGTGAGTTGGGTCAAGCTGGGTAAGAGTTGTAGTCCGATTCTGTTGTATCTCAATTTGTGGCCCATAACATGTTGGATTTGGCTTTTCCACTATTCTTCAAATTTGTGTAAGATTGAGTCATGTTTCATCAGGTTCAAGAATTTCTTCATTTCGATTTCTACATTGAGAGTTATGTCCAATTTACCTAAACCTGTCCAAATAACATTCATTAATCACAATTTAAGGAGAACACTTTATTTCAAGCTAAAAATACAGAAAATACTAAAATTGGTGACATTAAATGGTGATTGAATCTTTTAACAACATGCATTTTCATGTGTTCATCAAATTCTAACTAATGGCAATTTAGAAATTAATAATTAGTTGATGGGCAAATTGGAAATTTGGAAGAGCACTATATAAGAAGGAAGTGTGTAGAAATTTGGCTACGTAGAAAAGCAAAACATTGAGAGCTAAAAAGAGGAGAAATTTAGCCATGAGGGGGAAATGCTGCTACAGTAAAATTCAAAGCTATTCCATGACTTTCCATCCATTACCAAGTTAAAACAAAGCCAAATACAAGTTCCTAAGATCAATTGAAGCTTCCACTAGTGAAAATCTAAGGAAAAGAGGTAAGAAAAGCATTATGTAGTAATGGTGGTGTATGATTTTTATTTCAAGATTAATTCTATTAATGTCTTTGTGTGAACTCTTGATTTAGATTGAGTTGAATTTAAGTGTGGAGCTCAAGGGAGACACCAAACTAAAGGAAATAGCAAGGTAAGAATTAGGGTTTGGTATGATCTTGTTGTAGAAACTTTAATTGAATGTTATTAGGGCATTATAAATGAGCATGATTTGAATGTCATTGGAGCAAGAAATTGAGAAAAGAAATGTATTGGGTGGAGAAAGGTGAATTCGACCACTTTAGGGATTTTAGGGTTTGAGTTGTGTTTTGGTTCAATTGTTGTGTATAAATGATTTCTTGTGTTAATTGGATGTATATGGGTGATAGGAAATCAAAAATGAAGAAAAATGGGCATAATTATCCATTCTTGGTAAGATGAAAGGGCAATTATGTAAAATCAAATTTATAGGGTGTTAAGCAATTTTTATGGCATCGGATGGTGAATTAAACAACATTGAATGACTTTGTAAATGAAAAACAGAAAGTGGAATCCATCCGGGCTTTGTAGGCCGATTAGGGCGCTTACTAGTTTAATTGTAATTTTAACAGTTGTAAAGGTTTTAAATGTCATTTGTGGCATATAGGTGAAGGAAATCGAGAGCGGTAAAAGAAGAAAAAATTTCAAAGAAGAATTGAGTTTGGAGTGGTTTGTGACTGAAAATCTATGATTGTTTATCTTTCATTTAATATGTATTCGTATGTTTGAATATTTATGTTTTATGTGATCTTAAATGCTTAAATATAATTTACAATTTTTATATACTGTCATCATAAAAATTTCAACGTTCAGTTAAAAAACAGCCTTTTTAAAGTTATTAAATTAGTTTTCAAAAGGCCATTGGTACCTTCAGATTGTATACAGTATAGTGATAGTTTAAAACGATCGGTATATCCCATACGCATGGGCAAGTATCGGGGGGTGAGTCACTAACTTCAGAAAGTCAAGTTGTTGAGTCATGTGATTCACTTAATATGTATGGGGTATTATCTCGCTATATGTAGGTGATGTAGAATTCCGCTGCATAGCCAGTGAGATGTCTTTAGATGTCACAATGGGTGTTGCTAGTTTAGATTCCTTGTGACTTACTCGCGTTGTCCAGTGCTAGTTTAGTGGCTGTGTGAGTATAGAGCTTTAGGGTTTTCATTTGGTGCAGTTTATTAAAAAAATTGGCCGAGTGAGAGTTTTTGCATTTTTGAGTTATTGAACGCATATAATGTATTTATATATGTAACTGTTAGTCTGGCAATTGTTTACAGAGATTATTAATAAAAATCGCTCGGCAAGATTTATAAGCATATGATTTTTAGAAATAATTTTACAATTTGTTTATAGCTTGAAAAGCGTGTTTTAAACAATATACATAATTTAATGTTTATATAAAATTGTATTTTTACTGGAAATTTTAAATGCACTCACTGAGCTTCTTTAGCTCACCAATTTTGTATTTTAAGTTTTTTGAAACCCTTTCTAGGTGTAGGACTCTGTACGGAGGTTGCTGGTTCTCCTACAACTAATTAATAGGCTAAATTTGATGATCATTTTGTAAATGTAAATGTGCTAAGTAGCACATTTTGATTTTCTGCATAATAACTATAGACTTTGTGCATATTGTAAATATATTTTAAACAAACAAAAAGAGGTTTCAGTATTACGGTGATAGTTTCACTCTTTATTTGTATGTTAATTTTGTAATTGAAATGAAATTGTTGGGTTGAGTTTGATTTGGTTTCAAAAGGACTGGAGGTCTATTTGGAAGTTGAAAAACCATTTGAAATAGAAGTATAATTCTTCTTACAGGTTTTGTATTTGAATTTTCAAAAAAACAAAGGAAACTCTATTCCTTTTTTTTATGTTTGTAAAATATTTTCACTGGCATACCGGGATTTGATTAATAATAGTAAGAATTAAAAAAGGATTTACCTCGTAAAATTTGTCAGTTTTGATAATCAGACTCTGCGGAACTTCTGTTGGGGTGTTGGCGGGGCGACCGAGATCTACAGTTGAGGGTCTCGGGGCGAATCCTATCAGAGTGGTATCAGAGCCCAGTTTTTTAATTTTTGAATTAAAAAGTTTATTTTTAGAATAAGATTCTCGAAATTACATGCATTTTCTAAGTTTATTAAATTGAATTTCGTGCATTTGATAATCATTTTCATTATTAAATTCACAGAAGATATATATCTAAAGGGGTGCATGTTAATGAGTCGGTAAATGTTCCTATGCCTCAGATCCCTCCTGAGCCATCTCAGCCTACCGAGCTAAAGAGTGGAAACATAAATATAGCTCAGATGGCCCAGATACTAACTGCAGTAATTTAACAGCTAAGAGAGGCAGAAGTGTCTATTGAGGGTGCTAAGAAATTAGGTGCTAAGCAATATGATGGTACTGAAGACCCTGAGAGAGCCCTATCCTGGTTAGAGAATAATGAAGAAAGTTTTCTAGTTATGAGGAGTTCTAAATAGCAGATGGTTTCATACTCAAAATTTCTATTGAAGGAAAAGGCGAAAGACTGATGCAAGGCTCTGCAGAGGAGAAATTTCGATGGGGTGTCTTGAGAGTTTTTCAGAAGAGAATTTCTGCATACGTTCTACCCCAAAAGTTATAAAGAAGCAAAGATAGAAGAGTTTTTCAAGCTAGAATAGGGTTCCTTCTCTGTGGTAGAGTACGAAAAAAAGTTTTCAGAGCTCATCCATGTCATTCTCTTCATAGCTAATAATGAGGAGCAAAAGGCTAATCGGTTTGCAGTGGGCTTCAATCCTTGAATCAGGGCTTACATAGTATCGGCAGCTCACACTTAGTACGGAACATAGGTGGAAGCTACAACTCAAGTTGAAAGAAGCATGACAGCTATTCCTAAACCGAAACAGCAGGGCTGAAAAAGGGGCTGGTCAGGTGATTTTCGAGGAGGACCTAGTAAATTTCCAAGAACAAAGGAGAGATCTACATGGTCCAGTAGTTAAAAACTAAGCCAAGGAGCTCAATCAAGTCAAGCTTCCGTTGGACAACCATCAGCCAGATCCTAGAGTACTAAAGAGAGTTGGAAGGATTTTTCAGTATGTAACAAATGTGGAAAGGCCCATTATGGGGATTGTAGGAAGGTGACTACAGGTTGTTATAAGTGTGGTCAAGAGGGCCACTATATAAGAGAGTGCCCAAACGTTGGAGCCAGTAGTAAGTTAGAAAATAGACAACTAGCTCCAGGATAAACTAGTGGTGGCTGTGATAAGGGCAAAATTATCATATATTTTCTCATGTTTTAATTTTGATATTTTATTATTTTATGAGAATAGATGGCTATTTATGTGTATTATTATTATTTATAGGGACTTGAATGAAATTTCAAAGTATGTGTCCATCGCCCCAGCACCACAAGGATTATCGCACCAGTACTGGAACAGTGATCGAAATTAGAAAAACAACCTAGTTAAGTCGCATCTGGTGCCCTAGTACCATACCTTTATCGCGCCAGCGACGGGACAGCGCTCCAGCGCCATCATGCCACCGCTCCAACGGTGAAGCTTTTTCACGTGGCGCCCCAGCGACAATTGCATAGTGCCCCATTGGTATCGCAAGTCCTAGTCCGACGAGAATTAAGATTTTCAAGCTCAAATCAATCCCTATAAAAAGCCACTCATTCCCAGCCTCCAAGAATAATCGAAGATAAACCGAGAATAATTCAAGAACACCAAGAATACAGTGCAAGAGTCTTGGAGAGTAATAGGAGTTTAATTGAAGCAACTTTAGAGAGAGATTCCAGGCGTTCTTCGACATCAAGAGTACCTTAGACAACGCAATTAAAAGCAATTCGACGTCTATATCGATTTGCTATTGATTGTTTCATGATTTATTGTTATTTTCACTGATGTTCTCTTATAGCCATGAGCTAAACTTATTTTCTAGGGTTAATACTTGAACTCAATATGTGTGCTTGATTGCTATATCTTTTGAATATTTAATAAATTTAATTCTTTGATATTTAAATTACTTGATCTTAATGCTTCAATATATCTGGCCAATATATGGTGAATGAGTTGGTAATATTATTGATAAACTCGCAAGAGGAATCATAATATTTAGACCTAGGTAATTTGATGCATGATTGTAGAGTAACATTCAATGTTACATATGCAAGTTTCAATTTAGGATAGGAATATACCTAATTGGCATGTATGATTAATAAGACTTAATCTTAATTTATTACAAGTACCATAGGAATATAGGTATTTGGTAAATTAAGGTATACTTGCATGATCTTGGAAGAGGCTTGTGAATACAAAGACTAAGGGAGTTAAATATTAGAGATTAATTATTAGAAAGCATATTGAGGGACAGTATTAATCCTAGGTTTTCTCTATATTGCTATCACCTAAATCTCTTTGCATTGTGTTTTTATCTTTATATTTTCTACATTTATTCTTAGATTTTTATTTTTCTGAATAATTATTAGAAAGACATAATTTTAGTAATTGGTTAAAAAGAAGAAATTACCCCTGTGGGTTCGACATCCGACTTATTTAGTCCCTTTATTACTTGCATACGATAGTGTATACTCGCACTTAATTTTATAATATTGAAATATCGCATCATGAGGTACGTAAAATACTTTTTGTCGATAATGAAGTTAAAGGAAGATGCTTCGAAAGTCGTGCTAAGGGTATCTAGTCTATGCAATAGAAGTAAGAGATGGTGGAATGAAATTAGAGGATATTCTAGTGGTTAGAGAATTTTTGGATGTATTTCTAAATAATCTTCTAGGGTTACCTCCAGATAGGGAAGTAGAGTTATGAAGAGAATTAGCCTTTGGAACAAAACCAATTTCTAAAACACCCTACAGAATAGCTCTTTCATAATTGAAAGAATTGAAGGTTAAGATGAAAGAGTTGGTAAATAAGGGTTTCATTAGGCCAAGTACATCTCCTTAGGGGCACCAGTCTTATTTGTAAAGAAGAAATATGGAAGTATGAGATTGTGCATTGATTACAAGGAATTGAATAAAGTAACAGTATGTAATATCCAATCCCTATTAGTAGTATTGGCGCCTAGATTTCGGTATAGAACAAATAAGACATCGTAGGGTTACTCGATTTTAACCCTATTAGAAATATTCCCTTTATAGTGCACGTGAGAGATATTAGACCTAATTTGGTAATTTCACACTCGATCGGTGCGCAGGATGACCCTAGAATATTTTTAGAATTTTTCTCTATTGGCTTGGAAAATAAAATTCTAATTTACTACATGAATTTTCATTTAAGGGTTATGAATGGAACAAGCCTTTGTTGAGAAACATAATCCATATATTAGAGAATGGACCAATTAGAAGAAATCTCATGGATTGTCAAGTTGGAAGTTCTAGTTAGTTCTTTGAACTATTCTAACTAGATAGTGACAAATGAACTAATTACATAATTAGTTTTTAACTAATGGCAAATTAGAAGTTTTAAGTAAGCTGAAGGGCAAAATAGTAAATTGAGGGAGCACTATATATATGTTAGAAGTGTGTAGAAATTTGAAGAAAGATCAAAACCAACACTTAGCCAAAAAAAAGAGAGAAATTCGAGCTTCAAAGAGGGGTGCTGCTACGGTGACTACTCAAGTTTTGTTTTCATGGTTTTTCATGTGTAATCAAGCCAAATTAAGGTTACAAACCCATCCCTAAGTTCAATTGAAGTCTCTATTAGTGGAAATTCAAGAAAAAGAGGTAAGAAAAGCATCTTTTATGAGTTTGATAAGTGAGAATTCAAGAATGTGTTAATTAATGTTCTTATGTGTATTCTTGGCTTAGATTGAGTTGAATTCTAGTTTGGAGCTTGAAGGAGTCATCAATTTGAAGAAAATGGGACATAATTGTTCATGTTGGAAAGGTGAAGGGCAAGTATGTCCAATCAAATTATAAGGTGTTCAATAATTTTCAGGGCGCCGGATGGTGAGTTAGTTTCGATTATGGCTCCGTAACTAAAATCGGTAAGTAGTTTACATCCGGGCTTTGTATGCCGATTAGGGCATTTAGTAGTTAAATGAGATTCTAGTGTTCGATTTAGTTCTAAATGTCATTTATGGCGCGTAGGTGAGGATAACCGAGAGCGTTAACGGGAGCAGGAATCGGGAGCGAAATTGAGCGCAGAGCGGTTGTGAGTGGAAATTTGCCATTTCTTTTACTTTTTGGTTATTATGTTTTCGCGCAATGACTATGTATGTTTTATGAGCTTTCGATGCATAAACATGATTTATGATCTTGATATATTCATAGACATGCTTTTACATGATTGATTTGTGAAACAGTTTTAAAATTTCTGCATTTGTTTTAAAGCCATTGGTACCCTCAAATTATAGTGGTGATGATTGTATTAGACCCGGCCGGTATATCCCGTACAAATGGGCAGGTCTTGAGGGTGTGTCACTAACTCCGGGAAGTTAGGATGTCGAGTCATGTGAGTCGCTCTATGTGTACGGGATATTGTATCGCTATATGCATGCGATGTAGGATTCCACTGCGTAGCCAGTGAGATGTCTTGAGATGTCACTGTAGGTGCTGCTAGTTGAGGTGCCCCGTGACTTACTCACGTATGCGGTGCTAGTTGAGTCGCTGCGTGGGTATAGAGCTTTAGGGTTACCATTGGTACAGTTTAGAAAGAAAATGGCCGAGCGAGGATCTTACTAGTTTTCGATTTACCGATAGCATTTATGCATTTATATGCACACAACAGTTATTATGTTATACAGATTCTGAATATAGTTTTCCAAAGATGTAGATAAAACCCGCTCGGCAAGATTTCATTAGCATATGATATTAGAAACCGTTTTACAATTTTACATCCGTTTTAGAAGCATAATTTCTGCATGTACTTTAGAAATTGCTATCTTTGTATAATATTCTTGTAATTGAATTCTCATTTACACTCACTGAGCTCCTTTAGCTCACTCGTTTTATATTTTATGTTTTAAACCTCTTTCCCAGGTACAGGTCTCGGAACGCAAGCTGCTGATTCTCTTATCGCCGAGTAGTGGGCCGAATCCAAAGATAATTTTTGTACATGTAAATGTGCTAATGGCACTCTTTACTTTATGCATAATAGTTGTAGGCATGTATATTTGTAAGTATGTGTTGAATCAAGAAGAAGAGATTTCCAGTTTATGTTGATCGTTTTTACTTTTTATGATTATGCTTATTTTGTGATTCACACTAAGTAATTGAGTTGTGTTGGATTTGATTTGAAAAGGACCGGAGGTCCGAATTGGTAGAATGGAGATGTGTTAGAATTAGAAGTGAAATTTCTTTGCAGGTTTATATGGATTTTCCAAAAAACAGGGGAAACTCTATCCATTTGTTTTTAAAACTAAGATGTCATTTTCATGTATATTGCTAGATCTTCTTAGTAGTAACAAGAATTAAAAAGGGGTTCGCCTCGCGGAATTTCTTGACTTACCCAGTTAGGTTCGGAGGAACTTTCGTCGGGGTGCCCGGCAGGGCCGCTGGGATCTATAGTAGAGGGTCTCGGGTCGGGTCCTGTCATAGTATGTAACCAATATCCCATTTCGAGAATTAAAAATATGTTTGATCAGCTACAAGGTGCCAAAGTATTTTTCAAGATAGATCTGAGGTCGGGCTATCATTAATTAAAAATCCAAGAGAAAGATGTTTCCAAGATTGCCTTTAGGACACGATACGGGTATTATACATTCTTGGTCATGCCTTTTGGGTTGACTAATGCCCTAGCTGTTTATATGGATCGTATGAACAGAATTTTTTGATCCTATTTAGATTAGTTTGTGATAGTATTTATTGATAATATACTGGTCTATTCAAGCTGTGAGGAAGAGAATGCAGAATATTTAAGGATTGTTTTGCAGACTCTAAGAGATCATCGACTATATGCCAAACTTAGTAAATATCAATTCTGGTTAGATAGAGTTACATGTTTTGGATACGTTGTCTCTGCAGATAGTGTAACTATAGATCCCCAAAAGATTGACGCCAAAGTGAATTGGAGACAACCTACAAATGTGACAGAGGTTCATAGTTTATTGGGTTTGGCTAGATACTATAGAAAGTTTGTAGAGGGATTTTCAAAGATAGCTGCTCCTTTGACTAAGTTAACCCAAAAAGAAGAGAAGTTTGTATGGTCGAAGGCATACCAGCAGAGTTTTGATGAGTTAAAGAGAAGATTGACCTGAGCCCCAGTGTTTACACTTCCGGTAGGGAATGATAGATTTACTATATATTGTTACGTTTCCACACAGGGTCTAGGTTGTGTACTGATGTAGAAGGAGAAGGTAATCGCCTATGCTTCCAGATAATTGAAGAAGCACAAACAGAATTATCCTACACATGATCTAAAACTAGCAGCGGTAGTTTTTGCTCTAAGAATTTATAGGTATTATTTGTATAGAGTTCCCTATAAAGGTTTTACAGATCACAAGAGCCTGCAGTACTTGTTCACCCATAAAGAGCTAAATATGAGGCAAAGAATATGGCTAGAGCTTATTAAGGATTATATGGGCACACTTGAGTACCATTCTAGAAAAGCTAATGTGGTAGCAGATGCTCTCAGTAGGAAACCTGCCAGTTCGGAAGCTTACTTAAAGGTCGTACATCTATCAATGCTAATAAAATTGAGGTCTTTAAGGGTGAGATTAGAGTTGTTCAATTCCAATCAAAGAATTATAGACTCAAGATCCACAAGTAGTTAAATTAAAGGGTGAAATCGAGTTTGGGCAGTAGAAGGACCTTTTAGTGACCAGGGATGGTATAGTAACCTTGGGTTAGAGATTATATATACCAAATTTGAATGAGTTAGGAAGAGAGATTATGGAAGAAGCTCATTGTTCTATATATGCTATGCATGCAGGGAGCATAAAAATGCACTATACCGTAAACGAGCATTACTGATGAAAAGGCAAGAAGAACGTTATAACCGAATTTGTCTCCAGATGCTTGACTTGCCAACAGGTAAAAGCTTAACATCAAAAACCTGCAATAACCCTTTCCGATCCCTGAGTGAAAATGTGAAAGGATAACAATGGATTTCGTGGTTGGACTGTGTAGCCAAAGACGCAATAACGCGATATGGGTAATTGTTAATAGGCTGACGAAATCTACCTATTTTCTACGTATCAGAAGCAATTATTCCATGGATAAATTGGCCCAGTTGTATATAGTTAAGGTGGTACGACTTTATGGCACTCTAGTATCTATAGTGTTAGATAGAGATCTGTGGTTCACTTCTTAATTTTGGCCTAACTTACAGAAAGCTCTAGGCACTAAATTGAATTTCAGTACGGCCTTTCATCCACAAACGGATGACCAGTCTGAGCAGATAATTTAAACACTCGAGGATATGCTTATGGCGTGTGCTATGGAGTTTAAAAGGAGTTGGGATACGCACCTGCCATTGATGGAGTTTGCTTACAATAATAACTACCAGGCCAGCATCGGGATGGCACCATATGAAGTGTTATATGAAAGCATATGCAGAACTCTAGTTTATTGGGATGAGGTCATTGGAAGGAAACTTATTGGTCTAGAAATTTCCAGATTATTTTAGAAAGGGTTCAAGTTATTAGATAGAGATTAAAAATAGCTAACGACAGACAGAAGAGTTATGCAGATAATCGAAAAAGGGACTTAGAGTTCCAGGTTGGTGATAAAGTGTTCCTGAATATATCACCATAAAGGAGTATTAAGATTCGGAAAGCGAGGGAAGTTAAGTCCCCAATACATTAGGCTGTATAAGATAGTCAAAAGAGTTGGGGAGGTGGTATATCGTGTATAGTTATCGGCAGAGCTAGCTAGAATCCATGACGTGTTTCACGTTTCCATGCTTTGCAAGTACTTACCAGATCCTTTGCACATCCTAAGGGAACAGGTAGTAGAATTGAATGAGAATTTGACCTACGAAGAGAAGCCTGTGCAAATTCTAAACCGTAAAGAGCTAGTGCTTCGGAATAAAAGCATTTCCTTGGTGAAGGTATTATAGATGAACCATGGAGTTGAAGAAGCCATGTGGGAATATGAAGATCAGATGTGAGTACAACATCCTCATCTCTTTAGGACAGGTATGATTTAAATTTTGAGGATGAAATTTTTTTAGGAGGGTTACCCGATTTCAACCCTAGTAGAAATACTTTTTTATAGGGTGCGCATAAGAGGTATTAGACCTAAATTGATAATTTCACAGTCTATCGGAGTGTCGGACGGTCATGGAATATTTTTAAATTTTTTTCTATTGGCTTGGAAAAGGAAATTTTAATTTAACACATGAATTTTCATATAAGTGTTATGCATGGAACAAGCTTTTGTTAAGAAACACAATCCATATATTAGAAAATGGACCAATTAGAGACAAGTTGATGGATAGCCAAGTTGGAAGTCTAGTTAGTTCCTTTGACTATTTTAACTAAATAGTTTGAAAGGAACCAATTAAATGCTTTCAATTCTAACTAATGGCAATTTAGAAATTAAGAATTAGTTGATGGGCAAATTGGACATTTGGAAGAGTACTATATAAGGAGGAAGTGTGAAGAAATTTGGCTAAGTAAAAAAGCAAAACATTGAGAGCTAAAGAGAGGAGAAATTCAACTATGAGGGGGAGATGCTGCTACAGTAAAATTCAAAGCTATTCCATGACTTTCCATCCATTATCAAGTTAAAATAAAGCCAAATACAAGTTCTTAAGATCAATTGAAGCTTCCACTAGTGAAAATCTAAGGAAAAGAGGTAAGAAAAGCATTATGTAGTAATGGTGGTGTATGATTTTTATTTCATGATTAATTCTATTAATGTCTTTGTGTGTACTCTTGATTTAGATTGAGTTGAATTCAAGTGTGGAGCTCAAGGGAGACACCAAACTAAAGAAAATAGCAAGGTAAGAATTAGGGTTTGGTATGATCTTGTTGTAGAAACTTTAATTGAATGTTATTAGGGCATTATAAATGAGCATGATTTAAATGTCATTGGAGCAAGAAATTGAGAAAAGAAATGTATTGGGTGGAGAAAGGTAAATTTGGCCACTTTAAAAATTTTAGGGTTTGAGTTGTGTCTTGTTCAATAGTTGCGTATAAATGATTCCTTGTCTTAATTAGATGTATATGGGTGATAGGAAATCAAAAATGAAGAAATATTGGCATAATTGTCCATTCTTAGTAAGATGAAGGGCAATTATGTCAAACTAAATTTATAAGGTGTTAAGTAATTTTTATGGCGTCGGATGGTGAATTAAACAAGATTGAATAACTTCGTAAATGAAAAATGAAAAGCGAAATCTATCTGGGCTTTGTAGGCTGATTAGAGCGCTTACTAGTTTAAATGTAATTTTAGCATTTGCAAAGGTTTTAAATGTCATTTATGGCATGTCGGTGAAGGAAATCGAGAGCGGTAAAAGAAGAAAAATTTTCGGAGAAGAATTGAGTTTGGAGTGGTTTATGAGTGAAAATATGTAATTGTTTATCTTTCATTTAATATGTATCCATATGTTTGAATATTTATGTTTTATGTGATCTTAAATGCTTAAACATAATTTACAATTTTTATATACTGTAATCATCATAAATTTCAACGTTTAGTTGAAAAATAGTCTTTTTTAAGTTATTAAATTAGTTTTTAAAAGGCCATTGGTACCCTTAAATTTTATATAGTATAGTGATAGTTTAAGACAACTGGTATATCCCATACGTGTGGGCAAGTATCAGGTAGGGGGGTGAGTCACTAACTTCGAGAGGTTAGGTTGTCAAGTCATGTGAGTTGCTCAATGTGTATCGGGTATTGTCTCGCTATATGTAGGCGATGTAGGATTGCACTGCATAGCCAGTTAGATGTCTTTAGATGTAATAGTGGTTGTTGCTAGTTTGGACGCCTTATGACTTACTCACATTGTGCGGTGCTCGTTTAGTCACTGCGTGAGTATAGAGTTTTAGGATTACCATTTGGTGCAGTTTATTAAAGAAAATGGCCGAGATAGAGTTTTTGCAATTTTTAAGTTACCGAACGCATATCATGTATTTATATACGTAACTATTAGTTACTACGTTTTACAGATTCTGGCAGTTGTTTATAAAGATCATTAATAAAAATCGCTCGCCAAGATTTTATCAACATATGATGTTTAGAAATAATTTTATAGTTTTATTATAACTTAAAAAGCATGTTTTAAAGAATATACCAAATTTAATGTTTATATAGAATCGCATTTTTACTGAAAATTTTAAAATGCACTCACTGAGCTCCTTTAGCTCACCTGTTTTGTGTTTTATTTTTTATGATTTCTAAAACCCTTTTCAAGTGTAGGCCTCAGTACGCATGTTGCTGGGTCTCCTACAACTAATTAGTGGGCTAAATTTGACGATCATTTTGTAAATGTAAATGTGCTAAGTATCACTTTTTGATTTTTTGTATAGTAACTATAGACTTTGTACATATTGTAAATATGTTTTGAACAAACAAGAAGAGGTTTTGGCATTACAATGATAGTTTAACTCATTATTAGTATGTTAATTTTGTAATTAAAATGAAATTATTGGGTTGAGTTTGGATTTGGTTTTGGAATGACTGGAGGTCCTATTTGGAAGATGAGAAGCTATATGAAATAAAAGTGTGATTCTTCTTACAGGTTTTATATTTGGATTTTTTGAAAAATAGAGGAAACTCTGTCCATTTTTCTAAAAAAATTGCTAAAATATTTTCATTGGCATATCGGAATTTAGTTAGAAATAGCAAGAATTAGAAAGGGGTTTGCCTTGTGGAATTTTTCAATTTTAATAGTTAGACTCTATGGAACTTTCGTTGGGGTGCCTAGTAGGGCCACTAGGATCTATAGTAGAAGGTCTCGAGGCGGATCCTGTCAAATCTAGCTTTACAATCCCAATAGATATTTTCGACTAGAGTTATTTACAGGATCACTACAGGGTGAACTCTAGAAACTGAAACTACCACGAATGTAATATCCAATCCCTATTAGTAGTATTGGCGCCTAGATTTCGGTATAGAACAAATAAGACACCGTAGGGTTACTCAATTTTAACCTTATTAGAAATATTCCCTTTATAGTGCACGTGAGAAATATTAGACCTAATTTGTTAATTTCACACTCGATCGGTACGCCGGATGACCCTAGAATATTTTTAGAATTTTTTTCTATTGGCTTGAAAAATAAAATTCTAATTTACTACATGAATTTTCATTTAAGGGTTATGAATGGAACAAGTCTTTGTTGAGAAACATAATCCATATATTAGAGAATGGACCAATTAGAAGAAATCTCATGGATTGCCAAGTTGGAAGTTCTAGTTAGTTCTTTGAACTATTCTAACTAGATAGTTACAAATGAACTAATTACATAATTAGTTTTTAACTAATGGAAAATTAGAAGTTTTAAGTAAGTTGAAGGGCAAAATGGTAAATTAAGGGAGCACTATATATATGTTAGAAGTGTGTAGAAATTTGAAGAGAGATCAAAACCAACACTTAGCCAAAAAAAGAGAGAAATTCGAGCTTCAAAGGGGGGTGGTGCTACAGCGACTACGCAAGTTTTGTTTCATGATTTTTCATGTGTAATCAAGCCAAATTAAGGTTACAAACCCATCCCTAAGTTCAATTGAAGTCTCTATTAGTGGAAATTCAAGAAAAAGAGGTAAGAAAAGTATCTTTTATGAGTTTGATAAATGAGATTTCAAGAATGTTTTAATTGATGTCCTTATGTGTATTCTTGGCTTAGATTGAGTTGAATTCTAGTTTGGAGCTTGAAGGAGTCATCAATTTGAAGAAATTGGCAAGGTGAGAATTAGGGTTTTTGGTGATTTTGTTGTAGAGATTTCAATTGATTGTAATTAGGGCTTTAGAATGAAATTGGCATGATTTTGTTGTAATTGGAACAAGAAATTGAGAAAAGGAATGTGTTGGAACCTAGGGTGAAATTCTGCCACTTTAGGGAAGTTAGGAATTGAGTGGTGTTTTAATTGAATTATTGAGTGTAAATGATGCATATTGTGAATTGAATGTATATGGTTGATGGAAAAACCCAAAAATGAAGAAAATGGGACATAATTGTCCATGTTGGAAAGGTGAAGGGCAAGTATGTCCAATCAAATTATAAGGTGTTCAATAATTTTCAGGGCGCCGGATGGTGAGTTAGTTTCGATTATGGCTCTGTAACTAAAATCGGGAAGTAGTTTACATCTGGGCTTTGTATGCCGATTAGGGCATTTAGTAGTTAAATGAGATTCTAGTGTTCGATTTGGTTCTAAATGTAATTTATGGCGCGTAGGTGAAGATAACCGAGAGCGTTAACGGGAGCAGGAATCAGGAGCGAAATTGAGCGCGGAGCGGTTGTGAGTGGAAATCTGCCATTTCTTTTACTTTTCGGTTATTATGTTTTCGCGCAATGACTATGTATGTTTTATGAGCTTTCGATGCATAAACATGATTTATGATCTCGATATATTCATAGACATGCTTTTACATGATCGATTTGTGAAACAGTTTTAAAATATCTGCATATGTTTTAAGGCCATTGGTACCCTCAGATTATAGTGGTGATGATTGTATTAGACCCGGCCGGTATATTCCGTGCACATGGGCAGGTCTTGGGGGTGTGTCACTAACTCCTGGAAGTCGGGATGTCGAGTCATGTGAGTCGCTCTATGTGTACGGGATATTGTATCGCTATATGCATGCGATGTAGGATTTCGCTGTGTAGCCAGTGAGATGTCTTGAGATGTCACTGTGGGTGCTGCTAGTTGAGGTGCCCCGTGACCTATTCACGTATGCGGTGCTAGTTGAGTCGCTGCGTGGGTATAGAGCTTTAGGTTTACCATTGGTACAGTTTAGAAAGAAAATGGCCGAGCGAGGATTTTACTAGTTTTCGATTTACCGATAGCATTTATGCATTTATATGCACACAGCAGTTATTATATTATACAAATTCTAAATATAGTTTTCCAAAGATGTAGATAAAATCGGCTCGGTAAGATTTCATTAGCATATGATATTAGAAACCGTTTTACAATTTTACATCCGTTTTAGAAGCATAATTTATGCATGTACTTTAGAAATTGCTATCTTTGTATAATATTCTTGTAATTGAATTCTCATTTACACTCACTGAGCTCCTTTAGCTCACTCGTTTTATGTTTTATGTTTTAAACCCTTTTCCCAGGTGCAGGTCTCGGAACGCAAGCTGCTGATTCTCCTATCGCCGAGTAGTGGGCCGAATCCAAAGATAATTTTTGTACATGTAAATGTGCTAATAGCACTCTTTACTTTATGCATAATAGTTGTAGGCATGTATATTTGTAAGTATGTGTTGAATCAAGAAGAAGAGATTTCCAGTTTATGATGATCGTTTTTACTTTTTATGATTATGCTTATTTTGTGATTTAACGAAATAATTGAGTTGTGTTGGATTTGATTTGAAAAGGACCGGAGGTCCAAATTGGTAGAATTGAGATGTGTTGGAATTAGAAGTGAAATTTCTTTGCAGGTTTATATGGATTTTTCGAAAAACAGGGGAAACTCTGTCCGTTTGTTTTTAAAACTAAGATGTCGTTTTCATGTATATTACTAGATCTTCTTAGTAGTAACAAGAATTAAAAAGGGGTTCCTCTCGCGAAATTTCTTAACATACCCAGTTAGGTTCGGAGGAACTTCCGTCGGGGTGCCCGGCAGGGCCGCTGGGATCTATAGTAGAGGGTCTCGGGTCGGGTCCTGTCATTGAATTTCTTCAAGGGTAATTTCTAATCTCATTAGTGCAATTAGATTTATATTTAAAAATGTGGATTTTATTTTGCTACATGTATTTTATATGTGAGGCGAGTGAAATTAAAAATTAAAATGCACACATTCACTTTACGCATAATACACTTACAAGAGAGAATGAGGGAACTAGTTTAAAAAGTCCTTGGAAGCCTTCAATCTTTAATAGTCTCCCATAATCCAAGCTATAATTGTGTTTTTCTCACCAAAACCCTAGTTTCTTTCTCTATTTTGTGCTCTCCTCTCCCCTTTAAATAAGACCTTTAGCTCTCATTTTATAGGTCAAAAATTGGGGAAATGTTTAATTTTTTTCATCGATTGCTACTGTAGCACCGAGTTTTTAGAGCTGCGGTGAGAGAAAATCGGTGTTGGGGGGACTGTTCATGTGAACAATACTTATGTACAATAATATTGTTCATACCTACTATAGCAAATATTGTTTTTACTATGATTAAGAATAGGCAGATACTTTATCTGACTATGAAATTTAGCCATTTTATGAATCTTGGATTTGAGGTAAAATAACTAAATACTTATGTAGGTATTGGATACCGACCCACTAATTTATTGAAACTGGTATATATGTATATAGTACAATGAATTACACTGCCACGGAGTGAATTTCGATACTTCATTATCTTTATTATGATTTTTCATGATATAAACGTGTTTATAAGAAACACAAGTTGGAAACTTTTGAAGTGTTCAAAGAGTTCCGAGTCGAAGTAAAGAAACAAACCTTTATGTATATTGAATGTCTTCGATTAGATAGAGAGAATTTATACATGAGTAGTAAGTTCACAGTTTTTTAAAAGAGAATGTAATTCTCGCTTAATATAGTTCTCTAGGTACTTATCAACACAAAAGTATTTTAGAGATAAGGAATCAAACTTTATTAGATATGGTTTGATTGATATTAAGGTTCACCAATCTTTTAGAATATCTATGGGATTGTGCTCTAGAAACTGTTGTTCACTTATTGAATAGAGTTCCATCAAAAGTCGTTCCTTCTGTTCTATATGAGATATGGACTAAAAGGAAACCGAGTCTTAAGTATGCTAAGATTTAGAGTTATTCTACTTGCATAAGAGTTATTCAATAGGATAAACTTGAACCTAAGTGGTACAAGTATCAGTTCAATGGGTATCCCAAGCATTTTATGGGATACCAATTATATAATCTAGAGGAACGAAATATGTTCATTTCTTATTATGCCACATTCCTAGAGAAAGAATTTCTCATAAATCATGGGGATTATAGAAAGATTGAACTTAATGAAGTCAATAAAGAAATATATAAATCATCGATGGAACTTTAAATTCAATTAAGTGAGACACCTTTAACACTCTCTCTTTATAAAGTCAAAAGGGATAGTAAGGGACACCTATTAGGTATGCTTGATACCTGAAGGTGCCCTTGGTGTTTTTTTAATTGAAGAAAAAGATCCTTTAACTTATAGAGAAATGAAGTTGGATATCAATTCGGGAAAATTGCAAGATGCCATAAAATCTTAAATTAACTCTATGCATGACAATCAAGTTAGGGACTTAGTTGTGCTTCAAGTAGGAATTGTTTCTATTTGCTATAAATAAGTTTGTGCAATAAACACGCATGCCTAAAGTATAGGTAGAGACTTTTAAAGCCCGATTGATGATAAAAGCTTACACTTAGAGATCTGGGATTGGTTATGAGAAAACCTTTTCACTAGTAACCATGCTTAAGTTTATTCAAATTTTGCTATGCACTATATTAAGATTTTAAGGTCTGATAGATGAATGTAAAGATAATATTCCAAAATGTATTTCTCAACTAAGAGATGTGCAGAGGCTAAAGGTTTTGCTTTCAGCCTGACTTCTAATTTGATGTGCAAACTAAAGAAGTCCAAGTAGACTTAAGCAGTTTTTTCAAAATTGGAATCTTCATTTTAATAAGAAAATCAAAGAGTTTGATTTCATCAAGAATGAAGAGAAAGTGTGTGTCAAGAAATGGCAGTGGGAGAATGATTATCTTTCGAGTTCTCTATTTAGAAGACATTCTTAATGTCAAAAATGACATTGGTATGTTACAAATCAGTCAGTTAAAAGTTATTTGAGTAAGAACTTCTTCATGAAAGATTTAGAAAAGGCTTCCTATATACTAGCTATAAAGTGTTATAGAGATAGAGTTAGAAGGCTGGAAAGGTACAACTTCAGTAATTGTGAGACAATTAATGCACTTTTCAAACATAGGATTCATTTTTCTAGAAGGAGGTATCCTCGACAAGAAAATGAAATAGTTAGAGTGTCTAATATATCATATGCATCAGCTAAAGGTAGCTTAATGTACGCCATGTTATGTACAAGATTTGGATCTGAATGGTTGTAAATGTTACGAGCCAGTATTGGTATAATCCAGGCAACGACCATTGAATGGCCGTAAACTATATCTGAAATACCTAAGAGGTATAGAGGATAAGTGTATGAATCACGGAGAAAGTTACTTATAAGTGAGAGGATGCACAGACTTAGACTTCTAGTCTGGTCTAGATGATAGAAAATCTATATCTAGTTTTGTATATCTTCTCAATGATACTAGAGTTAGTTGAGATTGTAATTTAGATCTCCACAGCCAATTCTACCTTAGAGGCAAAATATGTTGTAGCTTGAGAAGCCAGCAAAATAAGTTCTGTGAATATGCAAGTCTGTTGTAGAGCTCAGAATAATTTTAAGCTCAGTAGATCCTATCCCACTATAATGCAACAATAATAGAGCAATCACTCAAGCCAAGAAGTCATATAGCGCACTAGAATTCTGATCATGTGGACTCTAAATACCATAATTAAAAAGTTCTCGGCTATTAGAGATGTAATAGTATCTAGGATATAATCTATGGATACCGTAGAGGACACACTCAGCCCTTAAATCCTAGGGTGTTTGAGTAACATCTGAAGTTAATAGATATTAGATATCACTATTAATGGCACTAGAGCAAGTGAAAGTTATTAGAAATGGTGCTTACGTGCCATTATAATATTATATGAATATTAATTATTTAATAGTTATACAATAAAAATTTCAAAATAAAATTGTTAATATTAAATAACAAATTGTAAGATACTTGTAATGTTTCAGACATTGTATGATTAAAGGAGTTCAGATTTGGTCTAAAGTAGTTTAGATCAGTGTTAAAAGTTAGCAATGCTAAGATTTAGCACAGTTAAGAGTTAGCAGGTTATAAGAGTCAGCAAAATCTAAAGAGTTAGAGCCTTGTCTAAAATGAGACAAAGATATGAGAATATATTAGCAATGACATAGTTACAAGGAGTTATAAATAGTGCTAGAAAATATCATTGTGTAAGTATGTTCTCAAATTTTATGTTCCTGATCTACCTTCACTAGTACAAGTTTATCGGTGAAGACCTTTTTATATATAGATCAATGTATATCTATATCTGAATGGTTCAAATAGTTAATATTAGCAAACCATGAGCTCAGTGGAAGCTTGTATAGGCATATGGGTATTTAGTGAGGATTCAGTACTGAATAGAATCAATGATGACTTCCAATAAACATCACATAAAGTCGCTAATGGAGGGCTTTCTCGAGTTAAGTAGTATTCGTGGTCCTTTGGCCTGAGTATTGCGGTGGGCTTATGAGTGATCATTATACTTAGGTTTCACATATGTCAAAGATCTTTTATTGTCTGACCGCTGGGTGTCACGGGGTATGGTTCAATGCTTATGGAGTCTGATGTATGTAGATATAGGATCCATCATGTCAAATAAGTGAGTTATATATCCTGATGCTCTAGGATTGTATTTCAAGAAGTATTGTAGCCACAAGCATAAAACCAGGGAAAGAGTTTTCTGTGGGATATGTATTAACCTTATCTTATATGTGATGATCTATGTCTCTGCTTTTTCAAGATATAAGTGATGGAGAGACTTTACGAATATATATTAACATCAACTTGTATGGTTCAATATGCCGTTTTGTAATTTTTGTAACGTGTGTGTGGGCCATCATTTATAAACTTACAAGAAAGTTTTATAAGACAAACGAGTGTAAATATAAGGAGTCTCACAATATTAAATATACTCATTGAGTATTGAGGTACTGCACCAGGTCCAATGATTTGATTTAGGAAGATTTTGGAAAGTAAGAATTGTTTCAAAGTCTCTCAAAATGTACATGTGTCAAGGTTTGAGAGTTAAACTTACTATATTAGTTGGTTAACAATTGTTGTTAACCAATTGAATTTTGACATGTGGCATTTATATGATATGATCGTGTGACACATGGCAAAAAGCCTTGCCACCACTTAACTTAAATGGCTACCATCCAAAGAAAAAAATTACCACTTCTTTATATATTAAGGATACATGTCCATAAATTTAATATTTGTTAAATGGCTAAATGTTTTTGCTATTAACATAAGAGTATTCAACCATTAAAATAACATATAAAAGATTGAAATTGTTTTGCAATTTAAAATGATATATGTGTATGTAGCATTTTGCAAGGGGTGGTTTTTGTCAAGTTAGCATTTGGCCACATCTTAAAGCATTGCTACACTTTATTATTCATGGACATGTGTCTTTAACATGTAGCCAATTTGCAATTCAATTGTAATTGTTTAAGTTAGTCTAAACATAATAGTTACACAAAGAAAGTTGGCCGAAAAATATATGTTGTTTATTACAATGAAATGAATATTTAAATGGCAGCAAAAGTTGCAATTTAGAAAAGAATATAAGAGTAGCAATTCGGCCATTAGGGTGAATTGTAAGAGTTACAATTCTAGTATTATTATGATAGTTACAATTCTAGTAATGAAAAGAAAACCATTGTAAGTTAGTTACAATGGGAAAAAGACTAAATGAGAGATAGAAATATATACAGAAATAAAGAGTTTCTCTAGTTCAAGTTTTATAACAAATTTAAATGCTACCATTCTAGCTCCGTAATTGCACTGGATGTTTTGGACTAGAATTGATTACGGGACCACTTCAAGATAAACTCCAGTAACAGAAAATACCTCGAATCATCTTTAAAGGTAATTTTTAATCTTATTATTGTAATGAAACTTATATTCAGTATGTGTATATTGCAATAGAAAATTAATTTTTTTCGTTGCATTAATTTATATGTGAGAGATGTAAATAAATTAAATTAAAAATTATAATTTACATATTTACACCCTATGCACAGCACACTAACATGTTCCATAAGATAAACGAGTGTGAACCTAGAGAGTCTTACAATATAACGTATGCTCATTAAGCACTGAGGTAGTAGTTAGGGTGTAAGAGTTTGATCTAGGAAAATTACAAATAAGCAAGATTTGATATTAATACGCTTAGCTAGTGTATGATATGCAAGAGGGACAATTATAAGCAAGCAAAAGTAAAAAATAATAAAATGTAATCCTTGTATTTTAGAGATTGTGATTAATTCAGCCTCATTTGAAACTAAGGTTTGCAATTGATACATTTTACTCCCCTTAAAGCCAAATTTGGCCTTTTTGAGAGAAAAGGCTCAGGTGTTGAACAATCTGATTCTTACTGGAATGATAAGCTGCCATTCTAGATTTGTAATCCACTGGTTATTACAGACTAGAATTGTTTGCAAGATCACTTTGGTGTGTGCTCTGGAATCTCAATTTTTCATCGAATCATCTTCAAAGGTAAGTTTATGAACTTGTTAATGTAACAATGTTTCAATTCAGTGTGTATTTGTTGAATAGAAAATTGTAAGATGAACTTTTACAGAAATGTCATTATATAGTATATTCTCAAAAACATTGTTCTTGATTAATGTTTACAAACACGGGTCAATTTGCAAACCTTCAAGTTCAGTATATGTCCATATTTGAATTTTTTAGACAATTAGTCTTAGCAAACTGTGACCTTAGTGGAAGATTGTATAGGCATGCAGGTATTCAATTAGGACTAGGTACAGAACAGACTCACGAAGACCTCTAATAGATATCTATAAAAGCCATCAATGGATAGTTTGCTTGAGTTGAGTAGCAATTGTGGTCCTTCAACCTGAGTGCCACGATGGGCTTGTGAGTGATCCACCATATTTAATTTACATATATTAGAGACCTTTCATAGTCTGACCTCTAGATGTCATTAGTTATGGTCTGATGCTCATAGAGTTCGGTGTGCACAAATATAGAATCTATTAGCTTATATGGGTAGGCTGTATATCCTAATGTTCTGAGATTGTATTTCAGAAAGTCTTATGGCCATAAACATTAACTTTGAAAAAAGAGTTATTATATAGTAAAATAATATCCCAAAAGTATTTACGGTATTGTTTATTGAAATACAAGTCTAGGAGATATATTCATGGTTGAGCCGAAAGAGATTTAACAATGAAGATTTATATCTCTGCTCTTCCGGGATATATGTGATGAATGGACTATATAAATATGCTTAACCTCAACTTGTACGGTTTAATGCGTCATTTGTTATATTCATAACATGTGTTTAGGGCAGTGTTTATGGACTTATGAAAAAGGTTCCATAATATAAATGGGTGTGAACCTAGAGAGTCTCTCAATATGAAGTATTCTCGTTAAGCACTAAGGTAGTAGTAAGGGTCGAGGAGTCCGATCGAGAAAAATTTATTTTTGATACCTCTCGGAAAGGACATGTGTTAAATTATAATTGTTAGAATTTGACACGTCATTTCGCCATAAGAATTAATGGCTATTTTTCATTATTTAATAAGCTTAGAAGTTAAGCTTTACTTAATGTTTGACAAGTGTGAGACATTTATCTTGCATGCAAATCAAGTAATGCACGCATGTCATTTAGTGGCAGCAAGTGTTGGAAACCTGGCTTATTAATTCTTAAATAAGTGGACAAATGTCTTGCATGCTAAAAAAAAGGTAGCAATGAATACTTAGTTCGGCCATGATTTGAAAGAGATGAAAAGGTTCAATGATATGCAGAAAGGGTTTTGATTTTTGGTTTGAGTAGGTTCGGCCAATTTTGATGTTGCAAAGGAGAGAATTGTTTTGGATCTTTTAGAAAAGAGAAACCGAAAGAGAGATACTTGAAGAGCATAATTATTAAGCTCCTAACGGACAAAAGACAAATCTAGCAAATCAAGAGTTGTCATTCTAGAGCTTTGAGCTCACCAAAGTCAAAGCCTAGAATTGTTCATAGAACACTTCAGGGTGAGACTTTGTGTGTTCTAAATTATCTAAACTACACTGGCGAATTCTTCAAAAGTATTTTTTTTTGTTATTTTAATATAATTATTGCTTTGAAGAATGTGGTTTTGAAATGTGTATTATACTTCTGTTGTATACTCTATATGACATGCATTTGCATTTTACCAAACACATACACTCCTACACACATACTTTAATATTTGTATCAGAGCATTCTATGTGTTAGGTATGGAATACAAGAGTTGCATTTTGCTGGACATAGTGTAAATTTGGGATATTTAACATCAAAGCCCAAAATAATAGGCATTGTGGCTTCAATTATTGACGTTGCATAGCTAGGTCTTTGTTTAAATGAATACTGGGACAATGGCTGTGATAGGACTCGACCCGAGACCCTCTACTATAGATCCCAGTGGCCCTACCGGGCACCCTGACGGAAGTTTCTCAAAACCTAACTGGGTAAGTTGAGAAATTCCGCGAGGCGAACCTCTTTTTAGTTCTTGCTACTACTGAGAAAGTCTTGTAATATACACGAAAATGACATCTTAATTTTTTTAAGAAATGGACAAAGTTTTCCTTATTTTTTGAAAAATTCATATAAAACCTGCAAAGAAGTTTCACTTGTATTTCAAAGACTTCTCAATACTACCAATTCGGACCTCTGGTCATTTCCAAATCAAATCCAACACTACTCTATAGTTTCATTTAAATCACAAAATGAACATACTCATAAATAGGTAAAAATGATCATCATAATATCGAAATCTCTTATGGTTGGTTCAAAGCATACACACAAATATACATGCCTACAATTACTATGCAGAAAGCAAAGGGTGCTATTTAGCACATTTTCATATACAAAAATGATCTTCGGATTTAGCCCACTACTCGGCAATAGGAGAATCAACAGCTTGCATACCGAGACCTGTACCTGGGAAGGGGTTTAGAAAACATAAAACACAAAACGAGTGAGCTAAAGGAGCTCAATGAGTGCAATTACGATTTCAAATAAAATAACATTATGCATAGATAGTAAATTCTAAGTACATGCATAAATTGTGCTTCTAAAACTGATGTAAAGCTGTAAAACTGTTTCTAACATCATGTGTTGATAAAATCTTCTCGAGTGGGTTTTATCTACATCTTTGGAAAACAATATCCAAAATCTATGTAACACAATAACTACTATGTGCATATAAATGCATAAAATGCTATCGGTAGATCGAAAACTAGTAAAGTCCTCGCTCGGCCATTTTCTTTCTAAACTGTACCAATGGTAATCCTAAAGCTCTATACTCACGCAGCGACTCAATTAGCACCGCACACGTGAGTAGGTCACGGGGCACCTTAACTAGTAGCACCCACAGTGACATCTCAAGACATCTCACTGGTTATGTAGCGGAATCCTACATTGCATACATATAGCGAGAAAATACCCCGTACACATAGAGCGACTCACATGACTCAACACCCCGACTTTCCAGAGTTAGTGACACGCCCCCTATGACCTGCCCATGTGTACGGGATATACCGGTCGAGTCTAAAACAATCACCATCACTATAATCTGAGGGTACCAATGACCTTTAAAACGGATGCAAAAATTTTAAAACTATTTCTCAACCCGAACATGTAAAAGCATGTCTATGGATATATATCAAGATTATAAATCATGTTTATGCATCGAAAGCTCATAAAACATACATATTCATTATGCGAAAATATAATAAACGAAAAGTAAAAGAAATGGTAGATTTCCACTCACAACCGCTCCATGCTCAATTTCGCTCCCGATTTCTGCTCCCGTTACCGCTTTTGGTTATCTTCACCAGGCGCCATAAATGACATTTAGAACCAAATCGAATGCTAGAATCTCATTTAACTACTAAACACCCTAATCGGCACACAAAGCCCAGATGGATACTACTTTCTGATTTTTATTTATGGAGCCATTTAATCTAATCTAACTTACCATTCGACGCCCTGAAAATTATTGAACGCCAAATAACTTGGTTGGACATAATTGCCCTTCACCTTCCCGAAATGGACAATTACGTCCCATTTTCTTCATTTTTGGTTTTTCCATCAACCATATACATTCAATTTACAATATGCACCATTTACACACTACAACTCAATCAAAACACCACTCAATCTCTAACTTCTCTAAAGTGGCAGAAGTTTACCTTAGGTTCCAATACATTCCTTTTCTTAATATTCTGTTCCAATTACAACAAAAGCAAGCCAATTTCATTCTAAAGCCCTAATTACAACCAATTGAAATCTCTACATAAAAATCACCAAAAACTCTAATTCTTTTCTTGCCAATTTCTTCAAATTGATGACTCCTTCAAGCTTCACACTAGAATTCAACTCAATCTAAGCCAAGAATACACACAAGAATATCAATTGAAGCATTTTTGAAAGCTCACTTATCAAACTCATAAAACAATGCTTTTCTTACCTCTTTTTCTTGAATTTTCACTAATGGAGGCTTCAATTGATCTTAGGGATTCATATGTAACCTTATTTTAGCTTGATTACACATGAAAAATCTTGAAAAAAAAACTAAAATTTCACTGTAGCAGCACCTTCAACCTTTGCACAAATTTCCTCTCTTTTTACTCTAAGTGTTGGCTTTTGATCTTTTGAAAACTCTACACACTTCTAACATTTATATAGTGCTCCCTTAATTGACCATTTTGCTCTTTAACTTACTCAAAACTTCTAATTTTCCATTAGTTCAAATGGAAGGATATAATTGGTTCCTTTATAACTATCTAGTTAGAATAGTCAAATGAACTAATTAGAATTCCCAACTTGGCAATCCATGAGATTGCTTCTAATTGGTCAATTCCTTAATATATGGATTGTATTTCTCAATAAAGGCTTGTTCAATACATAACCCTTAAATGGAAATTTATGTAGTAAATTAGAATTTCCTTTTCCAAGCCAATAGAGAAAATTTCTAAAAATATACTAAGGTTGTCCGATGCTCCGACTGCGTGTGAAATTACTAAATTAGGTTTAATATCTCTCACGTGCACCATAACAAAAATATGTCTAATAGGGTTAAAACTGGGGGGGTCAACATGTTGGAATTTCTCTTGGGGTGGTGGTTATGTATTGCTAGGGTGTTCAATAGGACATTAAGGCGTTGCATGTCTAGCGTTAAGGCATTAGAGACACTGGAATTACCGATGAGGTGGTGGAATTGATATGAATCAGGTTGCCAAAGTTTTAAAAGATCCATTAAGCATTTATAGGGATCCAATGACATATGTAAGAACTAAGAAAATAAAGGAAGCATTAAATGGGCTACTTGAGCACATATTAAATTCATGCTTTGTTCAAGATGCTAAATTGCCCAAATTGAGTGTTCAAGATGATCAATGCTTTGTCAACATTATTCAAGTTTCTTTAAGTGATATGGAATGATTTATCTGGAGACAAAAATAAGGCATAATCAATTTAGGAAGGAAAATCTGGTGCATAATCAACTTAGAAAGGAAATAAGATGCATAAAGGGAAATAGTGGCATACAGATCTGCCCTGTATTTTGTTTCCTAGTTTTTTTTTATTTTGTTTCCTAATTTCTTAGATCCGCATACTCTTTTTTTCTTTTGTAGTTTATGTTATATTTATAAATAAAGATATAGGAATATTTTGTTTCCTTAATATGTTTGTTATTTATTTCCTCATTTTGTAATTGAATTCTTACTATGCCTAAGATTTGATTTATTTTCCTTTTAGCTACTTATAGATTTTAGGTATATAAGCTGTTGTGACCGTAAGGGGAATTTAGTGTTTATGACATTAATATTAGTGAAATCTTTATCTTGGTTCTTCAAGGAACTTTTCTGAACGTATCAAGATTTCATCTTATGACATTCATTCTTGACTTATTATTCATAATTTTTCTCATCTTTCTTGCCTATGGTTTTTACTTTAAATTCTTATCTCTTCATAATAACAGGTCAAGTCCTTATTTTTGGGTGTTTGTGAATTTGAATTAAAATAAACATTGGCAAAGGAACCTCGTTGAGTGTCAGGTCTCACTATTCTTTCTGAGGTTCGCATCAGGAATTCCTAGAACCGAGACATTCATGGCTTTCACTCTCTTTCAATTTAAAATGTAGGTGTTCTTTACATTGTGCAATTATATATTATTATTTTATACTGTGATCATTTGTTTATGTTTTTAATCACAATTAGAGCCCTACTGGTGGGTGTTAGTTGTGTATGTATAAAACAAATAAGTGTTCAAAAATTTTATCCTTGTGAGATGCGGATAGATTAAAAAATCTATCATAATCATATTTTTATATGTTTCATTCTTGGAAAATGTTATACAATGCCTATCTTGTCAATACAGTGTTTGACGAACCACCTCGGTCTTTACCAAAATCTTTAGGGATCATTTGACAGTTATAAGCCTATTTTTCATTTTTATGTTAAGGAAACACTTTTCTAGGCAAGAGTCATCTTAGGCTGTTAGAATAAATCTACAGTCAGGTCATTTTTGAAAGCCCTTAGGTCTTTTTATATAAAAATAAGGGTTTTTTAAACTCTTCATATTTTATTTTGCTCCATTCTTGAGATAGTGCTACATCTTTCCCTGTCTTTTTTCTTGCAATCTTTTATTCTTCTCGATTTTTATTTTAGTTAATTTTTTCTTTTCATCTTTTTGCTTTTCCTTGCTCTTTTTTTTTTGGGTTGTTTTAAGGGATCAGTTTTCTTGGATTCTTAAAGGTTTCGTTTTATTGGAAGCCTTTCTTGGTCATAAAGTGCAAGTCTTTTAGGTTTTCTTGGTTATTAACTTTTGTTCTTAGTAGCTCTTATTTTTTTAGGAATTATGCCTTCTTCGAATCCAATTGATCCCTATGGCTTAAAGGGTTAGGTGAAAGTGAAAATTTAACTGAGAAAAGGTAAGGAAATTCCTCTTTTGAGGTAGAATAGCATAAGTGTTTTTCTTTGGGCAAGTTGTCTTTCTTGAAAGAAAGTATATATTGTTCCATTAAATTCTATTCATCACTCATTTGTGTGTTTTTGGCAGATATGTAAGTTGGAAATGGTAGCTGTAAAGGTATTCGCCTAGAGGACTTTCCTTCTGATTGCCTATCGGTCCTAGTATTAGAAGGTGGGGGTAGAGTAAGTGGGATCAATCATCAATTGCTAGTCGTGTTTTGTTAGAATTTGTGCTCACGTACCATCCCATTATTGTATGAATATTTTATTTTATAATATTTATAAAGTTCATTATTTGTTAAATCGCTAATTACTATTATTAAATGGTTCAATGATTGTGATGCTATAGACATTATATGATCTGAAAGAGTTCAAATTTGGTCTAAAGAAGTTTAGATCAATGCTAAGAGTTAACATCATTGAAAACTATAAATGCTAAAGGGTTAGCATGTTAAATAAATTAGTGAAGACTAAGTGTTAGAATCTTGTTTGTGACGGTACAAAGACCTGAGAATACATTAGTAATAACATAGTTGCACACATTGCAATAGGGCCTAAGAAATGTTATTATGCAAGTATATTCTTAAATTATATGTTCTTGGTCTTAATTCACCCATGCAGGTCTGACGGTGAAATCCTTTTACATAAACCAGTGTATACTATACCTAGATGGTTTAGATGTTGTTTTTAGTTGACCATGGGCTTACTGAAAGTTCGTATAGCATACAAGTTTTCAGTGACAACTGAATACTGAACAGACTCAATGAGGACCCTAATAGACATCTCATGAAATTGTCAATAGAAGGTTCTCTCAAGTTGAGTAATATGTGTGGTCCTTTGACCTAAGTAACACTATGAGCTTATAAGTGATCCATCATACTTTGGTTCTACACATGTCACAGACCTTTCACGATGTGACCACTGGGTGTCACTGGGTATAGTCTGATGCTTATGGAGTCTGGTATGTATAGATATAGAATCTGTCAGCTCACATGGATGAGTTATATATATCTAGATGCTCAAAAGATTGTATCTTAGAAAATCTTATGACCATAAGCAACAAACCCAAGAAAAGAGTTTTCTACAGGGTTAAACAATATTATAAAAGTATTTTGCATATATTGTTTATTAAGATATGTGTCTGGAGATAAGTTCAAGGATGAGCACATACGGATTTGATGGTGGTGATTTATATCCCTACTCTTCTAGGATATAATTGGCAAAAGGATTATACGTATGCGCTATGACCTCAACTTGTATGGTTTACTGCTTTGATTTGTAATATCCGTGACGTATGCGTGAGGCATCAATCTCGGACTCACAAAATAGTTATGTTTGATAAATCGGGAGTAGACCTAGAGAGTCCCACAATATAAAGTGTACTTATTATGCACTGGGGCAGCGTAGCGGATTGAATAGTTCGATCCAAAAAATTCCAGCAGACTGGACATTTACCTCAGTTTCCCTCCGGTTGTGCACATGTCAAGACTTAAAAGTTACGTACATCAATTAGTTAATAATTAGTTGTTGACCAATGGGACATTGACACATGGCATATGTGGGGCAATTATTGTTTAATTTAAAAATTACCAAAATGACCTTATTTGTTGGACAAATAATATCACTATTTTATTCATTAAAATGTTTATTGAATAAAATAATAATAATAATATATGATATTATTATTGAAATTGAAATCAAACAATTAATTTTTTTTATTTAAATTGCATGTGTTTCTACCATGATTTAATATGATTTAATAATTTGTTTAATATTTATTAAATGATAAGATGTATAAATGGGTGGCATTAGTTAATGGTAGGCCTTAAGATGTTTCTTAATGATGAAAAAATATTTTCTCATTTGGCCTAGATTAAGGCTAAGTTCATTGAAATAATATTCTATTTTATTTTGTTTTAATTTGATTTATTGTAAGATAATAATAAACAAAAACTAATGACAAACATAATGGATGCCATTAAGTGAGAAAATGAAAGATAATAATAAACAAAACACTAATTGCAAACATAATGGTTACCATTAGGTGAGAAAATGAAAGATAATAATAAATAAATGAAAGAGCAATAAGTTGCTCAATTAATCATCAAAAATTCGTGAAAGGGGTTAAGTGAATTGTAGAGAGACTTTTGAAAGGCTAAGTATTAGAAATTCTCTCAAGTGTTGAGGGAAAAAACTCCTCTTCCATTTTTCCTTCTATTTTTTGTTACCTATACTACAAGGTAGAAATAAGGATTCAAAAGTTGAATCTTTTGCTAGAAAAGCTGCCATTATAACTTCCTCAAGCCTACCGTGTTGACGAACTAGAATTATGAACGGGTTGCTTCAAATGCGGGTACTCCAGTTCGACCGAATATACCAAAGACTTGACAATGTATTATTTCTCAATCTTGAACTATTTTACATTTATAAGATAACATGTAAAGTTTATTTGTGTTTATCATTGAGTAATTTGTATTTCGCTCATCCCGCTGCGTATGTATGTATGTGATACATATGTTATATTTGAATGATAGACAAACCCACATGCATGCACCCTAGGTTTAAAATTACTCACAGCCTGATGGGTACAACCATCGAACCTTAAAGGCCTATAAGGGATGAGATCCTAAGCTCGACATTGGTTGGGGGCGTAGTTTACCTATAAGGGGTGTGAATGGTGCGCCAGTTGATACCCTGGTGAACCCAAGGTATTGGATGGGCTCCACACACTTACAAAAAGGCCAACCTTTTTGTCAGAGTGTGTGGGACCCACCAACTCCTTGGTCCACTGGTTGGATGACACCTTAGAGCCACCAGCGTCCCAGCACATAATTACTCAGGTTACCTACGCCTCCAAGGATTTGAACCCCTACCTTCATCTCTATGGAGGCCTTATAGGCCTTTAGAGGTTCGTCCTTATACCCATTAGGCTACCTCAATCTCTAAAGGCCTATAAGGCCTCTATAGAGATTGAGGCAGGGGTTCGAATCCTTAGGGGCACAGGTAACCTGAGTAATTGTGTGTTAGGATGTTAGTGGCTCTGAGGTGTCATCCAGCCGGTGGACCAAGGAGTTGGTGGGTCCCATACACTCTGAAAAAAAGTTTAAAATTACATATACACTCATATGTTACATACTCAATTTTTAATAAATGGTATCAGAGCATGTTAAATTGAGTATGTGATAATTCTTATTGTTCAATACGTTTACATGGTGATGTTGTATATTTGAACAACTTGATAATGTTTAAATTTCAACATAGTGATGTTTGATGTTTAAGCATGATGATGAACATATTGTGATATTCTTGAACATGTTAGTATTTAGAATTGAAGCATGATGATGTTTGGATATGATACGCAGGACAAAATTGTTGTTAGTGATGTTTCGATGCTCAAAATGTGCATTTCAATTTGTTAAATGGGTATACCGAAGGTGGGGAGCATCAGAGCGCCATGAACATAACTGCTCAGCATCGAGGAGCTAGAAATTTTTATTCTAGCACCCTAGCGCTAAATAGCTGGCATCGCAACGCTAGGGCTTCCAGGCCCTAGCACTGCAGTGCTAGGTATAGGCGCCCCAACGCTAGGTGATGGGTGCTTAAAGCACCGATTCTGAAATTCGCGCCCTAGCGTAAGGAACTAAGCGCTGCAGCACTGAGGGACCTCTAGGCCCTGGCACCGCAACGTTGGCTATTGAGCGCCGTGGCGTTCATCACTGTAAAAAAAATTAAAAAAAAGAGTACAAAATCTTTTTTTGGAGCATTATATGGTATAATGCTAGAACCTTCAGTTTTTAACGCTAATCATTTCAAACATGATACTTGTATTTGTAATTTTTGCAAGTAAAGTATATTTAATATAATTATAATTGTTATATTATTGTATTAAATTAAAAATCATTTGTTTACATTGTTAACCACAATGGGAACCTTATTGGTGAAGGTTAATTGTGCTTACGTAAATAAATATTCTAATTATGAATTAGATTCGTGTGAGATGTGAACTTTTTTTTTTTTTATTATTATTTATTTAATAATATATTTATTATATAATAATTAAAATTTTAAATATCTCTTAATCAGATTGAATAGTATGATATTATAAGATAATATTATACGATGATCCGCCTTATTAATTCGGTATTAGACATGTCATTTCGGTCACTCCAAAGATCACTACAGTGTGAGGGATTGGTCAGGGTGATTTTGGCTATGCCGATTAAACATGAGATGAGGCAAATATATGCAAAAGTATTATCCTAGATCGCTATAGTGTACGGGTAGTATCAGTAGCATATATTTGATGATTGACAAGTTGATCTGAAATACAGTCATCTTAGATCGCTACAGTGTGCAGATAATGTGTATTTAGGATCAGTAGTCAGAGTTGTATGAGATATAATTAACAAGAGTTATCTACCTATTGGGTTTACAAAGGCCTAGATCGCTACAGTGTGCGGCTGGAGTAAAATGACAATGGGGTCTACTTTCCGCTGTACAGTTTAAATAATTAAACTGTTATTTTTCCTTTTGAGACATTTAGGGAATTATGTAAAGCAGTGGGAGGGCGTCTTTAGATTAAAAAATATATAAAAGTTATATCAATGATCTAAAGAATTATTTATTAACGATTAGAAATGTTCCGCTAAATCTCTAATTTATCTTATAGTGATAAGATAAATAACTTATAGAGATAAGATGACTATGAGTAACCCGTTTGTATGCTTGATTAAGCACATAATCTATAGGGTACCGATAAATATTAAGACTTGCTTATAAATTTAAGAATTATTCTTAATTAATAAAAATACTCAGATATATAATAGATCAATAGATAATATAGAAGGTGTTTCTAATAATGTCTTTTGAGAAGAGATGATAGATTATTAGAAAAATGATTAAGAATAATTTGAAAGTCAAATTATATATCCAGACCTATCTAATGATCTACAGTAAGAGCATATGTACATGAGATGTACAAGTTATGTAATGCTTCATTTGAAATTTATTATATATATTTGAAACATATATAGAGAATAATTCACAATGAAAGTGTTTTCATTACTAATAAGGTTTAAAATAGTAAGAGTTACTATTTAAATAAACTTTACTTAGTAAAGATAAATCTATTAGATATCTGTTTACCGGTAATTAACATTTCATATACAAGTGATGTGAACAAGTATAAGGATATGAGATATCGTCTGCCCTTCTCACATTTACAAGATGTTGCATAATTTAAGCAATATGAGAAAATAATGAAATAAGAAGTACAGTTACACATAGAAAATGAAGATTACTTAGACATGGTAGTTGTTAAGACTTTTAACTTTCTTCTCCATTCTAGTAAAAAGCTTTATGTTGTATTGTTGTTATTTTGTAGCAAGAACAATTAGATGAAATATATCGCTCTCTAAGTTAGACAAGGGGGTTATCATACATACATTAAGAATAATTCTTCATATTATATGATAACGATAATATTTTGCTAACTGACTGTCAGTCAATTAAATAGCCATTATATATGACATATAACAACAAAATGTCTAGGTGAATAGCACATATAGTAGTTAGAAAACTTTAAATAATAACGAATTATGGCATAAGTTATTAAGTCAAGTAGCCATGAGATAACTATCCCGTTTGGTTAAGGATGGTCAATACTTGATCTGACCATAGAACATTGTCCAGTTTATGAATCCTGTATTCTAAGAAAGTTGACTAAATTCTTTTGTTGGTGTTAGACACCGGGCCATTGATTTATTAGAACTAATACATATTGACGTATATGATCTACTGAATCATACTGCCACTACTAAATTTTAATACTTCGATGTCTTTGTCGTAGTTTGTCACGATATGGACATGTGTTTCTAGAAAAACATAGGTCGACAAATTTTTGAAGTGTTCAAAGA
Organism: Ailanthus altissimus; assembly: GCA_946807835.1. Taxonomy (NCBI): domain Eukaryota; kingdom Viridiplantae; phylum Streptophyta; class Magnoliopsida; order Sapindales; family Simaroubaceae; genus Ailanthus; species Ailanthus altissimus. Next base: position 12,326,733 of record OX327683.1, read on the forward strand.
ATTTCGACTAGAAGTAAATGAAATAAACCTATATATATGTTGAACACCTTTGATTAGATCGAGGCTATTTATACATAAGCAGTAAATTCACAAATTATTTAAAAAAGAATGAGATTCTAGCTCAATTTAGTTCTCTAGATACTTCTTAACATAAATATGTTTTGAAGTGAAGAAATCAGACTTTATTAGATATGGTCCAATCGATATTAAGCTTTACCGATCTTCTAATGTTTCTAATGAGTTATGCTCAAAACATTAATACACACTTATTGAATAAAGTTCCATCATAAGTTATTCTTTCTACTACATATGAGATATGCAATGAAAGGAAACTAAATCTTAAGTATGTTAAGATTTAGGGTTATTCTATTTGCATAAGAGTTGTGCAATAGGATATACTTGGACGCAAGGGGTACAAGTAACGGTTCAAAAGAAATCCCAAATATTCAATAGGATATCAGTTTAATAATCTAAATAAACGAAACTTGTTCGTTGATAGTAATTCATTTTCCAAGAGAAATAGTTTCTCATAGGTTTTGGAGATTGTAAAAAGATTGAATTTTGTAAATTCAATCAGGATAAAATATGAACCGAAAATGGAACCTAAAAATCAATTGAGTGAAAATCCTTTAACATGTTTTCCCATAAGTCAAATATGGATATGAAGGCTACCTGATAGGTATATTACATATCTAAAAAAGTGCTTTTTGATGTTTTTCTTTGTTGAAGAAAAATGATCCTATGACTTATAGTAAAATGATGTTAGACATCATTTAGGGAAATTGACAAATACTAGAAAATTCAAGATTAATTTTAAGCATGGCAATCAAGTCTAGAACTTGGTTATGCTTTCTATAGGAATTGTTCTTCTTGATTGTAAAAGAGTTTACGCATGGAAGCGTGGGCCCAAAAGGAGGTAAAAACCTTTAACAACCCAATTGGTGTTAAAGGTTACACTTAATGATCTCGGATCAATTATGAGGAAACCTTTCACCAATAAACATGTTAAAGTTAATTTAATTTTTGTTGGATATTGTAGGATGCTAAAATCTTTGTTTTGATTAAGTAATCAGAGAGTCTGATTTCGTTAAGAACTAATAGAAAGCATGTGTGTTCAGAAAGGGTAGTGAGAGCATAAATTATCTTTCTAATTCTATATATATATATATATATAACATACTTATCATCAGAACTGACAATGGTATGTTGCAAGTTAGTTAGTTAGTTAAGAGATAACTGAGTAAGAACTTCTTTATGAAAGATTTGGCAGGGGCTTCTTATATACTACATATAAAGCTTTATAAAGATAAATTTAGAAAGTAGATAGGACTTTCCAAATCTTTGTACATTGACTAAGTCTTGAGAAATGTGCAATTTTAATAACTATGAGATAGTTAATGTATCTTTCAGACATGGTATTCATCTTTCTAAGAGGAAGTATCTTCAAGTAGAAAATGAATTAGTTAGAGTGTCTAACATATAATATACATCAGCTAGAAGTAGCTTGATGTATACCATGTTATGTACGAGTCATGGATTTTGATGGCTATAAGTATTATGAGCCGATATCAGTTTAATCTAGGTAACGACTATCGAATGGTCATGAAATGTATCCAAGTAATACCTAAAGGGTATGAAGGATAAGTTTCTCATTTATGAAGAATGTTGCTTACAAATGTTAGGATACGTAGAATTAGACTTTAGTCTGATTTGGATGATAATTAATCTACATCTGATTATGTATTCTTCTCAATGGTGCCATATCTTGTAAAATAAGTGAAATTCAAATGTCCATATTTAGTTCTACCATAAAGATAGAATTTGTTGCAGCTTGAGAAGCCTGCAAAAAATTTTTTGTTGATATTCAAGTTAGTTGCAGAGCTCAGAATAAGTTATATTCTCAATGAATCCTATCACACTAAAAATGCAACGTTAACGTAGTAACTGCTCAAGATGAGATACCATATAATTAACATTATCTTGGCTTATAGAGATGTAAGAGAATCTAGGAAACATCCTTATAGATTATAGCAGACCTGCTTTCTAAGGCCTTAACTCTTAAAATGTTTCAGAAACACTTAGAGTCAATGGCTATTAAATACTATTTTGAACGGCACTAGAGCAAGTAGGAGTTTGTTGGAATTTGTGCTTACGTGGCATCATATTATGTATAAATATTTAATGATAATATTTATACAGTTATCATTTCTAATAAAATCGTTAATATTATTTATAATAAATGGTAAGATGCTTGTAACATTTTAGACATTCTATGATCTGAAGGAGTTTAGATATGGTCTGAAGGAGTTTAGATTAGTGCTAAGAGTTAGTACATTGATAGAGTTAGCGAAATCTAAAGAGTTAAAGCCTTGTCTGAAATGGGATAATGACCTGAGAATATATTTATAATGACATAACTGCAAAGTGTTGCAGATAGTGCTAAGAAATGTATTATGCAAATATGTTCTCAAACATAATGTTCCTGATCTAATTTCATCGATGCAAGCCTATCAGTGGAACCTATTAATATATATTAGCATATGTCTATATCTGAATGGTCCAGATGGTTAGTCTTAACAAACTATAAGCTTAGTGAAAGCTCGTATAGACATATAAGTATTCAGCGAGGACTAGATATTGAATAGACTCACAAAGACCTTCTATAGACATCTCATAAAATGGAAGGTCTTCCGAGTTGAGTAGTATTTATGGTCCTTTGACCTGAGCGCTACAGTGGACTTGTGAGTGATCCACCATACTTTGGTTCCACACATATCAGAGACCTTTCATGATCTGATCGCTGTGTGTCGCTGGGTATGGTCTGATGCTCATGGAGTCCAGTGTACATAGATATAGGATCCATCAGCGCATATTAGTGGGTTGTATATCCTAATGCTCTGAGATTGTATTTTAGAAAGTCTTGTGGCTAGAAGTATAAACCTTGAAAAATATATTCCAAATGGATAAACAATATCACAAAAGTGTTTGTGGATATTGTTTAAGGAAATATAAATCTGGAGATAAGTTGATGGTTGAGTAAATAGAGATTTGACGATGATGAACTATATCTCTGCTCTTCCAGGATATAAATGATGGAGAGATTATACAAATATGCAATAACCTCAACTTGTATGGTCTAACGTGTTGATTTGTAATATCCATAATGTGTGTGTAGAGCATCATTCACAGACACATGAAAGAGCTCCATATGACAAATTAGGTGTGGACCTAGAGAGTCTCACAATATGAAGTGTATTCATTGAGCACTCGGGTAGCAGACTGGATTGAATAATTCTATCTAATAAATTCTAACAAAATAGATTAATTGTTTCGAGATCCCTCGGGATATGCATTTGTCAAAACTTAATTGTTAAGTACATCATTGATTTAATTAACAAGAGTTGTTAATTAATAAGATCATTGACAAGCAGCACAGTTTGGTCCATGATTTGATTTTACCTTAGTTTTACTAGTTAACATTGGTAGTAAAAACTAGTAAGGTAAAAACTAATTATTCAAAATTATTTTAAATAATTAAATTAGATATTATTATTATATTATTAGATAATATGGTAATATATATTAATCATGGCCATTGTATTTTAATATAATGAGGGCCTAAATGTTGACCATTTATTTACCTAATGTGATTAATATAATTATATTTGTTAGGTAATGATTTAATTAGGTGGCTATTATTCTAGTGCATAATAAATTAATCTTAAGTGGGAGACCAACAACTAAATTAGTGGAGCACTTGTTTTTGTTTTATCAAAAGGTGTTGAATAACAAAAACAAAAAAGATTAAGTTAACAATTAAATTGATTCATTTAATTTGAAAGTGGAGAAAAAATTCGGTGATGATTGTTAGAGGTAATAAAAAATTAGTTTTTGTTCTTTCAAGTGTTAAAAAACATGAAAAACCTCTCTTCTTCTTCTTCTTCTCTCAATGATAGCTAAAAATGAATGAAAAGAAAACGGAGAAAGGATAATTATTTTAGACAAGAGTTGCTCAAAATAATTATCCTATGAAAATTGTTTCTAAGAATTAAGACAAGAGTTGTATGTAACATATTCATCATCTCCATTTAAGAAACAAGATTGTATTCAAAGAGTTTGTTAGAAATTCTGAAAACTAAGCTACCATTCTAACTCTGTAATTCCACCAAATCGTTATGGACTAGAATTGTTCAACAATTCACTTCAAGGTGAGCTCTTCAATTGGATTGTTGGATGACTTGAAGATTTTGTAAAGCTACCTTCATTAGGTAAGTATTCTTTACATTTTAATTTTATGTATACAATTGTTCATCATATATATTTTGTTGTATAATAGTTATACTTGAGCATATATGTGATATATGTGGTTAAATTTGTTAAATTGGGTGTATTTAATAAACATGCTTCTGCTGCGTGTAGCAATTTTTTAAAATTACATATACACTAGTATGTTACACATTCTATTTTCAACAAATGCCTTTTTGTAAGAGTGTGCAGAGCCCACTCAACACCTTGGGTCCACCAGGGTATCAACTAGAGCACCACTCACACCCCCCGCAGGTAACCTATACCCCTAACCAATGTCGAACCTGGGATCTCATCCCTTATAGGCCTTTAAGGTTCGATGGTGGCTAAATTTATGATATATATGGTCATCATATATATTTTGTTGTACAATAGTTATATTTGAGCATATATGTGATATATGTGGTTAAATTTGTTAAATTGGGTGTATTTAATAAACCTGCTTCCGCTGCGTGTAGTAAGTTTTTAAAATTATGTATACATTCGTATGTTACACACTCAATTTTCAACAAAAGCCTTTTTGTAAGAGTATGTGGAGCCCACCCAACACCTTGGGTCCACCAGGGTATCAACTGGAGCACCAGTCACACCCTCCGTAGGTAACCTATGCCCCAACCAGTGTCGAACTTAGGATCTCATCCCTTATAGGCTTTTAAGGTTCGATGGTGGCTAAATTTGCGATATATGTGGTCATCATATATATTTTATTGTATAATAGTTATATTTGAGCATATATGTGATATATGTGGTTAAATTTGTTAAATTAGGTGTATTTAATAAACATACTTCCACTGCGTCTAGTAATGTTTTAAAATTACGTATACATTCGTATGTTACACACTAAATTTTCAACAACGGCCTTTTTGTAAGAGTGTGTGGAGCCCACCCAACACCTTGGGTCCACCAAGGTATCAACTGGAGCAATACTCACACCCTCCGCAGGTAACTTACGCCTACAACTAATGTTGAACTTAGGATCTCCTCCTTTATAGGCCTTTAGGTTCGATGGTTGTACCCATTGAGTTGACTGTCAACTCAATGGGTACAACCATCGAACCTTAAAGGCCTATAAATGAGGAGATCCCAAGTTCGACACTGGTTGGGGCATAGGGTACCTGCGGAGGGTGTGAGTGGTGCGCCAGTTGATACCCTGGTGGACCCAAGGTGTTGGGTGGGCTTCATACACTCTTACATGTTCGACCTACTACTCCTAGTCATGGTTACTCTTCTCCTCCCAGGCACCCTCGTGGTGTATTGAGGACTGTTCCTCAGAGGCTCCCAACAACAGAAGAGAGGGGAAAATAGCCTATAAGGTTCCCTCAACCAGACTTGGGGCCTTTATTATTAAGGGAGGAGTTGCTAAACTGGGATACGGTTAATGAAGCTCGATAAAAGTGGACATAAGCTTTCATTGATGTCTATAAGGGCCTTCACTACTACTTATTGGGGGAGGTATTGTCATCTGCTTCCAATTTTTAGGAATTCGAGTGCTCGGTAGGACCTTCTCAGGCTAAACAGATGTAGAACTGGTACCTTTTTACTATTTTCTAAATATCCTTCACGAACATTGTCGAGGTGATTACTTTTCTTTTATTTCTTTGCTCAAGTCAATTTTTTCCTATGTGTTGACTCTATTTTCCTCCTTATTGACTTCGTTTAACCTAGATTGGCTTGTCGCTTTGTTGACCATCTATCTTTAAGTCAATGTATAATAGGATTAAAGCTTCTAACCTTAAAAAAGATCTAGCTAAGTTTGAGGCGTAGTATCTGCTCAAAGAGAAGAAGGTTAAGTCTTTGTTAGAGAAGCTCAAGAAGTTGTCATCTAAAGCGGTGGTGGCTGAGAGTAAGTATTCCGAGCTTGAATGCCTGAGCAGAGTTTGTTAGGAGGAGGTGCTAAAACATTGCCTCTGTAAGGGGTAGGATTGTTAAGTTGAAGAAGAACGTGAAGTATTTAGAGGGTCAGGTAGCATCCTTGCAGGATCTATCTAAGGCCCTCTAGAGGAGTCAACTTGAGCATGTGCTCGGGCTGAGAAAGCTAAGGTTCGTGCTACTAAAGCTGATGAAGGCCTAATCGATGAAATTTAAGAGTGTGCTTTTATTGATTGTGTCATGAAGTGCTTCGACATCTTCAAGGAGCGATATTCTAACATTAATCTTCAGTGGATAGATAATGCTATACATATCACTGATGATGAGGATGATTCCAAATAGAGTGATGCTACTCCTAGCAATTAAGCTCCTCCTTCTTGAAAGATTCATCATAGATCAATTCTCACTCTACAGAGGGAGGCAATACACGTATTATTTCATGGGGGTTAATTTTATTCTAAAAAGGCATTGCCTCTATGTAGCTCTGATGTAACCATATTCTATATTGCATTCAAGAGAGCTAATGAGGCTTGGTAAAAGTAGACGTAGACTTACATTAAGCTGAAACACTATAACTTATATGTTATTACTGCTTTTTTTTTTATTTTGTTAATCTCAACTAAAGCTTCCAATAATTAACAAATTTAACCATTGATCTTAATTTGATAAAATTTTGGGGTCAACATCAATAATGCTTATTTTTCTACATGCATTAGCATAGGGTTGGTGCTTATGCTAAATAAGGACTTATGGGAAAATATTATTACATTTTGTACGTACATTTTTGCGAATCATGTGGTGTATTATGATATTTAATGTTTTAACTAGAATGTGTCTATATAAAAGTTTCTTTACTTGGACATTAACAATAAGTAGCCAACTATAGATTAGGTGATGAGCAATTATTTGGGTAGTGAAATGGTGCAAATTATCCATTACACCATTTCATCACCCAATGGTTGCTGGACATATCATTTGGGATGGACAAAATTTAGGATACCATTTGAAAGTGTAGTTTACAATAACCCTAAATCAAACCATCCAAATTTTTAACAAAAGTGAATGAATACAATAATAAGTTTACTGGATGCTATAAAAAATAAAATCATAATATTTAATGGTATCATGTCCTTGATATCAGTAAGCCATCTACATATTCATGACATGTGCCATATATGATAATATGGTTGCATGTATGAGCCTTAATTAAGAGTGACCTTTCAGAGTTCACTAATCCTTTAACATTATGCACGATAGTTACATATTATATGACATACTATGTAAATTTGATAACTGTCAACTATTGCCATTATCAAGGGTAAAAGATATCTATATAAAATAATTCACTTATTTAACCTTATGCACATTAGTTATTTAGATAGATGTATGTTCGCAAAATTATACACACACGAATTTGTAACTGCAAGTGCATGGGTTATGAGCAAGTAATAAAGTGATGAGTGAGTATCGTTCTCACAAAGATTGTGTCCTAAATTAATGCTAAGTATTATGATGTTGTCAACCTAAATTTATCTAGGCTAATCTAAAGGGTAAGATGAATTATTGAATTAAAAGCAACTTAAAACTAAATAACTTGGTAAATTAAAGAAAAGAGAGATCTATGGCAATAGGGTTTTAAGGACTTGGTTTCCTCTATTGTTCTTATGGCCTTTGTCATTAGTGATCAATAACCAATTTTATGCATTCATTAGTCTAGGGTGTATGATTAATCTCATTCCTTCTCCCGAGTACCGAATGAGATACTATGCATATACAACTAAGTTGATATCCCTATCTAACCCCTTATACATACACACATTAAGCTACCCTTACGCGACTAACCTAAGTTTATTAGTCTCCCAACTCAACAAACTCAAAGCTATGCTTTTTACAACCAACATATAGATTAAACTTTCCCAAGCACATAACCCAAATGTTCAAATTATCCAATCTATTTCCCAATGTAATTAGAAGCATGAAGCACATAAAAAGTATAAATGAATAACACAAGATAGTCATTAACTACAAAATAACATCAACACATATTGTTCAATAGAGTTTCATCAAGGCCTAGAACATATAATCTAACAATAAAATGATAATCTTACGATATGGTGAATCCTATAAAATGGGATCCTAGAGCATTGATTTCATTCTATTCCTCTTATGTTCTTCCTATCTAGCATTTCGTTCAATTCATTAATCAATGGCTTAAGCCTAATCTCATTCCCTCTCCCGAGTGCCGAATGAGATACTATGCATACATATTCAAGTTGACATCCCTATCTAACTTGTTTACATATACATGCATTACACAACCCTTAAATTGATTACCCAAGAATTAATTTTATTACCTCTCCCGAGCGTCAAATGAAATCCAAGGCATAATGACACGCCCAAAGTGTTTGTGCCTGTCACGCATTTTATCAAACACTTGGCGTGCACCACATGCAAATCCTAAGTAAACCATGGTGATTACCTAAGTATTATTAACCTCCCGACTCAATAACAACCTAAGGCTATGTTTCTCCCAAATACAATAAATGAGTCAAGCTCTCTCAAGCATCAATCCATAAATCCACAACAACCAATTCATTTTCCAATCAATTGGAAGCATTAAGCATAGAGAAACATAAATGAATTACACAAAAATATAATAAATCGTCCAAACATAATATAAATAAAACTACATCAAGCCTTAGAATCAAGTTTAATCACATAAAAAATTAAACCATAACTAAAATTATCTAGAAATCCATATATACAACTCATTATTCAAAGTTAAAAATTTAAATAAAAGAGAAAATCAAATTTGGGGATGTCTCCAAGGTTTCAATCCTTCAAATGTCTTCAATGATGCTCAAGAAACCTTGGAGATATCATTTCTTCTCTTCAAATTTGAACTCAAGCCTTGCTCTCTTTTGTAAATTTCGTCCCTTCCTTTTGATCTTTGAGAAAAATAGGTAAAGGTTAGTATTTATAGGTTTCAAATTAGGGCAAGAAAATGGGGGGTTAAAATAGGTGGTGATGCTTGGGCGCCGAGCATTCTGCCAATGGAGCCCGTTTTAGAGCCTGGGTGCCACTTTCTGGCGCTAGGGCGCCAAATACTGTTTTTGACTGTAGCAGCATTGTTCACCCGATACTGTTCATTGCACTGTAGCATTTTGGTCTTTTGTTTGTTTTCTTTGAATTTTCATCCCAAATAACTCAATTAACTTGAAACCTACAAAATAAAATTAATATATATAAAAAGCCATGTATTCACATTCAAAATGAGCAATTATTAAATTAATAAGGGTGTAATATCATATATAAAATGCGCTTATCAATGTACATATGTTACATTATCTAGTAGAATAACTTTATTCGACTAAATGTTTACAATTGAATTCAGGTTTTAACATTATGCCCGATAGTTAATTATTTTTATTTATCAATGACTATTACTTGAATTATAATTAACTTATACATGTATGATTAAAACAAAATTTACTACTACTTTTATTCATGTAATACACTATATGAAAAATGCAATTTAAACATATATTTAACATTAGGCACGATTGTTATGTATTATATGACATACTTTTCAAATTCAATAACTATCAATTATTACCATTATCAAGGACAAGAGATATTTATATAAATTAAGTCACTTGTTTAACTTTGCATATGCTAGTTATTTAGATACCTGTAAATTTTTGATATTATCCATAAGAATTACTTTATATGTGACAAACTTACTCAAGTACGAATGAAACAAAATTAACAATTGAATTATTCATGTCTTCAATCTAGAGCTTTTGTATAAGGGGTATTAACACTGTTTTCCACTAAGGTTGGCATAAATTACACTTTGATGGCGGCAGTAAAATGATGGGATCGATACTCTATTACACCAGTAGTTAGACGAGATGTCTTTTAGCTAATCATTGATGGGCGTAGTTATTGGACAATGTGGCCTAATGTATAGACTATTATGACATGGTTTGGATTCTCAATCATCTTCGTGAAACTAAATGATGTATTTTTAGGCTTGAAATAAAGTTTTATCCTTAAATTCTGACTAATGAATGTTATTTACATAGGTTCAGGTGAAATATACGTAAATCTCAAGGTAAAAATCTAAATGAAGAAATTCTTCAACCTGAAGTAACATAACCCAATCTCACACAAACTTGAAGAATAGTTGAAAAGTCAAATTCAACATTTTATTGGCCAAAATTTGGATACCATAGAATTAGATTACAACTTCCGCTCAGCTTGACCCACCTCAAGTATTTGGATGGTATTTCAAACAATACATACCCAATTGGTACAATTCTTAAAGATGTGAAATATTGACTCAATTATAAAAAAATCTTACATTGATGGTAAAGTCCAAATCAGCCGTTATCAAGGACAAAATTGTGTTGATAAAAGGGTTGTTGGTCGAAATCTTACCTATCTTTGGTATTTTATCCATATCTCATTGGATACTCATTAAAATTGAATAAAATTTATGGCTATGGAAAGAAGAGACAAAATGATACAACTTTCACATTGGCCAAAATGGCTACATCAATCATTTTCATTATCAAAAAGGTACTGCAATTAGGTGAATGAGTGGTTAGCCTAAATTATTGAAGATTAAAGTCACACTAAACATGTTTCCATTCATTGCCTATATAAGGACACTCTTAGGAGGCTAAGGGACGATTTTTCAATGCCTTACAATTCTCTCATATAATATTTGTTTACCATGCATTGTAAGTTAGGCTAGAGTTCTTGGCAAGGTTAGAGATGGACTTTTATATGTAATAAAGTTACTTTTATACTTTGATTCTTTGTCAAGAGCTACAAATGTTTGTAAGTTTGCTTGTGTCTAGACTCTTATCTATTATTTTTCTATAATTCAGAGGTTAGAATTCTCATGTTTTATATATTTTTAGTCATGCTTTTTTTATGTGATTCTTGTTGAATTATAATTGTTATTGGTTACATTGTTTTACATGTTATTCTTTTACTGTAATACTGTCAAAATGATATATTATCGATCTTAGATGACATGTAAAGACAATAATTTTTTGATATTCAAGTTGATCTTTTACTGCAATATTGTCAAAATGATATATTGCCGATCTTAGATAACTTGTATAAATGAATATGGTTTGTGTTAATGTTTGCAAAGAGTTTAGTTATATCAAATACATGTATTATCAAATGTTCATATTTTACATATCTTTCGATTGATTGTTTGGGATGTGAAACTTTCAATTGAGCTATAAACATTAAATCAAAGTATATAATACATTTATGACTCATAATTGTGATTCTTGAAGCCTTACTTACATCATCATAAGATTTTTCCCTTAATTCATAATTCTATCTCATCTACATAAACCAATTAGTTTATTTTCTCATTAGTGACTGTTTTAATATTTTTAGTTCTTTAACCTATTTTGCCAAAAACTTCCTCGTAGGATAGACACCTTAATCTATACTGCAATAGCCGTATTACATTTTGAATATAAACAAAATTTGGCGCTGTTGCTGTGGAGGCACACTAAATGAAAATATATTGCGTTTATCAATAATAAAATGGTAACTTGTACATTTGCTTTTTTTTGTAAAATTTTAGTTTTTAAATTTATTTCCTTTATTGTAATTTATTTTATTGTTCATGGTTGGTTCTACCACATAACTTATTTTGTTATCTTATTTTATTTTTTTTTATTTTATATGGTTGGTTCTACTATCTAACCCAGTTTATTTTATTTTATTTATTTAGTTTATTTTATTTAGTTAATTTTTTGTATTTTATTTTATTTTTATGGCTGGTTTTACTGCCTAACTTGATTTTTATTTTTTTTTATTTATTGTACTTGATTTTTTTATTTTTTATATTTATTTATTGTACTCTGTAGTTTATTTTTTTTATTTATTTATTGTACATTGCACTTTATTTTTATTTATTTATTTATTATACTTTGCACTTTATTTATTTGAGGTCGAGATTTATAGGAACTTGGGTTGAAATAACCCAAGCATTTTTCAATAAATACTTTCCACAACAAAAAACTAATGGCTTAAAAAGATAAATTTTTTTATTCTCCTAAAAAGATAGTGAAACCTTGTATCAAGCTTGGGAAAGGTTTAAAAAATTATTAAATCTGTGCTCTCACCATAGGTATGAAAATTGGATCTTAGTTAACTATTTTTATGAAGGACTCACAATTAAAGAGTACGAATTTGTTGAGATGATGTGTAATGGGAATTTCCTTCACAAATATCCCGAGGAAGCCATACAACTTCTTAATGACTTACTAAAAAAGCCCATACATAGACTGGACCTAGCACTATTGAAAGCACAAATAGATCACGACCTAGTGGATTTTTTCATCTTAAGGAAGATGATAGCCTTAAAGCCGAGTTAGAGGTTTTAACTAGGGAACTAAAGGCCTTGAAAATTAAAGATAGAAGGATCACCCATACGGTTGCTAGGGTTAAGTCACATGATGTTTGTTTTGTTTGTAGAGGAGCAAAATATTTAGCTCTAGATTTCTCTACTTATAGTGAGATGTGAGGGATATATAAGGAACAATGTAATGCCCTAGGGATGTACAAGAAGACTTATTCACCATACTTTTAAACCTATAATCTTAGTTGGAGAAACCACCTAAACTTTAGTTAAAAATCTAACCAACAAGCCAACAGCCATTAGAAGCAAGAATAATAAGCACCCAAGTCTTATAGTGCACCTTGATATAATGCACGACCAACTAGAAGTCCTTTAGAGGATACATTATGAGCATTTATAGAGACACAAGAGCAAGACTAATAAAAAATTTGAAACAGTTCTTGCATAGGTGGTAGACAAAAACAAAGAAATCAAGAGTCAAATCACTAAGCTGACCAATGCCTTAATTGTACAAGAGCGAGGTAATTTCCATCTCAACCTTAATCTAATCCAAAAGGACAATTCACGGCACAGGCTTATATTTCTGATGCACAAAATCTCAAAGAAGTTAATGCAATTACTATTCAAAGTAGTAAGATTGTGAGTGAGCCTATTTCTCCAGCTAACACATCTACAAGTAGTAAAGATGCCCCTCTTAAAAGAGAGGCCACAGTAGAAAAAGAGCCCGAAAATAAGTTTTCAATCCTAAGCTCTTTGACTTGCTAGGAAAAATTCAGAAATTCAAGGTGAGATTTTAGAACATTTGAAACAAGTTAAGATTAATCTTCCTTTGTTGTATTTGATTAAATAGGTTCAAACTTATGCCAAAGTCATCAAAGATCTATGCAGTATCAAAAGAAAACACCATGTAAAGAAAACTGCATTTTTAGCATAGCAAGTAAATGCAGTGATTAAACAACAGACACCACCTAAGTATAAAGACCTAGGATGTCCCACAATCGTCTGCCATATTGGGACACATGAGTTTGGTCAAGCTTTGTTAGACTTAGGAGCAAGTATAAATTTAATGCATTTTTTTTATTTACTTGTAATTAGGACTTTGTGAGATTAAACCTATATCTGTAGTCCTACAATTAGCTAACCGATTAATCAAGAAACCACGGGGAATAGTATAAGATGTTTTGTTACAACTTGATAAATTTTACTATCCTATTGATTTTCTTATTTTAGATACTCATTCTGTGGTTAACATTGAGTCTAAAATCCCTTTTATTTTAGGGAGACATTTTCTTGCCACTGCTAATGCTCTTATTAATTGCAGAAATAATCTAATGAAATTATCTTTTGGGAGTATGACTCTTGAGGTGAACATTTTCTATATTAGCAAGCAACCACGAGAAGACGATGAATATTATCAGACATATATAATAGACAATCTTGTAGGGGAGGAAGCTTATAAAAATCATGGCTCTGATTCTTTAGAAAACCTCATTAATTTTAATTTTGAAGAATTATGCTATGTTGATGAAACAACTGATGTGTTTAGTATTTTTGACTCACAGGATAGAGAGACTCGATTTTGGCAACCACCTTTTGAAGAGTTGCCATGAGAGAGGGAGAAACTAAAACTATCAAAACTTGAGACACCACAAGTTGAGCTTTCTCCACTGCCCAAAGGTTTGAAACATGCATTCTTGAGACTACTTGATACCTTTCCTACCATTATTTCTTCTAAACTTAGTGCTGAACAAAAGAAAAAATTGGTAAAATCGTTAAAATAACATAAGTCCACACTAGGTTAGACCATACTTGATATTAAAGGTATTTCTTTATTGATATTCTCTCAAAGAATTCATTTAGAAGAAGGTGCCCAACCCCGTAGGGACTCACAAAGAAGACTTAACCCAAAAATGAAAGAAGTAGTGAGAAAAGAAGTTTTGAAACTATTAGATGTAGGTATAATCTACCCAATTTCTGATAGTCAATGGGTAAGTCTAACTCAAGTAGTTCCTAAGAAATATGGGGTTACTGTTGTGAAAAATGAGAATGGAATACCAATTCCCACTAGAGTAGTAAGCGGTTGGCGAATGTACATTGATTATAGAAAGCTAAACATAGCCACCATGAAAGACTATTTTTCATTGCCTTTTATCAACCAAATTTTAAAACGTGTAGTTGGACATCTCTTTTATTGCTTTCTTGATGGGTATTCAGGATACTATTAGATTGAGATAGCTATAGAAGATCAAGACGAAACCACTTTTACCCTTTTAGTACTTATACTTTTCGTAGAATGCCATTTGGATTATGTAATGCACTAGCTACTTTTCAATGTTGTATGGTGAGTATTTTCTCTAATATGTTTGAAAAATGCATAAAATTTTTTATGGATGATTTAACTATTTTTGGTGATTCTTTTGATTTATGTTTACTTAACTTAAAAGCTATTTTTGAGTAGGTGTGAAGAAAAAGGACTTGTGCTGAATTGGCAGAAATGTCACTTCACGGTATCTTCAGGGATCGTTTTGGGTCATATGGTATCCGAAAAATAGAATAAAGGTTGACAAAGCCAAAATTGAATTAATCTCTAAATTACCTACACCTAAAACTGTAAAAGATGTCCGATTTTTTCTTGGACAGGCTGGCTTTTACAAGAGGTTTATACAAAACTTTTATGCCATATCTAAACCATTGTATTACCTTCTATTAAAAGATGTTGAATTCATATGGACACAAAAGTGTGAGGAGGCATTCCGAACACTCATTGCTAAACTTCTCATTGCTCTTATCATGCAATCACCAGATTAGAACTTCCCATTTGAGATTATGTGTGATGCAAGTAATTATGCTATAGGAGCAGTTCTTGGGCAATGAAGGGAGGGAAAACCCTTTGTTGTTTATTATGCTAGTAGGACTTTGAATAATGCTCAAATGAATTACACTACTACTGAAAAAGAACTATTAGCTATTGTTTTTGCCTTAGACAAATTCTATTTTTATTTTATTAGTTTACCTATTATTGTTTTTACTAACCAAGCGGCCCTTAAGTACATTTTTTCTAAGAAGGATGCTAAAGCCCATTTAATTAGGTAGATTCTTCTTTTGCAGGAATTTGATATAATTATTAAAGATAAGAAAGTTGAAAATGTTATTGCTGATCATTTATCCCTCATTGAGTTCACTGACTCAACTGATGTTTCACCCATTTGAGATGATTTCCCTGATGAACATCTTTTCACTGTAAGCGAAGTACCTTAGTATGCACATATCGTAAATTATTTATGGATAACTTCCATTTGACTAAAGTGCACAAGATAAGTGTAAGCTCTTTGTTGAGGTACATAATTTTTATCGGGATAATCCATATCCTTTCAAATACTGCCTTGACAAAATTATGAGACGTGGGATTCCTGAAAGTGAAGTTTCTAGTGTCTTAAAGTTTTGCTATAGTGCTGCTTATGGTGGTCATTTTTCTAAGAAGAAGATAGCTATAAAATTTTATAGTGTGGTCATTACTAGTCAACTTTGTTCAAAGACACTAATAAGTTTTGTCGTTCGTGTGAAAGATATCAAAAGTTAGGTATTGTATCTCGAACACATTTGATGCCTCTTAGCCCTATTCTTGTTATAGAGATATTTGATTGTTGAGGTATCAATTTTATAGTACATTTTCCTTTATTTTTTAGCTACCTTTACATCTTTCTAGCTGTTAACTATGTATCAAAATTGGTGGAGGCTGTAGTTTATCATACTAATGATGACACAACTGTGGTAAAATTCTTAAAAGAAAATGTGTTATCTAAATATGGTACACCACGTGCCATCATTTATGTAACCATTCTTTTGAAGCTTAAATTCCAGATATGATGTTCTTCACAAAGTTTTCACTACATACCATCCACAAATAAATGGACAAGCCGAGCTAGCAAATATAGAGGTTAAACAGGTTTTGAAAAAAATGATTAACGCGAATTGCAAAGACTAGTCTCTACGCCTTTCTAATGCATTATAGGAATATCATGCTGCATACAAAACCATCTTAGGAATGTCTCAATATTGACTTATCTATGGGAAAGCTTGCCATTTACCAACTGAGATAGAGCATAAAGCTTACTGGCTATCAAAGCCCTTAACTTTGATTTGAGCTTTGTAGGTCTTCAGAGAAAGTTACAATTGTCAGAAATTAAAGAGCTACAAAATGATGCATATGACAACTCTAGGATTTACAAAGCTAAAATGAAAACGGCTCATGACAAACAGATCTTAAAGAAACACTTTGAGTCAAATCAATGGGTTTATCTTTATGATTCTCAATTGCATATACACCTTGAAATATTAAGATCTCGATGGACTAGTCTATTTATGCTAAGGCACGTTTTTCCTAATAGTGCTGTCGAAATCAATGACACTACTGATGGGCAAATTTTCAAAATGAATGGACAACGGTTGAAAAGCTATCTAAAAAATGTAGACCACTCTATGTACCTAGACGAGATCCCTCTTGTGAATCATGTCTATCATGCTTAATCAGGTTCAATCTATCTGTACCATATTTATATTTTGTTCATATTTTATCTTTTGACTTTTTAATTTTTGTTTTTATTTTCTTTCGTCTTTTATTTTTTTTATTTTCTTCTTTTTCTTTTTTTCTGCAGTGTGATTTTGTTTTCCGGTCAAGTGGCGTATACGGTACTTCATGAATATTAAAGTTAGTTTCTCAGTTTCCTAAAACCTGTCCCTCAAATCGTGCATTCATCTCTTTTCTTTTTCACTTTCTTTCAAAATGGATAGCATTATTTCTAACCTTAAAAAATTCTCTCCTTTATTGCCTCAAAATGCTTCACTTAAGATTTACAAAGTATGGTGTGAAAAACTAAGGCTATTAATGTTGAGGAATATCTCTATGGATATTTGTTTGCTAATCGAAGCCAAGGTTCGATTATATGGTGAATTTGTAAATGGTTTCATTTCTTTTATGCTTGGTCTTGGAAGAAGCTCTTTTGCCAAAAGGTGAAGAAAAAAAAGGTTACAAGTCTGTCATAAATGTGCTCAATGGAATTGTAACAGGAGTAGTCATTATTTAGGATTTGCATCTAGAAATCGAGAAGATAAAATTCAGTTCATTAAGGATTGACTGAGTAAGGAGTCTTTGGATGATATCCTATTGACTCTTGAGACGCATCCTTGTGGGTTCGTGCAACGTGAACATAAAACTCTATTTGCTAATTTATAAGAAAATTGGATGGGAAGCCTATCCCCGACCCATAAAGCGTTTAAATCGTTACTAGACGTAAAACCAGAGGAAGATGTGAGCTACAATCACAGCTACCTGTAAATGCATGTGTTTTAATTTCAAACTTTCTTTTTATTTTATTTTATGAATAGTGGGGCTACTCATATAGTTTTCTTAAATTCAAATATTTTAGTTAAATAATGCATGTGGGTCATTATCTTTAAATTTTTGTGTTTTATTTTTAAATCTATTCTGACAAACTGTCGAGTTACCAAAATCATTATTATCATTTGGTACTCTATAAAAATAGTACCTCATTTTTTTCTTTTTCATATATTGAGATAAAGGTAAGTGTAGATATAAAGGAAACCTCAGTTCGACGATTCTGAAATATATGTGTATTTTGTGGATCCAGTCTTAAGGAAAATAAAGTGTTTGTAGAGGTAGTAAACAATCTAGGAAAAATATTAACTGCAAGAAAAATCCATTTAATTCATGGAGGGGGTAGCTTTGGGTTAATGGGGTGTGTGTCAATAGCTGCACATTTACGAGGACGTCAAGTTTTAGGTATTATTCCTACAGCCTAGCTGGAAAAATAATAGGAGAAGAATTACGAGTCTCAGCTATGCATAAATGTGTAGCTAGATTGCTTTACTATGCAGATGCTTTTATTACTTTACTAGGTGGTTTTAGTACCTTGAAAGAAATTTTTCAAAATGCCTCTTGAACCCAGCTGAATATCCAGCGAAAATGCATAGGTTTGTTGAATGTTAATAACTATGTTGATCACTTACTTTATTTTCTTGATCAAGTTGTGGAATAGAATTTTATTTCACATTATGAGCGATATATCCTCGTTTTTGCTACAAATGCGGATGAATTGATTGACAAATTACAGATAGTTACCTACGAACCTGACCCAGCAATAACTCAGATCAATTGGTCAGTAGGCCATAACAAGCGAAAACTAGATCTAACATTTTGTTTGTAAATTTTTCTTTGTTTTATTTACTTATCAACATTATCATTTTAGTTTATATTTGCTTAAGTGTCCTCAAGTTTGTTTCTTTTGAATAACTGACGTTTCAGGTAATGTCTCCTATACATTATCTCTTTCTATTTAAACATTAAGGACAATATTTCATCTAATTTGTAGGGAAGACAGTAGACATAATTTGTATTTTGGTTTCCAAAAAAAAAATTTAAAAAAATAATGGGGACTAACAAACTTATTTGATTAAAATGACAGAGTAAATAGTTCATTTTTGAACTTTTGAGATGCATTCTATGTCAAATTAGATTAAGAATGACAGAGTAAGAAGTATTTTTTTTCTAACTTTTGAAATGCATTTTAACTAACTTGTTGTTATTTTGTTTTATATTTTATGCATTGTTATTATTACATGTAGTCCTAGTAATTCATGAATAAAAGAATTTGCTTTTCTACCTAGGTATGATTTTAAAATTGTTTGGGTTTAGTCACTGTTTCTATTTAGGTTACTAAAGAATGATTTCTAAAATATTTTTTAGCACAATGCTAAGTCTTGTGGTAAGATGGATGATTTAATTATATAGCCAAGAGAATTATCATTTTTAACTATATAGTTTTCTAATCATACATATATTTTGTGAGTAATTAAAAATGTTGAGAAAACAGCTTACGAACCTTCGTTGATCTTTTGAATTAGTTAATTTTTATTTAGATTGATATTATTTAAATTAAGGAATAAGTTGATTGTATAGCTAAATGATGATTTAAAGTGAATTTTAAATTTGTGTATAATATATTTTGGTGAGAAACTTTTTTTTTTTTTGCTTCCTTGTATTCTTCGAAAAAAAAAGTAAAATACGAAGAAAAAAAAAAGAAGAATCAATTCAATTTAATAAAGTCTTCATTCAATGTTGTATTTACATGTTAAGAATGATTGATTTCTAAACAATTAATTTTGCAATCTTTAGAATAATGTTAGTTTGTATGTCTGTCTTTAAAATTAACTTTTTCTTGAGTGCTTAACTGTATTCTAACTCCATGAGCGAAATCCTAACCTTTTAAACAGTTATACACTTGTGAGGATATTGAGTTGAGGCTTTTACTTAGAGAAATTCTCAAGGCTATATCTGTTGTGGTTTGTGGTAAGAAGGTTATGCCTTAGTTCACACACACATAGTTTTAGAAGTTATAATTGAAAAAATCATAATAGCAATAGTGATCTTGAACTAACTTTTTGTTTGAAATGCTCTTATAGTTTTGCATATTCTATTTACACTTGAATTGCTAAAAACTAGCAATAACCTAGTTAGGGACTGTGCTAAATATTTTAAAATGCATATTTGTTAAGAGATTCAGTCACTATTTAATGTCACTAATTTTAGCATTGTTGCATTTTTAAGCTTGAAATAAAGTGTTATTCTTAAATTGTGATTAATGAGTGTCATTTGCATAAGTTTAGAAAAATAGACATAACTCTCAATGTAGAAAATAAAATGAAGAAATTCTTGAACCTGTAGTAACATGATTCAATTTTACACAAACTTGAAGAATAGTTAAAAAGTCAAATTTAACATTTTATAGACCAAATTTTGGATACAACAGAATTGGATTACAACTTCCGCTCAGGCTGAACCACCTTATGTATTTGGACCGTATTTCACAAAATACATACCCAATTGATATGATTCTTGAAGATGTCAAAAACATACTTAATTATCAATAACTCTTACATTAATGGTACAGTTCAAATCAGCCGTTATCATCGACCAAATTGTATTGCAAATTGGCAAAAGGGTTGTTAGCCGAAATCTAACCTATTTTTGGTATTTTATCAATAACCCATTGGATACTCATCCAAATTGAGTGAACCTTATGGCTATGGAAAGAAGTGACAAAATGATACAACTTTTAAGTCGTCCAAAAAGGCTACATCGATCATTTTCATTATAAACAACGTGCTACAATTGGGAGAACAAGTAGTTGGCCTAAATTATTAAAGATTGAAGTCACACTAAATATATTTCCATTCATTACCTATATAAGGACATTCTTAGGAGGCTAAGGGATGATTTTTCAATTCTTTACAATTCTCTCATATAATTTTCATTTACTATATATTGTAAGCTAGGCTAGAGTTCTTGGCAAGGCTAGATATAAACTTTTATGTGAAATAAATATACTTCTATACTTTGATTTTTTGTCAAGAGTTACAAATGTTTGTAAGTGTGCTTATGTCTAAACTCTTATCTATTATTTTTCTATAATTCAGAGGTTATAATTCTCATGTTTCATATATTTTCAGTCATGCTTTCTTTATGTGATTCTTGTTGAATTATAATTGTTATTGGTTACATTGTTTTACATGTTAATTTTTTACTGCAATATTATTCAAACGATATATTGTCGATCTTAAATAACATGTAAAGATAATAATTGTTTGATATTCAAGTTGATCTTTTACTGCAATATTGTCAAAATGATATATTGTCGATCTTAGATAACTTGTATAAATGAACATGGTTTGTGTTAATGTTTGCAAAGAGTTTAGCCATATCAAATACATGTATTATCAAGTGTGCTATATTTTACATATCTTCTAATTGATTGTTTGGGATATGAAACTTTTAATTGAGTTATAAATATTGAATTAAAGTATAGAATAAATTTATGAAGTAAAATTGTAATTCTCGAAGCCTTGCTTACATCATCATAAGACTTTTCCCTTGATTTATATATAATTCTATCTCATGCACATAAATCAATTAGTTAAATTTCTCCTTTGTGACTATTTTAATATTTTTACTTCTCTAACCTATTTCGCCAAAAGCTTCCTCATGGGATCGACACCTTAATCAATATTGCGATAACCACATTAAAATAAGATTTGAAAAGTAGTTAGATCCTTGTAATTCATTTATAAATAGACTTATTTCTTTCATTATAACTTTGTTTCAATAAGTGTTTTATTTAGTTATTTATTTTTTTGAAACTCTGAAGAAACTACTATTACACGTATATAATACAAAATGGAAAATACCCTTTTATTAGATTGATATGCATAAATTATCAAAGGCTTTATTAAACTGCCGCAAAGTTTGAGCTCTCCATTAGTATGCTTCTCTATTGTCACCGTTCGTGTCAACTTTATCTGAAAGATATAGATTCACTCTTCTATAATGCATCAAAATAATATCAGATAGTTCGAAAATGCTACTTCAGTCATTGTTCCCTTAAAAACTTTAACATAAACAACTTTAAGACTTTTGGTGATGCATCTGAAAACTACAAAGTCACTGTTCTAGAAATCTTGAGGGTAAATTTGAATAGAGGTGTGTAATTAGGAAAACCTCTACTAGGACCCATTACGTTTATTGTAAGAGCTTTTAAGATGGGGAAACTTTAAGCATGAAGTTGATTCCAAAATATCCATATGGGTGCATAGCTGTATTTAGAAAGAGATGTTTTATATTTAGAGGAACTATCATATCTAATGGCTCATCCCGAAAAGGAATAACCTAAAGTGAGTTAATTCACACTGTTAGAACTTTAACATTAATGAGCTGGCTTAAGAGTTCATAAAAAAGTTCACTAGTTTCATCAAATTCTAACTCTAGCGCAAAGTTAAATTCTGCCTTAACCAAGGAATCTTGTTGATTAAAAACAAAATGGCCCTGTGTCCCACAATACTTGAAGAAATTTAAATTGTGTGCCTCAATTTGAAATCATAGTTGGGTAAAACTGCATTTATCAAGAACTAATCTTTTAAGCCTTAAATTAGGCACATTGATCTTAAGAAACTCAATGTTCCAACATTTCTTCAAGCTCATACTCTTCAGCAATAGATATTACAACAACATATCTTTGGTAAAATGCAAGCTTAATTGAATCCATCCTAAAGATAATTGCTTCAATGCAATGAAATTCTTGAATTGTAAAGCAAGAAAGTTATAGGAAACTAATTTAAAGGATTGAAGATCATTGTGCCTATAAACATGCTTTGGAAAATCTGATACTATTGTGTGATTTTCTAGATCATCTTCTTGCCATATAGGATCATGAAAATCAAGTGTTGTTCCTTCACATTGTAAGTAATGGAAAATGTGATGTATTTGTGCACATTTGCAAAAAAATTACCTGGCTTCGAAAACTCCAAGCATATTGTGTTTATAATGGGCCAATTATAGTTTCTAATCAATTGATGAACAAACTCAACAAATTCCCTCATGTGTAACTCATTGATCTCATCATTTTCATTATCTTTGACAAAGAAACCCTTATGAAACTCAATTTTCTTCATTACGGGGCCACCATGTTAACAAAAAGCTGGTTCTTACTACTTCTTTAAAGAGTAAGAAGGAGATGATTATACAGATTAAATCATTTGTTAACTTGGAGAACATGTTGATGTTATTAACCATGATCGAGGTTGGTGTAAAGCTATGTTTCAAAAAGTCTATTTCAATCACATCTTTTTAATTTCTGTTTTTCAATTGTATGTCTCTACATGATATCCTAAATTTTCAACTCCAAATTGATGTGTCTAGCAAGGTGGTGAAATAGTATAAATTTTTACAGTGCAAATTACCAATTATACCATTTTATCACTGAATGGTTGCTTGATATATTTTATTTGAGATAGAAAAATTTGGGATACCATTTAGAAAGTATACTACATTAATTATGTGGTAGAATATTAATAATTATGCTAAATTAAATGAAGTAAAATTATTTTAACAACAATACTTATTGAACATAGTTGGAGAAATGCGATATATTATTACTAGTTAGATGAACCTACTTTAACAATCTAACTTGTATCCACCATTTATTGTTAATAAGGAAAGTATTAATGTACCCTTAAGGTGAGGTCATTTTAAGGTGGAACTCGTACATTGTTAAAATACTCATCAATACATAATATATAATTCAAGTACAATATAAATCAAATATCAATTATTAGTAACCTCTATACATATAAGAAAAGATTAAATATATAATTATTTAAATAATGATCTAAGTATGAAAATTTCCGTCCTTAAAGCTGCTTAATAAACCCTAATGCACTATGACTCTACTACTTAACAGACTCCTCAAAGCACTGTGACTCCATATCTATGATTTCCTCCTTGCAACTCTATTTAGTTACAATTTTGACCATTAATTTCCAACATCATATATGAAGAGTAGTTGTTATTAAGATTATGAATCGTGGTATCTGAATTTTACTACAATAGTAAATAGAAGTACCAACTTTCCAAATGAAACTAACATTAAATATAACTCCCTCTTAAATAAAACATAAATTAAGGTGGGCATTGTCCTCCTAATCCATCGGCCTTCGTACATATGCAGCAGGATCGACATTAGGTCAGAGATCATCAGCATCAGTATTTTATAAATCTATCTGAGACAACTTATTTACGAGATAAGTGTTGTAATATTTTAGCTTAATCTGAATATTTTGGTTGACTAGCAGAATCATTCATTTCCTTGTTTAACAAAACCAGATTATCATGTGACTGATGTTAAATAATTTAGAGTATTTTATGTTAGACTAATTTGGTTAGCGAAAAGTGATCACCATATTGTTAGTAAGTCATTTTGATACAATCATATATAGCAGTATATTATTTAAACACATGCCCTAAGTTAACCTTAATATGAGTTGCAATCAAATATGGATTTTAATCAACTTATGAGTCTTCTTGTTTTCAGAATAGGTCACATTTACTCTATGGTAAGGGCATTGGCTTTGGAATGTTGGGGCATTCACTCACTTCAAATGTTTTTATGCTTTGAGTCTTCACTTTTGCTTCGCATCCTCTTTACATTGACTTGATTCCAAATAATTTCCAACATGATTTTTAATAATCTTCTCACATATTTTAATAATTTAAATGCGATGCACTTATAGTGATGTTCTTATTACGACATAAAAACTAGCACAATGAATGTTTAAGGTATTGTGAAATGCAGTGAGGTAGTGAAGGTAAATTAGTGAATTCCATCCCCCTCTTACTTATAAATATTTGTATAGCCCCATTTATAATTCATTAACTTCCAATACTTCCATAAATACCATAGTACTTTTCAAAGATTTCTTAGTATTTGAGTTACCCTTAAATCTCTCTTTTTATCATTTATTTATAACACGCTATTATTACGATTTGTAGGTAAGTTCAAGTTCTTAACTTTCATATTAAGTTCCTGACTTACTTTATTTTACGTCCTTCATTTTATGTGTTTCATTTATATTTAACTATTATTTGTAGTATGTTTATATTCTTTGTATAATATAATCCTTATGAGTATGCATTATGGTTGCAATTTATTTAGATCTTCCACATCATAAAATAAGGATAATATTCTGCATTAATTATCTCGTATTTATAATTATAATATTCAATATTATGTCTATACTCTTAAATTTAAATATTCTATCTATAACTGGAAGCTTGCAAAACAAAATAATAAATTAAAACCTGAAGTTCTAATAGTTAATCTTATTAATTTATAACATGAAGTTCTGCATTAGAACATGAAGTTCTAAATTAATAAGATTAACTATAAGATTCATAATTTTTAATTTGTTTCTTTTAATTACTAATTCTATGTAAGGCTATGTCAACTCATTATTATCAATACATGTAAAGCTATGCCTCTTCATTACTACTGATACATGGAAAGCCTTACTTCCTGATTGTGATTATTTTATGTATATGGAACGCCATGCCTCTAAAATATTACTTTTGATATTTATGTTCTGCATTATGAATTGGTTGAATAATATTTATATTTTATCATACTAATTTTTAATCTTTTATATATCCAAAAGCCATTGAAAAATATTTTTGATAAATTTACAAATCCTTGCACTTGATGCCTCTACAAAATTACTTATCTTGGTACTGGATGCCAAAATGCATCTCTAAACTAATGGTTTAAAAAAAGTATTGAGAAAGAATATGATATGTCCCTATAGGATAAGTTAAAAACTATGATTTTCCTCTGTCATCACCTATATGAGAGTTTAAAAGTTTAATATTTGACAGTAGAGCACCTGTATATCCTCTGAAAAAATCTAAAAGAAAAATATGAACATAAGAAAGATATGTTCCTCCCAAAGAGCAAGACATGATCTTAGAATTATTGTTGAATATACTTATATTTTGATTACAACCACCTCGTAGCTAAAATTGTGTGGTGAAAAAATTCCAGAACAAAACATGTTAGTGAAAATATTCTCTATTTTTCATGCCTCTAATATTATTCTACATCAATAGAATCGTGAGCATCAATATTAAGAATTAATCTTATGTTTTCTGCTTGTTGAACGAAATGAACTCTTATTGAAAAATCACGAATCATGTCCAATTGGTTTTCAGTCATTCCCAAAAGTGAATGCAAATACTTATAAAAAATGTTGGATGTGGTCATGAAAAAGAGAGAGGGCACGAGTATCACTCCTATAGTGGTTATAAATACCAAAAATAAAAGACACTAAAATGGGGCAAAAATACTAAGATAAAGATAATAGTGTAAAGAATAAACCCCCTAAGTATTATGAAAATACTCATTACTAATGTAGTGTATTATAAGGCATCTATCAAAGCAAGGGGATAAAATGTAAAGATAAATCTTATTGATGACTCAAGATCTTACAAATCCTACTCATATAGATATCTTTATTCTCTTTGGGGATAAATATGGGAACACCAATTATTAAGCTTTAATTAAAATTTTCATGTTATGTCTTTTTGTATGAAATGTAACTTTTATCATCTTGGTATCTATTATATGTATAATCTTGAAAGATGAATAATCTTGGTAGCAAGTGGAATAAAATTATATATAAATGAAGCTTTATATGTAGTCAGATCTAGAAAAAATCTACTTAGTTTTAAAGAAATCTTCCAAAATGGATATCACATTGAGACTTAAGTAAAAATAATATATAATATCTCTACATTACTGTTAACATCTTAAACAAGAAATGCATACTTGAAAAGCTTCTTGTCTTATCATCTAGTTTGTATTATATAATTATAAATTCAATTAAAAGCTACGCAGTAATGAATTAGAAGTGCAGTGATCCAAAGATATTTATACTATGCCATGATCAACTTTGTCATGTATGATCAACAATAATGCGTAAGATCATTGAAAATTCATATGGGCACCCATTAAAGAACCTAAAGATTTCTATTTCCTAATGAGAATATTTTTTATCATTTGCTCATAAGGAAAACTTGTAATCAGACCACCCCCCTTCTAAGATTGGTCTAGAATCTCAATTATTTTTACGACGGATCTAAGTAAATATATACGGACCAATTCATCCACCAAGTAGACCTTTTGGCTATTTTATGGTTTTGATTTATCCATTTACACGATGGTCACATGTTTGTTTACTGTCTACACACAATGTTGTATTTGCTAAATTACTAGCACAAATCATTAAATTAAGGGCACAATTTTCATAATACCCTATCAAGACCATATGTTTAAATAATGCTAGTAAGTTTACATCTAAAACATTTGATGACCACTGTACATCGAGGGAATAGATATAGAACATCATGTCCCACATGTTCACATAAAAAATGAATTATCAAAGTCTTTACTTAAACAATTTTAGATAATTGTCCAAACTTTAATAATGCACACACAATTACCAATTTCTACATGGGGTCACGCAATTTTGCATGTTGCAGCATTAGGTCATTTTAAGTCCACTATATATCATTAATATTCTCTATTAAAACTTGTACTTGGTCATCAACCTAATGTATCCCATTTATGTATCTTAGGTTCTGATATTTGCCTATAGCACCCCTACAACACATTAAAATTAGACATCAACTTCGCTTGAGAATTTATGTTAGTTTTAACTCATAATTGATTATAAGATAGCTTGAACCCCAGACAGGTTAATCTATTTACCTCATAATTTACGGATTGTTATTTTGATGAAATAGTATTGCTATAATTAAAGGAAAGAAAATTGCATCCTAAAGTAAGGTATAAAATTTATTAAAAAGGACCACTATGTCTTATTTTGGATCCATACACAAATAAATGTAAAAATGAGGTGTGAAGAATTGTTGATCTTCAAAGAATTACAAATAAACTACTAGATGTATTTATGTTTACATCAAAAGTTACCAAGTCATATATATTAGCTACTAATATATAAGCCCCAAGTGATTATTCCTGTAGAACAATCTAATCAAAAGGTAGCAAATGAATTGTCTGTTGCACGCTAGAAGTGTAGTAGACCACTTGATTTAAAAGATATTGTTTCGTGTAAGAAGAAAATTAAAAAAATGAAGATCCTATTGAAAAATGATGCTCCAGTAAATAAATCCACATTATCTAAATGACTAACATCATAAGAGTTAATAGTCTCTGAAGAGATATAAGTCTATGAAAAGAAAAAAAAATCCCCAAAGAAACACAAGTCCCTGAAAAGACACAAGGCCTTGAAGAGATACATGTCCATGAAGAAATGTTGTGTTCAATATGATAAAGTGTATTCATGATACATGCATATGATTGTGTTCATTGCTCATTTTTCCTAATACATAACAATCATACATAATTATGTAGCGAAACTTGAAACTAATTTCCTAAGCAACAAACATACTGAAATTAAAGTCTTGTTGCACTAACAAGTCTAGAAAATCATACCTTTGAAGCCTTTGGACATTTCTTTACTTAGAGCTCATATTGAAGTCAACTCTTGAACAATTATAGGTTTCAACAAAGTGGTGGGATTGAAACTCTAAAATGGCAGCATTGTTTGATTAATTTTCCATAGGATTCAATTTCAAAATCCTTTCAAAATTAGGTGGTTTGTAGATTTACAAATTAGGGACCATCATGAATACATGTTATTAGAACTTGTTATTTATAGATAACAAATATGGGGGCTAAATACAATATTTACAAACCTTTAGCCACCTTATTCTTTGCATGGTTGACACTTCTCACTCATGCATCCCATGTTGCCAATTGTCAATCATGCAAAGCCCTAGTGTGCCATTTGTCAAACAAATAACCATGTGTCAAGATTTCCTTTGACATACAATAGGTACCTCTTTGCAACATTTACAAAGTATGTTTTTCATTTTTTAGAGAGGTCTTAAAACGTATCATGCTTTCTGAAATCATCCTGAATCGAATTGTTCAATCTGTGTCGCTACCCCAGTGCTCAACGAGTATACTTCATATTATGAGACTCCCTAGGTTTACCTCTGTTTGTCTTACAGAGCACTTTCGTAAATGTGTGAACAATGCCCCACACACGTTACGGATATTACAGAACGGAGCATTGAAGCATACAAGTTAAGGTCAATCATATCCATATAATTCTTTCGTCACCTATATCCTTGAAGAGAAGAGACACAGATCATCACAGTCAAATCTCTTTGTGCTCAACCATGAACTTATCTCTAAATTTTTATTTTCGTTAAATAATATTGATAAGGCGTAATTGTATAAACTATTTTATCTTCCTAACTTGATATTTGTTCAATTTATCTCAATAATTGGGCTATTTATGCGTATTAATGTTGTTTTATAGGTTGAAGCATTATCGGAGCAAAAACACCGGAAAACGGACGCAAATCGGAGCATTAGAGATAAAAATACGAATGGGGGCACTGTTTGCTACAGATAAAAATACAGTGCAGCGCCGCAGCGCTGGATTTCAGCGCCGCGGCGCCGATTGCAGAAACTGGGCGCCGCAGCGCCAAATCGCAGCGCCGCGGCGCCGGGACCTGGGCAACAAGTTTTGACAGGTTCCTGAAAATCAGGAAACCCAAAAGCAACCCAAAATGCGCCCTAATTCCGTGCTCTTACCTATTTATTTGCTCAAAACTTACATTTTGAGGGAGGACTCCAGCTGGGACAGCAGCTGGAAACACAAAGAAACACCTAACTTCTAAGTTTGAAGAAATCAAAGAGGAGGGAAGCAAGCTTCAACAACAAAGGCATTTGACAGGGATGTCTTCTTTTCTTTGATTCTTTACTTGTTGTAAGATGTTTAGTTTACATGTATTGATGGAATTAGCTTCAAGATTGTGTAGTTTAATGATGGGCTAATTTCGTTCATCTAGGATTACATCCTTGAACTCATTATGTGATTGATTTTAGTTCTCTCTTTTATGGTATTAATTCAGCTTTTGATATATTCATTGTGCTTGTGCTTAATGCTATTTGATTACTTGGCCAGTGGTTAAATTGATCTAGAAATGCTTAAATAAACTTGACAAAGGCATTTAGGTATTTAGTCTTAAGCATATTGATGCATGATCATAGTGTAGTACACTTGAGTTTCATATGAGATAGACATATACTCATAAGGCATGTATGGCTCATAAAACTTGTGCTTAATGAATTTTGTTCAATTTATTTATCATAGACATATAGATATTTGATTGGATGGAATAGATTCACTTGACCTGCAAAAGAGGCTTGTGATGTGTTGAGTGTTTTGGTCAATATATCAAGTTGAGAACCAATAAACATCAAAGAGATTCTGCTGAATTTATTTGCATAATGGGGGATAGTTTGTAATCCTAGGATTTCTCATATTGAATATAATTTGTTGGTAATTTAGTTTATCACTTAGCATAATTAAGTTGTTCTTTTACTTGAGTAGTTTAATCATCATACATTAAATCATTTTCTGGATAATAGTAGAAAGACACCATTTCGGTACTTAAACTAGAAAAGATAAATCATTCTCTGTGGGATCGACACTCTACTTATCATATATTACTTGTTGCGACAACGTGCACTTGCGCTAATTTGTGTTATAGAAATCACACAACAAGTTTTTGGCGCCGTTGCCGGGGAATGAAAATTTTTTCTTATTTTAATACTGATATAAGTCTTTTCTGCTGTTAATTCAGATTTCTGTTTTTGTTTGCAGAAATTTCAGGTGTGTATGAGACGTTCTAGGAGCGTTGATCTAGCATACTTTGATCCTGAAATTGAGAGGACACTAAGAAGATTACGTCGAGACCAGAACCAAGTGACTAGCATGGAAGAGCAAAACCAGAATGTTTGTGCAGAGCCAAGAGCCTTAAGAGACTATGCAGTTCCTTGGGTGAATGGCATACACTCGAGCATTCGCAGGCCAAATATCAATGCTAATAATTTTGAAATCAAGCCGGGGACTATTCGAATGCTTAAAGAATCAGTGCAGTTCAGCGGCTTCCCGAATGATGATCCCAACGAGCATATCACAAATTTCTTGGAAATTTGTGACACATTCAAATACAATGGCGTGTCAGATGATGCCATAAGACTCAGGTTGTTTCCATTCTCCTTGAGGGACAAAGCAAAAAGTTGGTTAATATCATCACCATCCGGTTCAATAACAACATGGGATGATTTGGCACAAAAGTTCTTAGCCAAGTTCTTCCCACCGGCCAAAACTGCAAAGATGCGTAATGATATTACCTCTTTTGTACAACATGAGTCAGAATCATTGTATGAATCATGGGAGAGATTTAAGGATATGCTGAGAAAGTGTCCACATCATGGAGTTCCCAAATGGTTGTTGGTGCAAACATTTTATAATGGATTGGTGGGACATTTAAGAATGATTGTAGATGCAGCAGCTGGAGGGGCGTTAATGAGCAAGTCCACAGATGTGGCATATGACTTGTTGGAAGAAATAGCCTTCAACAGCTACCAATGGCCATCAGAAAGAGTGAATCCAAGAAAAGTTGCTGGTGTGCATGAAATTGATGCACTCACTTCCTTGACAGCACAAGTTAGTTTGTTGGCTAAGAAGATGGATACACTTGGAGTCAATGCAGTAAAAAGCCAACCACCAACTTGTGATTTTTGTGGAGATAATCACCAAAATGGTCTATGCATGGAGACAGCACAATATGTAGGGAGTTACAATCAGCAGCAGCATAATCCCAACTTGAATTTTTACAATCCAGGGTGGAGGAATCATCCAAATTTTTCTTGGAATGATAATAACCAAGGGCAATCCTCAAAATCCATGAGTCCACCCAGATTTCAAATGCAGCAGCAGCAGCAACAATTTCAGCAAGAAAAGAAACCTGGTGTTGAGGAATTGTTAATTCAATACATAAGGCAAACTGACCAACTTTTGCAAAGCCAATCAGCATCTCTTCGCACCTTAGAAAACCAAGTTGGTCAATTAGCTTCTGCAATGAACAACCGCCCTCAAGGGTCGTTACCGAGTAACACAGAAGTTAATCCAAAAGGTGACAAAGAGCAATGCAAATCAATAACGTTGAGAAGCGGTAAAGAATTGCAAAACATTGTGGGAAGACCTAAATCATCAGCAGATGCAGAAAATTCTGCAGATACAGGAAATTCTGCAGATGCAGCAAATGCAGAATATGCAGAAAATTCTGCAGATGCAGCAAATTCTGCAGATGCAGAAAATTCTGCAGATGCAGAAAGTGCAGAAAATGCAGAAAATTCTGCAGATGCAGAAAGTGCAGAAAATTCTGCAAAGGGGAATGAAAAACAAGAAGATGGTGCAGCAAAAGAAAAGGTTATACAGAAAGAGAAGGTGCAGCCTTATAGACCACCACCATTTCCTCAGCGACTACAGAAGCAAAAGAAAGAGAAGCAGTTTACAAAGTTTCTGGAAATTTTTAAGAAACTGCACATTAACATACCATTTGCAGATGCATTAGAGCAAATGCCTAGCTATGTTAAATTCATGAAGGACATTCTTTCAAGGAAAAAGAAGCTGGACGAGTATGAAACTGTAGCGTTGACAGAAGAATGCAGTGCAATATTGCAGAAAAAATTGCCTCCAAAGCTCAAGGATCCAGGAAGTTTTACCATTCCTTGCACAATTGGAAACCGGTATTTTGGTAAAGCTTTATGTGATCTAGGGGCTAGCATAAATTTGATGCCTTTGTCTATCTACAACCAGCTAGGATTGGGGGAAGCCAAGCCTACAAATGTTACTTTACAACTTGCAGATCGTTCACTCACATACCCTAAAGGTGTGATTGAAGATGTGTTAGTTAAGGTAGATAAATTTATATTCCCAGCTGACTTCATTGTGTTGGATATGGAAGAGGATCTTGAAATTCCAATCATTTTGGGAAGACCTTTCTTAGCTACCGGTAGAACCTTGATTGATGTCCAAAAAGGAGAACTTACTATGAGAGTGCAAGATGAAGAGGTGACGTTTAATGTGTTCAAAGCCATGGAATTTCCCAAGGAAGCAGATGAATGTTACTGCATCAGCATTATTGACAGAGAAATTCAAAGGATATTCAACAGCCATTATAGCCAAGACTCTCTAGAAAATGCAGTCAAGGGTTACCTTAATCTACAGATTTCCAAGGATTATTCCCATTGTTTCCAAATGGACATGGTAATTCCGGATGAAATACAATTATCTCAGAGGCTAAAAGTGATAGAAGCCATTCAACATCAAGGTCATAAAAAGGCATCATGGTACAGATTGATAACCAAGAAGAGGCAAAGTACTTTCACAAAGAAAACAGCAAAAATAGGCTATTGGAGTTCAATCTTCCAGTCTAAGATTAAAGTCTTTCTGGGAAGGCTCAAATCAAAAAGGTCAGAGATGCCACTTCAAGATTTTCTTATGGAGTTGTGGAAGTCGAAGAAAAAGAATGTTAACACCCGAAGACATCGACTTAAGTTCCATAAGGGAGATGCCTCAGATATGCAGTTTGATCCTCATTGAGTCAAAAAGGATAACGTCTAGCCAGAGACGAAAAATTAGGCGCTGTTTGGGAGGCAACCCAAGGTAAATATGTGTTGCATTAGTATTGGCATTTATTATTTTCAGTTTGATAAAAAAAAAAAAAAAAAAAGTAAAAAAAAAAAAAAAAAAAAAAAAAAAAAAAAAAATTTAAAGAAAAAAAAGAAAGAAACAAAAAGAAAATTTGAGTTGCTATACCCCTAGCTTAAATGAAAAGAAAAGAAGAGCAACAAAATAGCTAGGGAATCAAAAGAAATAAGTTTGGGGGAAATTGGGTGGAAAACAATGGTTGGGTTTGAGTAACCTCAAGAGGAATGTGTGTTTATGGTGTAAGTTGAGCCAAAATCGATCCATTTTATCATACCCTCACCCTAGCCATGCATTACAAGCTAACTAAAGTCCTATTTGATCCTTGATTATGTGTGTGTCTACATTAGTGGAGAGTGATGCGAAAAACAAGCATATAGAGTGTTAAATAAAAGCAAAAATCTCATTGAGACCATTTCATTATCTTATGTGCATAAACTAATCCGAGCGCATGCTACTAATGATTTTATCTATTCACACACACACCAAGTAGGTCACTTGTGGGTTTGAATAAGTGTTGGATTAACATGTTGAACGGTTAAGATGTTTAGAATTTCCTTAAGAATAGTAGTCATGAGAAATTTTTGAGATAAATTACTAATCGTTTGCCAACCCAATGTTTTATATCTTTTTATTGTTTGTTGTCATTTTTTTGTGTTGTCCGTGTGCTCTCTTACTCGAGGACGAGCAAATATTTAAGTTTGGGGGTATTTGATAAGGCGTAATTGTATAAACTATTTTATCTTCCTAACTTGATATTTGTTCAATTTATCTCAATAATTGGGCTATTTATGCGTATTAATGTTGTTTTATAGGTTGAAGCATTATCGGAGCAAAAACACCGGAAAACGGACGCAAATCGGAGCATTAGAGATAAAAATACGAATGGGGGCACTGTTTGCTACAGTAACACTGTAGCTACAGTACACTGCTACAGTGGTGCTGTAGCAACAGTGCAGCGCCGCAGCGCTGGATTTCAGCGCCGCGGCGCCAATTGCAGAAACTGGGCGCCGCAGCGCCAAATCGCAGCGCCGCGGCGCCGGGACCTGGGCAACAAGTTTTGACAGGTTCCTGAAAATCAGGAAACCCAAAAGCAACCCAAAATGCGCCCTAATTCCGTGCTCTTACCTATTTATTTGCTCAAAACTTACATTTTGAGGGAGGACTCCAGCTGGGACAGCAGCTGGAAACACAAAGAAACACCTAACTTCTAAGTTTGAAGAAATCAAAGAGGAGGGAAGCAAGCTTCAACAACAAAGGCATTTGACAGGGATGTCTTCTTTTCTTTGATTCTTTACTTGTTGTAAGATGTTTAGTTTACATGTATTGATGGAATTAGCTTCAAGATTGTGTAGTTTAATGATGGGCTAATTTCGTTCATCTAGGATTACATCCTTGAACTCATTATGTGATTGATTTTAGTTCTCTCTTTTATGGTATTAATTCAGCTTTTGATATATTCATTGTGCTTGTGCTTAATGCTATTTGATTACTTGGCCAGTGGTTAAATTGATCTAGAAATGCTTAAATAAACTTGACAAAGGCATTTAGGTATTTAGTCTTAAGCATATTGATGCATGATCATAGTGTAGTACACTTGAGTTTCATATGAGATAGACATATACTCATAAGGCATGTATGGCTCATAAAACTTGTGCTTAATGAATTTTGTTCAATTTATTTATCATAGACATATAGATATTTGATTGGATGGAATAGATTCACTTGACCTGCAAAAGAGGCTTGTGATGTGTTGAGTGTTTTGGTCAATATATCAAGTTGAGAACCAATAAACATCAAAGAGATTCTGCTGAATTTATTTGCATAATGGGGGATAGTTTGTAATCCTAGGATTTCTCATATTGAATATAATTTGTTGGTAATTTAGTTTATCACTTAGCATAATTAAGTTGTTCTTTTACTTGAGTAGTTTAATCATCATACATTAAATCATTTTCTGGATAATAGTAGAAAGACACCATTTTGGTACTTAAACTAGAAAAGATAAATCATTCTCTGTGGGATCGACACTCTACTTATCATATATTACTTGTTGCGACAACGTGCACTTGCGCTAATTTGTGTTATAGAAATCACACAACAAATATCCACAAACACCTTTGCGATATTGTTTAACCCTACAGAAAACTTTTTTTGGGGTCTTATACTTTTGGACAAAAGACTTCCTGAAATACATTTCTCAGAATATCAAGTTATATAATCACCTATATGAGCTGAGATATCCCATATCTATGTACGCTGAACTCTATGAGCATTAGACCATACCCAGCGACACCCAGTAGCTAGATTATGAACAGTCTCTGATATGCGTGTAACCAAAGCATGGTGGATCACTCACAAGCCCACCATGACACTCAGATTAAAGGATCATGAATACTACTCAACTCGAGAAAACCCTCAATTGACGACTTTATGGGATGTCTATTGCAAGTCTTTATGAGTCTATTCAGTACCTAATCCTTTCTAAATACTTGTATACCCATACAAACTTTTTCTAAGCCCATGGTATGCTAAAATCAACTATTTGGACAATCCAGTTATAGA
This sequence comes from Ailanthus altissimus, assembly GCA_946807835.1. Lineage (NCBI taxonomy): Eukaryota > Viridiplantae > Streptophyta > Magnoliopsida > Sapindales > Simaroubaceae > Ailanthus > Ailanthus altissimus. The sequence continues at coordinate 12,362,929 of OX327683.1, forward strand.
CATACACTGATCCGAAAGGAATACCTATTGACCTGTCTTGATAACCATGGATCAAAAATTATGTTTTTGAGAACATACTACATAATGACATTTCTATGTACCATTTGCAACTTTTTACAACTATGTCATTACTAATATATTCTCGGGTCTTTGTCCCATTTCAGACAAGGTTCTAATTTTTAGAATTGCTAACTTTTAGTACTGACCCAAACCTTTTTAGATCAAACCCAAACTCCTTTAGATCTATAATGTCTATAAATGTTACAAACTTACCATATAATTTTGAATTAACAATTATTATCGAAATGATCACTATTAAATATAATGGCACGTAAGCACCATCTCCAACACAATGTGTAAGCGCAAGTGTATACTATCATGAACAAGTAATTGAGTGATGAGTAGAATTTCGATCCTACAATGGATTTGTGTGTATCTTTAACCAAATACTAAAATTATGTCTCCTTACCTTTATCTAGACAAATGTTAATTAGATTGTTTACACTAAAACTAAACATTAATAATGTTAATCAACCATAATTATGCAAATAATTAAGTGTGTTCACAATATAAAGAGTATCTAAGACTATAGCTATCCCTCAATATGATTTTTTATCTCAATTATTAATCCCTCAGTTTAATTATTAGCCACAACACGAACCTCATCACAAGCCTCTTCCGATGGTAGAGCAATTATACCTTAATCTACCAAATTTCTATATTCCAATAGTAATTCGAATAAATAAAGGTTCATTACAAACATGCCATATAGGTATATTCCTATCCTATATTGAAACTTGTAGATATACTCTATAATCATGCATTAATTTGTCTAAATCTAAACACTAGGATACATTTTCCAAATTTATCTAAGTGTTCCTTAATCATCGAATCACTATTGCTAGCATATTAAAAGCATTAATAACAACAAATTGAATAATAAATTGAGTTTATAATAATGGGATTAAACAATTTGTGTATACATATTGAGTTCAAGTCTATAATCCTATATAATAAAATTATATCAACATAATAATAGTTTAATGGTTAAATAATAAGAATAAAACATGATACAACCAATCCAAACCACATTTATGAAGACAATATAGCCTCCAATCAAACCTTGAGCTTGGTTGAATCCTTCAATGATTAGTCAAAATGCTCTTGATTGTGTAATTGTTGGAGCTGGTGCTCATGTGCCATTCCAATATTGTATGAATATTAATTGTTAATATTTATACAATAAACATTTCGAATAAAGATTGTTAATATCATATTAATATGGTATAATGCTTGTAACATTACAGACATTGTTTGATCTGAAAGAGTTCAGATCTGGTCTAAAGGAGTTTAGATCAGAACTAATAGTTAGCAAAGCTGAGAGTTATAAATGCTAAAAGTTAGCACTGTTAAGAGTTAGCAGGTTATAAGAGTCAGCGAGGTCTAAAGAGTTAGAACCTTGTCTATAATGGGACAAAGACCTGAGAGTATACTTGTAATGATATAGTTGCAAAGAGTTGCAATAGGTGTTAAGAAATATCATTATGTAAGTATGTCTCAAAGATAATGTTCCTGATCTATAATTACTAATGCGGGTCTATCGGTGATTCACTTTACATAGATTAGTGTATGTCTATATCTGACTGGTTCAGATGGTTGTTCTTAGCTGACCATAAGCTTAGAGCTTGTATAGGCATGCGGATATCCAGTCAGGACTGGATACTGAACAGACTTATGAGGACCCCAATAGATATCCTATGACACCGTCAAAGGAAGGTCCTCTCGAGTTGAGTAGTATTCGTGGTCCTTTGACCTGAGCGCCACGGTGGTCTTGTGAGTGATCCATCATGCTTTGGTTCCACATATGTCAGAGACCTTTCATGGTCTGACCGCTATGTGTCGCTGGGTATGGTCCGATGCTCATGGAGTCCGGTGTGCATAGATACGGGATCCGTCAGCTTACGTAGGTAAGTTGTATATCCGATGCTCCGAGATTGTATTTCATAAAGTCTTGTGGCCACAAGCATAAACCCGGGAAAAGAGTTTCCCATAGGGTTAAACAATATAGCAAAAGTGTTTGCGTATATTGTTTATCGAGATACGAATCTGGAGATAAGATTATGGATGAGCAAATAGGGATTTGACGGTGCTGATCTATATCCCTGCACATCCAGGATATAAATGATGGAAGGATTATACGTATACGTTATGACCTCAACTTGTATGGTCTGACACGCTGATTTGTAATATTCATAACGTGTGCGTGGGGCATCGATTACGGATTAATGGAACAGTTCCATTTGACAAATCGGATGTAGACCTAGTGAGTCCCAATATAAAATGTACTCTTTGAGCACTTGGGCAGTGTACCGTATTGAATTGTTCAATACAGTATAATTCAGCAATTACTAAGGTTACATTAACTAAAGTATGTGGTTAAATTGGTAGGACCCACTTTAGGTTAACTTGGTAACCGAGTAAGGATATAATAGTAATTTCACTTTATGATTATTTAATTGTTAAATAATAAGAATAAATATTTATTTATTTAATTGTTAAATAAATGATTTAATTAACTATGATTAAAAGTTAATCATATAGTTAATTAAGTTAACCTTACTTAAAGGTTAAGTAAAGGTTAACCTAACTATGGTTAAGTTAGTTAACTATGGTTAAATTAATTAAATATTTATTAACTTAAAGGTTAAGTTAAAATAATCTAACTATGGTTAAATGTTAACTAAGGTTAGGTTAAGCCAAATGAAATGCAAATGAAATTCAAATTAGTTTGGAATTAATGCATTTGTATATAAAGTGAAATGAAATTCAAAATTGAATTGAAAAATGTTTTAGATTTTAGGTTTTGCATTTTGGGAGCCAATTCAATTTGAGAAATTGAAATTGTTTGTTTTGTGTTTTAAGTGTTAGAACAACAAAACAAATTGAATTAATGGTTGCTAAATGTAATAACTAAAAACAAGATTTGTTTTATTTATTCAAGAGTTGAATAAAAGGAAAAACAAATTTAATTAAGTTAAATGGTTTAACTTTGTAAAATGTTTAAGAGTTAAACACATATGCTGGATTAAGATGCTGCCATTCTAGACAATCAAACCCACCCTTGTTGATTGCTATAATTGATCAAAGATTCATTTCATGGTGGACTTCAAAGAAAATTAATCCAAAGGCTTCATTGGTGATTTTCTCAATCTCGAATTTCAGTTTATCAAATGTTATTTTCTGTGTTCATTGTATTTAATCTTCCGCTGTGCACATGTATGTATGAGATATGTATATTGTTTGTATGATGAACACAACCCAAATGCAAAGAACCCTAAGTTTTATTTGTACCACACCACCCCATATAACCCAACAGTAATCTCTCTCTAAAATAGTTTAAATGTTGTTTTTGCATAATATAGAGATGATTTATGAGTTAGGAAATTGTCATGATTAGAAGAAAATGGATTAGTGTTAGGTTAAAGGTAGAACCCCTTGTTTGAAGATGAAACAAGGCATTTATATAATTGGCCCAATGTTAGAGCTTTTAATTATCAAAATTGGGGTGTTCATCACTTATATGAACGTTGGGCATTCATTTTCAGACACTGGGGCATTGATCACTATAAGAAATCACACTTCACTATTAATGTAGCGAATTACTGTAACAATTTATATTTTTGCTCCAATTCCTACGAGAGTAAGCCTTAGAAACAATTCGTGTTGCCAATTTCAAAGACATAGTATTGTGTAATCAATGAAAGCGTTCTTTATTTATATGTGTAAGCTATTTCCTTTATTCAGTCATGCATTTAAATAAAGTACGCATATGAATATCCAGATAATTCATTTAAAAGTTAGATAGAATTTTTGAACTTGTTCCCTACGGAAGCAGTATTATCCGAACAATAATACTTATATAGTAGGCACACTAAATGCTTTCAAAAAGGATATTGTGAGATGATATGAATTCGAATGTCATAATGGTTATGTCACTTGGGCATTAGTGTGGACTATTGGTTAGAGAACTAATTGTCGAATGTGACCATCAAACGATGAATCACATGGTATTACATGTAGTCAAAGATTCATCGTTTGGTAATATTAATGTACGATGTAGTCCTTTGACCAGAGACATTGTGATCGTAACATTGTGGATGCGTATGGTTCATATGGTGTATACGGCTGGAGCTAGTCATACTCTGGACAAAACGTCTACTTAGTCATTCGTTGTTCGTTCGCGAAAATGGTCGGTTGTCAAGACGGGATCCGTTGGCTCAAGTATAAAAGATTGGAGTTACTGCTGACTCAATTCGGGATTTGAGTTCTTAAAGGAACATCGATAAATGTCAAAAAATTAAATCTCTAGCCAGAGTATATGAAATGTCATATAAAGAGTTTGCAGTGACAAATTTCTACACATATCTATCGACTATTTTGAAAAGTATCCAGTTCGAGATTTTGATATTCCGTGAATCTATAATCGATCAGGATTAGACAACGGAGGGATATTACCTATATGTCAAATATGATCGGGAACAAAATTTTCAATGAGTTGTCAAGCCATTGTGGTTAAGGACTATGAAACATTGCTAGATGTATCCTATAGTCATTAGGCATTTTAGATCCATACAGATTCGCCTCACGGCTAATCCAAAATAGTCCTAAGGTCACACCATATACCTTTGGTGTTGAGATGTGTTAGAGAGAAAGAGTTTATTATCCAGAGATGGCTAGTACTTTTTAAAGATAATAACCACATATTTGCGTAAAAGGTTACACGGATATAATTCAGAAATATATTCTAAGAGTTAAATATTTAGAAAATAATTAATTAGATTAATTATTAATTATCTTAATATGTTAAGATAATTATATTGTGGGCTTTAAAAGATTTTTGAAGAGTTTAAAGGCTAAAATTACATTGATGGATTTTAAGTGAACTAATGAATTCATATGGGCCATGGATAATGAAATTGCCTTTGGGCCAAAGGATTTAAGACCCAAGTGCCATAAAAGAATTTGTGAAATTCTAGGGAATAATTGTATAAAAGGTTGGTTAGTATATGAACTAACCTAAAGCTTATTTTAAAGTGAGAAAAAACCTTATTAGGAAGAAAAACACAAAAGTGGCTTTCATTTCTCTCTAAGGACTTGGTGGGAATGCCATTTTAAGAAAGTGTATTTGTTCGGATTTAACTAGCCTAGGGTACCAAGAGTTTATTATGTGAAGTATCCAAAGCTAGGGCATAACAAATGAACCATAGCATATGAGATGTGAAAAGAAATAATTTTCCTACTTATTAAAATTAATTGACAAAAAGTTTATTATGTGAGGTTAATTAAATTTAATAAGAATTTTATTCCCTATTAAGAAATCTAATCCAACATAAAATTTTAAATCGTGGGGAGTGCGAGATTTGAATAAATTAGTGGGAACTAAATAAGATTTAGCAGTTTTATTAAATTAATTACGACACTAACAAGCAAATTAATTGTTTTTCAACAATACTTGTGATATTTGAACAAATGGCAAACAACGTAGTTCTCCTAAGTCTTCTCGAAAGACATACATTGACCGAGCCCAATTACAGTAATTGGATAAGAAATCTAAAATTTATTTTTGACTTCGAAAACATCGTACATACTTGAGGGTCCACTTCCAGTCAATATAGATCCCAATGCTTCACAACATGAAAGAGATACTTACGAGCAATGAAAAACAGACAATAAAAATGCTAGAAATTATATGATGGCTTCTATGTTTTGGGATCTCTAGATGTGTTGCAAAAATTTTTCAGACGCATACACATCCTGATCTCTTTGGACGAGTTATACAAAGAGAATTCCAGATTGACGGAATACAAACTCTATCTCTCTCTCTTCAATATGAAGCTGAGTGAGGGAATGCCACTTAATGACCATGTGATCAAGATGATCAACATGATGTCCTAACTACAGATGAATGATGTGATCCTTCCAAACCGCATCAGGGTGAATTTGATTCTCTAGTCCATCCCTTCGAGTTATAAAGCTTTTATAATCAATTACAATCTCAATAGGATTGAGAGGGAGTTTAATATCCAATCTCTATTAGTAGTATTAGCGGCTAGATTTTGGTATAGAGCAAATAAGACACCGTAGGGTTACTCGATTTTAACCCTATTAGAAATATTTTCTTTATAGTGCACGTGAGAGATATTAGACCTAATTTGGTAATTTTACACTCGATCGGAGCGCTGGACGACCCTAGAATATTTTTGAAATTTTTCTCTATTGGCTTGGAAAAGAAAATTCTAATTTACTACATCAATTTCCATTTAAGGGTAATGTATGAAACAAGCCTTTATTGAGAAACATAATCCATATATTAGAGAATGAACCAATTAGAAAAAATCTCATGGATTGCCAAGTTGAAAATTCTAGTTAATTCTTTGGACTATTTTAACTAGATAGTTACAAATGAACTAATTACATAATTAGTTTTCAACTAACAGCAAATTAGTAATTTTAAGAAAGGTGAAGGGAAATTATGTCCAACCAAGTTATAAGGTGTTTAATAATTTTCAGGGTGCTGGGTAATGAGTTAGATTAAATTAAATGACTTCATAAATGAAAAATCGGGAAGTAGTATGTATCCGGGCTTTGTATGCCGATTAGGGCGTTTAGTAGTTAAATGAGATTCTAGCATTTGATTTGGTTCTAAATGTCTTTTATGGCTCATAGGTGAAGAAAACCGAGAGCAGTAACGGGAGCAGAAATCCAAAGCGAAATTAAGCTTGGATCGGTTATGAGTGAAAATTTGCTTTTTCTGTTATTTTTCGTTTATTATGTTTCCGCATAATGAAAATATATGTTTTACAAGTTTTCAATGCATAAACATAATTTATGATCTTGATATATATCCATAGATATGCATTTACATGTTCGATTTAAGAAACAGTTTTAAAATTTCTGCATTCGTTTTAAAGGCCATTGGTACCCTCAAATTATAGTGGTGGTGATTGTATTAGACCCGGCCGGTATATCCCGTGCACATGGGCAGATTTTGGGGGTGTGTCACTAACTCTGGAAAGTCGGGATGTCGAGTCATGTGAGTCGCTCTATGTGTATGGGGTATTTCTCACTATATATATGCGATATAGGATTCCGCTGCATAGCCAGTAAGATGTCTTGAGATGTCACTGTGGGTGCTGCTAGTTGAGGTGCCCCATGACCTACTCACGTGTGCAGTGCTAGTTGAGTTGCTACGTGAATATAGAGCTTTAGGGTTACCATTGGTACAGTTTAGAAAGAAAATGGCCGAGCGAGTACTTTACTAGTTTTTGATTTATTGATAGCATTTATGCATTTATATGCATACGGCAGTTATTATGCAAGACAGATTTTAGATATTGCTTTCCAAAGACGTAGATAAAACCCGTTCGGTAAGATTTCATCGGCATATGATATTAGAAACCGTTTTACAGCTTTACATTTATTTTGGAAGCATGATTTATGCATGTACTTTAGAATTTGCTATTTTTGCATAATGTTATTTTATTTGAAATCTTAATTGCACTCACTGAGCTCATTTAGCTCACTCGTTTTGTGTTTTATATTTTCTAAACCCTTCCCAGGTACAGGTCTCGATACGCAAGTTGCTGATTCTCTTATTGCCGAGTAGTAGGCCAAATCTGAAGATCATTTTTGTATATGTAAATGTGCTAAATAGCACAATTTACTTTATGCATAGTAGTGGTAGGCATGTATATATGTATATATGTTTTGAACCAATAAGAAGAGATTTCGATATTTCGATGATCGTTTTTGCTTTTCTTTGACTTTGATAGCTTCGTGAAAAATTTTTCAAAAAATGACTCGGACCATTTTTTTTAGCTTTACTGGAAAGATTTTAATCTTAAACCGAATAAGCTAGCCACTTTGTCCAATACAATAGCCTTTCCTTGATAAGTTTGTTTCATTGCTTCTTAGTCTTTCTTTTATGTGACATTGGCTTTTCATGTGCTTGATCTTTGATGGCTTCAATTATTATTTGCTTATGAAATGGTTGTGCTTCATCCATAATCACTATGTCAACTTTGAAACAATAGGAGAAATTCATGAAACATTACCAATCAAGATTCTCTTTTCCAAGCTTCTTGGGCAATGGAATTGGTGGATTGTAATTACTTAATAAGCTTTGTTGATGTACTTCTTCTTGTTCTTCTCTTTTTCCTCCATTAGCACTTCATCTGTGGGAAGATTCTCTTTTAATTCAGCTTTATCAATAGATTCATGTTGCTCTATTCTAGTTTCCAATTGCTTCTATGAGTTATTCAACTTAAGTATTTTCAGTCTGTAAAAAAGCAGCTTGGTCTTGTAAGAAAGCATCTACATTCTCTATGAATTGTGTGAATATATCCTTAAAAAAGGGTTTTTTTTCATACTACAGCTAATTTTCTATTGGATTCAGGAGGATTCACTTTTCTTGAAGCTTGTTCTTAATTGTCAATCCAAAAGACATTTGTATGATCCTTCTATATCAAATTATAAACATTAGAGTTTAGGGTGTGCTATAGCCAATGATAATGTCCTGTGTATTGTGTAGTAAACTTTGATAAGCTTTTTCATCTTCTTAATTATAGCAATATTGTAAGCTACCCATTCAGAATCATTGAAGGCCATTATAAAAGGTTTGCATAATTACTCGCATTAGAATATTGGGGTGTGGACATTTTCTTAGTAACTCATTGAATACGTCTGATGCAATTATTCATCATCATTCTGCCCAAATAAAGTTATAGCATAGCTCATCATTGCTGTCCTAGCCGGTGGGAAAACTTTTATAGAAAATTTATGAATAAATTCAATCTATGTTGTAATAAACTCTGATGGTAGTGATTTTAGCCAAATCTTTGCTCTATCTCAAAGTGAAAAAAGGAATAGTCGAAGCTGTATTGCATCATCTAAGACTCCATTGTATTAGCATAAATTGCAATTTTCTAGAAAATTCTTGATATGCACATTAGGATCATCATTTGGACAACTATTGAATTATACTAAAGTCTTTATCAATTGAATCATCTTTGGCTGAATTTCAAAGTAGTCAACATCTATGGAAGGTGCCCGAATGCTAAACTATATGTTTCTTACTTGTAGGTTAGTCTTTGTGTTCTAACTTGGTGTTGTTCCACCATCAAGAATGAATCAAATAAACTAAAAAATGAAAATAAAAACAAGTAAAATAGTAACTATACAAAGAGATATCTGAAGTAAAAGCAAGGTATATTAGTATGAGTATTGGTAAGAATAACTAAATTCCCTAGTAATAACGCCAAAAACCTATTGTATACGATGTGTGAGTGCAAGTGCACGCTATCATAAACAAGTAATAGAGTGATAAGTAGAGTATCGATCCATAAGGAATTTGTGTGTGTTCTTAACCACATACTAAAATTGTGTCTCCTTGCCTTTATCTAGAAAAATATTAATTAGATTTATTTGCACTAAAACTAAATACTAATGATGTTAGTCAACCCTAATAGTGCAAATAATGAAGTACATTCACTATATGAAGAGTATCTAGGACTACAGATATCCCTCAATATGATTTTGTTATCCAAATTATTAGTCTCTCAATTCAATTATTGGCCACAACACGAACCTTATTACAAGCCTCTTCCGATGATTGAGCGATTATACCTTAATCTATCAAATTCTTATATTTTTATGGTAATTCAAATAAATCAAGGTTCATTATTAACAAGTTGTATTGACTATACACACCATATAGGTATATTCCTATCCTATATTGAAACTTGTAGTTATTACTCTATAATCATGCATTAATTTGTCTAGGTCTAAACACTAAAATGCCTTTTACAAGTCTATCCAAATTTCCTTAATCATCCAATCACTATTCCTAGCATATTGAAAGCGTTAATAGTAAACAAATTGAATAATAAACTAAGTTCATAATAACAGGATTAAATAATTCAAGTACACATATTTAATTCAAGTCTATAACCCTATATAATAAAATTACATCACAAAATAGGAGTTTAATGGCTAAATAACAATAATAAAATTTAATACAACCAATCTAAACTGAATTTATGAAGACAAGATGGACTCTAATCAATTTATGAGCTTGGTTGAATACTCCAATAGTTAGCCAAAATGCTATTGATTGTGTAATCTCTCTCCAAATTAGCTTAAAATGTTGTTGTTGAATAATACGGGTGTGATTTTAGGTTAGTGATGTGTTAGGATTGAGAGAAAATGGGTTAAGGTTACAGGGGAATCCTTTGTTTAGAGATGAAACAAGGCATTTATATAATCGGTCCAATACTGGAGCTTTCAATTTTCAACGTTGGGGCGTTGATCACTATGGCAAATCACTTTTCACTATTAATGTAGAAATTTGCTATAGAATTTTATATTTTTGCTCAATTCCTTCATTTTCCATCTTTTCATGATATAAAACCGTGTAAAAATAACATTCAAAGCATAAATGGTTCTGAAATTACTAGAAAACGGAAAGTTTCTATGATAATTTGAGGTCTAGAAATATGTCTAATTTACAACCATCAAGAGACAAAAGTCCCAAAATAGAGTACAATAATTTCAAAATGAAGAGAAAGGTACAAATTGTACTTAAATAGGAGAAATGTGGAAATGTGATGAAATAATTTTTGACAATGTATTTTCACTTGCAGTAGCTATGAATAATGATTTTGAGCCACAAACTATTGATTAATGTAAAGAAATATATGACTGTCTCTAATAGAAAGAAGTATTCAAGCAAAATTAACTTCGCTAGCCAACCATGAAGTATTTGAATCTATAGTCCGAACACCTGTAAGATATAAATGGGTTTTTATATGAAAACATAACGAAAATGACGAGGTCATAAGATATAATACAATACTCATTGCTCAAGGAATTTTTTTTATAGAGATCTAGTATTGATTATGACAAAACTGTTGGAGCATGTAATTTAGGTGCATATATGTGAATATGTTTATTGCAAATAACTAAATGCATGTTTAACCAGCACATAATTATACAGTGGAATCAAAAACTAATTTCTTATGTAATAAACACATTGAAATTGAAATCCTGTTACACTAACAGTTATAAAAAAATTACCTTTGAAGCCGTTAGAACATTTCTTTACTCGGGGTCTACCTTGAAGAGTTCCCATTCACAATTCTAGGATTCAAGAATCCATGGGATTAAAAATTCTAGAATGGCAGCATTTGATTGATGATTTTCAGTAGAATTCAAACTTAAATTTCTATTAAATGGGGTTGTTTTACTAAGTGTGAAATGAGGGACTACGTTGAAACATTTATAAAGCTTCTTTATATACTTAGTAAAAATAGGGGGCTAATGCAACATTTTTAAATCTTTAGCATATAAGCATCTTATGCATACTGCCAAGTCTCAATCATGCAAAGCTTCCTATTTGTCAAACAAGTGGTCATGTGTCAAGATTCCCTTTGCCATGCAATAGGGACCTCTTTGCAACATTTACAAAGTATGCTTTTCACTTTCTAGAGAGGTCTTAAAACGTATCCTGCTTTTCAAAATCATCCTGGATTGAATCGTTTGATCCATATCACTACCCAATGCTCAATGAGTATACTTCATATTATGAGATTCATAGGTTCACCTTCGTTTATCTTACAGAATACTTCCGCAAATCTGTGAATAATGCCCCACACACACGTTACAAATATTACAGAACGAAGCATTGAACCATAAAAGGTAAGGTTAACTATATCTATATAATCTTTTCATCACCTATATATTGGAAGAGCAGAGATACAGATCATCACTATCAAATCTTTATGTGCTACACCATGAACTTATCTCTAGATTTTTATTTTTGTAAAACAATATCCGTAAAATCCTTTGTGATATTATTTAACCCTATGAAAAAAATATTTTTTGGGGTATCTACTTTTGACCAAAAGACTTCCTGAAATATAATTCTCGAAATATCAGGATATACAAATCACCCATATAAGCTGACAGATCCTATATCTATGCATGCCGGACTTCATAAGTATTGGACCATACCCAGAAACATTCAGCAGTCAGAAAATGAAAAGTTTCTAACATGCATGAAATCAAAGCATGGTGTACCACTCATAAGCCTACCATGGTGCTCAGGTCAAAGGACTACGAATACTAAACTTGAAAAGGCCTTCTATTGATGGCTTTATGGGATGTCTATTGGAGCTCCTCATGAGTCTGTTTAGTACCCAATCCTTACTTAATACTTGTATGCCCATACAGGCTTCTGCTAAGCCCATGTTCTGCTAAAACTAACCATCCGAATAATCCAGATATGAACATACACTGATCCAAAAGGAATACCAATCAACATGTGTCGGCAACCATGGATCAGGAATGATGTTTTTGAGAATATACTGCATAATGACATTTCTTAGCACCATTTTCAATGCTTTGCAACTATGTCATTACTAATACATTCTTGAATCTTTATTCTATTTCAAAGAAGGTCCTAACTTTTAGAATTGTTAACTTTTAGCTGACCCAAACTCCTTTGGTCAAATCTAAACTTCTTTAGATCTATAATATCTGTAAATGTTACAAGCTTATTATTATTTAATTTTATATTAACAAGTATTATCAAAATGATTACTGTTAATCGAAATAGCATGTGACCACCATCTCTAATAAAAACTTATTCCCTTGTGATGCATATAATTACATTTGGATTTTTTATAAACATGGTAGTCTAAAAAAAGAATGATATGTATTTTATGGATGTAGTGGCAGCTTACCTATATGGGTTACTTGACACAGATATTCACATAAATGTCCCTGAAGGATTCAATATGCCTGAAGTATTAATCACAATTCGTATTCAATCAAGCTATAAAGATTTTTGCATGGATTAAAACAATCTAGGCACATGTGGTACAATTGCCTAAGTGAATATTGATAAAGGAATGATATATTAATGACCCAATATGTTTATGTGTATTTATAAATAAAAAAAATACAAAATTTGGGTTTGCTATTATTGCTGTATATATGGATGATATAAATATGATTAGGACTCTTGAAGAGCTATTGAAGACTATAGAATACTCAAAAAACGAATTTGAAATGCTTAGGGAAGACTAAATCTTGTCTCAGCTTACCGATTGAGCACAAATGAAATAGAATCTTTATCCATCAATCTATTTACAATGAAAAGATACTAAGAAGATTCAATATGGATAAATCCCAACCGTTAAATACCCCAATAGTTGTTCAGTCTCTTGATCCCAAAAAATACCTATTCTATCCCAAGAAAGACGATGAAAAAATAGTTAGTCCAGAAGTACCATATCTTAATGCAATTGATGCTTTATTATATATAGCCCAATGCATTAGAATGAATATAGCTTTTGTAGTAAGCTTATTGGCAAGGTTCAGTTCTACACAAACTTGACGTCATTAGAATATTATCAAACATATATTATGTTACCTATGTGGAATGATAGATTTAAGAATATTTTATTCTGATGAAATTACAGAAAATCAAGGTCTAGTTAGTTTTGCATATGCTAGGTACTTATTTGATTCCCACAAAGCCGCTCGTAAATGAGATAAGCTTTTACTTACAATAATACATCAATATCATGGCGATCTATAAAGTAAATCTTTTTTGCCACCTCTTTAAATTATTCTAAGATCCTTGCACTACAGAAAGCAAGAAGGGAATACATATGGCTGCAATCTATCATTCATTACATCCATAGTACATGCATCTGACCTTCTACAATAAATATTCCAACTATAATATATGTAGACAATACTGCTTATATTGCTCAAGTTAGAGGTAATGTGAATCTCACAAAGAAAAGCGAGACCCGACACTTAATGAGGTTCTTGTTTTAGTCTTATTCAGATTTGCAAACAAACCAAAACAAAGATCCTTGACCTGTTATCAATAAAGATATAAAAACCAAAATTATAAGAAGTTAGGGTATATTATACTCAAGAAAGATGAGAAAGATTTTGAATGATAAGTCAAGGACAAACGCCATAAAAAATCTTTGATCAGTTCTGAAAAGTTCTTTGAAGAACCAAGAGGAAACTCTCACTATTATTAAGGTTAAAACACTAAATTCTTAATAAGAGAATTTTTTATTTATTGGAGCACGAAATAGACAGAGAAAATAGGGTTTTTAGTGAGAGAACCATAATTAAAGCTTGGATTATGGGAGACTATTGAAGAATGAAGGCTTCTAATGACTTCTCTAATTAGTTCCCTCATTCTCTCTATCTCATTTACATTTATTTCAAGTTTGTATTTGTAATTTATGTTGTTTGAACATGATTACAGTGGTGAATATTTGGAATCATGTAATTGAGTATTTCACTTAGATAGTCAGATTATATATTCTAGGGCTTGATGAAACTTTATTGAATACTATATTTTGATGTTGTTATATGATTAATGGCTATCTTGTGTATATTCATTTATGCTTTTTATTTGCTTAATATTTCTAATTTGATTGAAAAATTGATTAAATATTTTAAATGCTTGGGTTATGTACTTAGGAGAGTTTAATCTATGTGTTCACTTTAAAAAGTGAAGGAGTAGTTTAAGAACGATAAAAAATGTTCAAAACTTATCATGCATGTTAGTATAGTACATGGTTTTGGGAGATGAGTGCACATTGGAAGCATTTTGATGAAATAGGCAATATACCTTGAGTCTAAGCTTACTTTGATGGTTAGATGGTTCAGTGGTACCTGAAAAACACCAAGACTCCAAAGTGACCACTCGTGAGTGAGGGATGTGCTTGGCCGAACCTTAGAGAAAAATAAGAACCATTTTTTGTGTTACACTTTCTAAGAATGTTTTTTTTTTCATTTTAACATAAGCTTCAGGTTAGTTTATATACTAACCAACCTTTTATAAATTACAAATTTTGCCCAAGAATTTCGTAAATTCTTTATGACACTTTAGGTCTTAAATCATTTGGCTCAAAAACAATTTCAATGTCCATGGCCCATGTGAACTTATTAGTTCACTTAAAGCCCATCAATGTAATTTAAGCCTTTAAACTCTTTAAAAGCCTTTTAAAAGCCCACTATATAATTATCTTAACATATTGAGATAATTAATAATTAATGTAATTAATTATTTTCTGAATATTTTAACTCTTAAAATATATTTCTGGATTATATTTGTGTAACCTTTTACACAGAAATATGGTTATTATCCTCAGAAAGTGTTAGCCATCTCTGGATAATCAACTTTTTCTCTCTAACACATCTCAACACCAAAGGTATATGATGTGACCTTTGGGACCATTGTGAGTTAGCCATGAACCGAATCCAAACGGATCTAAAATACCCAAAAACTATAGGATACATCTAGCAATGTTACATAGTCCTTAACCACAATGGCTTAACAATTCATTGAAAATTTTGTTCTCGGTCATATTTGCCATATAGGTAATATCCCTCCGTTGTCTAATCCTAATCGATTCTAAATTCACGAAATGTCAAAATCTCAACTAGATACTTTTTAGAATCGTTGATCGATATATACACTTTGTCACTCTGAACTCTTCGTATGACATTTCATATACTCTGGCCAGAGATTTAATTTTTTGACATTTATCGATGTTCCTTTAGGAACTCGAATCCCGGATGAAGTCAGCAATAACTCTCATCCTTTATACTCGAGCTAATAGATCCCGTCTTGACAACTGACCATTTTCAAGAACGAACAACAAATGATCAAGTAGGCATTTTGTATAGAGCATGACTAGCTCTGGCCGTAAACCATACACATCCAAACCGTTACGATCACGATGTCTAAGATCAAAGGACTACACCGTACACTAATATGAGCAAATGATGAATCTTTGACTATATGCAATACTATGTGATTCATCATTTGATGGTCACGTTTGTCAATCATTTCTCTAACCAAATAGTCCACACTAATGCCCCAGTGACATAACCATTATGTTATCCGAATTCATATCATCTTATGATATCCTTTTCAGAAGCACTCAGTATGCCTATTATGCAGTATTATTGTCTGGATAATACTGCTTCCGTAGAGAACAAGTTCGATAATTCTATCTAACTTTTAAATGAATTATCTGGACATTCATATGCATGCTTTATTTAAATGCATGACTAAATAAAGGAAAGAGCTTATACATTTGAATAAAGTACTCTTTCTTTTACTAAATAATTATTTTATTGATTACATAATATTATATCTCTAAAACTAACAACGCGAATGATTTTTAAGGCTTACACCAACAAACTCCCATTAGCATTAAAGTCATTCACTGTTGTATCTCATACCCATCTTCTCAAGATACAGGTCTAGCTATTTTTGTATCATCGCTTTAGTGAATGGATTGGCTATGTTCTCTTTTGAAGAGACCTTCTAAATCAAAATGTCTCCGGCTCCAACGATCTCTCTAAGAATGTTATATTTGCGCTAAACATGCCCAAACCTTTTGTGGGATCTTAGTTCCTTTGCTTGTCCAATAGCCCTGGTATTATCATAGAATACAGTTATCGGATAACACATGTTCGGAACCACTTTCAGTTCGAATACAAACTTCGTATCCAAATGGCCTCTTTTGCTGATGCTGAAGCAGCAATATATTCAGCTTCAGTAGTAGAGTCTACTGTAGTCGACTGTTTAGAACTCTTCTAGGTTATAGCAACTCCATTACATAGAAAGACATATATTGATGTAGACTGTCTATCATCAATATCTAACTAAAAATCTAAATTTGAGTATCCTTAAATGTTTAACTCTGACATCCATAACTCAGAACTAGATCTTTAGTTCCTCTTAAGTACTTAAGGATCATCTTAACATATGACCAATGTTTTTCCCCAGGATTAGCGTGATATCTGCTTGTAACACTTATAGCATATGTGATATCAAGTCTTATACATAACATAGGTTATATAAAGACTCCCTATTGCCAAAGTAAAAGGAACACCATATATCCGTTGTCGCTCTTTATAGATCTTTGGACCCATATCTTTTGAAAGAGGAAGACCTTTCGTGAAGTGCAAGAAACCTCTCTTAGAGTTCTCCATGTTGAACCTCTTCAGTATTTGTTCTATGTATAATCTTTGGGATAATCAAATTATCCTCTTACATTTATCTCTATAGATGTGTATCCCAAGGACAAAGGTCGCATCTCCTAAGTCCTTCGTCGAGAAAGTTTTGGATAACCAGATTTTAACCTCTATCATTACACCTGCATCATTTCCTATCAAAAGTATGTCATCCACATACAGTATGAGAAATGTGATGGCATGATCCTTAACCTATTTATATATACAAGGTTCATCTAGATTCTTCATAAAACTAAACGATTTGATTGTCTCATCGAATCAAATGTTACAACTTCTGGAAGCTTGCTTTAATTCGTAAATGGATCGATGCAATTTGCATACCTTGCTTTGGTTAGCTGAGGATACAAAACCTACTGGTTATTCCATATAAATATTTTCCTCAATAAAACCATTTAGGAAAGCCGTTTTGACATCTATCTAACAAATCTCATGTCACAGTATACTACTATAGCTAGCATTATTTGGATGGACTTAATCATTGCCACGGGCGAAAAAGTTTTCTCATAGTTCAACCCTTGTTTATGAGTATAACCTTTCATAACCAGTTGTTCTTTGAAGGTCTCTATCTTTCCATCTTGGCCAATCTTTTTCATATAGACCCATTTACATCTTATATGGACTATTCCTTTAGGAGGGTCCACACTTGGTTGGCATGCATTGATTCTATCCCATAATTCATTACTTCTAGCCATTTTTCAGAATCCCTATATAGGATAGCTTCCTCGTATCTTCTAGGATCATTACCACAATCACTGGCTCTTACTAGATATGATTCAAAATCCTGTTGTTATAAGAATCCATACCTCTTTGTAGGTCAGGATACTATAGAAGACCTACGTGCTGGAACCATAGTATTTGATGCTGAGGTTTTTTGAGTGGACGATTTAGCTTTAGCACTTTCGATTCTAGGCTTTTAGAACTCTTCCTTGAGCTCTATTTCCCTTCCTATGCTTCCTTACTCTAAGAAATATTTCTTAAGGAATCTAGCATATCTACTGATCATAATTCTCTGATTAGACAGGAAAAAGAAAAAGTATCTTAAACCATCTTTAGGATACCCTATGAACTGACCTTTCTATGACCTTATGTTTAGCTTATCCGTCTTGACTATCTTGGTATAAGCTGGACAACCCAAAATCCTTTTACAATTGAGATTAGAGGATTTGTCGTACCATATCTCGTATAGTGTCTTTTATACGGACTTTGAAAGTTCTCTGTTTAAGATATGAAATGTTGTCTGCAAAACATATCTCCAAAGTGAGACCAGTAAGTCTGTAAAACTCACCATTGATTGTACCATATCCAATAAGGGTACGATTCCTCCTTTCAAACACTTCATTTAACCAAGGAGTGTATAAAGGCATTAATTATGAGATTATACCATTATTTCTCAAATAAGCCTGAAACTCTGTACTCAAGTATTCGCTTCCACGATCTGATTATAATGCTTTAATGCTCTTTCCAGTCTGTTTCTTTACTTCATTCTTGAACTTTTTGAAATTTTTAAAAGATTTAGATTTCTATTTCATCAAATTTGAATACCCGTACTGTGACATATCATCAGTGAAGGTAATGAAGTATTCAAATCCATTTCTAGCCAAAGTACTAAATAGTCCATATACATCTGTATGCATGAGCTCTAGAAGTTCCTTAGCCCTTTCTCCTTTATTCTTGAAAGGAGATTTGGTCATTTTACTTTAGAGATACGATTCACAAGTTAGATAGGGTTCACAATCCAAGGTGCTTAAAAGCCCACTTTCTCTAAGTTATTTTAACATTCTTTCTTCTATATGACCAAGTCTGCGATGCCATAAGACTTTTGGATTTGATTTTATTCGAGTTCTCTTATTTGTAATGGCATTGATTGAATCATTTAGCTTTAATATATACAAACCATTTGTATTTAAGGTTTTTACAGCTAATACATTTCCAAAATGTAACAAATATTCATTTCTATTAAACTGCACTATATAACCACTTTTACATAAGGCAGAAATAGAAATAATGTTCCTTGTTACTTCTTTAAAGTATAATACTTTATTTAAGTACAAAATATATTCTAATAGAATTTTGATGGAACGGTTTCTAATGGCTGATGCTGTAACTCTTGCTCTATTTTCCATCTTCAAAATGCCTTCATTTCTAGTAAGCTTAGAACTATTCTGCAGGACCTGCATAGTCATACAAACATGTGATGTATTAGCTGAATCTAATATCCAAGAATGATTATTTAAATTAACATTTAATTCAAATTCAATCACATGACTTTGGTGTGTACCTTTTTCCTTGGCCTTCTTAAGGCTATCAAGATATTGCGGACAGTTCTTCTTCCAATGTCCCTCAACCCTATAGTGAAAACAGGTTCCTTTACTCTTACTAGTATCACCCTTCTTAGCCTTCTCAACTCTAGGCACTGGTTTCTTGAAGGGTTGCTTGTTGGGTCAAACCTTTGGGCCTTTCTTGTGTTGTCCGTATATCTTTGTCTTCATCTTTTGTTTAGTAGAAGCCATAAAGATATTTTCTTGTGCTTTCTTGGAATTTTGTTTATAGAAATTTTGAATCTCATTCAACAGCCCTGGAAAGTCCCTCTCAATCCTATTGAGATTGTAATTGATTGTAAACACTTATAACTCGAATGGAGGGACTAGAGAATCAAATTCACCCTGATGCGGTCTAGAAGGATCACACCATTCACCTATAATTGGTACATCATGTTGATCATCTTGATCTCATGCTTATCGGGTGGCATTCCCTCCCTCAGCTTCACGCTGAAAAGAGAGACACATAGTTCGCATTCCGTTAGTCTAAAGTTCTCCCTGTATAACTCTTCCAAGGAGATCAATATGTTGTATGCCTCCAAAACCTTTTCATAACACTTTTGGAGATCCTGAGACATAGAAGCCATCATATAGTTTCTAGCCTTTTTACTGTCCACTTTCCATTGCTCATAAGTATCCATTTCAAGCTGTGAAGCATTGGGATCTATGTCGACTGGAAGCGGAGCCTCCAGAATGTATGAAATATTTTTGAAGTCTAAAATTAATTTTAAATTTCTTATCCAATTACTATAATTGGGCCTTATCAATGTATTTCTTTTGAGAAGACTTAGGAGAACTACGTTGTTTGACATTTGTTCAAATATCACAAATATTGTTGAAAAAAAAAAGTAATTCGCTTGTTAGTATCGTAATCAATTTATTAAACTGTTAAATCTTATTTAGCTCCTACTAATTTATTCGAATCTCATACTCCCCAAGCTTGATTCAAAAATTTACGTTGGATTAAATTTTTAGTGAGGAATCAAATTCTTATTAAATTTAATTAACCTCACATAATAGACTCTTGGTCAATTAATTCTAATAAGTAGGAAACTATTTTTTTCACATCTCATGTGAGTTATGATTCATTTATTATGCCCTAGGTTTAGATACCTCACATATAGACTCTTGGTAACGTAGGCTAGTTAAATCCAAATCAATATGCTTTAAAATGGCATTCCCACCAAGTCCTCACATAATAGAATCTTGGACAAGATATGAATTTTCATCCAAGAAAAAGATATAATTCTTTTCAAGGCATATCCCTCACATAATAGAATCTTGGGATTTAATATTTATGCCAAGGAACTAATTATATCCCATATTGGGAGGCATAGATTTAATAATTTTTTCCTTTAGGGAGGTTTTAATTTTATTACCATCTGCAAATTTAGTCCAATTTCATACTTTAATATATAAATTATTCATTCATCTCATGCATAAAAATATAAAGCATGTGGGTTAATCAATGGGGTTTTCAAAAATACAATCCTAAGATAAACTATTTACCCTATCCTATATCTCCGTCCAAATCACCATCTATATGTTCTTTAGGTTCTCGTCCAGCCGCTTCAATCACATAAGCAATCTTAGCCATGCAGGCTCGATAAAATAATTAATAATAATAAAATAATTATTATTACATGCCATTAAAAAAATATTATAACTCTTGAATATTTTTCAAAAAATAAATGGCATGTATTGATCAACTCTCTAATCTAGCATTCATCCATCACATGAATAAATATTAAATTAAAGCATCCATAATATTTAATTTAAATAATTAATATGCTAAGAATATAAAATTGGTAAGTGTCATAATATATATATCTCATATACATTGCCTTGTGTGTGAATATGAAAAGTGTATTTGGAAATTATTTAAAACTTTTGGGGCATGCAACAATTGCAATTTTTAAGCATCATCATGATTATGTCATATTTCACCTAAAATTTTAAAATTAATTTTATTATTATTTTATCAAATCAATCACTTTTAGAAAACTCCATGCATAGACCTGAATAAATCAAGTAATGATGATATCTCATATCATTATGTTTTAATAGATTTTGAACTTTTTAAAAATAATAATCATTATCATTTCAAAAATAATAACAAATTTATTTCTTCTATGCTATGACAATTAATGATTTTGTTTCAAATATTTTCAATGCATGACATAGATAAACTCATCGAATTATAACATCTTATATTATAATACATTTAATTTTGAACACTTCAAAATTCAAATTATCAATATTTTATAAATATTGATAATGCATGTTATGCAGGTCATAACAAATAATTAAATTATTTATCATATCATACAATTGCCAATTAAATGCCTTTTACATATTTAACTAAAAAAATTCATCACATGAATTTCTTTCCCAAAACCAATTCAACAAGTTAATCTATCATTCAAACTATATACAACACTTGCATATAGACACACCATATTACTTTTATAAAATATATCATCATATTAGACATATACAAGCTTCCAACAAAACAACTTATCCCTTGAACATGTAATCAACATAAAAAACATGATAAGATTACAAAAACATTAGTCCCATAAAAATAGTTTATTGCATCACATGCAACCTACAAGTCCATAGTTATGCATCTCATGCATCTAATGGTTCACATGCATATACCATAAATTTCAATCACATAAGAGTAAATAAAAATAATTTTTTCAGTGGCATATGCACATGGCCGAACCACAAGTAACCTTACATTATGATATTTTGCATCAAATACAACATGCAAGCTAGTATATATGCATTTCATGCTACCAACCATTTGTATGCAACATATTCATAACATTTATGCATTTTTCAAGGGATTTTGCTTAAAAGAAACATGTAAATCCTTCATGCTCTAATACCATTTGAAATGGTGGTGTAAAAATGATAGAAAATGTTGAAAATTATCATGCATGTTAGTATAGTACATGACTTTGGGAGATGAGTGAATATTGAAAGCATTTTGATGAAATAAGAAACATACCTTAAGTCCAAGCTTGCTTTGATAGTTGGATGTTTAAGTTATACTTGTCAAATACCAAGACTCCAAATTGAGCACCACTCGTGAGTAAGGGATGTGCTTGGCCGAACCTTAGAGAAAAATAAGAACCATTTTTTGTGTTACACTTCCTAAGAATGTTTTTTTTTTCACTTTGACATAAGCTTTAGGTTAGTTTATATACTAACCAACCTTTTATAAATTACAAAATTTTCCCAAGAATTTCTTAAATTCTTTATGACACTTGGGGTCTTAAATCCTTTGGCCCAAAGACAATTTCAATGTCCATAGCCCATGTGAACTCATTAGTTCACTTAAAGCCCATCAATGTAATTTTAGCCTTTAAACTCAGTAAAAGCCTTTTAAAACCCAATATATAATTATCTTAACATATTAAGTTAATTAATAATTAATGTAATTAATTATTTTTTGAATATTTTAATTCTTAAAATATATTTTTTGATCATATTTGTGTAACCTTTTATGCGAAAATACTATTATGATCCTCGAAAAGTGCTAGCCATATCTGGATAATCAACTCTTTCTCTCTAACAAATCTCAACACAAAAGGTATATGGTATGACCTCTAAGACCATTGTGGGTTAGCCGTGAGCCAAATCCGGACGGATCTAAAATGCCTAACGACTATAGGATACATCTAGCAATGTTCCATAGTCCCTAACCACAATGGCTTGACAACTCATTGAAAATTTTGTTCCCGGTCAAATTTACCATGTAGGTAATATCCCTCCATTGTCTAATCTTGATCTATTCTAGATTCACGGAATGTCAAAATCTGAAACTGTATACTTTTCAGAATCGTCAATCGATATGTGCAGAACTTTGTTACTACAAACTCTTCGTATAACATTTTATATACTCTGCCCAGAGATTTAATTTTCCAACATTTATCAACATTCCTTTAGGAACTAGAATCCTGGATGGAGTTAGCGATAACTCCCATCCTTTATACTCGAGCCAACAGATCCCGTGTTGACAATCGACCATTTTTGCGAACGAATAACGAATGACCAAGTAGGTTTTTTGTTTAGAGCATGACTAGCTTTGTCCGTATACACCATACGAATCATATGCATCCAAACCGTTACGATCACGATGTCTTAGATCAAAGGACTACAGCGTACACTAATATAGCCAAACGATGAATCTTTGACTATATGTAATACTATGTGATTCATCGTTTGATGGTTACGTTCGACAATCAGTTCTCTAACCAATTTTTGTTTAGAGCATGACTAGCACTGTCCGTATACACCATACGAACCATATGCATCCAAACCATTACGATCACGATGTTTTAGATCAAAGGACTACAGCGTACACTAATATGACCGAATGACAAATCATTGACTATATGCAATACTATGTGATTCATCGTTTGATGGTCACGTTCGACAATCAGTTCTCTAACCAATAGTCCACACTAATGCCCTAGTGACATAACCATTATGTCATCCGAATTCATATCATCTCATGATATCTTTTTCGAAAGTATTCAGTGGGCCCACTATGCAGTATTATTCTCCAAATAATACTGCTTCCGTAGGGAACAAATTTGATAATTCTATCTAACTTTTAAATAAATTATTTGGACATTCATATGTGTACTTTATTTAAATGCATAACTAAATAAAGGAAACAGCTTACACAATAAATGGCACAAATCCTTAAGGTAGATAAATAGCTATTAACAATCCTAATTATATCTTTTTAGTCCCTCATTCTTCCTCATAGACAATCACCATATGTGCGTGTGTAAGCAGCAAGCAACAGCTAAAACTATACTTTGATTTATTTTACACTTTAGTTTGTACATGAAAGATGTGTCTCGACATTTGATTTGTATAATGACACTTCCATAAGCTTATTTTTACTACCACTCTCCACTAATATAGAGAATCACATGTCTATGGATCTATTTAGGACTTTACTTAGCTTATAACATAAGACTAAGGTCAAGGTGAGATAACAAGATAAATATATGAGGTTCAAGTCATACTATAAACACTTAGATTTTACCTAGAAACCTCTTGATTTATCTTTTCCTTATATTATCTCTTCCCCCAAACTTATTATTTTTCCATCTTTCTTTTCAACCTTTATTTTTCATGGAATTTCTTCTTTTTCTTAAGCTGGGGGTATTTTTCTTTATTTTTTTTTCTAAATACCCCCAAACTTAGATTAACAAATACCATCCAAACTTATTTTTCTTATATTACCACAACCTTTTCCTTCCATGAGTATTTATAAGCAAATGCAAGGCTTATGGTGTTACAGGTAAATTTTTAGATAAGTAAACTTTAAGTCTTAGACTTGTAATGTCGTTAAACCAAAGAATGGGTAATTAGGCTCACAAATAGGGTACTAAGGATAAATATACAATAAAGATAGGCTAGAAAGGCTCAATCAATCCAAAGATGGCCTAATGTCATTTTTCTATTCATATATTTCCTATGATTTCACCTTGAGTAATAATTAAAAACAAGTTCTAGAGTATCAGTCTTTCGAGACTGTGGTAGACTCCCTAAAGCATAAGTATCTCTAAGTAATAATCATAATTATTCATGCTTATAAAGTGTTAAAAAAAAGTGATTATAAATAAGATCAAACTTATTCCTAAACTTAGATAACCAAAATTGTCTTAAGTATCTATCATTCCTTAAGAATTTGTAAAAATAAATTCAGTCATGTATTCCTTTTCTTATCATAGACTAATGATTATCTTAACAACCTAATAAAATAAAAGAAGAAACATATAAGAAATAAGATTTATAACAGAGTAAAAGAAAATATGACTTCATTATTTTTACTTTTTTTTAACACAGGTAATAAATAAAACATACAGAGCAGCACTAAACATAAAGTGCAACACTAAATATCCCCCCCCCCCCCCCCATTTAAAATGAAACATGGTCCCCATGTGAAGAAAGAACAAAAATTAAGATACTTCTTTGTGAAACTAGTCATCCAAAATAGTTAGGATCAAAGAGAAAATCCTCAAATCAAGGTCTGGCGATAACAGAGGTGAGGGGATCACTGGAGGCTATGGTAGAGTTGAAAGATCGATTCCAAAGGATGTGGCAGTAGCCTGGGTCCATTGGATTAAATACCTCCAAGTAGCATTAGCCGTACGCTCGTGAGAAGTCATCGAGCCTCCAGTTAAGCTAAGCGTTTATAGACTGGTAAAGGATGGCAACAGCAAAATAACATAGGGCTTCAAGAGGGGGCGAGTTAGCAGCAATCATTCGATGAATGATAAGAGTAGATATAACAACAGCTGGAGCGTGTCGTTCTTTTCACTAGTCCCAAGTGACGCCGGCTCGTGCACATAAAACTCTAATCAAGGAAGGAAAAAATAATCGGCTATTAAGGCAAGAACATGCCATAATTTTTGCGTAAATGATCATGCCAATGTTGATTACTCGATGTGTTATGATGGTAAAGAGTTAGATAGCATGAAGTTTGGTAATGTCATTAGTGTGAGAGATCAGCATGAATCTTGCTACAAAGGAGTTGTACCAGGCTTTAAAAACTAAATGCATATGGCAAGACATGAATGTCATGGGTAGATCGTTGATCACATGCCATTGTGTACCCGGTGTACATAAGATAGCGATGATCATCTCATAATTTGGGTGATCTCTGCGTTTTACCATATTATTTTCAATCTCTGCTTGTAAACCAAAATGAGCATTGATTGTTGCGGGATCAAATGCTACTCTCTTGCCATGAACAAATACCCGCCTATATTTATCTAGTTCACTTTCATTGGCATAGAACTCTCATACAATGGGAACTATACTGGCTGTGTGTAAAATTATTCCAATAACACTCTATAATCATGTCCCCGATACTTGGAATATTCAGGTTTTCTAAATCAAAACCTATTTCTCTGACAAATTCTTTCTTGAAAACCATGTCGGTATATCGGGCTTGTGTTTTGGTTGAAGTGTACCAAGTGACATCGTAAGCACTGTTGCTGCTTGCTGTAGTACATTGCTTTTTTGGAGCCATGGATTGTTCTTTTCTAAGACTGAATCACAAAAAAATAGTAAGTAAAAATTTATAAGGAAATTGGTATAAATACTTACCTGTTTCTCGTCCTTTTTATTTTTGAATTCATTGTAGCGCTGTTGCAGTACACGCCATATCGCCCTAGCGACAATGTATTGCTAAGGCGATAATTATTGTTTCGCTTTAGCACTATGATGTACGTCATTAATTCTTGTAACTGTTTTGACTTGGGGGGATGCGCCTTGTATCACGGGAGCACTAAACTAAAGCAACGGTTGGAATCCCTTTTGAACTTTCGCTACAACACTGAGTTTCTATCGCTGAAGCAATGTGCTAGCGCTGAAGCAATGTGCTAGCGCTGAAGTGATAATTATTTGTTGCTGCAATATTGAAGGCTGGTGTTTTGATGCTTACTGTAATTCCCACTGATGCGTTAAAGCACGTACTGCGTGGGCAATATTAACTCAAGATTTCTATCGCTGTTGCACGAAATTCTCTCTCTACAATGCTGAACCATTCTTTTTTTAATAGATAAAACAAATATTAAATAATAATAATAATACTTACCTTGGGTTGCCTTCCAAGTAGCACTTGATTTAACATCGTCGACTTGATGGGGCTTTCTATTCTCTTATGGTGGATCAAAGGTGCTAATGGAAGCATTTGTGTAAGTGATCTTGTTGGCTTTCTTCTTTTTCGGCTTCCATGTTTTTGCAATTAAACCTTGGATAGTATCTTTTGTTGCATTCTCCTTGTGTCTTTTCGGAAAGACTTTAATCTTAGATCGGGGAAGTGGTTCTTCCTTTCCTTTCTCTTTGCTTGCTTTGTTGTGATGCTGCTCTTTCTTCTTCTCTATTGCTTTCCTATACTTTAATGCCCTTTTTTGGATGTAAGGATCCAATGTTTCCATATCTTTGACTTGCTTGACGCTTGGTTGCACCACATTAATACAGACACAATCTTTACTTTTCATTAGTAGCTTGATTTCTTTGAAGACCTTGAAAGTGACTGTATCCTCTTGTACCATCATAGTCAACTCCCATTTTTGCACATCCAATGATTGTTCTTTTAAGGATGATAGGAATCTCCTTGTCTTTTTCCATGTCCAAAATGATGAAATCGATAGGGAAAATAAATTTATCAACTTTAACTAGCACATCTTCAATAAATCCCTTGAGGTAGGTGAGCGAACGATCTCTCTAAGACATTTTTCACAATATCTGAGAAGATTACCATCATGCACTATTGAAAGGTGGTTGGTGCAATACCTTGTGTGATTCAACCATTACTGTTCATGAAATTGAATATGCATGAATATTAAACCGCAAGTATATGGACCATAAGCAACTAATAAAGTATGGGTAAAGTATTGTCCCATAAGGGTTGGTTTCTACATTAAAACTAAGTACTAGCATTCAAAATCTAACTTTATCTAGGTTAATTAAAAACACTAAAAATGGTTAAGAAGTTAAAACTACTAAAAATTAACTAAGAGTCAAACACATTTAAGGGGATGAAAATGCTTGTGGCAACTAGTCCTAAGGTCTTAAATTCACTATACATTTCCTAACTTCTTTAGTAATAGTGATTAATGACTACTCTTGCAAATCTATTAACCAAGGGTTTAGAAGTAGGCTCACTACTTCTCCTAAGCGTCAAGTGAGACTCTATGCATACATAATCAAGTTGATATCTCTATCTAACTTGGTCATCTATATGTACATTATGCCACCCTTACGAGGTTACCTTGATTCTATTAGTCTCCCAACTCAATACTATTAAAGGCTATGCTAATCAAATTTAACATATGAGTTGAAATTTTCTAAGAACATTACTCATAAGTCTAAATCATCTAATCAATTTTTTAATTCAATTAGATGCATTAAATTCAGAAAAAGCATAAATGAATAATGCAAAATATAGTCATTAATCAAAGATATACATCAAAATATAGTACTTAGTAGAGTTGCGTCAAGTCCTAATTATAAAGTGTAGTTATCCATAGTTAAATACTTATACATTAATCCAAAAGTTTATATAAGTACTCATGTTTAAATCAATAAGAATTATAAAAATAAACTTCAAATAAAAGTAAATTAGACAAAAAAGAATGGAAACTATTTGTAGACACTTTTGAAGCCTTTAATCTTTAGTGGTCTTTCAAAGTCCAAGCTCCAAGGATGTCTAATTTATCATGTCTTTAATTCTTTGATAGTGTTTTTCTTCTCTCAAGTTGGTTTCAAATATTGATTACTCTTGTTTTTCACCAAAAGGGCAGAGTTGTTTATTTAAAACGTCCACTTTGGCAAGGAACTAAAGTTGAAACATCTAGCCTCTATAAAAATTCAAAATAGTGTATTTTTATAGTGCAGACAATGCCACAGTATTTCCTTATAGAATGGTAGGGCATTCTCAGCTATATCGTATGAACACCAGGGTGTTCTATTCTTCAAGGATTGGGAGTTCTAACATTGTTGTGTCTTTGACCAAGCATGGGAGCATTGGCTACCTTGGGTGTGATCTAGAATCTGTGCAACCTCATTCTCATCCTCACATAACAACGTTCATCTTTCTCAGAAATGCAGGGGCATTAATAAGTTAACGTTGGGGCGTTCATCCAAATGGATGAATGCTGATGCGTCTGATGACAAAACGCAGTGGCGTTTATCATTTCTTCAATACCCTTTTTTGAATTCTCACTCTTTGGCTCCACTTAAGATGTTTTTCCTTCCAATTCATCTATTTCATCATTTATCCTATAAAATCAACACATATATGCATAAATAGTATTCTATTACTTGAAAACGGCAAGAATCTAAGTTAAAACAGGGCCAAAATATATGTCAATATCATACTCATCAATTACCAACATATACTATTTTTGGCCGATGCATCTTAGTCGTTCTCCCAAAGGTCCTCTTCTGAATAATTCACCTGCAAAGAAAGCAAATTTGAGTGCCATGATCTTTAATGTTTTGTAAAAACTATTATGAGGATTCTTTATATACTTGATTAGCTTGTCCCTCTAATCCGAGTTCAAATTTATTTGCAAGATCGGCTTTAACATGTTATGTTTTAAGATTTCCACTTCATTACTAAAGAGAAAAGAATTAGATCGAGATGTCAATGGGATTTCTTCTAAACCTTTCCTGAACCCAGTAGCCCATTGGGCTAAATCATTGGCTTATAAATTTTCTGCCTATATTGAGAATTCAATTAAGGTAAAATGGAATCCTTTAAAGAGATGTCGAGCTTTGTTGTAGTATGATACAATTATCTGTTTGATGACTAGTAATGAGTCGCCTTTGATTTCTATATCTTTCACCTATATTTCCATAAGTATTTTCAAGTCGATAATAAGAGCTTCATATTCGGCTTGGTTATTGGTGTAGAAAAAACCCAATATGAAAGACATCTTCGTTTTCAGACCAGATGGAGGAGATTAGGATGATGTCCGCTTCGGTTACTTGGGCTCTCTTTGATCCATCAAACTATAGTTGCCATGATTATCAATTTCCTAGTAGATCATCCATCTATTTTTTCATCTGATGTTGACTTAGAGATTGGCTACTAATATAGCCAATCTCTAAGTCGACATCAGGTGAGTAAGTGGATGGATGATCTACTAGGAAATTGGCTAAGGCTTGTCCGTTGATGGCTTTCTGAGGGATATACTTTAAAGAAAATTTAGATAGACCAATTACCTATTTTCCTAATCAATTCCTTAAAATTGGCTTTGATAATATATACTTAATAATATCAATTTGGCATACAACATGCACAATAACTACATATAATACCTAAGTTTTGTGCAAGAAAAAATAAAGAGTCGAACATAACTTCTCAATGGTTGTATACCTTATTTCAACATCATTCAGAACTCAACTGAGATAATAAACAGCCTCTTCTACCCTTTCAAGCTCTTGGGCCAACATGGTATTGATAGCTTCTTCGACCGCCGAAATGTAGAGGATAACGGGTAGGCTTGGCTTCAAAGGAACCATGACTAGTGGCCTTGTGAGGTACTTCTTGATTTCATCAAAGACCTGTCATAATGCAAAATCTATTTAAATTCCTCACCGTATTTTAGTTTTAATAAGGGAGACCAAGAATGAAGGTGTTTGGTTGAATTTTAAATAAATTGCCTTGAAAAATTAATCTTACCGATTAGTTTTTGAAATTATTTCTTGGTTCTTGGTGCAAAGGCTTCAATTATGGCCTTGGATTTGTTCTTGTCTACTTCTTCCACCCCTCAATGCTAATGTACAAATAATCCAAGAAAGTTACCTATTGATACTCCAAATGCATATTTTAAAGGGTTTATCTTTAACTGATGGAACCTCATTTAGTCGAAGGTCATCCTTAATTCAGCCAATTATGCTTCATTTGATTGAACTTAACCATCACATCATTGATGTAGACTTTCATAAATCGCTTTGGTATTTTGTAAACCAAATGGACATCATTATCCATTAATATGTCCCAATAGCACTTGGGCATCTAAAAGTCATCTTGTTGACGTCTGACTTTTTGATAAATATTTGGTTGTTTCTAGAATGGCCATCAAAGAAACTCATGATCTCATGATAAGCAGTTAAATTGACTAATATATTGGCAATAGGAATGGGATATTCCTCCTTTGAAGTCACCATATTTAAGTTTTTAAAATCAATGCAAAGGCGTAACTTGTTGTTTTTCTTGATTATCGATGCCACATTAGATAGTTATTCCACATAGTTGGCTGGCATTCACCTTATGTCTTATTTGTAAGGTCGAAATCCTTCCTTGATTAGTAGGCTATATACTCTACTGACTTTTGACTTAGTTTGGGCATTTCGGTATAGTCCCACGTGAAATAATCCCTATATTTCCTTTAATAGTGCCACCAACTTAGTCTCAAATAATAGATCCAAGTGTGCACTAATGCAAATCAGCCTAAGCTCATCCTTAGTCCTCAAATTAATTTCTCAAAGTTAGCTTTGGATTTAAGGATTTTGGTCATCTAACATCGCTAGGGCTAGTTTTATTTCCCTCATGTTTAGGGATCTTGAGTCTTGTCTTCATATATGCATTCGGCTGAAGCCAACAAGTGAGACTCAAAATGTCTATTCATCAGAAAACGACCCCTAAATTGACCAGAGGTTAGCCTATCTGACCAGTTGGTGGTTAAGTTAAATCTTCTCTTAGGACTTGTTAAGTTTCACAAGTCTTGTAAATCGACTACTAGTATTTCTCCTAAGAATAGTAGACCTGTCCGATAGGTTATATAGATATATCGATGTTACTTGCTCATTCCTTGAGAAGAGATTTGAATCAACATAGATGATTTCAATAGACCTATTGGGTTGCCATTTAAAAATCATTTGATGTATACTAGATGGAAAGGTCTTATTGGAGTAGATCTAATCCCTTATTGATAATACATTATAGTTACTTAGTACATTAACTACATAGAATGACTCATCTCCCTCAATGTGGCCAATTTTAACATTAACTGATGTAAACCCATCGATAGGAGTTTCTTGACTAGTAAAATTAGTTATAATTACCTTCGATGGTTTTTACTCATCTTTGAATATTCCTAATATCTTTAACATCTGCAGAGATAACATGTTTACACCAAACCCATTGTCAATAAGGATCATTTTACAAGGAACTCTATTAAGGCTGGCCTTGACATAAAGTGGTTGGCTATGTTAAGTTATTCCATCATGTGGTTGAGAAAGGGCTAATATGTAATATCCAATCCCTATTAGTAATATTGGCGCTTAAATTTCGGTATAGAGTAATGAAGGCACCGTAGGGTTACCCGATTTTAACCATATTAGACATATTATTGTTATGGTGCACGTGAGAGATATTAGACCCAATTTGGTAATTTCACACGCGGTCGGAGCGTCGAACGACCTAGAATATTTTTAGAATTTTTCTCTATTGGCTTTGGAAAGGAAATTCTAATTTACTACATGAATTTTTATTTAAGGGTTATGTATGGAACAAGCCTTTGCTGAGAAATACAATCCATATATTAAGGAATTGACTAATTAGAAGCAATCTCATGGATTGCTAAGTTGGAAATTCTAGTTAGTTCCTTTGACTATTCTAACTAGATAGTTACAAAGAAACCAATTAAATCCTTCCATTTGAACTAATGGTAAATTAGAAGTTTTGAGTAAGTTGAAGGGCAAAATGGTCAATTAAGAGAGCACTATATATATATGTTGGAAGTGTATAGAGTTTTCAAGAAATCAAAAGCCAACACTTAGAGCAAAAAGAGAGCAAATTCGTGCAAAGGTTGAAGGTGCTGCTACAGTGAAATTTTAGTTTTTCTTTTCATGATTTTTCCATGTGTAATCAAGCTAAAATAAGGTTACATATGAATCCCTAAGCTCAATTGAAGCCTCCATTAGTGAAAATTCAAGAAAAAGAGGTAAGAAAAGTATTATTTTATGAGTTTGATAAGTGAACTTTCAAGAATGCTTCAATTGATATTCTTGTGTGTATTGTTGGCTTAGATTGAGTTGAATTCTAGTGTGGAGCTTGAAGGAGTCATCAATTTAAAGAAATTGGTAAGGTAAGAATTAGGATTTTTGGTGATTTTGATGTAGAGATCTCAATTGGTTGCAATTAGGGGTTTAGAATAAAATTGGCTTGCTTTTATTGTAATTGGAACAAGATATTGAAAAAAAGAAATGTGTTGGAATTTAGGGTGAAATTCTGCCACTTTAGGGAAGTTAGGGATTGAGTGGTATTTTGATTGAGTTGTTGTGTGTAAATGATGCATATTATAAATGGAATGCATATGGTTGATGAAAAGACCAAAAATGAAGAAAATGGGACATAATTGTCCATTTTGGAAAGGTGAAGGGCAATTATGTCCAACCAAGTTATAAGGCGTTCCATAATTTTTAAGGCGTCGGATGATGAGTTAGATTAGATTAAATGGCTCCATAAATAAAAATCGGAAAGTAGTATCCATTCGGGCTTTGTGTGCCGATTAGGGCGTTTAGTAGTTAAATGAGATTCTAGCATTCGATTAAGTTCTGAATGTCATTTATGACGCGTAGGTGAAAATAACCGAGAGCGGTAACGGGAGCAGAAATCGGAAGCGAAATTGAGCGCGAAGTGGTTGTGAGTGAAAATCTGCCATTTCTTTTACTTTTCGATTATTATGTTTTCGCATAATGAATATGTATGTTTTATGAGCTTTTGATGCATAAACATGATTTATGATCTTGATATATATCCATAGACATGCTTTTACACGTTCGGGTTGAAAAACAGTTTTTAAATTTTTGCATCCATTTTAAAGGCCATTGGTACCCTCAGGATTATAGTGATGGTGATTGTATTATACCCGGCCGGTATATCCCGTACACATGGGCAGGTAATGGGGGGCGTGTCACTAACTCTGGAAAGTTGGGGTGTCGAGTCATGTGATTCGCTCTATGTGTACGGGGTATTGTCTCGCTATATGTATGTGATGTAGGATTCTGCTGCATAGCCAGTGAGATGTCTTGAGATGTCACTGTAGGTGCTGCTAGTATGTTAGCTATTGTGTGAGGACTTTACTAGTGACCTGTGACCTACTCACGTGTGTAGTGCTAGTTGAGTCGCCGCGTGAGTATAGAGCTTTAGGGTTACTATTGGTACAGTTTAAAAAGAAAACGGCCGAGTGAGGACTTTACTAGTTTTCAATCTACCGATAACATTTTATGCATTTATATGCACATGTTAGTTATTGTGTTACATAGATTTTGGATATTGTTTTCCAAAGATATAGATAAAACCCGCTCGGCAAGATTTCATCAGCATATGATGTTAGAAACCGTTTTACAGCTTTACATCGGTTTTAGAAGCACGATTTATTCATGTACTTAGAATTTACAATCTATGCATAATGTTATTTTATTTGAAATCGTAATTGCACTCACTGAGCTCCTTTAGCTCACTCATTTTGTGTTTTATGTTTTTTAAACCTCTTTTCAGGTGCAGGTCTCGGTACGCAAGGTGCTGATTCTCCTATCGCCGAGTAGTGGGCCAAATCCGAAGATCACTTTTGTATATGTAAATGTGCTCAATAGCACCCTTTGCTTTCTGTATAGTAATTGTAGGCATGTATATTTGTGTATATGCTTTGAACCAACCAGAAGAGATTTTGATATTATGATGATCGTTTTTACCTTTTTATGAGTATGCTCATTTTGTGATTTAAATGAAACTACTAAGTTGTGTTGGATTTGATTTGAAAAGGACCGGAGGTCCGAATTGGTAGTATTAGAAGTGTTTGAAATAGAAGTGAAACTTCTTTGTAGGTTTTATATGGATTTTCTGAAAAACATGGGAAACTCTGTCCGTTTTTTTTTTAAATTAATATGTCATTTTCATGTATATTACAAGACTTTCTCAGTAGTAGCAAGAACTAAAAAGGGGTTCGCCTCGCAGAATTTCTCAACTTACCCAATTAGGTTCTGAGAAAATTCAGTCGGGGTGCCCGACAAGGCCACTAAGATCTATAGTAGAGGATCTCGGGTCAGGTCCTATTATAGTAACATCGATTCCTAAGGTTAATCGCTTATGGCATTTCATATCTCAACCACATCCACATCAAAAGTTAAAGCCAGTCCAAGCTTACGTTAAAAAGACTCTGGCAGCATGACAACTATATTGACATTTTTTTCTAAGTTTCTTCTGGCTTACTTGCCCTTTGGTTGACTTTGTCCTTATGAACTGGTGCCCAAACCTTCTTTAATTGTGATGGAGATTATTAACCATCATTGGTCAGCTTGATATATAGCTGCCTTTCATTCACTGTATTATCAAACCTTCTTTGGAAACTGTGAGGTTGGTAGCGGTAATAAATTGAGCTTAAACCACTGCATGAAAAGAATACAACTAGATTGAAGTTATGAATCAATTTCTAGATTATTTGTGAGTTCCAGTACAATTAGTGTTGAAAGATTTTCAGAATATACTATTATGCCTCTCGTAATATCTGAATTCTAGTACAGATAGGTGAACCATGCTTTTGTTTGACCTTAGATGGGAATCAATGAGAGGTTAAGATGGGATATTAAGAAGTCTTTGACTTGTGAAATTTAGCAGGTTGCTTAAATAGAGCTTTTTGTTAGATCATTCAAATTTTCTTAATTTCCATTGGTTATGGACTAATATCGTACAAGGGATGTCCAATGTTTATTCTGCTTCCATTTTTATTTTATTTTCTTAATCAAAATTGATCATTGCTTGCTACTTTTATTTTATGAATATATGCATTTCAATGAAATCCCATTTGTGTTCCTTCTATAGTTTTGATATCTAAATGTCATTGAAGTTTGTGGGTTAAGAGGAATTTCTTTGGTTTTAGTTTTAGTTTAATTTGTCTTTGACTTTTTGTTAATTTAAAGAGTATTATTAAGTTCTTGAAATTGTGTTTAAGGAGAAAAGCACTTGAATAAGAGCTGCTTGGTTTTCATTTGGATATATTTTTATGCTTTAAAGCTCCCATAGCTTCTGAACTTTGTTATTAAGGAAGACAAGTCACTTGGTTGAATTTAGAATTTGTGGGTAATGGGAATTTGGGCTTTAAATTGTTATATCCGATGATTTATATTTCTAGAAGTTCTTGAAATTATAACAAAAAGAAGGGAGCTACTTGTGTTTTTGTGAATTTTGGTGGCAAAATTGAAGATGGAAATGTCCTGCAAGGATGGTAAACCAGGGAACATGGCTAACAATGCAAACGTCTGTATAAACTTTGTATCTTTTTATCATATTAGCTTGGAGCTCTTCCATTTTCACCGCATTTGTTAATAGTATTAGCTTGTATTGTTTTGCTTACAATAAGAATTTGAACATTTGAATTTAGTCACATTTACAGAAGAAAATTTGTGTATATATATTGCACTTCTTAATCAAGCAATATGTATATATAGATAATCTTTAGTTAATGCAAAAAGACTGTTGTCATATATTTGATTAATGATATTTTATGAAAACTTGGAGGTGTGGAAGATTTTTTTATTTTGTCAGCCATCCTCAAATTGGGATGCTGCTATACCATCCTTCATAAGAACTTGTGTTTAGCCCCTAAAAGAATGCAGAGTTGATTACATTAGATGCCAGACTTAAAAAGCTATAGAGCAGTGGATAGAATTCTGATGCTTGAATTTAGCACTTTCTTTGTGCTTAATGAATTTGGTTTGATTATTTTTGTTGTGGTCAATTCCTTTATTTTTCAAATGTTATCACTGATTAGTTAAGAGATGATCTTTGAAAGTAAATTTATACTATAATGATTTTATATTTTTACATAATAATTATCTACCTCTGGATTAAATCTTCCCTTAGATTTTTTATTTTTCTATTCTTCTTATTTATTTATTTATTTTTAGGTGTTGTAATAGCCAAATGCATCTTTGCCATAGATGAAATTTTGCTTGAACAAAAGAAAAAAAAAAGTAAAACAAAGATAAATAAGACTAAAGAATTCTAGCTAGATGATAGGAAATATTGTATCCCAGAAAGATAAAGTTCTAGGCAAAGGAAATTCTAACTGATATTGAATTGGGTCCTGCATTTTCTAGTCATAGTCATTATGACCTTGATTATTAGTGAAAAATTCAAGGAACAACCCAAGAATTATATTCTAGAAATTTTTAATACTATTCTTACTTTCGTAAGGATTATATTGTGACTCTATTAGTTAGAATTCAGTCGGTCTTTAATTATAGCAGGTGAGTAATCCCATTTGTATATTCCCTTGTAAAATTTGTCTCTATCCATACTAATTAATTACCATTTCATTTAACTTTAGAGGTAATAGTAGCTCTTCGGAGGGGTCATCTCATTTGCTAATCAAATTTGTAGGGCTTATTTCAGTCAAAAAGCATTTTCAACATATTTATTGGGCCTCCCATTTGCAAATATTTTGTCTATGATAAATTATTTTTAACTTGTTATTTATCTATTTATATATGGTCTATAATAAATTTGGCATTGTATATATGTAACGCTTTTCAATGTTACTATTTTTTTAGTAGTGACACTTTTCAATGTTACTTAATTAGATGATAAGTTAGCCAAGTGGTGTGATGTGATGTGATCTGATGTTCTCATTGAATTAAATTTACATTTACAAGTAGCATGAGCGATAAGAGAGCTAAAGCCTGCAGGTAGCAAAATA
The DNA here is from genome assembly GCA_946807835.1 of Ailanthus altissimus. Taxonomy (NCBI): domain Eukaryota; kingdom Viridiplantae; phylum Streptophyta; class Magnoliopsida; order Sapindales; family Simaroubaceae; genus Ailanthus; species Ailanthus altissimus. The sequence goes on from OX327683.1 coordinate 12,400,640, forward strand.
GCCTCAATTCCACACCTTACTAAAAGGTCTTCTTATTTAAAGAATTTTTTTATAAAAAAAATAACCTTATTTACTCTTGTCACGTTTATTAATTTTGGACTACCATATAATTTGCTTTTTTTCTTTTTTGCCTATTTTATATATTTTTGTTTCACATCTAGTTAAGGTCCTTAGGGACCTATGTGCTAGAGTATGGCTTCTCTTAAGTCTGGACAAAACTAAGGTCATCGACTCATAATCCATTTATGTATCTAAATTTGTAGAACTACTTTTTATTTCCATTAAAATATCTAGTTTGCTCTTTGAAGCAAGCGATGTGAATTGGTAACTAGTCTAGTCAGTAGGATGAAGTAATGGCCTGACCTCTAATTGTGGAGAATGGCCAATTATATTAAACTTTAGGGCTACGAACTTAGTACATATCCAAAGGGTAACAAATTGAAAGTGTGCTATTGCTTTTGAGCTATATGGTTAAGTTAATGCTATATTATTTATTTGTTTCTTGAATTATCTTGAAGATAGTGTTCCACATGCTACACCCAATTACACTAGTAATATATTGGAAAATATGTTTCTGAAACATAATGCAGAATATGTCAAGAAAACTATTTGTAGTTGGATTGAGTTGTGAGAAACTTTAATCTTCATGAAGGTATAATATTGCACTTATCAATAACTGATCTGTTCACACAGTTAATTTCAGAATGAGAGGCTTGACATGGTCACACAGTTGTTCTGTCAGTAGTCAGCTTTATACATAATCCATAATTAGTATATGGATCAGTTATAGTATATCAGCTTTGCTTAGACTTTAATGTACACTATAGTTTTGGCATTTATTTTTTACCATCATGGACTATATATCATCAATCATCAAAGTCTATATAATTAATTTAACACCTCAAATGTTCTGCTGTTTTTGTTTTTCCTAGGCTTGAAAAATACATCAAGTTTAGCTACATCTAGATCCATTGTTTTAAGCTTCTATTTGTAATTCGATTCTGCATGTACTTTGCCCAATTTTATATAGAGAGGAAGTGAATAACCAAGTGCAAAACTAAAATGTATTTGTTGTATTATACGCTAATGTATAGCATGCTCTTTAATCTTCGCCTTACTGCTTACTTGATTAGTAACATGAATAATTTAGTCATTGAAGGAACCCATCATACCATAGAATTTATAAATATATATACCCCCAATTTTCCTTTCCATGCATTTTTTTCTCTTACAGGTTTTATTATTTTAATTTTCCAAGAATATTTAGGAAATATTTTTCGTTAAAAAGTTAAAAAGAAACAATTTCCCTTTTTGTTTCACCTCTTAAAGTGGTCGGCCATCCATTAGACATTAACCCACTTATTTTGTTTCATTTAATCACATATAAACTATTAACTTTTAATTAAACTAAACAATAATTAACTTATTAACTTAGGTTTAGTCTAATATAATAAAGTTAACTCTTAACTCTAGTTAAGTTAAAAAACTTGTCCAACAAAGAACTATTATTTAAATATTTAATTAACTTAATTCAAGTGCATATCCTAAGGATTCTTGAAACAAATAATTAATTTTATTGGATTTTACTAAATTGAACTATTCAATCTGGTACTCTACCCTAGTGCATAATGAGTACACTTAATATTGCAGTACTCTCTAGGTCCACGCTCGATTTGTCAAATAAAACTACTCTATAAGTCCGTGATCAATGTCCCACGCATACGTCACAGATATTACAAATCAGCGCATTAGACCATACAAGTTGAGATCATAGCTCATATGTATAGTCCTTCCATCATTTATACCTTAGATGTACGGGGACATAGACATACACTTATCTATATGAGAAAATGTTCATCGACAAACATCCTGCTAGGGTTGGTGCTTACATGTCATCCCTTATATATATTTTTTATTTCTATAAGTGTACATTTCCATTAAATCACTAATGGCTATTTATATGGTACCATACAATGTAACATTACAGACATTGTATGATCTAAAGGAGTTTAGATCTGATCTAAAGGAGTTTAGATCTGATCTAAAGGAGTTTAGATAAGGGTCTATAGTTGACCACACTAAGAGATATAAATACTAAATGTTAGCGCAACTAATTATTAGCTGGTTATAATACTCAGCGAAGATCCAAGAGTTGAAACCTCTTCTGTAATAGGACATAGACCTGAGAATATACTAGTAACCGTATAGTTGCAAGAGTTATAATCAGGTGCCAGAAAATGTTAGTTGCGCAAGTATGTTTTTGAATATTGTCCCTGATCTATTTCTACCAATGCGGGTCTTTCAGTGGATACCTTTATATAGATCAGTATATATCGTACCTATAGGGCATAGATGGTTATTCCTAACCAATCGTGAGCTTGGAGCTCGTACTGACATATGGGTTTCTAGTTAGGACTATATATAAGACGAACTCTTGAAGACCTCTGATAGACACCCTATGTAAGCCATCAACAAATGGTCCTCTCGAGTTGAGTAGTATACGTGATCCTTTGACCTGAATTCCACAGTGGACTTGTAAGTGATCCACCATACTTTGGTTCCACCCATGTCACAGACCTTTCATGGTGTGACCCCTGAGTGTCGCTGGGTATGGTCCGATGTTTATAAAGTCTTGTGTGTACAGATATGGAATCTGTCAGCTCACATAGAGAGTTTGATATCCAAATTCCATCGAAAATGAGGAACCATAAAAATTATTTGTATTCATTGTAAAAAACACAAACATAACTGTCGATATGTCAAAATCCTATTACTGTTACATAGCAATTGATGTTTGATTGTTAATTTTAGTTCACATTGTAACTATAGAGTTGTATGTTTGTTTCTAAAACTTAAATTGATATTTAATCTCCTTTCGTTTGGTTTACTTTGTTCGCCTTTCATTTGATTTACTTTGTTTACCTTTCTTTTGGTTTATTTTGATAATTGTTGTTTGGTTTACTTTACTATTAGTTAAATATAGTTAACCATATTCATATATTAAAATTCTGATATACTTTTCTTTATTTTGTGGACATTTCAAAACCTATAATTTAAAAAATAATACTTTTATATATTTTACATATCTATACATCATCTTTGTACACGTCCACCAAACATAAGCATTATATTTATTTTTCATATCTATGTAACATTTTGTACATTTATAAAACACAAAGCAGTTTTTATTTATTTTGAGACATAAGTTCATAAATTTATGACTATTTTTTTCTCTAAAAAGAGTACCAATCTCTGGTCGAAATCTAATGGTTGCCCTAACATTACATACTCAGTAAATATACAAGGAAATACGCTATAGTTTCACTTTGTATTCTTTATTGAGGCACACATTCTTTTAAACATACAACATTGAATGACAATAAATCTTCAATTGCATCTCTCTCCTAAGGGAATAGGTACCGGAAGTGTTAACCGAGTGATGTGCCAGAAGAACCGAACTAAAGTGCTTCAAAGCTCAGCTTGACAGGGACAGATTTTGTGCGGACACAGGGGGAGGAGTGGTAGGCTAAGAAGAGCTCCTAACAAGAAGAAATCAAAATGAAACAAGAGAGAGAAGGTTCACAACGAAAAGATAGGTGATCAAATGGAAGTCCTTTTATCCGAATCAAACTTTACTATATAGGTGTTCTTGGAATACTTATGGCAAAAAAGAGGCAGGCACTAAGGTGGGCTAAAGAGGGGAATCAGTATACTTAAAGATAATATGGTTGAAAAAGACACGGGGGAGTGACATAAACTTCGGTCACATCATTATTATATTCATCAATGTTGGAATCATTGATAGTAATCCTCGTTTACAACAAATTGACCTATATTGCAATCTAATGTTCCATTTTATAGTTCAATAGAATATATACCTATATAGACAATTGTAGTTTATTATAAACTAATTGTATAATAAACGGAAAAAATTATTATTTTATGTCCATTATCTTATCTATCTCAGCCCATAATTTAGCACCAAATAAATCATTCTTTGGTCATAATCTATAGGATAAATGTAGTACTGTCTAGTGCATGGACATTATATTAAATTAATTATAACAAAAATTTTATAACATAATGTAAAAATAACAATTGGGAAAAAAATGCATTGACAGTCGTACAACCTTATGCATACATTTGCATATACTTGCATTGGCATTAAAGGATCAATTTTAGATACTAATTAATATTCTACAAAACTCCATATATATATATATATATATGTATAAGTATTGATCCACTAATTCATATTTTTTTTATAAAAAAAATGAAAGAATGTCCTTAAGGAACCATCAAGTTAATTATTTATGAGCTCATTAAACCATTTTTAATCAGCATCGATACCAGGTAAGCTAACACACCCTTAACCATCCTAAACCCAAGCCCGAAGCTCGCAAATAAGACCAATTCTATTGGCCGTTATAGATCCACATCAACCTGAGAATCATCACGCAAAGCCTTCACATGCAATTTTACACTTCTTTTTTTGGCGTTGGGTGCTCACCCAATATTTTTGGAAATTTTTTTTCGGTTGATTAAGTAGTGAAAATTCAATATTTGTACCAGTAAGTTTTTGTGTAAGCATCACACCCTATGCAAGCCTTTTTTGTTGGACTAATCAAATTGGGACAATTGCATATATTAGTCTATTATATTATATTTTATTAGTTATTAGTAATAATTATTAAATTATTGGCCACCAATCAAAGGCTTTTTAATTGGAGGACTAGGTAGCTATTAGGCATTTCTTGGAAGGCCATTATGTAATTTTTGGAAAAAAAACAAAAGAGAGAGAGAGAAATTCGGCCATGAAGGGAGAAGAAGATGAATAGTGAAATCCATGATATTTCTAAGCCAAATCAATAAATCCACACCAAATTCAAGTTGTTTTCAAGAGCCTAAGCAAGGTTCAAGAGTGGATTAAGGGTAAATTTACTTTAAAATGTGAGAATTCCAAACTCTAGAATAGTAAATTAGGATTTTTGTATAATTGGGCTTCAATTGAATAAATTTAGGGCATTAGCATGAATTTGGAGGGTAGATAAGACCATAGGTAAAAAGAAATTTGAAAAATGGTAAAAATTCCATTTAGATCATTTAGGTCATTTTGGGATTTTTAGTAGTACAAGTGCAATTAGCTAAATTTGAGGGTTAGGAATGAATTCTAAGACCTTTAAAATAAGTTTTGATAGGTGGAAATTAAAGTTAAGACATGGGACATAATAGTCATTTATGATAAAGATTAGGGGTAATTATGTCCAAAAAAAATTATAAGGGATTATGGACCCCTTTGACAAAAAAAATGGTAGTTTGTGCATAAATTGAGATTGTTGGGGGAAAAATTATAAATTTAGAAAGGAATTTTGGTGGTGGTCGAAAATGTGCACTAGGGGTATTTTGGTAATTTTTCTATTTATGGGGACTAAAGTGTAATTTATGCTTTGTAGGTGCCGAAGGTCGAAACCGATGAAAAAACAAGCTCGAAAAAAAAACTTTAGCGTAGAACAGTTGGTGAGTGGGAAAGCAATTAAAAGAAATTAAATGCAGTTTATTTTAAATTATTAGTATTTATGTGCTTTCTAATTTAAATATTGTTGTTTTAGATAATTTACTCAAGTTACATGATTTTAAAGAATTTTGGAAAGCATAGTGATATTTTATTTGATTTTTTTGATATAATAAGAATTAAAAATTTATCATTTAGAAATACTGCAAAATTTTAGAATTACAATTCAGTATTTTCAACAATTTAGAGATTTATTTTTCAAAAGTAAGAAACAGATTTTAGAAATTTACATATCAATTTTAAAAAACAATTTTTAGATACTATCAGTTTTCAAAGGCTAGTGGTACCCCATTTTTCAATTATCAGCAATCAGATTCAGATCCCTATGGGGATAATATAGACTTGGTCGGTACACCCCTATGCGTAGGCAGGTCAGTCAATTGGGTTGAATGTTACTAACTCTGGGGAGTCGGGGTGTTGAGTCAGTGAGTCACTTATGCTATAGGGTGTTGTCTTGCTATATGTTTGCGATATATATTCCACCATATAGACAGTGAGATGTCCCAGATTTATCAGTTTATCAGATTGGTCATAGTGGTTGTTGCTAGTGGAGACTGCCCTGTGATCGACTCATTTTATCGGCCGCGTCGACGAGTGGGTCTAGCATTAGGATAGCTATTGGTGCTTTTTAGACAAACTAGAACCGAACAGAAGTTTTAGACAATTTTATGAGATATGTAGTTTTTTTTCAGAAAATAAAAATATTTGTTAATAATGTTTACAGATTTCGGCAGTAGCCTATTAAGTTTTAAAAAAATTTAAATAAAGAAAACAGCTCGGTAGAGTTTTACCAGTATTTAAGATTTAGAAACGATTTAAAATAGTTTTCAGTACTTTTTAGAATTTTCAGTATGTTTCCACAATTATCCAGATTTCACACCCACTCATTGAGTTTATCAACTCACCCTTTGTTTTTGGTGGTTTTATTTTTCCTCCAGGTCCATTAGCGTACAGCCTACAGTTTCTCCTGTAGATCAGTAGTGGACTAGCCCTATGACGATCTCCTGTGCATGTACAAAGCTATATGTATACATTTAGTGTATATACATGTATCATGTTTAATTTTGAGTTGTATAGCATGCATAATAGATTATAGAACTAAAATGAATATTTATGCCTTTTTGAAATGATTGATTTTCCTACTATGGATGTCTATTAGAGTATGATCAAGAATGTATGTGTTGATTGATTTTGGAAGGGACGGGGAGTCCTCTTTGCAGCTGAGAGATGTGAGAAACATTTGGAGTTTATTTTCTATAGGTTTATGAAATAAAATTTTCAGAACAATATGGGAAACTCTGCCTATTTTAATCCAAGATTTTTAGAAAAATAAAAAATTTCCCGTGTTTATAAAAATATATCAGAAAGAAATTAAGAGAAGTTTTAGGGTTCACCTCATGAAATTTTTCAAGGTTTATAGCGGACATTGGGAAGCGTTCTTCTGTTAAGGTGCCCGACAGGACCTACCTAGGTCCACATTGCAAGATTCTGGGTTGGGTTCTATCACACATCCTTATATTGGCACCCAAACACGCTCATCTCTTTGTAGCAGTATCAAGTATAATTACACACTTGCGGGCCTTTAAAGATCATATTACATGTCCTTCTGTCACTAATGTTGCTACCCATCCTTTGTAGTCTGAATCTGAACATCATTGATCATGCCTTCTCTGAACAAAAATGAAACAATACCAATGAATATATTAAGTTGTAAATAATGTACAAAATCAACTTTAGGTAAATAATGTACTATTGTCTCATCTGCATCGATAAACTTAGTAGATGACTAAAGGTATTGCATCATGAGTCTTATAAGATGTAAAAGATCCACTTTATTTTTATCTATCTTAGTCTTTAGCTCTGTTTTTATAACTCTCATTTGGTTCCACAAATTATCAATCTTATTCTCAATAACGTCATAGTGTAATGGCATTCCCAGCTCAAATTATACATAAATAATTATAATGAAACTTCACATAGTAATACTCATCAAAATCTAATAGTGAATAAAAGAAAAAGCATTAAATTATTATGTTGTTGCTCCAAATATAGTTAGAGCTTTAGAGGGTTACCTACGTTGAACATCCATATTATAACCAAGATCAGTGAATTGGACATTTGACTTCACAATAAATTTAAATCTAAGATGTAGATTTCTGAAGAGATGACAACTTCGCTCATTTGTTAAACTCCTCAATCTTCTCATGTTTTCACAGTACCAACTTCTTGTGTGCTTTAAGACATATATATATATATAAAAGTGGTTATATGGTGTAAAAATATACTAAATCTTCATATCTTTTAAAGAGAATCTATTTAACGTCTTTGAACAATAGAGTGCCCATGATATACTTGTTGGAGCTGGTGCTTATATGTCATTCCAATATTTTATGAATATTAATTGTTAATATTTATATAGTAAACATTTCGAATAAAATTTGTTAATATCATATTTATATGGTATAATGCTTGTAACATTACAGACATTGTTTGATCTGAAGAAGTTCAGATCTGGTCTAAAGGAATTTAGATTAGAACTAATAGTTAGCAAAGCTGAGAGTTATAAATGCTAAGAGTTAGCACTGTTAAGAGTTATCAGTTTATAAGAGTCAGCAAGGTCTAAAAAGTTAGGACCTTATCTATAATGGGACAAAGACTTGAGAGTATACTTGTAATGATATAGTTACAAAGAGTTGCAATAGGAGTTAAGAAATATCATTATGTAAGTATGTCTCAAATATAATGTTACTGGTCTATGATCACCAATGCGGGTCTATCGGTGAATTCACTTTATATAGATTAATGTTTGTCTATATTTGACTGGTTCAAATGGTTGTTCTTAGCTGATCATGAGCTTAGAGCTTGTATAGGCATGCGGGTATCCAGTCAGGTCTAGATACTGAACAGACTCACGAGGACCTCAATAGATATCCTATGAAGCCGTCAAATGAAGGTCCTCTCGAATTGAGTAGTATTCGTGGTCCTTTAACCTGAGCGCCATGGTGGTCTTGTAAGTGATCCATTATGCTTTGGTTCTACATATGTCAGAGACCTTTCATGGTCTGACCGCTATGTGTCGCTGGGTATGGTCTAATACTCATGGAGTCCGATGTGCGTAGATACGAGATCTGTTAGCTTATGTAAGTAAGTTGTATATCCGATGCTCCAAGATTGTATTTCATAAAGTCTTGTGACCACAAGGATAAACCCGGGAAAAGAGTTTTCCACAGGGTTAAACAATATAGTAAAAGTGTTTGCGTATATTGTTTATCGAGATACGAATCTAGAAATAAGATTATAGATGAGCAAATAGGGATTTGACAATGCTGATCTATATCCCCGCACACCCAGGGTATAAATGATGGAAGAATTATACGTATACGTTGTGATCTCAACTTGTATGGTCTGATGCTCTAATTTGTAATATTTGTAACGTGTGCATGGGGCATCGATTACGGATTAATGGAATAGCTCCATTTGACAAATCAGATGTAGACCTAGAGAGTCCCAATATGAAATGTACTCTTTAAGTACTTGTGCAGTTTACCGTATTGAATGGTTCAATACAATATAATTCAGCAAATTACTAAAGTTAAGTTAACTAAAGTATATGATTAAATGGTAGGACCTACTTTAAGTTAACCTGGTAACCTAGTAAGGATATAAATATAATTTCACTTTATGATTATTTAATTGTTAAATAATTAAAATAAATATTTATTTATTTAATTGTTAAATAAATAATTTAACTTAACTATGATTAAAGGTTAACCATATGGTTAAGTTAAGTTAACTTTACTTAATGGTTAAGTAAAGGTTAACCTAACCATGGTTAAGTTAGTTAACTATGATTAGAATATTTAAATATTTATTAACTTAAGCGATAAGTTAAACTAACCTAACTAAAGTTAAATGTTTGTTAAGTTAAATGAAATGTAAATAAAATTCAAATTAGTTCGAAATTTATGCATTAGTACATAAAGGGAAATGAAATTCAAAATTAACAGGTTTTTAAGTTTTTTAGATTTTGCGATTTTGGTAGCCATTTTAATTTGAGAAATTGAAATTCTTTATTTTGTATTTTAAGTATTAGAACAACAAAACAAATCGATAAATGGTTACTAAATGTAATAACTAAAATAGATTTGTTTTAATTGTTCAAGAGTTGAACAAAAGATAAAATAAATTAATTTAATTAGATTAAGAGTTAATCTAATAAGGTTAAGTTGTTTTGGGTTGGCTAGAAAATTAAGAGAGGAATAGAGAACGAAAATTGAAATGTTTCAAGAGTTGAAATCTTTTCTATTCATCATCTTCTTCAATTAATTTAACCATTAAAACATGAATTAAATTTATTTTTATTCAAAAGTTGAATAAAAGAAAAAATAAATTTAACAAAGTTAAAAAATTTAACTTTGAATCAAGTTTAAGAGCTAACCTAAATACTGAATTAACATACTGTCATTCTAGACAATCAAACTCACCCTTGTTGATTGCTAGAATTGATCAAAGTTTCATTTCATGGTGGATTTCAAGCAAATTAATCTAAAGGCTTCATAGGTTAAATTTCTCAATCTCTTTTTTCATTTGATAAATATGTATAACATGTGTTCATTGTATTAATTTTAATATTCCGTTGTGCACATATATGTATGAGATATGTATATTTTTGTATGATGGACACATTCCACATGTAAGCACCCTAGAATAATCAACACCCAACAATACTATTACAGTAAGCACAGAAAATAGTCACCATCGAGACGTGTAAATATCGAACAATAAACCAGAATAGCCTCGTAGATTCAAACCTGAGATAAATATCAATTTAATATCAATAAATGGTAATTCAAACACTTTCTCCGCATTTCAATATAATAATGAATCGATAAAATTACTCACTAAGAATGCAAGTGCAAAATTATATGCCTTATACTTTTTATTCTTGTGACCACTACTCGCCACTTTTTTTATTTTGTCGAATTTTTCATCACCACTGTGTTTTAAGAGTCGTACATAATGGACCATGCAATTATGCCTTATGAGTACTGATTAAACTAATCCAAGTCAACCATAAGATTAAGCACAAAATACTAAATCTCTATATAATCATTCCACGATACTAAAATACAATAAAAAAAAATAAAACATAAATAATTTTACTACATCTTCATCGTCTTCTTCAATCAAATATTTTGTACGAAACTAGCCATCTAACTTCTTATAGTTCAAATACTTTGTATTTCTAAAATATTTATCCCACAATCTATTTCTAAGTTTTTTTTAACTCTCTAATTAAGGGATAATCTCCATCTTCAATCTTGTAATAAAATAATTTGAACAAGAGAATCTAACGCACTTGTTACATATCAAAAACCACAATTCTTCATATAAGTTTTTGGTATGAACTTTCTGTAATAATAGTTCATGCACTAATATACCTAAAAATGTGATATCGTGTGATTGTGTGTGCTATAGTAGCTAAGCGCAAGTACACATTATCGTATCAAGTAATATAGGATTTTAAGTCCAAGTATCGATTCCACAGGGACTATGCGATCTAATTCTATAAATCAAACACTAAAATTGTACCTACTTAACTTTTATTTAGAAAACTAAAATATGAAATTTATTTAACTGATCTAACTCTATCAATTAATCTAAACAAAAACAAATGGTAGAATTCACAAATAAAAATAATCTAGGTTTTTGACTTATCCTTTAGTATTTTATTGGACTCGTTAATTACTTAATTAATCTTTTAATATCAATTGATTGGCTTAGACACTAATCTTATTACAAGCCTCTGTCGATGATCAAGTGACTATATTACGCATTCTAACAATCACTTATATGTCTATGGTAATCAAATCAGAATGTAATTTATTATGTCTATCCTAGATGGAACTCATAGTTGTTACCCTATGATTATGCATCAAACTACCTTAAGCTAAACACATGAATCCCTTCGTCAAGTTCATCATGGTTCCTCAATCATTCAAAATATTGATCAGGTATAATGAAAGCATTAAACACAAGATAGAATGAATCAATTGAATGTATTAAGTTCATAAACTAAAAATTAACACAATCCAAATCTATACTAGGTTCACATAGTCTAACCCTAGATAAACAATTTAGCCCATCACAAAATCAAAAGTATCAAACCAATTAATAAAGATCAATAAGAACAAGAGTATAATGATAAAGAAATAGAAGAAAAACTAATTAACGTGACTACTTGAGATGCTTCTCCCTCAATCTTGACTTGAAGCTTGAATATTGGTCTTGGTTCTTCAATCTTTGGCTTAAATATTTCATTTTGTGTTGTGAACTCGTTCTGTAAGTTTTTTACCTCTTTGTCCCCTCTTTTTTTTTTTCCTTCAATTAGAGTTTTTGACCTTTTATTTATAGATTTTTTCTTCAAATTACTGTTCACGAGTTACTATTCATAAATACTGTTCACCACAGTGGCGCTCACTGGTTAGGCGCTGCAGCGCCCAATCCTAGTGCACCTTTCATATTTTAAGCTTAACTTCTTCGTTTTACATCCGATTTTTCTCCCGTTTATTTTTATATGTTACATTTTTCATCGTGCATCTATATATGATAAAAACAATAATTAAATAGACAAATATTTATGATTTGAAGTAAAAAAAATAAAAGTTATGTACAAATCATACTAGTGCTTTTACGCCTGTATCATCTTGCACATCTAAAAAAATGACCCGAATATTTGTCCTAAATAATTGCATCTGTATAGGTGTCAACTTATGTCTTGTGAGATCTATGGCCCACAACTTCGAGTAAAAAGTTACTGACTCTCACTAGAACTCATTTTTCACAACTATAAATGATTTGGACATATTTTTCTTCTTAAAAAAATAAATTAATTAGAAGAAAATAGCAAATTAATTAATTAATTCAAAACAATTAATAAAAAATTATTTAAAAACTAAATAAATAAATAAATATATTAAAACTTTATTTTTAATATATTTTTTATTAAATTAATTCTAGTTTTTTGTTAAATTAGACACAAATTTATTGTGTTTATTAATTTTAATTATTACTTGATAAATATTAATTCTATTAATTATAAATTTTTCTATTTAATTTAAATTAAATATTTAATTATAAAATATCCATTAATAATACTTTATTATTAATTAATTATTCCCTTTATTAATTAATTACTAATTAATTATAGATAATTTAATATATTAATTAAATAGTTTATATTATTAAATGTCGTAGTTTTAGTTAATTAATTATTCCATTTATTTATTAATTATTGTGTTTATTAATTCTATTTAATTGTATAAATTAAATTAATTCTATTTAATTTATTAATAACTATTAATATTCTAGTTTTAGTTAATTAATTGATCTATTTATTTATTAATTATATTCAATTATTAATAATTCTATTAAATTTAGATTAAATTAAATAATTAAAAACAAAAAAATTTGAATGCACCATATGGTACCATAGGATTTTGGCGCATGCCGCAACGTGCATCGTATCTGCACCATGGTACTTGTGTGCAACCCAGGGTCGTTGCACATAACGCCTAAAATCGGTGGTTTTTATTAGATTTTTAGACTTATTTTAATATCTAGGCTATTTTTCAGCCATTTTATTATAATATTTATCCATATTATATTAGTATAACAATAATCTATTCATTTTAGGGATTGTTTTTTTATTTAAAATGAAAAATGTTAAGGGAGAGAAGAAAAAATATACTTTAAGAATAACATGGTCAAATTTTAAGTTTTTTTGACTATAAAAAATTAAAAGATTATTTTCAAAAAATTTCCTTTTAAGTCTCACACACCTCTATACTGGCGACACGTGCAATGACAAACCCAGTTGACCTGGCTTCTGTTAGCTTTAATTGATTGCTTTGGGCGGCTATTTTGCCCTACTAATGGCCAACAACCTAGTACCAAGGAGATTTCTTTGCCTTGTAGATCATCTTTTTCTTTTCATAAAAGTTCTGTTGCTAATATAATTGATTTAGTTTCCTCAATCATGTCATTAGATTAATGGATTGAGTATATATGGTTTACACTTTTTCATTTTTCCCGGGCTTTTATGTTATTTAAGTCTTATTAAGAATTGAAAGCAAAAACAAGTGGTTTTAGGGGTGGGCAAATCCGGTTCGGTTCGGTTTTTAGTGTGAACCGAAAACCGAACCGAGCCGGTCGGTTTTTGAAAAATAAAACCGAAAACCGAACCGAAAAATTAAAAACCGAACCGAACCGAACCGGTTCGGTTCGGTTCGGTTCGGGTTTTGGTTTTTCGGTTCGGTTTGGGTCGGTTCGGTTCGGTTCGGTTTTATAATTTTTTTAATTTTTTTTTTTTTTTTTAATTTTTTTTAATTTTTTTAATTTTTTTTAATTTTTTTTTTAATTTTTTTTAATTTTTTTTTTAATTTTTTTTAATTTTTTTTTTTAATTTTTTAATTTTTTTTTAAATTCGGTTTTTTCGGTTCGGTTCTCGGTTCGGCCTTTCGAACCGAAAACCGAACCGAATTTTTCGGTTTTTAAAATAAAAAACTGAAAACCGAACCGACCAAGAGAAAAACCGAACCGAACCGACCAATTCGGTTCGGTTTTTCGGGTCCGGTTCGGTTTTCCGGTTTTTTGCCCACCCCTAAGTGGTTTAGCTTGATTATTATTAGTTTAACTTTTTCCTAATTACATATGTGAATAGATTGAGAGATTTAAATATAAATAATTGATACTTATTTTTTTCAACTTTTTTAAAGTTCAATTTTATTAAGAATGATAGCAAAATTGACAAGACCGAATGTAATCATATCAAATTATATGAATGGTTATGATTTATTCACATCAAAGTGGACTCTTTATCGGTTTTGACATGACCCAGTGATGTTCATTAATGTATTAACTTATGAGTTATAATTTGAATAAATAACAATGTTTAAATAGTCGATCATCAGTAATATCTTTTTGTAAAGTTACACTTAGTTCCCATTTAATTAATTTAATTTTGAAAAAATTGATTAGGGCATGTATCTTAGTTTATTAGTAATCACTTCATAAACCTTAGTTAATTAAATCTTAATTCTTTTTGAAGTTGAGGAAGGATTATTAATCCCATCCCTCTTAGTAGTGGTATGTTCCTAGTGGTATGGTTTTGGTTCGAAACAGTGGGCTGTTTGGCAATTTTATACAATTAGACTAATAAAAAACTTAATGTATTGTCAGTCAGTACTAATTTAACTTAATATAAATAATTACCCTTTCATGCAAGTTTACGGATTCTGTGGCTCTTTTATTGGCTTGTAAGATAGCCACCCTGGCATAAATTGGAGAGAGAAGAATATTAATGTGGTGAAAGCCCGATTAAAAATGACTCAATGACAGATCAGCAATTTTACTAATCCGAATATCAGTAATATTTATGGATCTCCAAAACCCCTACATGTAGTTCTATTTTAGCCCGAATGCAAAAGCTAAAAGAGAGAACATATGTAGTATAGAGATTAAGAAGAAAATATATGAGAAATTCTTACCAAGGGGATTCATCAAAGAGAAAAAGGAAAGAGAGATAAGTCATTAAGAATAATATTTAGAGTCATCGATAAGAGACAACTTTTAAAGTAATTCATGTCAATGTCAATAATTTATTAGTAACAAATCAATTTAGAGACCGAAATTTGTTTTTTTTTTCTTAATCTTGAATATGGTTTAATTTTATTTTTTCAGCTATTAAGTTTGTTTGTTTTTAATTTAATAAAAATTGTGAGTTAATTTTGACTAAATTAAAAAGAGAGAAATTTTTAACTTTTTATTTAAATACAAAAAATCTAAATCATTTAATTAATTTTATCCTTTAAAATATTCATATTCATACTCATTCCATATATTTATATTTATATTTCTATCTATATAATCATTATATTTCTCAAGAGTATTTGTACGGAATAGAACGGCATTAGTTAGTGTTGATGTATGGTTGGATGGTCACCACTCACCAACTACTCGTTCTAATATAATAAATTATACAAATAACTTGATATCTAAAAAGGATTAAACCTTTGTATAATTTTAAATGTATTTTAGAGAATTATATATTATAAAAAAGAAATTACAAGATAAGTCATTAAAAATAATATTTGAAATCATTGATAAGAGACGAGAGATAACCGTTAAAATATTCATGTAAATGTCAATTATTTTATTAGCTGCAAATCGATTCAATAACTAAACACTACTCCCTCAAAATCTTTCATAGTTTAGTAGAATCATTATGATGGATGGAGGCTCACCAAATTTGTATAATTTTGTAATGTATAAATTATGTAAATAACTTAGTATCTAATAAAAGGATTAACCCTAGATGATATTATTGTTGTTATTATATATATTTGGATTAATCGAGGTTTAACGCTTATGCGAGGGAGAAAAAAGAAAGAGAAATCTAATATTGTTAATAGTACTTAAGTAAAGGTTGCAAATGGACTATGCCGCTTACAATGTCTTGCTAGAATGGCACGACACATCTAGTTAGACCATATTAGATTGCAATATGCTATCCAGTGTGCCGTGCTAGCAACGGGTCTATCATAGGCCACGTGCCAACACGACAACCCATCACGAGCTCAACACGGTATGGCTCCTATCTTTTTTTAAAGTGTTTTAGTTTGTTATATTTTAAAATAATTGTTTTTATAAAATTTTTAAAATTTTTTAATTACAATTAATTATTATAACAAATAAAATTAATAATTGCAATAACAATTAATATTATAATATATATTGAATTGAAAATTTAAAATTGTGTTATAATCATAATTCATAAATTTATAATTGAAAATTTAAAATTATAATTCTATTAAAAATAAAAATTTATTGAATTATTCAAAATTTGAGATTATTGAATACAACTACAAAATTAAAAGGTCAAATTTACATTACTATAGTTACAATAAATCTCAACTAGGTCAACACGTATTGAATTATCTATCATTTATAAATTCAACTATTATTACATCACTATAATTATAATATAAATTTTTATTTCTAAATTCTAATGATCATATCTCAAAGTTAAAAGTTTTGGAACTTTATGATCATCTTTTCTTGTCAATTTTGTTTTAGGCCCTTTGTATCTTCCTAATCTTTTACATATACTAAAATGATAGGACTCGACCTAAGACCTTCTACAGCAAATCCCAGCGGCCCTGCCGGGCATCTCGACAGAAGTTTCTCAGGATATAATTAGGCAAAATGAGAAATTTCTACAAGGCGAACCCTTTTTTAGTTTTTGCTATTACTAAGAAAATCTTGTAATATACATGAAAAATACATCATAATTTTTCAAAAAAAACGAGTAGAGTTTTCCCTGTTTTTCAAAAAATTCATATAAAACTTGCAAAGAAATTTCACTTCTATTTCAAACACTTCTCAATACTACCAATTCGGACCTTCGGTCCTTTCCAAATCAAATCCAATACAACTTAATTGTTTCATTTGAATTATAAAATAAGCATAATCATAAAAAGCAAAAACGATCATCATAATATCGAAATCTCTTCTTATTGGTTCAAAACATACATACAAATATACATGCCTACAACTATTATGCATAAAGTAAAGGGTGTTATTTAGCACATTTACATGTACAAAAAATGATCTTCAGATTCGGCCCATACTCGGTAATAGGAGAATCAGCAGCTTGCGTACCGAGACATGCACCTGGGAAGGGGTGTTTAGAAAACATAAAACACAAAATGAGTGAGCTAAATGAGCTCAATGAGTGCAATTAAGATTTCAAGTAAAATAACATTTTACATAGATAGCAAATTCTAAAGTACATACAGAAATCATGCTTCTAAAACTGATGTAAAGCTGTAAAACGGTTTCTAATATCATATGCTAATGAAATCTTGCCTAGCGGGTTTTATCTACTTCTTTAGAAAACAATATCCAGAATCTGTATAACATAATAACTGTTGTGTGCATATGAATGCATAAATGCTATCGGTAAATCGAAAACTAGTAAAGTCCTCGCTCGACCATTGGTAACCCTAAAGCTCTATACTCACGCAGCGACTCAACTAGCACTGCACACGTGAGTAGGTCACGGGGCACCTCAACTAGCAGCACCCGCAATGACATCTCATTGGCTATGCAGCGGAATCATACATCATATACATATAGTGAGACAATACCCCGTACATATAGGGCGACTCACATGACTCGACATCTCGACTTCCCGGAGTTAGTGACATACCCCCAAGACCTACCCATATGCACGAGATATACCGGCCAGGTCTAATACAATCATCACCACTATAATCTGAGGGTCTAATGGCCTTTAAAACAAATGCAGAAATTTTAAAACTGTTTCTCAAATCGAACATGTAAAAGCATGTCTATGAATATATATCAAGATCATAAATCATGGTTATACATCGAAAGCTCATAAAACATACATATTCATTATGCGAAAACATAATAAACGAAAAACAAAAGAAATGGCAGATTTTCACTCACAACCACTTCGCGCTTAATTTCGCTCCCAATTTCTACCCCCGTTACCGCTCTCGGTTATCTTTATCCACGCGCCATAAATGACATTTCGAACAAAATTGAATGCTAGAATCTCATTTAACTACTAAACGCCTTAATCGGCATACAAAGCCTGGATGCATACTACTTTCCGATTTTTATTTACGGAGCCATTTAATCTAATCTAACTCACCATCCGGTGCCTTGAAAAATATTGAACGCCTTATAACTTGGTTGGATATAATTGCCCTTCACCTTTTCAAAATGGACAATTATGTCTCATTTTCTTCATTTTTGATTTTTCCATCAACCATATACATTCAATTTACAATATGCACCATTTACACACAACAACGCATTCAAAACACCACTCAATCCCTAACTTTCCTAAAGTGGCAGAATTTCACCCTAGGTTCCAACACATTCCTTTTCTCAAATTCTCGTTCCAATTACAACAAAATCAAGCCAATTTCATTCTAAAGCCCTAATTACAACCAATTAAAGTCTCTACATTCAAATCACCAAAACCCTAATTCTTACCTTGCCAATTTCTTCAAATTGATGACTCTTTCAAGCTCCACACTAGAATTCAACTCAATCTAAGCCAAGAATACACACAAGAACATCAATTAAAGCATTCTTGAAAGCTCATTTATCAAACTCATAAAACAATGCTTTTCTTACCTCTTTTTCTTGAATTTCCACTAATGGAGACTTCAATTGAGCTTAGGGATTGGTATGTAACCTTATTTTAGCTTGATTACACATGAAAAATCATGAAGAAAAAAACTAAAATTTCACTGTAGCAGCAGCCCCTTCACCTTGCACGAATTTTGCTCTCTTTTGCTCTAAATGGTTGCTTTTTGTTCTCTTCAAATTTCTACACACTTCCAACATATATATAATGCTCCCTCAATTGACCATTTTGCCCTTCAACTTACTTAAAATTACTAATTTTCCATTAGTTGAAAACTAATTATATAATTAGTTCATTTGTAACTATCTAGTTAGAATAGTCCAAAGAACTAACTAGAATTTTCAACTTGGCAATCCATGAGATTTCTTCTAATTGGTCCATTCTCTAATATATGGATTATGTTTCTCAACAAAGACTTGTTCCATATATCACCCTTAAATGGAAATTGATGTAGTAAAGTAGAATTTCCTTTTCCAAGCCAATAGAGAAAAATTCCAAAAATATTTTAGGGTCATCCAGCGCTCCGATCGAGTGTGAAATTATCAAATTAGGTCTAATATCTCTCACGTGCACAATAAAGAAAATATTTCTAATAGGGTTAAAATCGAGTAACCCTACGGTGTCTTTATTGCTCTATACTAAAATCTAGGTGCCAATACTACTAATAGGGATTGGATATTACATAAAACCTCCAAAGTTTCTAATGCCTATCTTAATCACTTCTCATCCAATATCTTGCCCCCTAACTAAATGCAGATTTTGATGCTATAGTAGATGTTGTAGTGGATGTTGGAGGTATTAGTATATCTAAAGCCATGATGGATAACATAGAGTAAGCTATTTTATTTAATTTTCACCATGACAAAATATCAAACCCTCTTTGCTATATCAATATATTTGTTTCAAGTCATAAGCAACAGAAATACCATAACTAGAAACTACATTTATTTTATCTTTTAACAAAATAATCTAAGGAGCTCAATCATAAAAAGGCTGCTTATGTGTTTCTTCTATAGCTATAGTTGATCCATATTTATTCTCATAAAAAATAAATAACTATGTAATGAAATTATAAATTTCATTAAAATCATAACAAAGTTCAATGTTTAAATTTTTTTAGATCCTAGAAATTAAAATGTTTACACCATACTAATTAATTTTGAGATCTATTATGGTTGCACAAATAAATAATGTAGAAATTTTCCTCAAATACTTTTAAAATTTAATCTCCGTAACAGTCCATATATAAGAAAACATAGGATTATCTCTATATTTCATAAAAACGTCACTAATATACATATGAGTCAAAGTAATAGAAAATAAAGGCTGATACACATGTGAACATACTAATGTACCATTCTTCAAATCATCGTTACTTAGTAGTGTCTTTCATTTTATCATTATAATAATATGTAATATAATCACTAAAACCTATACAAGATTTCACCATAAAATATATAGCATTCCAATGAGTTTTCACGTTAAGTTTGAACATTCTACTATCTAATCCAAAATTACTTAATACAGTTTTAAATTCTTATAATTTAGCAAATGATGAAGTAATAAATTTTATTGATTCTTTATTTTTTTATTTGAGAATTAATTATATTTAAATCATCTTGAATAATTAATTTAAGAATATGACAAAAACACTTCAAATAAAAAAAACTTGAACCACGTACAAGTGTTAATTGAATTGAAAATAAATCTATAACAACAATATTTGTACTTGTATTATCAAAAATAATATTAATAAGTTTGTCAAAAATATAAAATTCTCTAAAAATATTCATTAAAAAATTAAAAACAACAATAGCTGCATGTGGATGTTACAATTCATACAAAGTAATAATTATTTTTTGCAAAAAATCATGCATTATCAATATAATGTAGTGTAACATAAATATACCCTAAATCATTACTACCCGTCCAATAATCAAAAGTAACAAAAATACTTTAAATTGTGAGATTTTATCTATTGGTTTTTGTTTACTATCTATAAATACGGTCAAGTTATCATTTTTAATAGTATTTTTAGGAACACGAGAGAAGTTGGGTTGAATGTACTTTTTCATAAATTTCTCATACTTTTTGTCTTCAGCGAATGAAAGAGGTTGTTCACCTGCTGTAATGTATCTAGCCAATCCAATACATATACGATGTTAATTAGACTAGAATCCAAAAATAATTCCTCCAAAAGCACTTTAGGCAAGTTGAGTTTGAGTTGGCTCATTTAGACCATGTTTTTGAAAACATGTCTTAGTACGTTGATTCAAAAGCCTAGTGCCATTAATCACTTTGGCATCTATAGGTTTGCCATAAAACTTACAGATAGCTTTTTCTTCAGTTCTTTCAGAAGTTTGATCTATATGATCCTTCAATGTGAAAAAATTTCAAAAATCTGATGGTCGTCCTGTTTTTTATTTTCGAATACTTTTAATATATTCAATTGTAGAAGCAGAATGACTATTAAAAATTTGTGATGATGAGATTGAAATATCTTCAAATTCATTTAGAGCAATAAGATTGAAGCTATTCATTGTATTGATAATAAAAATGTAAATGGATAAATAAAAATTAAAAAATAAATAAATAATTTGAGAGAATATAATTTTTAAAGAGAGTTAAAATAATTTTGGAGAGAATTTGGGAATTTTTGAGTTGAGTTAAGAAAAGATTGAGAGAGTGAAAAGTATAGAGAGGAAATAGTGAGTTAAGTAGTGTGAAATGATGTAGGGGTAGGGCGGGGGGGACTGGGTGCCTTTTTTCCCCCCTCTCTCTTTATCGTTGATCAATGGTAAAGTAAAAAAATGATAATAAAACATTTTTAAATGCTGTTGCATTTGCAACGTGGGTGCAATATAAGCCTTTTTAAAATTGTTTTTCGACTTTTATTAAAACAAAAACTTTAAAAGATATATAAAATAAATAAGAAATGGTCCATAGGCCATGCCCTAAGTTTTTGTGCTTGGTCGACACAGCTCAGAATCCTTTTGTGTCATACTAACCCAGACACAAAAGCACAACTAGACCTATTTTCATGGGTCGTGCCAACCCGACAAAGTTCATTTGCCACCTCTAAACTTAAGTGGTTTGTTTTTGTTAAAGGCTATTTTCGTAAATACCTTGGGCTGATTTAGCAAATTAATTTAGTAATCTTATACCTTATTATTTTACTCATAAAGAAGTGAAGAAATGTATTAAGCTCTCTTCTTTTAGATTGGTCATGCCTAATATAAATTAATTATTTTCATGATTTACAAGGTTTCTTATTTATTTATTTTCACTCGCATTTGCATATTAATGTAAGATAAGAACTTAGAATTTGCATTTAGATGATACCAAAAAAAAAGAGGGAAAAAAATCAAAATATTGTTTAACAAAGTTGTTTTGGTAATAATTTAGAGAAAATAATAATGAATTTATTTTCTCTTTTTCTTTTGGAGGAATAATGACTTTGATTTCTTAATCCTCATAAAATATATAACTTTTTGAGTTAGTATTTTATTATATAAGTGTCACAAAAAAAAATACTAAAATTATTAAAAATATTTCTCTCCATCTTCATATATATCATTGTGTTTACGCCAACCTAAAAATATACGTAGTAGGCCTATTTGGGTTCTTTCTTTTGTATATTTTAGTACATGCCCAATTAGGTATGAGGCTCATATTAGGTAGCATAGAAAGTTTTAGTTTGTTAGAATACTTTTTCCTTTCAAATTAGGATTAGAATAGGGTTTTTAGAAGTATATATATATATGCTTAATTCTTCATTGTAATCAATCATTCAACTCAATAAGACAATAGTATAATTTTCTCTTAATTTAACTTTTTTTTTCTTATTTTCAACCCAAGATCCTGGTCCTTACTTGTTATTTTTCATAGTCTTACTGTTGAACTTTGCCTATCATTCCCCACGAAGTATTCAAATCTACAGTTTGCTTGCTATCTCACAGCTCAGGTTTATCCTAAGCCTTGCTTGCTGTAAGACAAATTTGACTTTGCCTTGTTTGGTGAAACTTAATCTCAGTTCTTTGTGAATTTAAAGTAATCTATCATTCTAGCAGGACATGATAAATACTTGAAAATGTATATTTATTAAAAGCTTCAATCATCATTTTACATTTAGAATACTACTAATTTCAGCATTGTTTTGTAGTTTTAGAATAGAAATAAAGTGTTGTCCTTAATTTGTGATTAATGAATATATTTTCTTAGGTTTAGTAAAATAGACATAACTCCCAATCTAAAATTTGAAATGAAGAAATTCTTAAACTTGGAAAAGCATGACTCAATCCTACAAAAAAATTGATGAATAACCAAAAGCCCAAATCCAACATATCATGGATTGAAATTAGGATACAATAAAGCTGAACTGTAAGCTACGCTCAACCTAACCCACCTTCGGTGTTTGCATTGTATCCCACAAAATACGTATCCAATTAGTATGATTCTAGAAGTTACAGAAATATTAGTCAATTATCTATAACTCTTCTATTGTTCATCAAGTCTAATTTGGCCAGCTTCATCATCAAAAGGGCATTGCAAATTCGATGGATGGTTTGGTAGCCAACAATATAGAAGATTTAGTCAAACTAGAATAGTTTCCTTATATTTGCCTATTTAAGGACACCCTTGGTGGAAGGGGGGCATCTCAATTTTGTTATTTTGTAATCAATAGATCACTTTTCATTGTATTTTATTTCCTCAAATTATGTTGTTCTAATCTCCTAGCTAAGTCGATGAGTGAAACACTTAATGGAATTGTTGTTTTGTTTTATTTGATCCTACTTTTGTGTTTCAATGTTTATGATTATTTCAAATATTTTGATTTATCCTTTATGAAAATATTTTTGGTTTTATTGAAGCCTTGATTCATTATAGACTAAAGGTACAATGAATGCTTGGAAAGATCTTCTATATATCAACTTATTCTTACAAATGATGTTTTCAAATAATTGAAAAGCCTTTCTCAAATGAGTAAGTAGGATTAAAGATCTCTACTACAATCCAAATAAGTGTGGATCTCTAATGCATTAGTGTTCTTTTAAGTAATTCTTAATTTATATTCGATAGCCTTTTCTTTTAAAATCAACCAACATTCATTCATCATTGGATACAAAAATTCATCACTTTTAATCATTCATATATTAACCTTTGCTCTTGGTGATCACTCTATGTGGATACAATACTCAGACTCTCGAGTTAAATACTATAATTAAGACAACTTATGTTTGGGTAAAATAATATTTGAGTTGTAGCAAATTTTTTGCACCGTTGTCTGGGAGTGAAATTAACTAAAAATAATTGATTTTTGTTTTCATGGAAGGCTAAGCCTTCTACCTTGTTTTACTTTAATTATTAGTTTTATTTGTTATTTTTATTTTGCTATGGTTAGTTTTACTTAACCACCTACCTTTTGTTTACTAATATTTTATTATTCTAATCTAACATTAACTAATCTAATTTTTACTTACTCCTCTAACATTTATTTTATTGTCGGCTTTTCTATCTAATTTGCTTTTATATTTATTATTTTTTCCTCTCTCTTGTTTATAGCATTTGTTATTATTGTATTTTATTTTTCTTTATATGAGTGGCTGATTTTGAGATCTTATGTCTCATCATTTGATGAAAGGTAATTACGAAACTCTCTTTGATAGGTTACTTGAATCTATTTGTAATGTCCAATCCTTATTAATAGTGTAGATACCTAGATTCGGTTTTTAGCGATAAAGGCACCGTAGGGTTACCCGATTTTAACCCTATTAGAAATATATTTTTTTATGGTGCGTTTGAGAGATATTAGACCTAATTTGGTAATTTCACACTTGGTTGGAGCATTGGACGACCATAGAATATTTTTGAAAAGTTTCTCTATTGGCTTAAAAAAGGAAATTTTAATTTACTACATGAATTTTCATTTAAGGGTTATGCATGGAACAAGCCTTTGTTGAGAAACACAATCCATATGTTAGAGAATGGACTAATTAGAGGCAATTTCATGGATTGCCAAGTTTGAAGTCTGGTTAGTTCCTTTGATTATTCTAACCAAATAGTTACAAAGGAACCAATTAAATACTTACTTTATAACCAATGGCAAATTAGAAATTTAGAGTAATTTGAGGGCAAATTGGATAGTTAAGAGAGCACTATATAAAGGTGGAAGTGTATAGAATTTCGGAAAGATGAAAGCAAAACCTATTAGAGCAAAAGAGGAGCAAAAATTCGGCCAAGTGAAGAGGGGTGCTGCTATAGTAAAACCCAAAGTTATTTCATATTTTTCATGCTTTTTCAAGCTAAAATAAAGCCAAACACAAGTTCTTAAGATCAATTGAAGTTTCCATTAGTGAAAATTCAAGGAAAAGAGGTAAGAAAAACATTGTTTTATAATGATGATGTGTGAATTTTTAAGATTGCTTCAATTGATATTTTTGTGGGAATTATTGATGTAGGTTGAGTTGAATTGAAGTGTGGTGTTTAAAGAACTTGTCAAAGTAAAGGAATTAGTAAGGTAAGAATTAGGGTTTGGTGTGAATTTGATGTAGAAACTTCAATTGAATGTTATTAGGGCATTAGAATGAAATTGGTTTGATTTTGATGCCATTGGAGTAAGAAATTAATGAAAAGAAATGTGTTGGGTGGAGGAAGTAAATTTGGTCACATAGGGAATTTTAGGGTTTGAGTTGTATTTTGGTTAAATTGTTGTGTATGAATGATTTTTTGTGTCAATAGGATGTATATGGTTGATGAAAAATAAAAAATAAAGAAAATAGGACATAATTATTCTTTATGATAAGGTGAAGGAAAATTATGTCCAATCAAATATATAGGGTGTTAAGCAATTTTCAGGGCGTCGATTGGTGAATTAGATAAGATTGAATTACTTCGTAAATGAAAATCGGAAAGTAGTATCCATCTGGGTTTTGTAAGCCGATTAGGGTGTTTAGTAGTTAAATGAAATTTTGGCGTTTGTAAAGGTTTTAAATGTCATTTATGGCGTATAGGTGAAGAAAATCGAGACCAGTAACGGAAGTAGAAGTTTGGAGCAAATTGAGCTCGGAATGGTTGTGAGTGAAAATTTGTCATTGTTTATCTTTCATTTAATATGTTTCTACATATCAAAATTGTATGTTTTATGTGGTTATAATGCATAAACATAATTTACGATTTTGATATATATATATCCATAGATATGCATTTACATGTTCAGTTTAAGAAACAATTTTAAAACTACTATATTAGTTTCAAAGACCATTGGTACCCTCAAATTATAATGGTGGTGATGGTTTAAGACCCAATCGGTATATCCTGTACACATGGGCAGATATTAGAAGGTGTGTCACTAACACCGGGAAGTCAAGTTCTCGAGTCATGTGAGTCGCTCTATCTGTACGGGATTTTGTCTTGCTATATGTAGGCAATGTAGGATTCCGCTGTATAGCCAGTGAGATGTCTTGATATGTCACAGTGAGTGTTGCTAGTTAAGACGCCCCATGACCTACTCACGTTATGCGGTGCTAGTTAAGTCTCTATGTGAGTATAGAGCTTTAGGATTACCATTGGTACAGTTTAGAAAGAAAATGACCAAGCGAGGGCTTTAATAGTTTTTGAGCTACTGAATACATCTTACGCATTTATATATGTACATACTAGTTATTATGTCTTATAGATTTTGATATTATTTTTTGAAGATGTAAATAAAACCCGTTCGAGAAGATTTCATCAGCATATGATGTGAGAAACCATTTTACAACTTTATAAAAGTTTTAGAAGCATGATATATACATGTCTTTTAGAATTTAATATCTATGCATAATTTTATTTTATTTTAAAACTTAAATGCACTCACTAAACTCCTTTAGCTTACTCATTTTATGTTTTATATTTCCTAACCCTCTCCAGGTACAGGCCTCGGTGCGTAAGTTGCTGATTCTCACACGACTGATTAGTGGCCCAGTCGAACGATCATTTTGTAAATGTAAATGTACTAAGTAGCACTCTTTTTGCTTTCTACATAGTAGTTATAGACTTGTGTATTTTGTAAATATGTTTTCGACAAACAAGAAGAGGTTTCGATACGATGATGATCGTTTCACTTTTTATTAGTATACCAATTTATGATCAAAATGAAAATTTTGAGTTTGAATTTGGTTGTGAGAAGGATCGGAGGTCCTATTTGGAAGTATTGAAAAGCTGGTTGACATAGAAGTGAAAGGTTTCTTGCAGGTTTTATATGGGTTTTTTAGAAAAATAAGGGAAACTTTGTTCCTTTTTTTTATTTATAAATTTAATAAGTTATTTTCATGTATATTCTAGAATTTTTTCAATAATAGTAAGAATTAAAAAGGGGTTCACCTCGTGAAATTTCTCAAATTTCACAGTTAGATTCTGAGGAACTTTTGTTGAGGTGCCCCGCAAAGCCGCTGGAATCTATAGTAGAGGTTCTTAGGGTGGGTCCTGTCACTCTTTCTTCCTCTCATTCTTCATCAAACACATCATACACCATGGCCGATAATGAAACTATACACGAAGATCATGTTAATGCACCCATCTGAACCATGCGAGAATACTTGCAACCTCCTTAGAACTTTACACCCTCATGCTTCATTTTCTATTGAATGCCAATAATTTCAAATTTAAGTCTGGTATGATTCCCTTAATTCTAAATTTTCATGGCTTAGAATCGAAAAGTCCATACTTACATTGGAAGGAATTTGAGGAAGTTTGTAATACATTTAATTACCAAGGATGTAGTGAAGAAATAATTAGGCTTAAGTTGTTTTCATTTTCATTGAAAGACAAACCAAAAACTTGGCTTAGTTCTTTAAAATCAAGGTGAATAGGTACTTGGCAAGAAATGCAATGTTAATTTTTAAAAAAAGTTTTTCCAACACATAAAATCAATGCTTTGAAAAGACAAATTCAATTTTTCTCAAAAGGAAAATGAAACATACTTTCAATGTCAGGAAAGATTCAAAGACTTGTTACATTTTTGTCCACATCATGGTTTTCAAAAATGGTTTAATTCCCGAGACTAAACAATTCATAAAAACCATATGTAATGGAGAATTTCTAGATAAAGATCAAGATGAGGCATTTGATTATTTGGATCATTTATCAAAAAATTCTTAAAATTGGAAAATTACTAGTTCTATCAATTCAATTAGATTTAATCTTGCAAGTTATAGTGGAGGAAAATATCAATTGAGTTGAGAACATGATTTCAGTGCTAGGGTAGCTAGTTTGGCTAGGAAAGTGGAAGCCATGAAAATGAGGAAACTAAGGGAGACCAAATCCATCCTTACTAAAGAAGTTAGTGGTATTTGTAACATTGTTGGTCATCCCAAAAATGTGTGCCCAAATCTTCTGATCTTTAAAGAATCCATGCATAAGCAAGTGAATGCCACGAATTATACTAACAAAGCTTTCCCATCCCATTACTTCAACACGTACAACCTAAATTGAAGAAACCATCCAAATTTCTGTTGGAGAAATGATAACAATGTCCAAACATAACATCAACAAAAGTCTTCAAATCCTCCTCCATATCACTCACTAAACATAAAAATCCTTAAGAAGACATTGCAAGCATTCAAGCGTGAGCAATCAAGATTTAATGATCAGACTTCAGGGGCCATAAATGAGATCAAGAGTACACTTTCTAATCTGACATCTTTTGTACAAAGTCAAAAAAAGGATAAGTTTCCTCCTCAGCCTAAACCTAATCCCTAAAGTCAATTCAATGTAAATGAATCTTGTGGAAAATAAAAATCACTTGAAAATATCAATAACATCACAACACTTTATAGTGGTAAGGTTATTGATAAAACTCTTCCTTAAAAAAAGATGAACCTAAACCACTCGAAAGTAGAAATTGAGAAGAAAAAAGGGTCAAAGCCTTTTGAGAGAGAAGAGTGTCCAATTCTTACCTCATTTCCTCAAAGATTGAAACCAATTAAAAAGTTGAACCTAAATTCTGACATCTATGAACTTTTCAAGCAAGTCAAAATAAATATCCCTTTGTTGGATGCAATAAAACAAGTCCTATCTTATGCCAATTTTTTGAAAGATTTGTGCATGGTTAAAAGAAAGCTTAATGTTTGAAAAAAAAGGATTTTTGACCGAGAGTGTAAGTTCAATCATTCAACAAAACACTCCTCCAAAATACAAGAATCTTAGATGTTCAACCATTTTTTGTGTGACTGGTAATTTTAGGATTGACCGTGCATTGGTTGATTTAGGAGCTAGTGCTAATGTTTTGCCTTATGCTGTTTATGAGCATTAAGAATTTGGTAAGCTCAAACCTACTCCAATCATTCTTTAACTTGCTGATAGAAGTGTGAAAGTTTCAAGAGTAGTAGTGGAAGATGTGCTTGTTCAAACTGATAAATTTTATTTTCATATTGATTTTATTGTTTTAGACATACTTGTTTTGAACTTGAATGCTCAAATTTCAGTCATTCTAGGTTGTCAATTCCTTGCAACTTCTAATGTTTTAATTAATTGTAGAAATAGTTTGTTGAAACTATCATTTGGTAATATGACTTGTGAACTGAATGTGTTTAATATTTTCAAGCAATTTTGGGATGATAATAATGTGCATGAAGTTAATCTAATTGAAGAACTAGTACATAATGAATTTAATATCTATTCTTCTAGTAACGATTATGAAATGGAAAAGAAAACAATTATGAAACACATTTTTCTTCACAGGTTTTTGGAATAGATAAGCGGAGACCAAGATTTAAAGAATTACCACAAAATACAAATGCTACCTTGCCATTAAATGTGCAACTACCGAAACTTAAATTGAAGCCATTGCCATCTCTTCTCAAATATTCATTTTTAGGTGAAAATGAAAATTTTCCAGTTGTGATGAATTGAAGACAAAAAGAGAGTTGAAAATATTGTGGTTGATCACTTGTATAGACTTATTTGTGATGAATCTTTAATAATTAATGATATATTTCCAGATGAACAACCTTTTGGCATTGTTAATTTACCTTGGTTTACTGACATTGCTAATTTTCTTGTTATAGAAAAACTTTCACCTCATTGGCAAGCCCTACAAAAGAAAAATGTTATGCGAGGTACGCAATTTTTTTTAGGAGGATCCATAACTCTTCAAATATTATCCTAACTAAATCATAAGATGATGTGTGCTTGATAATAAAATTCAAAAGCTTGTGGTAGTTATTTTTCTTCAAAGCAAATTATAGCAAATATTTTGCAATGTAGATTTTTTTAGCCCACTTTATTCAAAGATACACATGTATTTTGTAAAATGTGTGAAAATTGTTAAAAATTGAGATCCATTTCAAAACAAAATATGATGCCTTTGAATCTCATTCTAATTAAAAAAATTTATTACTGAGGGTAGATTTCTTGGTCGCACTAGATTATATGTTTTAAAATAGATTAAGATAATTCTATGTTGAAACAATGAGCACAAAATGCTCATAAACTTTTTAAAAGAAAATATCTTAAGTCGATGTTGAAAAAGATTATATGTTAAACTTTTTAATAGGCTGTTTGAAACATTAATGAGAAAATATTGAATTACTCACAAAGTTGCCACCTTTTATCACCTTCAAACAAGCGGACAAGTTGAATTAGCTAATCGAGAGATAAAACCAATTTTGGAGAAAACCGTAAGCCCAAATCGCAAAGATTGATCTTTAAGATTTAATGATGCACTTTGGACTTATTGACCTGCTTTTAAAAATTTATTTGGTATATCTCCTTATAGGCTAGTTTATGAAAAAATTTGTCACTTGCTAGTGGAACTTGAGCATAAAGCCTATTGGGCATTAAAACTTTTAACTCAAACCATGATGCTAATGGACAGATACATAAATTACAAATAAATGAACTTGAAGAGTTGAGTAATGATGCATATAAGAATTCAAAAATTCATAAAGTTAAAATCAAAGGTTTTCATGATAAAAAATTCTAAGAAAGATATTCAAAGTTGGTTAGAATGTTTTATTTTATAAATCTCAACTTCACATATTCCCTTGGAAATTAAGGTTAAGTGGAGTGGCCATTTTGTTGTGAAACATGTGTACCCTTATAGAGCTATGAACATTGAAAATCCTAAAAATGGTAATATATTTAAAGTAAATGGGTAAAGACTCTAACAGTTTCTAAAAACTAAGTTTTTCAAGAAGAAATTTTGTCCTTATCTTGTCCTTGTTATGAGACCAATTAATTTTTGTTGTACATATTTATATATATTTGTCCTTCTTCTAACATTATTTATTTTCCATACTTGTAGGTTAGTTTAAGTATCTTTTTTGTTTTAATATTGTTTTGTACCTAGTTAAGTGATAGATAACGATATTCTGTGATATTTCAAGTCAGTTTAGTCTGTTTCCTATAATTATTGATACAAAAAAGTCTTCTCTGTCTTTCTCTCATTTCTCTTACAAAAATGGATAGCATTTTGATGAATTTGAAAAAGCATTTTCCCTATTTGTCTCAAAATGCCTCAAAGAAAATTTACTAAGCCCGATGTGAAAGATTACGACTATTAATGATTATGAACATACCTGTTGATGTACATTTATTAATTGAAGCTAATGTCTGATTGGTAGGTGAGTTTTCATATTCATTAGTTACCTACATACTAGGTTTAGGTAAAAGATCTTTTTGTAAAAAAGCGAAGAGCAAAAAAGATTAGGTGTTTGTTATAAGTGTGCACGTACGACTTGTAACACAGATGCCGTACTTTAGGATTGGTGTTTATAAATCATGAAGATAAAATTAGATTCATTAGGGATGGATTGAGTAAGGAGTCTTTGGATGATATCTTAATCCCTCTTTAGACACATCCTAGTGGATATGTGCATATTGCCATTCGTAATTTATGGGAATTATTCCTAAAGAAACATGAGTGGTACAGTCTTGAGAATCTGACTCTAAAAGATCATGTTTGATAATTTATAAGAAAATTAGATGGAAAACCTATTCCCGACCCATAGAGGGTGTTTAACCCATTTCAGGACGTAAAACTAGAGAAAGATGTGAGCCACAATCACAACTACCTGTACATTTGCATGTTAGTCGCTCTTTTTGAATAATTTGCAATTTAATTTTATTTTTTGACAATAGCCAACTACGTAGACTTTACATTACAACATCTTCTTTTTTTTTCGATTCTATAAAAGCACTGCTTTACTTCTACATATTCATACAAATTCAAAATCAATTAAAGTTTAGAGTAAGTGCAATAATGGAAAAAACCTTGACTCATAGATTTATAAAAATTTATGTTTTTTATGGATCCTACCTCGAGAGAACTGGAGAGTTTTTAGAAGTAGCAGAAACTCTTGGTAAGGTGTTAGCTGAATGAAATATGCATTTAGTATATATGGAGGTAGACATGGGTTAATAAGGGGTATAGTAAAAGATGCACAAAATAATAACAGTCGTGTTTTGGGTATCATCCCGAAATCTTTAATTGTTGAGAATATTATAAGAAAACTAGCTGGGGATGAGTTACAGGTTTCAACTATACATCATAGAATGCCTTTAATGTTTGGGAATTCAATTGCCTTCATAGCTGTACCAAGAGGTCTTTTCATGGTTATCTTGTGGAAAAATAATTCATTTCACATTTGGCACGGTGGATCTTTATTTCTGCTTCAACTATTGATGAGTTGATTGAAACTGCACTTGTCCCTCTATCTGATCCAACATTATATGAGTTGGATTGGTTTATTGCTAATAGTGAGAAAAAATACAAGATAGATTTGACTCTCCGTCTGTAACTTCTCTACTCTTATATTCTTACAATATTTTATTTTCATTAGAATGGCTTGTTTTATTTTGTTGCAGATTTCATTTGAATAAAAGTTGTTCCAGTTATACTTCTATATATAACTCTTTTTATATTTTTACATTAAGGACAATGTTTCAATCTAGTTAAAAGGAATGATAGTTCATATAAAATGTTAGTGTTAATTTTTGTAATCATTTTGTTATTGTTTTTATAAAAAAAATTGACATTGGCATCACGAATGGCATAAGTAAGGGTTCATATTTGGACTCTTGAAACGCATTCTAACCCACTTGTTATTATTATTATTTTTGTTATTTTATTTTTATTTTTATTTTTTTTTAGCATTTCATGCACATGTGTTCTTAGTAGTTCTTATGTTAATAAGTTTGATTTTCTAAGTGGTATGATTTCAAAATTATTTAACTTTAGTCACTTTTCTATCTAGGTTACTAAAGAGCGAGTTTCGAAATCAATCTTATTTTGTAATGTTTTCTTATGTTCTTCACATTATAAAGAAAAAAAGTCACTTCATTCAATAAAGTCTTCTTTCAATTTTAGAAGACAAAAGTGTAAAAAAAAAGGTTAATTCATTTTAATAAAGTCTTTATTTTATAAAAAAAAAGTCTTTAGGTAGTTTTTCTCGTCGGGCTCTATTTGCAATATTCGTGATTAAAGTCCTAAAAGCTAGCACATGGCAAGAGTGGTGTAACTCTAAACAATTAATTTTCTTATCTTTGAGTCAATGTTAGTTGGTCTGTTTATCCTTAAATATGACTTTTTCTTAAGCGCTTATCTATTTTTTAACTCTATAAGTGAAATCTTAACCCTTGAAATAGTTATTCACCCAAGAGGATATAGAGTTGAAGCTTTTACTTGGAGAAAATTTTCAAGACTATATATATTGTGGTTTGTGGTAAGAAGGTTTTGGCTTAGTTCACATATACATAATTTTGAAAGTTATGATTGAAATAAGCTTGATAGCAATTGTGATCTTAAAATGACGCTTTGTTTGAAATACTTATATAGTTTTTTAATTTATTTACGCTTGAATTGCTAGGGACTAACAATAAACTGGTTGGGAGTTGTGATGAACACTTGAAAATGCATAGTTGTTAAGAGCTTCAATCATCATTTTACATTCAGAATACTACTTAATTTTAACATTTTTGTAGTTTTAAACCAGAAGTAAAGTGTTGTCCTTAATTTGTGATTAATGAACATTTTTGTGTAAGTTTAGTAAAATGGACATAACTCTCAATCTAAAATTCAAAATTAAGAAACTATTGGATCCAGAGAAGCATGACTCAATCCTACACAAAATTAATGAACAATCAAAAGCCCAAATCTAACATATTATGGACTGAAATTAAGACACAATAGAACTGAACTGCAAGCTACGCTTGGCCTGACCCACTTTCTGTATTTGGACCGTATCTTACAAACTATGTATCTAATTAGTACTATCCCAGAAGTTATGAAAATATAAGTCAATTATCTACAACTCTTATATTGGTCACAAAGTCCAATTCGATTGGCTTTATAGTTAATACGGTATTGTAAATTTGATGGATGATTTGGTATTCAACAATGTGGAAGATTTAGTCAAACTAGAATAGGTTTTTTATATTTGCTTATTTAAGGACACTCTTGCCCACTTTTTGTATTTGGACCGTATCTTCAAAATATGTATCTAATTAGTACGATCCTAGAAGTTATGAAAATATAAGTCAATTATCTACAACTCTTATGTTGGTCACAAAGTCTAATTCGATTGGCTTTATAGTCAAAAGGGTATTGTAAATTCGATGGATGATTTGGTACTCAACAATGTGGAAGATTTAGTCAAACTAGAATAGTTCTTTTATATTTGCTTATTTAAGGATACCTTTGCTAAGAGAGAGGGGGGAGGATAGGGCGACGACATCTCTCTTTTGTTATTTTGTAATCAATAGTTCACTTTTTATTATATTTTATTTTCTCAAGTTATGTTGTTCTAAACTCCTAGTTAGGTTTAGGAGGGAAACACTTAATGGAATTGTAGTTTTGTTTCTTCGATCTTATTTTTACATTTCAATGTTTATGGTTGTTTTTAAATATTTTGATTTATTATTTATAAAAATTATTTTGATTTTATTAAAACCTTGTTTCGTTACAAAATAAGGGCAAACGAAAAGCTTAAAAAGATCTTTTATATATCAACAACTTATTCTTCTAAATGACGTTTTCAAACAATTGAAAAGTCTTTCTCAAATGAGTAAAGAGAATCAAAGATCTCTCTTATAATATAAATAAGTGTAGATCTCTAATACATTAGTATTTTTTCAATTAATTTCTTAATTTATATGTGGTACCTTTTTCCTTTAAAATCAACCGACACTCTTTCATCTTTGGATACAACACTTAATCACTTTTAATCATTTTCACAATAACTTTTGCTTTTAGTAATCACTTTATGTGAATACAACACTTAAACTCTCGAATTAAATACTTTTTAATACTTGTACTTAGTAAAATAATATTTGAGTTTAACTAGGACACTTGACATATATGTATTCAACCCTTCAATTTTTAACCACGAACACATTGCTTTTCACTTAACAATTCTGGTAGTCTATATATTTTATTTTATTTTCATCTTCCTCTTGTTGGGAAAATTGTTTTTTTCTATCCATTGAAAAATTGTGGGAACTTGAAAACCACGCTATTCGACTCTATTAATTTCGCTAGTGGTGGAGCACTAGGCCGAGAAGCAATAAATTTTAAAGACACTCCCCCCAATTCTATAACTCCCCGTCATTAATTACCCTTTGAAATGTTTAATCTCACACTAAGTACTGTGGAGTGTATTCACAGGCCTCTTCTGCTTCTTTTTAATTAGATGGGCCTATTCAAAATTGGTTCACAATATTGAGCAGTTCTATTGGGCCACCTCATCAATCCCAAATAAAAATTACCCTTTAAAATGTTTAATCTCGCCGTAGATAGTTTGGAGTGTATTCAAACTTCTCAGAAGATTCTCTTTAAAAATAAAAACCTTGTCATAAGATATTGATTCATAGGTTAAGTTGGCTTCGTTTTAATTAGATGGGCCTATTCAAAATTGGTTCACGACATTGAGTATAGAGATAACAAAATTTAAATATAAATTCTTTTGTGATCTTAGAATTTTGATTTTTTTTTTAATTTAAATTTTTTTAGATCTGAATCTGAGTTGACCTGGATTAATTTTTATATTTCAATTTTTTTAAAATTGTAAAGCATCTTTCATTATGTTAGATTGGTCAGAACAAATTAGTCTCATAACAATTATTAACGGGTCCTATTTTGCATCAACTTTCTAACATACTTCAATTTCATACCAAAGGCATATGAGATTTGCATGAAATATGAAACTAATTAATTAAGTTTTTCATCCTATTTCCCACTTTTTGTAGACACAAGTCAGACAAGTCACAAGACTCGAGAGTCCTTTTCCAAATTCCAATAACCTTTCTGCAAATGAATAGAACTTTTTTAAATTAAAATAAAAATAAAAATTAAAAAGTCTGAGTTTTTGGATTCGGGTTTCTCAAATAGTATGAATCTTAGATCCAAGATTTACATAAGAAAATAAAATTTGAACTCGAAAAAATTTAAAAATTTAAAATTTAAAAATTTTTTTGGATTCGATTTTTTTTGCTATCTCTAATTAAACAATTCAATTGGGCCATCTCATCAATCCCGAATAACAATTTTTTTTATTATTAAAAGAGAAGTTACACCTTAACCCACAAAAATTGATGAAAGTAATATAAACATCCTTATAGTTTATAAAAAGACACATAAACCTTTCATTTTCTAAAACATTTCTTTAATTTTGGATTAAAAAAAATACTCTAAAAATATGAAAACATCTTTTTCACCCTTTAAATGATACATGACATATTTTTATCCATTCTTTTTTTAGTAGTTTTAGTAATTAAATCATATTACTAGTCAACAACTATCTTTATCCCTTGTCAGTTAATATTATTGATTTTCACATTTATCCCTTGTCAGTTAATATTATTGATTTTCACATTTATCCCTTGTCAGTTAATATTATTGATTACTTGTGAAAGATTAATGTTGCCAGCAAAAAGACTAATTGGTTCACTAAAAAAATACTTTTGAACTCCAAATTTTACGATTTACCCACCCATTAATAGTAATAATTTCAAAAATATAAGTAATGCAAGAGTGAGAAATGGATGGAGAAAGGTAGTGATCATTACGGCAATGCCTTTCAACGACAAAATATTATGGTGCATTGCCACTTAAATTTGATAGATCATCAGCTAATGATTTGAGATATGGTGGCAGTGCATGTAATGTACTACCATTAAAAGGTGCTACAATAACTACCACCTTTCTATATTAATCTCTCTTTTCTACTATTTTAACAGCAAAATTTACATTGTTATTATATATATATGATGAAATTTGAAATATAAAGATGGCTATAATAAATTGATCGAATGGTATCATTAGTGATTGATGACCATCACCATTGACCAACAATGACATTCGATAGTAATTATTTTTTAAAATTTTATTTAATAATATTAGAAATATTTAATTAAAAGTTTTAATTTAGAATTCAATTGACCATTTTACCTTTTTAATAATCTAATCAAACATAATCCAGATGGAAGTCTATATGTCCTTTTCAAAATTATGGGAGTCTTTATATCCCTTTTTAAAAATTAAATTATAAAAAGAGTTAAATCTAATTTTACCTTCTTCCTTTTATGTTGTTCTTTAGTTTTCTTTTCTCATTTTCTTTCTTTTGACCCCAAAATTTAATCAACTTAAAACCAACGAGTGAAATTTATTTTTTATGGGTCAACTAGACTTTCGGAGGAATTGGTAAATTGGTTCACTCCAAGAAAATTAGATCTATCGAAAATCATACAATCAAAGAAAAATATAAGGTCGTGCTAAAAGTTATTTTGGTGGAGATACTGATGCTTAAGTTAGCAACGGTTAAAAAAAGAGGAGAAAATAGTATAAGGGCAAGAAGAAAAGGTGATGAGTGGTGAAATGGAAGTTTTGTTGAGTGCTTAGAGGCTAAGAAGGCTCTAAATATTGAAGGATAGTCTATATATGTATATTTAAATGCTGATACCTATATCTATATGGATGTCAATATTGATCATCATTATCATGCGTGTCCTATGTTTGTTCTCCCTTTAACTCAGCAATTTGGACTCTATTTATAAAATTGTAATGTAAGTTTAATATGTTGTTGTAGAATCCTAATACGGTTAAAAGTTAGTAAGACTTCTCCTTCTTGGATTTATACATTAGAGTTTTATTTAAATAAGGTTAGACATTTCTTACATATGTAGGACTTCTTCTAAGATTATTGGAGTCATATTTGTGAAAGGTATATCAAGTTTGTGATTTTCAATTGTAAGTTCATTTTAGGGTACTTCTGCACGACCAAGGTGGTCAATTAACTCGAGGAGGGATACCTAATATCAAGGATGATGATGGAGAGAAGAGGACTAAAGCCAACTTGAGGACATCTACATACCTTTGTAATATCTAGGCCTTGAGCTCATGGGATTGCGCTTTGTGGGCTATAT
Source organism: Ailanthus altissimus (assembly GCA_946807835.1). Lineage (NCBI taxonomy): Eukaryota > Viridiplantae > Streptophyta > Magnoliopsida > Sapindales > Simaroubaceae > Ailanthus > Ailanthus altissimus. The sequence goes on from OX327683.1 coordinate 12,438,856, forward strand.
AGCAAATGGGTTGGGCTTTGTAGTGATTGGGCCTGTAAGTCGAATTCAGGGGAACAGAGGTCCCTTAATTTTTAGTATTAACTTATTGATACTAAAAACTTTATAAGTTTAGTCCTTTAAATTGAGTAGTCTTCGGAGTGCCTTTTGATATGATTGACTAAAGTCCTTTGCTTGTCAATTTAAGGTAATGCTCCAAATCGAGTATTATATCTTTGTAGAGGATATATGCACTGGTTATTAAGATTCCCCATTTGTATATGTCTTTGCAAGGAAATGGATGCACTAGTTAGTGAGATTCCCTTTTGTTTATGTCTTTGTAGGGAATAGATACACTAATTTGGTGAGATTATCTTTTGTAAATATCTTTGCAGGGAATGGATGCATTGGTTAGAGTTTCCTTTGTATATGTCTTCGTAGGGGAATGAATGTCTGATTTTGTGAGATTCTCATTTGTTTATGTCTTTGTAGGAGAATGGATGCACTAATTGTTGGAGATGGTAATTACGTGCTATTTTAATATTGTATGAATATTAATTGTTTAATATTTATACAATATAAAATTTAAATAAAATTATTAATATTATAATAAATGATAAGATGCTTGTAACGTTTTAGATATTGTATGACCTAAAAGAGTTCAGATCTGGTCTAAAGGAGTTTAGATCAGTACTAAGAGTTAGTACCACTGAGAGTTATAAATGCTAAGAGTTAGTACTACTGAGAGTTAGCAGATTATAAGAGTCAACGAAAATCTAAGAAGTTAGAGCTTTGTCTAAAATAGGATAAAGACCCGAGAATATATTAGTAATGACATAGTTACAAAGAGTTACAAATGGTGCTAGGAAATGTCATTATACAGTCTATTATTAAAAATTATATTTTTGATTTCTTTTATCGATGTGATTCTGTTGGTAAAACCCTTTTATATATATTAGTGTATGTTTATATTTGGATGGTCTAGATGATTAGTTTTAGCAAACTTGAGCTTAGTGAAAGCTCATATAGGCATACAGGTATTCAATAAGGATTGGGTATTGAACAAACTCCAAGACCTCTAATAGACATCTCATAAAGCCGTTAATGGCAGGTCTTCTTGAGTTAAGTAGTATTCGTAGTCTTTTGACTTAAGCGCTATGGTGGGTTTGAGAGCGATCTACCATACCTTAGTTCACGGAGGTCAGAGACCTTTCATAGTCTGACCGTTGCATGTGTTGTGTGATTTCTATAACACAAACTAACGCAAGTGCACGTATCGCAACAAGTAATAAAGTGATAAGTAGAGTGTCGATCCCACGGGGAATTGTTATTACTTGCTAAGTACTAAAATTATGTTCTCCTATTCTTATTAAAGCTATTGGCAATTTAATGGTTTTAATATCTAAACTAACTAAACAAGAAATAATAATAGTTACAAGAATTGAGCAAGGAGAACAATTGTGATAGCACAAATACTCAGATGCCTAGGATTACAATAATCCCTCAATACTTCACTTGAATCCAACTACTCCCCTTAGAACTATCAATATGAATGTCAACCAAGAACTCTAATATCCTCACAAGCCTCTTTTGCAGGTCAAGTGAGTATATCTCATTCAATTAACTATCTATATGTCTATGATAATCAAATTGAAATAAGATTCATTAAGTTCAAATTCTCTAAATGGTCATATATGCCTATGAGTATATGTCTATCTCATATGAAACTCATGCTTTTACACCATGATCATACATCAATTTATCCATGGCCAACACAAAATTTCCTTTGTCAAGTTCCTTAAGGTTCCCTAATCAATCTAATACATTTTCATGTAATTAGAAGCATTTAGCATAGAACAAATTGAACAATTCCATACCAATATGATAAATAAGGGAAAATAATCAATCCAAGCTATATATTGAGTTCACATTGTAATCCTAGCAATAAAACTTAGTTCATAATTGAAAATATAAGTTTAGAGCATCTAACAACATCATTATACATGTTGGAATCAACAACAAATACGAATTTGAAGAGAAGAAGAAATTTCCCTTGATGCAATGGTGATGTTCTTCCTCCAAAATGCAGAAATTCTTCTTCTTCCCCTTGATTTTTGCCTCTTGTTGTTGATTCTTGCTTCCAAGACCCAAATGAAGTGTTTATTTTCGTGCTCTCAACTGCCCCTTTTGCTCCTCCTCCCTCTTTGGCTAAACAATGGGTGTTTATATAGGTAGGGTTGCAAAAAGAGGACAAAAATACCCCAAAGAAGTGCCCAGAATTCAGCGCCGCGGCGCTGCGATTCAATGCCGCGGCGCTCACTTTCTGCAATTGGCGCTGCGGCGCTGAAATCCAGCGCTGCGGCTCTGCACTGTTGCTACAGTGGCACTGTAGCAGTACTGTAGCTACAGTGTTACTGTAGCAACAATGCCTCCTTCGTATTTTTATCTCTAATGCTCCGATTTGCGTCCGTTTTCCGGTATTTTTGCTCCGATAATGCTTCAACCTATAAAACAACATTAATACGCATAAATAGCCCAATTATTGAGATAAATTGAACAAATATCAAGTTAGGAAGATAAAATAGTTTATACAATTACGCCTTATCAGCATGTCGCTAGGTATGGTCTGATGCTCAGGGAGTCTGGTGTACGTAGATATGAGATTCGTCGGCTCATATGGGTGAGTTGTATATCTGGATGCTTAGAGATTATATCTTAAAAAGTTTTATGGCCATAAGCAGTAAACCCGGGAAAAGACTTTTTCGTTGGGTTAAATAATATCGCAAAAGTGTTTACTTATATTACTTATTGGGATATGAATTTGGAGATAAGTTCACAAATGAGCAAATAGAGATTTGATGGTGGTGATCTATATCTCTGCTCTTCTAGGATATAAGTGACAGAAGGATTATATCTATACATTATAACCTCAGCTTGTATAATCTAGCACGCTGATTTATAATATCTATGATGTGTGCATAGGAAAATGTTCACGGACTCATGGAAGAGTCTATTTAACAAACTGGGCATGAATATAGAGAGTCTCGCTATATAGTGTATCGTTGTGTACTAGGATAACGTATTCAATTAAACAGTTTGATTTAGTAAATTTTAGCAAACCAGACATTTGTTTCAAGATCCCTCGGGGTGTGCACTTGTCAAGATTTAAGTATTAAGTAAATCAATTAGTTAACAATAGTTATTGACCAATATAATGATAATAAGTGGCACAATGTGAGCCATTTATTGTTTGACTTTGAAATTACAAAATTGACCTTACTTGTTAGACAAGCAAAGTTAATTTAATAAGTCAAAAATAGTTTCTGAATTATTTAAATTTGCAAAGTCAACATATTGTTATAATAAAGGGAATGGCTTGTATTATTTGTCAACAAATGATAAATTAATAAAATGCACATGTTTTATTTGCTGTTAAATTGAATAAACAAATGGAAACATAAGACATGGGCATAGCATGGAAAGCATGGCAAGGTGGGGGTTGTGGCGTGACTTGCCAAAATATAAGGGATCAATTGGCTTTAAAATGAAAGTGTGTATTCATGTTTTTGGCTAAGGAATGGCACGACAAAGAAGAAAAGGTAATAAAAAGACTTATAACAAATAGCTTGATGATTAAGTAATAGTGTGGCATTTGTTTAAGTGTTAGCATTTGAATAAAAAGACTTATAAAATGAATTGATATTTTTCATTTGGTGAGACTTTATGATTTGGCCAAACAAAAGGGAAAATAAGAGAAAAAATGTTTTGTTTTATTTTCGAGTGTTGAAGTAGCTATTCATTTTCTTTTCTCTTCTATTTTGGCCGGTCACCATGCAAGCAAAACTAAAAGCTTGTTTTCTTGTTCAAGAGTTGTACAAAATCAAAACAATTTTATTGCTTTGTAACTAATAGCTTAAAGAGTGTAGCAAGGGTTTAGAGTTAACCAAGTTTATTGTGTTTAAGTGTTAAACACAGTACTGGAATTGTAACTATCATTCTAGAGGCTCAAGCCTATACCGTTGAGTCCTAAAATTGTTCAAGAGTACCTTTCAAGGTAAACTTAAGTTTTCAACCTAAATTCTAAAGGCTTGACAAAATGATTTCTTAATCTTTATTTCATTATTCTAATGAAAGACTTAAATTAAATGTATTTATCGCTTTAAAAAATTATATTTTTGGTTCTGCTGCACTAATATGTATAACATGTGTATTATTTAATGATGAACACTTGCATATGCATTTACCTTAATAAAATAGCACACTATCACTAATACTAATTTAGTAAGATTCTCCTATGTCTATGTCTTTGTAAGAGACTAGATGCATTGGTTTAGTGAGAATCTCTTTTGTAAATGTCTTTATAGGGGAATAGATGCATTGATTTGTGATATTCTCCTTTGCAAATGTCTTTGTAAGGGAAGGATGCACTTATTCAATTCCTCTTTGCAAAATGTCTTTGTAAGGGGAAGTGGATGCATTGGTTAATAAGATTGTCCTTTGTAAAATATCTTCGTTAAGGAAAGTGGATGCATTGGTTTGTAAGATTTTCCTTTGTAAATGTCTTTATAAGGGAATGGATAGACTAATTTAGGGAGATTCCCCTTTGTAAATTTCGTCATAGTGAAATGGATGCACTGGTAAGTGAAGTTTCCCTTTGTTTATAGTCCTTAAGCCCGTATGATGTAATCATATATTCACAACAATGAAAGAGATTGATAGTTTGAATCCAAGTCCAAATGTGGTATTTAATGTTTGGAAACCTTTTGAAAAATACATACCAACAAGTCACTTACTAAACCGTTGTCCTTTCTTTTTTTCAATTTATGATGATGTGGTGTCATCTAAAATAGCAATAGGGTGGCAATAGGGTGCGTGAGGGTAGGGATCACAATACCCATTCTCGTATACTTGAATGGGTTAAGAAATTTTATATTCACCCTATACTTGATTTATGTAATTCAGATACGGGGCATAGGATCTCCAAATGGGGATGGGGATCCTAATAAGTACCCTATACTCAAATATTTTTTTAAAAAATTTTAAAATACTCTTTTACTTGTATCAATTTAATTTTATAAAATAGTTTTTAACCCGAACAATTATAATATACCAAAAAAAAGGAAATTTTTTTATAAACGGCTTATATTTTTTGGCAACATTCTTTTTAACAACAAATGAATATGTTAATATTTATTAGTTAAGAAATGAAAAATTGGACACTTATGCCTTTAAATTATATTTGTCTCTCTTACCAAACATTTGAACCCGTTCCCTTTCAAGAAATTCAAGGTTTTGAAATTTTTTGTGTTAATTTTTTAAATACAAAAGTTTAATATAATGAAGTGAATAAAACAAATTGGTAAATTTAAGAGAAATATGATGAAATAGGGAAGAAATATGAAAAATATGATAATTGGATGAAAAATAATGAAGTGTTTTGCGACCTGCGAATAGGATCCGCGAAAGTGGCTTCAATCATTGTTTTTTAAATTTATTTTTAATTAATAAAAGTTTTTTATTTTTAATTAATTTAATAAAATATTTTATTTATTTTTTAATTATATCTTTCGCACGGGATGTGCAAGTACAGCTTGCATGTGTGGGCTGCGTGGTAGGTAGTTGTGTCATACATGGCAATGGGTGTGTTATTTTAATTGTTTATTAATTGGAAATAAATAAATAATTTATAAAAATTAAGTTATTTTTATAATTATTTATTTAATAATTAAAACATATATTTTGCGTGTCGTATCTCGCGTGCGACGTGCATGCATAGGATACCTATTGGGCGCCTTCGACACGTGCTTTCTACCTTGCAACATGCACAAGCATGTCACGTGCAAATTATATATTTTAATTTGATTATTAAATTTAAAAATAATTAAAATAATTTATTTATATATTTAGTCATTAAAAAAATAAGTTATTTTTATTGTTTAATAATATTTTGTTAAAATAATTATATATAAATATTTATTAATTTTAGTAAATTATTTTAATTAGTTTTTATTTATTTAAATTATTTATTTAAATTATTTATTTATAATTAAAAAACAAAATAAAAACAAAATAAAACCTTTATTGAATAAAAATAAATTAAAAAAATTAAAAAAGAAAAAAAAGTGATTGAAGCCACTTTCGCAGATCCCATTCGCAGTCTGCCAAAGTGGCTTCCGTAAATTATTTTACGAAAGAGTTTTGCGGCCCGCAAAATACTTCAATGAATTAATTCCTAGTTATCAAAATTTTCCAAGTTACTTTAACTTTTTCTCCGATTCGTCACTTTTCTTTTAAATTTACTATATTTCTTCTACAATTCATTATATTATACTTTTTCATTTAAAAAACAAATACAAAAAACTTTAAATCTTTGAATTTATTGAGAGAGAGCGGGTCCAAGTGTTTAATGAGAGAACAAATATAACTTAATGGCATAATTGTCCAATTCTCCATTTCTTAGCTAATAAACATTAATCTATTCATTTGTGGCTAAAAAAGAATAGTACCTAAAAATATGGGCCATTTGTTGAAAAATTCACTAAAAAAATGTAAACATTACATGAAAATATAAATTATATCCAGTTTTCAAGTCTTCAATTACTAATTTTAAATATTAATAACATGAATTAAAATTCAAAAATTAATGGAGCTTGGAAACCCCAGTGTCGCAGCGCTGTGCAGTGAGCGTCGTGGAGCTGGGGCCTAGGAACCTTGGCGCCGCGGTACTCCTTATCAACATTGCAGTGTTAGAGCCTGGATAGCCCCAGTGCCACAGCACCAAATGACACCACTGCGGTATCCCTTTTAGCTGTGTCTTGATTACATGTTTTTAAACATTCGAATCACATAATCAATAGCCCTAGAACATCCTAATTATGCTACGGATACTCCAATTAAGCACAAACAACATACAAACATGCACTCTAATACCAAAATAGCACACAAGCATGCTAATTACGCTATGGAACATTCTAATTATGCTACAGACACTCCAATTAAGCACAAACAACACACAAACATGCACTTTCACATAAAAAATTAATGTAGCTCAATATAAAAATATATCTCATTACACTAATGAGATAAAATAAAGCTTATCTTTAAAGCATGCTTTTGGTAATTCTAGTTGAGGACGTGATGTGATTCCTTGAACTAGAATGATAGCCTTCTTTTCTTGACAGAAATTCGTTGAAGCAACACTTGCTTCTCTTTTATATCTCTCGGCCTATATATATTTCCTTAATTCACATCACATGTTCATATTAAGAAAATGAAATACGGCCCCTTTATATAGCAAACTTATCCATCCTTTTGCCAAATCAAATTCAAGTTAATGCCAAGCATAGAAAAGTAATAAAATTAACACTTCATGCTTGTAAAGAGATTGGCAACATGGTGCTAAATGTGTTGGCTGAGTATTAGTGCAATTGGTGGCTATTTACTTTAGAAATCAATAATATTAAGCCACCTTTTGCTAATAGAAATAATTTGTTTGAATATTTAAGCTACCTCTTGCTTGTTAATTGAAAGCATGACTCATGTTTAAAGAATAATATATTAACCATTAAAAAGATGCCAGCAGTTGCTTAATAAAGCACTGAATTGCAACCTCTTGCTTAACAACTTAAGCCTGACAAAAGATGTAATATCCAATCCCTATTAGTAGTATTGGCACATAAATTTCGGTATAGAGCAATAAAGACACTGTAGGGTCACTTGATTTTAACTTTATTAGAAATATTTTCTTTATCGTGCGCGTGAGAGATATTAGACCTAATTTGATAATTTCACACTCGATCGGAGCGCCGGACGACCCTAGAATATTTTTGGAATTTTTCTCTATTGGCTTGGAAAAGGAAATCCTAATTTACTACATGAATTTCCATTTAAGGGTTATGTATGGAACAAGTCTTTGTTGAGAAATACAATCCATATATTAAGGAATGGACCAATTAGAAGCAATCTCATGGATTGTCAAGTTAGAAATTCTAGTTAGTTCCTTTGACTATTTTAACTAGATAGTTACAAAGGAACCAATTAAATCCTTCTATTTGAACTAATGGCAAATTAGAACTTTTGAGTAAGTTGAAGGGCAAAATGGTCAATTGAGGGAGCACTATATATATGTTGGAAGTGTGTAGAGTTTTCAAGAGATGAAAAGCAAACACTTAGAGCAAATTCGTGCAAGGGTTGAAGGTGCTGCTACAGTGAAATTTTAGTTTTTTTTCTCATGATTTTGCATGTGTAATCAAGCTAAAATAAGGTTACATACCAATCCCTAAGCTCAATTGAAGCCTCCATTAGTGAAAATTCAAGAAAAAGAGGTAAGAAAAGCATTGTTTTATGAGTTTGATAAGTGAGCTTTCTAGAATACTTTAATTGATGTTCTTGTGTGTATTCTTGGCTTAGATTGAGTTGAATTCTAGTGTGGAGCTTGAAGGAGTCATCAATTTGAAGAAATTGGCAAGGTAAGAATTAGAGTTTTTGTGATTTAAATGTAGAGACTTCAATTGGTTGTAATTAAGGCTTTAGAATGAATTTGGCTTAATTTTGTTGTAATTAGAACAAGAAATTGAGAAAAGAAATGTGTTGGAACCTAGGGTGAAATTCTGCCACTTTAGGAAAGTTAGGGATTGAGTGGTGTTTTGATTAAGTTGTTGTGTGTAAATGGTGCATCATGTAAATTGAATGTATATAGTTGATGGAAAACCAAAAATGAAGAAAATGGGACATAATTGTCCATTTCAGAAAGGTGAAGGGCAATTATATCCAACCAAGTTATAAGGCGTTCAATAATTTTCAGGGCGCCGGATGGTGAGTTAGATTAGATTAAATGGCTTCGTAAAGAAAAATTGAAAAGTAGTATGCATCCGGACTTTGTATGCCAATTAGAGAGTTTAGTAGTTAAATGTCACTTATGGCGCATGGGTGAAGAAAATCGAGAGCGGTAACGGGAGCAGAAATCCGGAGCAAAATTGAATGCGGAGCGGTTGTGAGTAAAAGTCTACAATTTCTTTTATTTTTTGTTTATTATATTTTTGCATAATAAATATGTATGTTTTATGAGCTTTCAATGCATAAAAATAATTTATGATTTTGATATATATTCATAGACATGCTTTTACATGTTCGACTTAAGAAACAGTTTTAAAATTTCTACATCCGTTTTAAAGGCCATTGATACCCTCAGATTGTAGTGGTGATGATTGTATTAGACCCGGCCAGTATATCCCGTGCACATGGGCAGGTCTTGGGGGTGTGTCACTAACTCCAGGAAGTCGGGATGTCGAGTCATGTGAGTTGCTCTATTTGTACGGGGTATTGTCTCACTATATGTATGCGATGTAGGATTCCGCTGCATAGCCACTGAGATGTCTTGAAATGTCACTGCGGGTGCTGCTAGTTGAGATGCTCCGTGACCTACTCACGTGTGCGGCGCTAGTTGAGTCGCTGCGTGAGTATAGAGCTTTAGGGTTACCATTGGTACAGTTTAGAAAGAAAATGGCCGAGCGAGGACTTTACTAGTTTTTGATTTACCGATAGCATTTATGCATTCATATGCACACAACAGTTATTATGTTATACAGATTCTGGATATTATTTTCCAAAGATATAGATAAAACCCGCTCGGCAAGATTTCATTAGCATATGATATTAGAAACTGTTTTACTGCTTTACATTAGTTTTAGAAGCATGATTTCTGCAAGTACTTTAGAATTTGCTATCTATGCATAATGTTATTTAATTTAAAATCTTAATTGCACTCACTGAGCTCCTTTAGCTCACTCATTTTGTGTTTTATGTTTTCTAAACACCCCTTCCCAGGTTCAGGTTTCGGTACGCAAGCTGCTGATTCTCCTATTGCCGAGTAGTGGGCCAAATCTGAAGATCATTTTTTGTACATGTAAATGTGCTAAATAACACTCTTTACTTAAGCATAGTAGTTGTAGGCATGTATATTTGTATGTATATTTTGAACCAACAAGAAAAGATTTCGAGATTACGATGATTGTTTTTGCTTTTCACGAGTATGCACATTTTGTGATTCAAATGAAATAATTGAGTTGTGTTGGATGTGATTTAGAAAGGACCGGAGGTCCGAATTGGTAGTATTGAGAAGTGTGTGAAATAGAAGTGAAATTTCTTTGCAAATTTTATATGGAGTTTTTGAAAAACAGGGGAAACTCTACCCGTTTTTTTTTTAAATCAAGATGTCATTTTCGTGTATATTACAAGATTTTCTCAGTAATAGTAAGAACTAAAAAGAGGTTTGCCTCACGAAAATTTCTCATCTTGCCTAGTTATATTCTGAGAAACTTCTGTCGGGGTGCCCGGTAGGGCCGCTGGGATTTGCTGTAGAGGGTCTCGGGTCGGGTCCTGTCAAAAGCATTTCACATTTGAATGTTAAACGTGTTGGCCGAATTAATCTTTGTTTCAATTTGTGGCATTGTATTATTAATGCCATATGTCATGCAATTATAAATTAATGCCATAATATATAGCATTCAATAAAGGGATAAAGTAGCAAGTCTCACTTGCTAACATCCTAGGCTAAACACTTAAACTTTGTCAATTCCCCGAGAGACCCTAAATAATTCCTGCTTTTCAAGAACTTCCTAGATCGAACCATTCAATCTAGTGTGCTACCTTAATGCACAACGAGTATACTTCATATAGTGAGATTCCCTAGGTTTACACCCGTTTGTCTTATAGAACTCTTCTGTAAGTCCATAAATGCTACCCACCACATACGTTATAGAAATAACAAAATGACGCATTGAACCATACAAGTTAAGGTTATTACATATTCATATAATCCCTCTATAAGATATTTCCTAGAAGAGTGGAGACATAGATTATCACTGTCAAGTCTTCGTTTGCTCAACCCTAAAACTTATCTCCAGATACGTATTCCCTTAAACAATATTCGCAAACACATTTGTAATATTGTTTCTCTCACAGGAAACTCTTTTCTGGGTTTGTTACTTATGACTATAAGATTATTTGGAATACAATCTTCAAGCATCTGGATATAAAACTTGCCCATATAAGCTGACGGATCCTATATATACACACACCAGACTCTATGAGAATCGGATCACACTTAGTGACACCCAATGGTTAAACTATGAAAGATATCTAATATGTGTGGAACCTAAGTATGGTGGATCACTCACAAGCCCATTATGGTGCTTAGGTCAAGGGACCACGAATATTACTCAACTCGAAACGACCCTTTATTGACAGCTTTATACGATGTCGATTGGAGGTCCATATTAATTCTGTTCAGTACTGAGTCCTCACTAAATACCCATATGCCTATACGAGCTTCCACTAAGCTCATGGTTTACTAATACTAACCATCTAGACCATCAAAAATAGATATACAATGATCTAGATATTAAATAAAGTTTTCACCGATATACCCATATTAGTGAAAATAGACCAGGAACATAACTTTCAATAACATACTTGCACAATGACATTTCTTACCACTATTTGAAACCTTGTCAACTATATCATTGCTAATATACTCTTAGGGCTTTGTCTAATTTCAGACAAGGCTAAAACTCTTTAGATTTTGCTGACTCTCATAACCTACTAACTCTCAGTAGTGCCAACCTTTAGTAATTATAATTCTCAGTGTAACTAACTCTTAGCATTAGTCTAAACTACTTTTGACCATATATTAAATATAATTAGTGATTTAATGAAATATTAATTGAATAAGTAAAAATATTCATACAAAATGGGATGACATGTAAACACAAATCTCAATAACTCTCACTTGCTCTAGTGCTATTCATAATGATATCTAATACCTAATGACTCTACGTGTTTCTCAAATACTTTAGGTGTTCAGGCTTTAGTTAGTGGGCCTACTACATTATCTATAGGGTTAACTCTGAAATACAATATCTCTTCTAGCTAAGATCTCTCTAACTATATGGTATTTTCTCTTAACATACTTAGATCTACGGTGTGCTCTTAAATATTTAGCTTGTGCAATGGCCTCATTATTGTCATAAAATAATAGGATATGATCCATTGAACTTGGGACTATACCAAGTTTTACGACAAATATAAGTATCCACATTGCTTTTGAGGCAGTAATATTATTTTACCTCTGTGGTAAAATTAGTTGTGGATCCATGTTTAACATTATTCCAACTTATTGCGTCACCATTGAGAATAAACACATATCCAGATATAGATTTTCTATTAATTGGATCAGACTGAAAGTTTGAATCTGTGTATCCTCTAACCTATCTCCATATATAAGAAACTTTTTCTTTGTACCCTTAAGGTATTTAAGGATATGTTTGACTGTCATCCAATGGCTGTCACCTAGATTAGACTAATATTGGCTATTAACACTTACAACCATACTGCTATCAAGTCTCGTACACATCACGGTATACATCAAGCTTCTAATAGATGATGCTTATACGATGTTAGACATTCTAACTCTTTCATCTTTTGTTTGAAGATACATCTCCCTTGAAAGATAAATGCCATGTCTAAAAGGTATATTGATAAGGGCAAAATTGTCATATATTTTCTCATGTTTTTATTGTTGATATTTTATGATTTTATGAGAATAGATGGCTATTTATGTGCATTATTGTTATTTATAGGGACTTGAACGAAATTTAAAGAAAGAACGCAAAAGGATCGAAAACAGGGACTAAAATGCAAAGTTTTTAAATTATGAGTCTAGCGCCCCCGCGCCACAAGTATTGTCGCCCCAGCTCTGTAATAGTAATCGAAATAAGAAATACGACCTATTGAAGTCGCATCTGGTGCCCCAGCGCCATAAAGTCACCGTGCCAGCGACACTCCAGCCCCCCAGCGCTATCATCCCACCGCTCCAGCGGTGAAGCCTTTTTCACGTGTCGCCCCAGGGACAGATGCATAGCGCGCCAGCGGTAGTGCGAGTCCTAGTCTGACGAGAATTGAGATTTTCAAGCTCATATCAATCCCTATAAAAAGCCACTCGTTCCCAGCCTTCAAAATCAATCCAAGACAACCTAAGAGCACCACGAATACAGAGCACAAGTCTTGGAGAGCAATAGAAGTTTAATTGAGGCAACTTTAGAGAGAGATTCAAGGCGTTCTTCGACATCAAGAGATCTTAGGCAGCGCAATCAAGAGCAATTCGACGTCTACATCGATTTGCAATTGATTGTATCATGTTTTATTTTTATTGCTGTGATTCTCTTGTAGCTATGAACTAATTTATTTTCTAGGGTTAATATTTGAACTCAATATGTATGCTTAATTGCCATATCTTTTAGTATTTAATAAACTTAGTCCTTTATTATTTAAATTACTTGTGTTTAATGCTTCAATATATCTGGCCAATATATGGTGAATGAGTTGGTAATATTATTGATAAACTCGGAAGAGGAATCATTATATTTAGACCTAGGTAATTTGATGTATGATTGTAGAGTAACATTCAATGTTGCATATGCAAGTTTCAATTTAGGATAGGAATATACCTAATTGGCATGTATGATCAATAAGACCTAATTTTAATGAATCTTAATTTATTACAAGTACCATAGGAATATAGGTATTTGGTAAATTAAGGTATACTTGCATGACCTTGGAAGAGGCTTGTGAATACATTAGTGTCTTGATCAATAACAAAGACTAAGTGAATTAAATATTAGAAGATTAATCATAAAAAGCATATTGAGGGATAATATTAATCATAGGTTCTCTCTACGTTGCTATCTCCCTATTCTCTTTGCATTGTGTTTTGCTTTTATATTTATTACATTCATTCTTAGATTTTTATCTTTCTGAATAATTATTAGGAAGACATAATTTTAGTAATTGGTTAAAAAGAAGAAATTATCCCTGTGGGTTCGACATCCAACTTATTTAGTCTCTTAATTACTTGCATACGATAGTGTATACTTGCACTTAATTTTATGATATAGAAATATCGCATCATATATTAACTGTCTTACAGTTATCAAAATTATACCTTTCTAAGGCATTGTTAATCTACATAAATTAAGAGAGTCCTATTAGCCTTTTAGTTCTATCTTTATAAAATTTTATAATCAGTATATAAAAAGCCTCTCCCAAATCTTTTATGGAGAAGTTCTTACTTAAATAATATTTTACTAACTGTAACATACCGATATCATTCGTAATGATTATTATGTCAGCCACATAAAGAATTAAGAAGACACTTATGCTGCCACTGACCTTTTTATACACACAAGCTTCTTCTTCATTTTTTATGAAACTAAACCATCTGATTACCTTATCAAAATGAAGATTTTAGCTTTGGAAGGCCTGCTTAAGTCCATAAATAGACTTCTTCAGTTTGCATACAAGACTAGAGGTTAAGGTAGATGCAAAACCTTTAGAATATTCCATATATATCTCTTCCTTGAGATATCTATTCAGGAATACCGTCTTTACATCCATCTACCAAATCTCAAAGTCATAATATGTAGCAATTTCCAATAATATTCGAATTGACTTAAGCATCGCTACTGGCATAAAGGTTTCCTCATAATTAAACCTAAATCGCTGAGTATAACCTTTTGCAACCAGTTGGACTTTAAAGGTCTCTACCTTTCCATCAGGCCCATGCTTCCGCTGTAAGCCATTTACAATCGATAAGAACTATTATTTCGGAAAGCTTAACCAAGTCCTAGACTTGATTATGAAGCACTAAGTCAATTTTGATCTTCATGGCATCATGCTATTTTCCCAAATTAATATCTAATATTACCTGTTTGTAGGTTAAAGGATCATTTTTTTTCTTGTAAGAAAATGTAATATCCAATCCCTATTAGTAGTATTGGCGCCTAGATTTCGGTATAGAACAAATAAGACACCGTAGGGTTACTCGATTTTAACCCTATTAGAAATATTTTCTTTATAGTGCACGTGAGAGATATCAGACTTAATTTGGTAATTTCACACTTGATCGGTGCACTGGACGACCCTAGAATATTTTTAGAATTTTTCTCTATTGACTTGGAAAAGAAAATTCTAATTTACTACATGAATTTCCATTTAAGGGTTATGAATGGAACAAGCCTTTGTTGAGAAACATAATCCATATATTAGAGAATGGACCAATTAGAAGAAATCTCATGGATTGCCAAGTTGGAAGTTCTAGTTAGTTCTTTGGACTATTCCAACTAGATAGTTACAAATGAACTAATTATATAATTAGTTTTCAACTAATGGCAAATTAGTAATTTTGAGAAAGTTGAAGGGCAAAATCATAAATAGAGGGAGGACTATAAATAGGTTGGAAGTGTGTAGAATTTTGAAGATGATCAAAAGCAAACACTTAGAACAAAAGAGAGAAAATTCGAGCTTGGAAAGGGGGGATGCTACAGTGACCTTTCAAGTTTTGTTTTCATGAATTTTCATGTGTAATCAAGCCAAATTAAGGTTACAAACCAATTCCTAAGCTCAATTGAAGTCTCTATTAGAGGAAATTCAAGAAAAAGAGGTAAGAAAAGCATCTTTTATGAGTTTGATAAGTGAGAATTCAAGAATGTGTTAATTGATGTTCTCATTTGTATTCTTGGCTTAGATTGAGTTGAATTCTAGTTTGGAGCTTGAAGGAGTCATCAATTTAAAGAAATTGGCAAGGTGAGAATTAGAGTTTTTGGTGATTTTGTTGTAGAGATTTCAATTGATTGTAATTAGGGTTTTAGAATGAAATTGGAATGATTTTGTTGTAATTGGAACAAGAAATTGAGAAAAGGAATGTGTTGGAACCTAGGGTGAAATTCTGCCACTTTAGGGAAGTTAGGAATTGAGTGGTGTTTTGATTGAATTATTGTGTGTAAATGATGCATATTGTGAATTGAATGTATATGGCTGATGAAAAAACCCAAAAATGAAGCAAATGGGACATAATTGTCCATGTTGGAAAGGTGAAGGGCAAGTATGTCCAATCAAATTATAAGATGTTCAATAATTTTCAGGGCGCCGGATGGTGAGTTATTCGATTATGGCTTCGTAACTAAAATCGGGAAGTAGTTTACATCCAAGCTTTGTATGCCAATTAGGGCATTTAGTAGTTAAATGAGATTCTAGTGTTTGATTTGGTTCTAAATGTCATTTATGGCGCATAGGTGAGGATAACCGAGAGCGTTAACGGGAGCAGGAATCGGGAGCGAAATTGAGCGCGGAGCGGTTGTGAGTGAAAATCTGCCATTTCTTTTACTTTTCGGTTATTATGTTTTCGCACAATGACTATGTATGTTTTATGAGCTTTCAATGCATAAACATGATTTATGATATTGATATATTCATAGACATGCTTTTACATGATCGATTTGTGAAACAGTTTTAAAATTTCTGCATTTGTTTTAAGGCCATTAGTACCCTCAGATTATAGTGGTGATGATTGTATTAGACCTGGCCGGTATATCCCGTGCACATGGGCAGGTCTTGGGGGTGTGTCACTAACTCCGGGAAGTCGGGATGTCGAGTTATGTGAGTCGCTCTATGTGTACAGGATATTGTCTCGCTATATCCATGCGATGTAGGATTCCGCTACGTAGCCAGTGAGATGTCACTGTGGGTGCTGCTAGTTGAGGTGCCCAGTGACCTACTCACGTATGTGGTGCTAGTTGAGTCACTGCGTGGGTATAGAGCTTTAGGGTTACCATTGGTACAGTTTAGAAAGAAAATGGCCGAGCGAGGATTTTACTGGTTTTCACTTTACCGATAGCATTTATGCATTTATATGCACACAGCAGTTATTATGTTATACAGATTCTGAATATAGTTTTCCAAAGATGTAGATAAAACCCGCTCGGCAAGATTTCATTAGCATATGATATTAGAAACCGTTTTACAATTTTACATCCGTTTTAGAAGCATAATTTCTGCATGTACTTTAGAAATTACTATCTTTATATAATATTCTTGTAATTGAATTCTCATTTACACTCACTGAGCTCCTTTAGCTCACTCGTTTTATGTTTTATGTTTTAAACCCCTTTCCCAGGTGCAGGTCTCGGAATGCAAGCTGCTGATTCTCCTATCGCCGAGTAGTGGGCCGAATCCAAAGATAATTTTTGTACATGTAAATGTGCTAATAGCACTCTTTACTTTATGCATAATAGTTGTAGGCATGTATATTTGTAAGTATGTGTTGAATCAAGAAGAAGAGATTTTTAGTTTCTGATGATCGTTTTTACTTTTTATAATTATGCTTATTTTGTGATTTATACGAAATAATTGAGTTGTGTTGGATTTGATTTGAAAAGGACCGAAGGTCCGAATTGGTAGAATTGAGATGTGTTGGAATTAGAAGTGAAATCTCTTTGCAGGTTTATATGGATTTTCTGAAAAACAGGGGAAACTCTGTCCGTTTGTTTTTAAAACTAAGATGTCGTTTTCATGTATATTACTAGATCTTCTTAGTAGTAACAAGAATTAAAAAGGGGTTCGCCTCGCGGAATTTCTTAACTTACCCAGTTAGGTTCGGAGGAACTTCCGTCGGGGTGCCCGGCAGGGCCGCTGGGATCTATAGTAGAGGGTCTCGGGTCGGGTCCTGTCAGAAAACCTCAGGGGCACCTTCAAGTATCATACCATACCTTTTAGGTGGCCTTAATATCCTTTCTTACCTACGTGGATGGTGTTTAAAAGGTGTTTTGCTCGATTAAGCTTGTGGTTACATCGTTGGTTTATTTTTATTTTGATTGATTTCAACAAGTTCAATATTTCTATATTCCCTATGATCCATTAGAAACTGTTTCTCTAGAAAAGTGGCATTGCGAGTAACAAACACATTTCGTTCCTTAGGATAATAGAATAGGTATCCTATGGAATGCTTAGGATAACCAATGAATTGATACTTATACCATTTGAGTGCAAGTTTATCCTGTTGTGTAACTTTTACATAAGCATGATAGCCCTAAATCTTAAAATATTTAAGATTTAAATTCCTTCAAGGCAATATCTGATAGGGAGTAGAGGATATAACTTTGGATGGAACTCTGTTCAAAATATAGGCAGTAGTTTTTAGAGTATATCTTCACAGATATTCCGGGAGATTGGTGAAGCTCATCACTGATCAGACTATATCTAATAGAGTTTGATTCCTCCTTTACGAAATACCAATGTGTTGTGGAGTAGCTAGAGGGCTGTATTGAGTAAGAATCTCATTCTCTTTTAAATAATTCAAATATTCACTGCTCAAGTACTCTCATTCTCGACCTGATCGAAGACATTTAATGTACATGTCAACTTGATTCTCTACTTCAAGTTGAAATTCTTTAAACTTTTTAAAGGTTTTTGACTTGTGTTTAATAAGAAACACATATTCATATTGTGACAGATCATCGATAAAGATCATGAAGTATCAAAATTCATCAATTAGAACATGATTCACTAGACTACATACATCACAAATTACAAGTTCCAATAAATTAGTAGCATGGTGTCCAATGATCTATGCTATAGTAGTTAAGCACAAATGCATGCTATCGTATTAAGTCATATAAGGTTTTAGGTCCAAGTATCGATTTTACAAGGACTATGCGATCTAATTCTATCAATCAAGTACTAAAATTATATCTACTCAACTTTTATTCAGATAAATATAAAATCTAAAACTTAATTAATTAATCTAATTCTATCAATTAAACAAAACCTAAATAGCAAACAAGAAAAGAGCTAAATTCACAAATTAAGAATAATCTACGGCTTCGACTCATCCCCTAGTATTTCATTGAATTTATTAACTTCTTAGTTAATCCCTTAATACGATATGACTGGTTAGACTCTAATCTCATTACAAGCCTTTGTTAATGGTCGAGTGATGATGTTACGCATTCTAACAACTACCTATAGGTCTATGGCAATTAGAATAGATTGTAATTCATTAAGACCATATCTAAAGCATACCATACATGCCATCTAGGTATATGTTTATCCTACATAAAACTTATAGTTGTTATCCTATATCACGTATTAAACTATCCTAGGTTAAACACATAAATCCCATTGTGAAGTTCATTATGCAATCATTCATAGTTTTAATCAGATATAATGAAAGCATTAAACTCAGATAGAATGAATCAATTATAATGTATTAAGTTTAAAAACTAAGAATTAATAAAATTCAACTACATACGAGGTTCAAAAGTCTAACCCTAGATAAAGCAAGTTTAGCTCATCACAAACTTAAGAGTATCAAATCAATAAATGAATAACAGCAAGAACAAGAACATATTGATAAGGAAAGATAAGAAAAACTTTTCAAGAAGATGCATCAGTGTGATTTTCTCTCTTCCTTGACTTGAATCTTCAATCTTGAACTTAAATCTTAATTTCTTAGCTTTAATCTCTCAATTTATGTTGTGAATTATTTCTCTAAGGTTTTCCTCTAAAAACGTCTGTGTTTTTCTCATAAAAGAGTGCTTTTTGAGGTATAAAAAAACTTAGGGTTGAAGGCCTTTGAATCTAAGTTAAAATAGGACATTTAGGAAGGTCTTTTATATGTCGCACAGGCCCCAGTAACACGGCGCTGAAAACTTAAAAATTGTGAGTTGGTGAAGGGCGTTTAGGTGTCGCGGCACCTAAGTCTTTGCTTTGGGTGCTATAATGCCCAGCCATAGGCGCTACGACGCTCAGCCCTGAGTTCAGGTGCTCTCGTATTTTGAGCACAACTTTTTAATTTTTTTTTTATTTGCCTCTCATTTGTTCCTAAACATCACATTTACTGTCATGCATATACTTATGATAAAAAATATTAAATTGCAAAACTTAAATTAGAAAAAGTCAGTTCAGAGTACTAATCATACTAGTGCTTTTTATACCTTTATCAAATACCCTCAAACTTAAGACTTTACTCATTCTTAAGCAAAACAAAGACATACATTCACAACATATTGATTGCAAATAAATACTAAAAACTAAAAAATAATCTCCGATTGACTAGATGCTTATAATTATTGTCTCAAAGGCTATGAAATGTACAAGTTTTTTTAGAACTGGATATACAACCTTCAATTAATCATCACATCATTCATCAAGATCTTCAATCTCCCATATAATTGAATACTTGTGTGTGTGTGTAGCAAGCAAGTAAATAGTAAAATAAAAATTAGATTTACTCAATACTTAAAAAGAGAATATAAAGATGATATCTTGGCATTTGTCAATTTATAATACTACCATACGCTTGCTGTTCATACTACTCTCCACTAATATAGAAATACATATGTCTAGGGATCTATTTAAGACTTTAATTAGCTTGTATCGTAAGGTTAAGGTTAAGGTGGAATATAAAGATATATATATATATATAAAGTTTAAATTACACCATGAATACTTAACTTTACTTAGAAACCTCTTGACCTTTTCTACTGAATTTATCTCCTCCCCTAAGCTTATGTTATTTCCATCTTTTTTTAAATCACTTTTGCAAAAAAATTTCTTCTTTTTCTTAAGTTAGGGGTATTGCAAGTTTGAAGTTCTTTTTCATTATTAATTTCTTCTTTTTTTATACGCACCCCCAAACTTAGATTGATTTGCACATTTAGGACTTATTACTTTCCACTTCAGTACCATTTTCTCATACATACACAACCTTTCTCTTTTTATGAATATTTTTAAGAAAACTCGTGGTTTATAGTGCTATGGGTATATATTTAGGATAAATAAACTTAAAGTCTTATCACTTGTAATGTGGTTAAATAGAAAAAATGGGTATTAAGCTCAAAATGGGTGATTAGAGATAAATATACTATAAGGTAGGCTAGAAGACTCAAATGGCATAATTTCATCTCCTTATTCGTGTGTTGATAAGGGCAAATTTGTCATATATTTTTTTATGTTTTTATTTTAATATTTTATTGTTTTGTGAGAATAGATGGCTATTTATGTGCATTATTGTTATTTATAGGGACTTGAACAAAATTTAAAGAATGCAAACTTTTCAAAGTATGTGTCCAGCGCCCTAGCACCACAAGTATTATCGCCCTAGCACTGGAACAGTGATCGAAATAAGAAAAATGATCTATTTAAGTTGCATCTGGCGCCTTAGCGCCAAAAAGTCACCGTGCTAGCGATAGACCAGCGCCTCAGCGCTAACATCTCACCGCTCCAGCGGTGAAGTCTTTTTCACATGTCACCCCAGCGACAACTGCATAGCGCCTCAGTGGTAGCGCGAGTCCTAGTCCAACGTGAATTGATATTTTCAAGCTCATATCAATCCCTATAAAAAGTCACTCGTTCCCAGCTTTTAAGAATCAACCTAGAGCACCCAAGACACATTTAAGAACACCAAGAATACAGAGCACGAGTCTTGGAGAGCAATAGGAGTTTAATTGAAGCAACTTTAGAGAGAGATTCAAGGCGTTCTTCAGCATCAAGAGTTCATATTCAGCGTAATTAAGAGCAAGTCTATATCGGTTTGCTATTGATTGTATCATGATTTATTATTATTTTTACTACTGTTCTCTTATAGCCATTAACTAAACTTATTTTCTAGGGTTAATATTTGAACTCAATATGTGTGCTTAATTGCCATATCTTTTGAATATTTAATAAACTTAGTTCTTTGAAATTCAAATTACTTGATCTTAATGCTTCAATATATCTGGCAAATATATGGTGAATGAGTTGGTAATATTGTTGATAAACTTGGAAGAGGAATCATAATATTTAGACCTAGGTAATTTTATGCATGATTGTAGAGTAACATTCAATGTTGTATATGCAAGTTTCAATTTAGGATAGGAATATACCTAATTGGCATGTATGGTCAATAAGACTTGTTCTTAATGAATCTTAATTTATTACAAGTACCATATGAATATAGGTATTTGGTAAATTAAGGTATACTTGCATGACCTTGGAAGAGGTTCGTGAATACATTAGTGTCTTGATCAATAACTGATGCGATATTTCTATATCATAAATTAAGTGCAAGTATACACTATCGTATGCAAGTAATAAAGAGACTAAATAAGTCGGATGTCGAACCCACAGGGATAATTTCTTCTTTTTAACTAATTACTAAAATTATATCTTCCTAATAATTATTCAGAAAAATAAAAATCTAAGACTGAATGTAAGAAATATAAAACAAAAAAACACAATGTAAAGAAAATTAGGTGATAGCAATGTAGAGAAAACCTAGGATTAATATTATCCCTCAATATGCTTTCTAATGATTAATCCTCTAATATTTAACTTACTTAGTCTTTATTATTGGTCAAGACGCTAATGTATTCACAAGCCTCTTCCAAGGTCATGCAAGTATACCCTAATTTATCAAATACCTATATTCCTATGGTACTTGTAATAAATTAAGATTCATTAAGATTAGGTCTTATTGATCATACATGCCAATTAGGTATATTCCTATCCTAAGTTGAAACTTGCATATGCAACATTGAATGTTACTCTACAATCATGTATCAAATTACCTAGGTCTAAATATATTGATTCCTCTTCCGAGTTTATCAATAATATTACCAATTCATTCACCATATATTGGCCAGATATATTGAAGCATTAAACACAAGTAATTTAAATAATAAATGACTAAGTTTATTAAATATTAAAAAGATATGGCAATTTAAGCGCACATATTGAGTTCAAATATTAACCCTAGAAAATAAGTTAGCTCATGGTTACAAGAGAACAGCAGTAAAAATAATTATAAATTATGATACAATTATTAGCAAACCAATATAGACGTCGAATTGCTCTTAATTGCGCTGCCTAGGAACTCTTGATGTCGAAGAACGTCTTGTATCTCTCTCTAAAGTTGCTTCAATTAAGCTCCTATTACTCTCCAAGACTCGTGCTCTATATTCTTGGTGCTCTTGGGTCGTCTTGGATTGATCCTTGAAGGTTGGGAACGAGTGGCTTTATATAGGGATTGATATAAGCTTGAAAATCTCAATTCTCGTCGGACTAGGACTCGCACTACCGCTGGCGCGCTATGAAGTTGTCGCTGGGGCGATGCGTGCAAAAGCTATTACCGCTGGAGCGGTGGGATCTTGGCGCTGGGGCGCTGCATGAAAATGGCTTCACCGCTGGAGCGGTATGTTGATAGCGCTGGGGCGCTAGAGCGTCGCTGGCGCGGTGAATCTTCTGCGCTGGGGCGCTAGACGCGACTTAAGCAGGTCGTTTTTTTATTTCGATCACTATTTCAGAGCTGGGGCGACAATACTTGTGGCGCGGGGGCGCTGGACTCATAATTTGAAAACTTTGCATTTTAGTCCCTGTTTTCGATCCTTTTGCGTTCTTTCTTTAAATTTCGTTCAAGTCCCTATAAATAACAATAATGCACATAAATAGCCATCTATTCTCATAAAATCATAAAATATCAATAATAAAAATATGAGAAAATATATGACAAATTTGCCCTTATCAATAACAAAGATTAACGGAGTTAAATATTAGAAGATTAATCATTAGAAAGTATATTGAGGGATAGTATTAATCCTAGGTTTTCTCTACATTGCTATAACCTAATTCTCTTTATATTGTGTTTTGGCTTTTATATCTTTTACATTCATTCTTAGATTTTTATTTTTCTGAATAATTATTAGGATGAGATAATTTTAGTAATTGGTTAAAAAGAATAAATTATCACTGTGGGTTCGACATTTGATTTATTTAGTCCTTTTATTACTTATATACGATAGTGTATACTTGCACTTAATTTTAAGATATAAAAGTATACCATCATGTGTTTTCTAAGATTTCACCTCAAGTAGTAATCAAGCAAGTTTTAAAGTGTTTCTCCACGTGACTGTGGTGCACTACTTAAGCATAAGTATCTCTAAGCCAAAAAAAAAAAAAATCAACTAACCAATGCTTATTATCAATGTACTAAAGAGTAAGTGATCAAAAATAAGATTGAATTCAATCCAAGATTTATGATATAAGAATTATCTTGAGCATATATTGTTTCTTATAGACTTGTAAAAATAAATTAAGTCAATATTTTCTTTCTAATCATAAACTAATGATCATCTTCTCAATCAAAACTAACAACTAAAAAAAAATTTAACCCACAAGATAATTATTCAATTCATGCAGTAAAATAAACATAGGTTATGTGTTTCTTACCCCGAAACTTAAATTATACATTGACCTCAATGTCAAAAAAATAAAATTAAGAGTAAGAAAAACTCCTCTAGTAAAAGAAGTTGAAGCAATGTAGCGTTGTGTCTCTCTTGAATATTACTACGATTTCCTTTGCTTCTAACGCTTGCAAATGCTCATGCTGCTTCTTTGAATGATCAACATGTTATCTTATTGCTACAAAGAAAAGAAACTAACATAACAAAAACTAAAACTAAACAAAAATAAAAATAAAAATAAAAATAAAAATACTTGGATTGCCTCCCAAAAAGTGCTTGATTTAACGTCATTGGTTTATCGAGGTTCTTTCTATTCTTATAGTAGATCAAAGTTATTAGTGAAAGCATCTTTGTATGTGAAGTTTTTGGCTTCCTCTCTTTTGGCTTCTACATCTTCTTGATTAAGCCAAAGGCAGTAACTTTTGCCTTATCCTTCTCATGTTTCTCTGCAAAGACTTGAATCTTAGACCGGTGAAGTGTCTCTCTTTTACCCTTATCTTTAATCCTTTCATTACACCACTGCTCCTTATTTTTATTTCATTTCCTCATATGCTTCAACTCATTCTTTTTTATGTGAGGATTCAACATCTCCATGTCTTTGAGCACTTTGGCGTTTAGTTATATCACATCAATGCTACAACAACCTTTACCTTTAAATGGCTACATGATTTTTGTAAAGGCTTTGAAAGTGACAGTGTCATCTTGCACCCTCACAGTCAACTCCCCTTTTAAACATCAATGATCATTCGTCTTATGGCTATGAAGGGTCTTCTAAGGATGATGGGGATCTCTTTGTCTTCTTTCATGTCTATGATGATGAAATCTACCGAAAAGATGAACTTATCTACTTTTACTAGCACGACCTCTATGATTCCCTTTGGATAGGCGAGAGATGGTTAGCAAGCATGAGTGTGATGTTACTAGGCCTTACTTCTCTCAAAACTAACTTGTTAAAAATGGAAAGAGGCATGAGATTTATAATTTCTCCAAATCACAAAGCACTTTATCAAGATTATGATTACCAACAGAGCACAAAATGGTAAAGCTTCTGAGATCCTTGAACTTTGGAGGTAGCTTTTTCTTAAGGATGACACTACACTCCTCTGTCAATGCTACGATCTCATAATCTACTAGTCTCATTTTCTTAGATAATATCTCCTTTATAAACTTCATATAACTTGACATTTGTTCAATAGCATCCGCAAAAGGTATGTTAATGTGACGTTTCTTGAAGATATGCAAAAACTTTGAGAATTGCTTGTCTAGCTTCTACTTTTGTAGCCTTCGAGGAAATGGTGAATATGGATAGAGATATTGAACTACATGTTTCTATTGGTTTTTAATGTTCTGTGTTGCTGCATCTGAACTTTTTTAGAATTCTACCCTATTTTCTGCACTTTTTTGCTGCTGCACATCATATTCTGGAGTATTTTATGCACTTTTCTACTGTTACATATCATGTTCTGCATTTCCTAGATTGCCTTGCTATAATTTTTCAATTTTTGCACTTGTTTGCACCTATATAATCTTTGTGGAAAAGAAATAGGCGGTCTATATGGCATCACTTCTTCTTGTTGTGCCACATTCTCCTTCTCTTTGACACTTGATAGTGGTGGTTTGGGTGTGTTACTATGTAGGATCTTATCACTTCTCAATTTTATAGCTTGACATTACTCTATATTTCTTGGATTTGCTTCGTTGTTGCTTGGTAGAGTGCCTTCAGCCTCTTATTAATGGCTGTAGTACGTTATCCCAATTGAACTTTCAAGTTCTTCAATGATGCTGAATGATTCAGTATGATGGCATCATTAAACTTCATATATTGCATCAACATATCTTTTAAAGTCGGCTTCTTTTCTTACGGTGGTTGGAATCCAGGCGGATTCAATAATCTAGATGACGCCCTTTGGTTGTTATGCTAAGCGAAGTTTCAATGATCTCTCAACTTTTGATTATAGGAATTTGATTGTGGGTTAGGTTGTTGTAGATTAAAATTGCCCATATAATTCACCGATTCCATGTACCGCCTATTTATGTGGCTTTCACCACAAAACGTCGCATATCACTTGCTGGGTCTTAACGGCGTTCAATGCATTAAACTTCTTAGATAATGAATTAATCTGTACTGCCAATTGAATGCGTGAATCTCACATACATTGGCGACTCTTTTGAGTGTAACTTTTTTTATTGGCCATTAGAAATTGTTTGATGTCATTTCTCCCAGTAGATCATAAGCCTCATTCATCGACTTATTCATTATAGCTCCTCCAGCAATAGAATCTACAATGGTCCTAAAATGGCCTACTAATCAATTATAGAACATTTGGAATAATAGTCATTTAGGGACACCATGATAAAGACACTTCCTTGACATATCCTTGAAGCACTCACATGCCTTATACAATGACTTTCCATTAATCTGACTAAATAAGGTGATGTCATTTCTCATAATTGCTGTTTTTGTTAGTAGGAAGAACTTGGCTAAAAACCTCTATGCTAGAGTATCCTACGTCGATATGGATCTGGATGATAATGATATCAACCAATTCTTTGCCTTGTCCTTCAAAGAAAAAAGGAATAGTTTAAGTTAGATAGCATCGTTTGAGACTCTGTTATACTTGAAGGTATCATAAATCTCCAAGAAATTTATGATAAGCATGTTAGGATCATCATTCGGAGCTTTACAAAACTGTACAGACTCTTTTAGCATCTAAATAATATTTGACTTAATCTCAAAGTTATTAGCATTAATGGTTGGTCACCGAATATTAGATTGAACAACATCTGTGGTTGGGATAATATACTCTTTTAGTGCTCTCTGTGGTATCATGGGTTCAAGCACAAGATTATTGATGTGATTATTGTTCTTCTTCATGTTTAAAGATTGCTGGCGCTGTTTATGTTGAAGTCTATACAATGTTCTTTTAGTCTTAGCACTTTTCGCTCTTCGCATGAACTGTCAAAACAAAATAGAAAGAAAATTAAAGTAAAAAGAAGAAAATAAACAGAAAAAAAATAAAATAACAAAAAAATCTAAATTAAAAGCAAGTAGTTTGATATTAGTATTGATCTAAGGATAGATAGAATAGTCCTCGACAATAACGCTAAAAACTTGATGTGTGCTATAGTAGATAAGCACAAGCACACACTATCATATCAAGTAATATTAGATTTTAAGTCTAAGTATCAATACCATGGGGACTATGTGATCTAATTCTATTAATCAACTACTAAAATTATATTTACTCAACTTTTATCAATGCAGTAACTGATATAAGATTATGCCGGACACTGGGAGCATAACTAGTCCTTACCTATCAAGATATGTCTTGCTCTTCCACTGCCAAACCCAATTCCAATTCTAAGAAAGATAAATCTTAAAACATTCCTCAATAAATGACGGACCCTATTATACAGATGATAAGATAGGGCTAAGGTAGTAATCTCAACATTTTTTTTATTTTAATCCACTTTCTAACCTGCCTACTTAATTCTTCCAACTCCGATGGACTCATCCGAGTTATAGCTTGATTTAGTAGCTCTCAAAATTGGTCGGTAGGTCAGTCCTCTAGTTCAAGAGTTCTAGTACTTGCATTACAGTCCCCTTGCCCTATGGCTCGGGGCAAGACAAGCTCACTTTTCTCCTTTTGCCAATAAAGAGTTTTGTTGGCACCTACTAGCTTAAGTTATGCACAAGATGCACACAGCTATTGAATTGAAGCCATGTACGAAGCCTAGCCACTATTGGACTCTATAAAAGTTGTTGGCAGTAGTGGCTGATCATTTATCCTGCCTTACGTTCACTGACTCCATTAATGTTCCACCCATTCAAGATGATTTCCCTGATGAACATATTTTCACTATAAGCGAAGTACCTTGGTACGCACATATCATAAATTATTTAAATTGTGGAGAAATTTCATCTATCTGGAGTGCACAAGATAAGCGTAAGCTTTTAGTTGAGGTATGTAATTTTTATTGGGATGATTTATATCTTTTCAAATACAACCCTGACCAAATTACGAGATATTGCATTCCTGAAAGTGATGTTTCTAGTGTCTCAAATTATTTTCATAGTACTGCTTGTGGCAGTCTTTTTCTACAAAGAAGACAGCCGCAAAAATTTTACAGTGTAGTCTTTACTGGCCCACTTTATTCAAAAACACTAATAATTTTTGTCGTTCTTGTGAAAAATGTCAAAATTTATGTAATGTATCTTAAAGACATATAATGCCTTTTAACCCTATTCTTGTTATCGAGATATTTAATTGTTGGGGTATTGATTTTATAGGTGGAGTTATTAAAAGAAATTGTTGAGGTATCGATTTTATAGCTTGTCGTGCTAATGATAACACAACTGTGATAAAGTTCTTAAAAGAAAATGTGTTATATAGGTATGGTACACCAAGTGTCATCATTAGTGACAAAGGAATATATTTTTGTAACCGTTCTTTTAAAACTTTGATGCGTAGGTATAATGTTCTTTACAAAGTTTCCACTGTATACCATCCTCAGACAAATGGACAATTAGAACTAGCAAATAGAGAGGTTAAACTAATTTTACGCCTTTCTGATGCATTATAGGCATATCACACTGCATACAAAATCATCTTAGGAATGTCTCTATACCAACTTGTCTATGGGAAGGCTTGCCATTTACCTGTTGAGTTAGAGCATAAAGATTACTGGGCTGTCAAAGCCCTTAACTTTGATTTTAGCATTGCAGGTTTTCAGAGAAAGTTACAATTGTTAGAAATAGAAGAGCTACGAAATTATGAATATAACAACTCCAAGATTTACAAAGCCAAAATGAAAGCAGCTGATGACAAACTGATCTCAAGGAAACACTTTGAGCTAAATCAATGGGTTTATCTTTATAATTCTCAATTGCATTTACACCCTAAAAATTTAAGATCTCGATGGACTGGTCTATTAGTGTTAAGGCACGTTTTCCCTAATGTTGCTATTGAAATCAAAGATTCCATTGATGGGCGAATTTTCAAAGTGAATGAACAGCGGTTGAAAAGTCATGTAGAAAATGTAGATCTCTCTATGTACCTAGACAAGATCTTTCTTATGGATCTTGTCTATCATGCTTGATCAGGTTCAATCTCTCTGTACCATATTTTATATTTTGACTTTTTTATTTTTGCTTTTATTTTCTTTCGTATTTTATTTTCTTACTTTTCTTTTCTCTTCGATGTGATTTTATTTTCTGGTCAAGTGGCAGATATGGTACTCTATGACTATTAAAGTCAATTAATCAGTTCTCTAAAACTTGTCTCCTAAATAGTGCATTCATCTCATTTCTTTTCCCCTTTATTTCAAAATGGATAGCATTCTTGCAACCTTCAAAAACACTTTCTTTCACTACCTTAAAATGCTATACTTAAGATTTATAAAGTACGGTGTAAAAGACTAAAGTGATTAATGTTAAAGAATATCCCTGCGGATGTTCGTTGTTTAATTGAAGTCAAGGTTCGATTATCTAGTGAGTCTATAAATGATTTTATTTCTTTTATGCTTGGTCTTGGAAAAAGCTCTTATGCCAAAAGGCGAAGAGCAAAAAGGTTACAAGCCTGTCATAAATGTGCTTGATAGAATTGTAACTGGATTTGTTGTCCTTTAAGATTTACATCTAGAAATTGAGAAGATAAAATTCAGTTCATTAAGGATGGACTGAGTAAGGAGTCTTTGGATGATATCCTATTGAGTCTTGAGATGCGTCATTATGGGCTCGTGCAACGTGAACTTCTCGATTTACGGAATAAATTAAAAAATGAACATCAACGATAAAGTCTCGAGATTCTGACTCTAAAAGATCCTGCTTGTTAATTTATAAGAAAATTAGATGGAAAGCCTATTCCCGACCCATAGAGGGCGTTTAAGCCATTACTGGATGTAAACCCAGAGGAAGATGTAAGCCATAATCACAATTACCTATACATACACATGTGTCTTAATTTTAAACTTTTTTTTATTTTATAAATAATAGGGCTACTTATATAGATGTCTTAAATTCAAATCTTTTGGTTAAATAATGCATGTAGGTCATTATCTTTGAATTTTTGTGTTTTATTTTCAAATCTCTTTTAACAAACTATCGGGTTACCAAAATCAATGTTATCATTTGGTATAAACACAACACCTCATTTTCTTCATTTTTATATATTGAGATAAAGGTGAGTATAGATATAGAGGAAACCTTAATTTGACGATTTTGAAATATATATGTATTTTGTGGGTCTAGTCATGGGGAAAATAAAGTGTTTGGAGAGGCAATAAATAATTTAGGAAAAGTATTAGTTGTAAAAAAATTCATTTGATTTATGGAGGAGGTAGCCTTTGGGTTAATGGGGTGTATGTCAACAGTTGTACATTTAAGAGGAAGTTAAGTTTTAGGTATTATTCCTACAGCTTTAGCCATGGAAAACTTGACTGAAAAAATAATAGGAGAAGAATAACGAGTCTCATCCATGCATGAACGTACAACTAGAATGCTTTACTATATAGACACTTTTATTGCTTTACTAGGTGGTTTTGGTACCTTGGAAGAAAATTTTCAAATTGCCTATTGGACCTAGTTGAATATCCACCAAAAACTCATATGTGTATTGAATGTCAATAACTATTTTGATTGTCTACTTTATTTTCTTGATCAAGCTGTGAAATCAAATTTTATTTCACATTCGGCACGACAGATCCCTGTTTCTGCTACCAATGCACATGAATTGATTGACAAATTATAGGCAGTTACCTACGAACCTAACTCGGCAATAACTCAGATCGATTGGGCAATGGTTATAACAAGCGAAAACTGGATCTGACACTTTGTTTGTAAATTTTTCTTCTTATTATTTTTTTACTAGCATCATCATTTTAGTTTATATTTACTTAAGTGTCTCTCAGTCTGTTTCTTTTAAATAACTGGTGTTTCAGGTAATGTCTCTTATACTTTATCTCTTTCTATTTAAACATTAAAGACAATGTTTCATTTGGGTTGGGGAGGAGGATAGTAGACATAAGTTGTATTTTGTATTAAAAAAATAAAAATTAAAAAAATACAAACAAAAATAATGGGGTCTGACATACTTATTTGATCAAAATGACAGAGTAAAAAGTTCATTTTTTAACTCTTAAGACGTATTCTAGGTCAAATTAGATTAAGAATGGCAGAGTAAGGAGTTTTTTTTTCTAACTTTTGAAACACATTTTAACTAATTTGTTGTTATTTTTGATAGATTGTATGGGACCCACCAACTCTTTGGTTTACTAACTGGATGACACCTTAGAGTCATTAGCATCCTAACCCAGAATTGCATCTCATGTACGACCCCCAATTGTGTCGAACCTAGGATCTCATCCCTTATAGGCCTTTAAGGTTCAATGGTTGTACTCGTCAGAATTGTTAGGGTTGGTGCTTACGTGCCATCTCTGAATGCACATATACTTGTGTATTTATATAAGTGTACATTTCCATTAAATTGCTAATACCCATTTATATAGTATCATGCATGTAACATTGCAAACATTATAGATCTGAAAGAGTTCGGATCAGATCTAAAGGAGTTTAGATAAGGGCTCATAGTTAGCCACGCTGAGAGATATAAATGCTAAATATTAGCACAACTAAGTGTTAGCTGGTTATAGTACTCAGCAGATCCAAGAGTTGGAGCCTTGTCTGTAATGGGGACATAGATCTGAGAGTATACTAGTAACTGCATAGTTACAAGAGTTGTAATCGAGTGCCAGAAAATGCTAGTTGCGCAAGTATGTTCTTGAATACTTGTCCCTGATCTATTTCTGCTGATGCAGGTTTGTCGGTGGATACTTTTAATATAGATCAGCATATGTCGTACCTATAAGGTATAAATGGTCGTTCCTAGCCAACTGTGAGCTTGGAGCTCTATTGACATATGGGTATCCAGTTAGGACTGAATATGGGACAGACTCACGAGGGCCTTCGATAGACACCTTATGTAAGCCGTCAATAGAGGGTCCTCTTGAGTTGAGAAGTATACGTGGTCCTTTGACCTGAGTGCCACGATGGGCTTGTAAGTGATCCACCATACTTTGGCTCAATGCATGTCACAGACCTTTCATGGTGTGACCGCTGGGTGTCGCTGGGTATGATCCGATACTTATGAAGTCCAGTGTGTACAGATATGGGATCCATCAGCTTGCATAGGAATTTTAATAACTAGTTGCTTCGAGATTGTAGCTTAGAAAGTTTTGTGGCAACAAGCATAAATCCTCGAAAACAATTTTGACAGGGTGGAACAATATCGCAACAGAGTTTGCCCATATTGTTCCATATTGTTCAATGAGATACAAGTCTAGAGATAAGACATGGATGAGCACTAAGGGATTTGACGGTGATAATCTATATTCCCGCACATCTTGGATATCATAACGGAAGGACTATACATATGTGTTGTAACTTTAGATTGCATGGTTCGACGAGCTGATTTTGTAATATTCATGAGGTGTGCGTAGGGCATTGTTCACGAACTCATGAAATAGTTTCATTTGATAAATCGGGCATAGGACCTAGGGCAGCGTGCTAGATTAAAGTGTTTAATCTAGCAATATTTAGCACTACCACGTGAATGCGTACGTGTCTGTATTTAAGTGTTAATCTAATATCCAATCCCTATTAGTAGTATTGGCGCCTAGATTTCGGTATAGAGTAATGAAGACACTATAAGGTTACCCGATTTTAACCCTATTAGAAATATTTCTTTTATGGTGCGCATGAGAGATATTAGACCTAATTTGATAATTTCACACGCGGTCGGAGCGTCGGACGACCCTAGAATATTTTTAGAAATTTTCTCTTTTGGCTTGGAAAAGGAAATTCTAATTTACTATATGAATTTTCATTTAAGGGTTATGTATAGAACAAGTCTTTGTTGAGAAATACAACCCTTAAATTAGAGAATAGGCCAATTAGAAACAATCTCATGGATTGCCAAGTTGGAAATTCTAGTTAGTTCATTGGACTATTCTAACTAAATAGTTACAAAGGAACCAATTACATACTTAGTTTCCAACCAATGGCAATTTATAAATTTAAAGTAAGTTGAGGGGTAAATTGATCAATTGATGAAGCACTATATATATGATAAAAGTGTGTAGAAATTTCAAGTGATCAAAAAGCAAACACTTAGAGCAAAAGAGAGCAAATTTGAGATAGAAGAGTGCTGCTGCTACAGTGACCTTTCAAGTTTTTTCTCTTCATGATTTTTCATGTGTAATCAAGCTACAATAAGGTCATATATCAGTTCCTAAGCTCAATTGAAGCCTCCGTTAGTGAAAATAAAAGAAAAAGCGGTAAGAAAAGCATTGTTTTGTGAGATTTATAAGTGAACTTTTAAGATTGCTTCAATTGATGTTCTTGTATGTATTCTTGGTTTAGATTGAGTTGAATTCTAGTGTGGAGCTTGAAGGAGTCATCAAATTGAAGAAATTGGTAAGGTAAGAATTAGAGTTTTGGGTGATTTGAATGTAGAGACTTCAATTAGTTGTAATGGGCATCAGAATGAAATTGGCTTGATTTTGATGTAATTGGAACAAGAAATTGAGAAAAGAAATGTGTTGAAACCTAGGGTAAAATTCTGTCACATTAGAGAAGTTAGGGATTGAGTGGTGTTTTGATTAAGTTGTTGTGTAAATGAAGCCTTATGTATATTGAATGTATATGGTTGATGGAAAAACCAAAATGAAGAAAATGAGACATAATTATTCATTTTGGGAAGGTGAAGGGCAATTATGTCTAACCGAGTTATAAGGCGTTTAATAATTTTTAGGGTGCCAGATGATGAGTTAGATTAGATTAAATGACTCCGTAAATGAAAATCGAAAAGTAGTATCCATCCGGGCTTTGTATGCCGATTAGGGCGTTTAGTAGTTAAATGAGATTCTAGAATTCGATTTAGTTCTAAATGTCATTTATGGTGCGTAGGTGAAGAAAACCAAGAGTGGTAACGGGAGCAGAAATCCAGAGCGAAATTGAGCTCGGAGCGGT
The DNA here is from genome assembly GCA_946807835.1 of Ailanthus altissimus. Taxonomy (NCBI): domain Eukaryota; kingdom Viridiplantae; phylum Streptophyta; class Magnoliopsida; order Sapindales; family Simaroubaceae; genus Ailanthus; species Ailanthus altissimus. The sequence continues at coordinate 12,472,972 of OX327683.1, forward strand.
TGTGAGTGAAAATCTGTCATTTCTTTTACCTTTCATTTATTATGTTTCCACATAATGAAAATGTATGTTTTATGAGCTTTCAATGCATAAACATGATTTGTGATCTTGATATATATCCATAGATATGCTTTTACTTGTTCGGTTTAAGAAACAGTTTTAAAATTACTGCATCCGTTTTAAAGACTATTGGTACCCTCAAATTATAGTAGTGGTGATTGTATTAGACCCACCTCAAATTATAGTAGTGGTGGTATATCCCGTACATATAGGCAGTTATGAGGGGTGTGTCACTAACTCTGAGAAGTCGGGATGTCGAGTCATGTGAGTCGCTCTATGTGTACGGGGTATTGTCTCGCTATATGTATGCAATGTAGGATTCCACTACATAGCCAGTGAGATGTCACTGTGGGTGCTGCTGGTTGAGGTGCCCCGTGACCTACTCACATGTGCGGTGCTAGTTGAGTCGCTGAGTGAGTATAGAAATTTAGGATTACCATTGGCACAGTTTAGAAAGAAAATGGCTGAGCGAGGACTTTACTAGTTTTCGATCTACCGATAGCATTTTATACATTTATATGCACATGGCAGTTATTGTGTTATATAGATTTTGGATATTATTTTCCAAAGATGTAGATAAAACCCGTTCGGCAATATTGCATCAGCATATAATGTTAGAAACAGTTTTACTGCTTTACATCTATTTAAGAAGTATGATTTATGCATGTCTTTCAGATTTTACTATCTATGCATAATGTTATTTATTTGAAATCTTAATTGCACTCACTGAGCTCCTTTAGCTCACTCATTTTTTGTTTTATATTTTCTAAACCCTTTTCCAGGTGCAGGTCTCGGTACACAAGCTGCTGATTCTCTTATTGCTGAGTAGTGGGCCAAATCTGAAGATCATTTTTGTATATGTAAATGTGCTAAATAGCACCTTTTGCTTTCTGCATAGTAGTTGTAGGCATGTATATTTGTATGTATGTTTTGAACCAACAAGAATTGATTTCGATATTATGATGATTGTTTTTGCTTTTATAAGTATGCTCATTTTGTGATTTAAATACAATTATTGAGCTGTGTTGGATTTGATTTGGAAAGAACTGAAAGTCCTATTTGGTAGTATTTAGAAGTATTAGAATTAGAAGTGCAAATTTCTTTATAGGTTTTATATTGGATTCTTAGAAAAACAAGGGAAACTCTGCCCGTTTTTATTAAAACTTAAGAAGTGATATTCGTGTATATTCTAAGATTTTCTCAGTAATAGTAAGAACTAAAAAGGGGTTCGTCTCGCGGAGTTTCTCAACTTACTCAATTATATTCTGAGAAACTTCCGTCGGGTGCCCGACGGGGCCGCTGGGATCTACTGTAGAGGGTCTCGGGTCAGGTCTTGTCAGTTAAATACAACAATTAGTTAAGAATTATTATTTACTAATTATATTACGACATGTGGCATATGGTAGGACCCACTAGGAGTATACTTGGTAACTATTTATGTGGGGCAAAATGGTCATTACATACTTTGATTATTTAATGGTTAGATAATTAAAATATCTCTCTTATTATATTATATAATATATTATTATTATTTATATTATATAATATATTATATTAGTATTTTATTATATATATATATATAGAAAGAGAGAGAGAAAAAGAAGTGTGTGTTTTTTGGGTGTGCCGAGAAAGAGAAGAGAAATGGAGAAAGAAGAAGAGAGAAACAAGAAGAAGAAAGAAAAGAAGAAGAAAAAAATAAAGAAGGAAAAATGAAATTGTTTCATTTTTCTCTATAGTCTTATGGAAGCAATTATGAATTGCTTTATTCTCCATTTCTTATCCTTTTGGAGAAAATGATGAAAACACATACCCGGCCATTTTGAGGATTAAGAGTTAATCCCATGTTGAATATGGGGCTGTTGTTCTAGCTCACCAAGCCCACTGAGTTGGTGACTAGAACTGCCCGCGAGTCGGTCTCCATGCGGACTCCGAGAAAATACGTGTATAATGTTACACGTTTTGTGAGTTCTCTACCCTACTAATATATTAATGTATTAATATATTTTATTTATTGTGTTTATTGTATATTTAATGGTTCCGCCACATATAAATATGTATATGATACGTATTTTAGGCAATAAACACAATTGCACATGCATACACTTACATGTATTAGATCCCGACAACAATTTTGTTTTAAATTTTATGCATTGTTATTTATTGCATGTAGTCTTAATAATTCTTGTATAAAAGAATTTGCTTTTCTACCTATGTATTATTTCAAAATTGTTTGGTTTGAGTTACTGTTTTTATTTAGGTTATTAAAGAATGGCTTCCAAAATATTTTTGAGCACAATGCTAAGCCTTGTCGTAAGACGGATGATTCAATTTATATAGTCAAGAGAATTCTCATATTTAAGTATATATTTTTCTAATCTCACATATCTTTTGTGAGTAAGTGGAAAGGTTAAGAAAATAACTCACGAATTTTCATTGATCTTTTGAATTGGTTAATTTTTGTTTATAATGATATTATTCGAATTAAGGAATAAGTTGGTTGTATAACTGAATGATGATTTAAAGTAAATTTTAAAATTGTGTATAATATATTTTAGTGAGAAACTATTTTTTATTTTGTGATGCTTCCTTGTGTTTTTCAAAAATAAAATAAAAAGCAAAATAAAGAAAAAAGAAAAAAAAAAGAATCAATTTAGTTTAATAAAGTTTCCATTCAATTTTAGAAAACAAATATTTTGTAATATATTTTCTCACTAAGCTATAGTTATATTATTCACACAAGACAATTGAAGTCCTAAAGTTGGTACATGTTAAGAATGATTGATTTCTAAACAATTGATTTTTCTATCTTTGTTTCAATGTTAGTTTATATATCTGTCTTTAAAATTGACTTTTTTCTTGAGTGCTTAACTGTTTTCCAACTCTGTAAGAAAATTCCTAACCTTTTAAATAGTCATACACTTATGAGAATATGAAGTTGAGAGTTTTACTTGGAGAAATTCTCAAGGCTATATATGTTGTGATTTGTGGTAAGAAGGTTACGGTTTAGTTCACACATACACACAATTTTAAAAGTTATAATTAAAAAAATCATAATAACAATATTGATTTTGAACTGGCTTTTTGTTTGAAATGCTTAGGTAATTGCTAGTTGGGGCTATGATGAGCACAATAAAATATATATTTGTTAAGAGATTCAGTCACCATTTAATGTTATTAATTTTAACATTTTTGTGTTTTTAAACTTGAAAGAAAGTGTTATCCTTAAATTGTGATTAATGAATGTTATTTGCATAGGTTTAGTAAAATGAACGTAACTCTCAATATAGAAATTGAAATAAAGAAATTTTTAAACCTAGAGTAACATGACTCAATCTTACACAAACTTGAAAAATAGTTAAAAAGCCAAATCCAATATTTTATGGGCCAAAATTAAGATACAACAGAACTGGATTACAACTTTCGCTCAGCTTGACCCACCTCATGTATTTGGACCATATTTCACAAAATACGTGCCCAATTATATGATTATTGAAGCTGAAAAATACTAACTCAATTATAAAAAACTCTTATGTTGATAAAAAAATCCAAAGAAGTCGTTATCATAGACCAAATTGTATTATAAATTGGTAAATTGTATTATAAATTGGTAAAAGGGTTGTTGACTGAAATATGACATATCTTTGGCTTTTTGTCCATATTTCATTGAATACTCATTTAAATTGAATGAACCTTAGGGCTATGGAAAGAAGAAATAAAATACTATAACTTTCATATCGACCAAAATGACTACATTGATTATTTTCATTGTACAAAAGGTGCAGTAATAATTGAAGGAGTGAGTGGTCTAAATTATTAAAGATTGAAGTCACACTAAACACATTTCCATTCATTGCCTATATAAAGATACCCTTAGGAGGCTAATAGATTTTTTTTCAATGCTTTACAACTCTTCAATATACCTTCTCTTTAACATGCATTGTAAGCTGGGCTATAGTTCTTGGCAAGGTTAGAGATAAACTTTTATGTGTAATAAATTGACATCTAGACTTTGATTCTTTGTCAAGAGCTACAAATATTTTTAAGTTTGCTTGTGCTTAAACTCTTATCTATTATTTTTCTATAATCCATAGGTTATAATTATCAAGTTTTATATATTTTCAGGCATGCTTTCTTTATGTGATTCTTGTTAAATTATAATTGTTACTGGTTATATTATTTTACAAGTTAATCGTTTACTGCAATTTTGTCAATCAATATATTGTTGATCTTAGATAACATGTAAAGACAATAATTATTTGATATTCAAGTTGATATTTTACTGGAATATTGTTAAAATGATATATTGTTATTCTTAGATAACTTGTATAGATGAACATGGTTTGTGATAATATTTGTAAAGAGTTTAGTCATATCAAATACATGTATTATCAAATGTGTCATATTTTATATATATTCTGATTGATTGTCTGGGATGTTAAAACTTCAATTGCATTATAAACATTAAATTAAAGTATATAATGGATTTATGAAGTATAATTGTGATTCTCAAAGCCTTGCTTATATCATCATAAGGCTAATTCTTAATTCATATACAATTCTATCTCATCCATATAAACCAACTAGTTAATTTTATCATTTGTTACTGTTTTAATATTTTTGTTTCACTAACTTATTTTGCAAAAGCTTCCTCGTGAGATCGTCACCTTAATCTATACTATGATAGTCATATTACATTTTTAGCATAAATAGTGAGCTACACAAATAACCATAGAATTGATGCTTTCTTTACTTCATAAACTAAGCTGTGGGCGGACATAAAAAGGTAGCAAATGGGGACTCAAACATGAAAGAGATTGGCGCAAAGGCAACAACAAAACTTAGAGAGTGCCGCATCTTAAATATTGTTTTACTCAAGTGTAGATTATCTTAATTGTAATATTTAACTTGTGAGTCCGAGTGTCATATCCATAGGGAGTGATCACCAAGAGCAAATGTTGTTTATGAGTGTTCAAGAATAATGATGTATTGTACCAAAAGATGGAAAAATGTTGGTTGATTTTAAAAGAAAGGATTATTGAATCTAAATTGTCAAATCAATTAAAAGAACACTAAGACATTAGAGATCCACACTTACTTGTGTTATAGTAGGGTTCCCGTGATCCTTCTTAGTCATTTGAGAAATGCTTTCCCATTGTTTGAAAAATGTCATTTGTAAAACATATGTTATTGATATATATAAGATCTTTTCAAGCATTCATTCTGGCCTTAGTCTACAATGAATAAAGGATTCAATAAAACTAAAATAATTTTCATAAATGATAAATCAAAACATTTAAAAATAACCATAAACATTGAAGCACAAAAGTAAGATCAAAGAAACAATGTTGCAATTCCATTAAGTGTTTCCCCCTAACCTTAACTAAGAGTTTAGAACAACATAACTTGAGAAAATAGAATATCATAAAAAATGAACTAAGGATTACAAAATGATAGAAGATAAATGCTTCCCTTTAGCCAAGGGCATCCTTAAATAGGAAAATTTATTGGCACTATTTATGTATGATTAAATCTTCAACATTGTTGGCTACCAACCTTCCACCAAATTTATAATGCTTTTTTGACTATAAAGCTAGAACAATTTGACCTTTAGCTCAACTAACAAGTTATAGATAATTAACTTATCTTTTCATAACTTCTAGAATAATGCCAATTGGAAATGTATTTTGTGAAATACTATCCAAATATGAAAAGGGGGTCAGGCTGAGCATAGTTTACAATTTAATTCTGTTGTGTTCTAATTTTGTTCCACGATATGTTGGATTTTGGACTTTGCTTGTTCATAAACTTTGTGTAGGAATGAATCATACTTCTCTAACTTAAAGAATTTCTTCATTTTGAATTTTATATTGAGAGTTATATCTATTTTAGTAAACCTACAAAAAAATATCCATTATTCACAAATTAAGGACAACACTTTATTCTGGCTTAAAACTACAAAAATGATAAAATTAGTAGTATTCTAAATATAAAATAATGGTTGAAGCTCTTAATAAATATGCATTTTCAAGTGTTCATCATAACCCCCAACTAGCTAATTGCTAGTCCCTAGCAGTTCAAGCATAAATAAATTAAAGACAACTATCTAAGCATTTCAAACAAAATGTTAGTTCAAGATCACAATTGCTATGAAGGTTATTTTAATCATAACTTTCAAAATCGTGTGTGTGTTAACTAAGTAAAAATCTTCTTACCACAAGCCACAATATATATAGCCTTGAAAATATTTTCCAAGTAAAAGCCTCAACTCAATATCCTCATTGGTGAATAACTGTTTAAAAGGTTATGATTTCACTTATAAAGTTGGAAAATAAATAAGCGCTTAAGAAAATGTCACATTTAAAGGCAGACAGACAAACTAACATTATCGTAAAGATAAAAAAATCAATTGTTTAGAGTTACACCATTCTTATCATGTGCTAGCTTTTAGAAAATAGTGCCCAGTGAGAAAACTATTTCTTAAAGATATTTGTCTTCGAAAATAAAGACTTTATTGTGATGAATTGACCTTTTTATACACTTTTTGTCTTCTAAATTGAACGAATACTTTTATTGAACTGAAATGACTCTTTTTTTTTTCTTTTTTTGACAATATGAAGAACATCATAAAACATTACAAAATAAGAATTACTTCTCACTAAAATACATTTCACAAATTCGAGTCATCCTTTGTCTAGACACCAAATCATTCCTTTATCCAAATAATGTCACTCTAAACAAAAATTAACCAATTCAAAAGATTAATAAAAGTTTGTAAACTTTTTTCTCAAACCTCTCCACTCACTCACAAAAAGATGTGTGAGATTAAAAATATGTATACTTAAAGATGAAAAATCTCTTGACTATATACATTAAATCATCCATTTTACCACAAGGTTTAATATTATGCTTAAGAAATAATTTTGGAAGTTATTATTTAGTAATTAAGATAGAAAAAGTGACTTAAGCCAAACAATTTTGAAATCATAGCTCGATAGAAAAATCAAACTTATTTACACAAGAATTACTAAGAACACATGTGCATGAAATGCAAAAGTAAAAATAACAAGTGGGTTAGAATGTGTCTCAATAGTACAAAAATAACCCTTTACTCATGCCATTTATGATGCTCGATGTCAAAAAAAAAATATTTGTTGGAAAAATAACAAAATGATAACAAAAATTAACATTAACATCCTATATGAACTATCCCTCCCCCAACTAGACTGAGACATTGTAATCAATGTCATAATATAAAAAGAGTATAGTAAAGTATAGAAGATATCACCTAAAATATCTTTTATTGAAAAGAAAAACCTACAACAAAATAAAATAAACTATACAAAATTTTAAAAAATACATAATAGTAAAGAGGTTACAGATAAATAGAACCTGATCAAGCAAATAAACAGGATTCATAAGTTAGATTTCTTCGAGACATATAGAGTTGTCGACCCTCTATTCATAGCTCTTCAAACGTTGTCCATTGACTTTGGAAACATTTTCATTCTTTGGATTTTTTATTTTAATAGCTTTATGAGAAAAAAACATTTTTGACAATGAAACATTTTTCATACAAGATAACTTTCTGTGAAGGTTCAAAGGTTTTTCTGACAATATATTTGTCATGAAATATCTTCATTTTCTATTTGTGGATCCTAGAGTTTTCATAAGCATAATTCCTGTTTCTTCTAATTTATTTAACTAGAGTTTTTTTAGAGGACTAGCTTTATCTAAGTTAAAGTTAATCATTTGGATAGCTCAAAAACATTTATTTTCCAATTCTATAGGTAAATGAAAAAGTTTTTAAATATAAGCCTATAGAGAGACATACCAATTGGTAATTTAAAAGTAGTACGATAAGCCCAAATGGCATCATTTAGTTGTAAAGACCAATCTTTTTTATTTAGGTTTACCATTTTCTTAAAATTTGTTTGATTTTTGTATTTGCAAGCTTGACCTATCCATATGTTTATGGATAGTAAAGTGTAGACACTTTGTGTATGATTCCACATTTCTTCATTAACAATTTATAAGGTTTTTTGTTTTACAAAAGTATAAACCTCCATCACTTATAATTGCTCTAGGAATTTCAAACCTTGTCAAAATGTTATTTTTCAGAAACTTCAAAACCATTTTATGATTATTGGTTTTACAGGGGATTGCCTCAACCCATTTGGAAACATACTCAATAGCCACCAAGATATAAATGAACCCAAAAGACGAAGGAAATGGACACATAAAATCACTACCTCAACAATTAAAAAGTTTGATCATTAAAATTGGGTTAAATGGCATTATATTACCACAAGTTATACTTTTTAACTTTTGACATTGTTCATAAGTATTGCAAAACTCATAGGTATCTTTGAAAAGGATGGGCCAATAAAATTCACATTGCAAAATTTTTGTTAAAGTTTTCTTTGAAGAAAAATGACCACTACATGCTTCAAAATAACAAAAGAAAATGATATCATGAATTTCATTATCAGGCACACATCGTCTTATGATTTGGTCAGGACAATATTGGAAGAGGTATGGATCATCCTAAAAAATTGTAGACTTTACATAAAAATTTTCTTTTGCCCTGTAAAAAGGAAATTAGCAATGTTAGCAAACTAAGGTAAATTAACAATACCAAAAAGTTGTTCATCTAAAATTATATTGTTGATTGGTGAAGATTCAAAATATTCATCACAAATAAGTCTAGACAAGTGATCAGCCACAATATTTTTAACTCCCTTTTTATCCTTAATTGTGATGTTGAATTCTTGGAGAAGAAGTATCTATCTAATCAACCTTGACTTAGCATCATTTTTCAAAAAAAGATACTTCAAAACGACATGATCGCTAAATATAATAATGGGTGAACCAACAAGATAAGATCTAAAACTTTTTGAAAGCAAATTCGAATGCAAACAATTCTTTTTCAATTGTGGAATAATTGATTTGAGCACGATCAAGTGTTTTACTTGCATAGAATATGACATAGGGTTTCTTATCTTTTCTTTGCCCTAAAATAGCTCTAATTGTATAATCACTAGCATCACACATGATTTTAAAAGGTAAAGACCAATCAGAAGATTGAATAATAGGAGCAAAAGTGAACATACTTTTAAGTTTATCAAATGCTTCTTAACAAGCTGTGGTCCATTCAAAAATAGTGTCTTTTGACAAAAGATTACACAATGGTCTAAATATGACACTAAAATCTTTAATGAACCTTCTATAAAAACCAGCATGTCCTTCGAATGACTTAACATATTTTACACAAGTGGGGGAAGAAAGATTGGTGATCAAATAAATTTTGGCTTTATCTACTCCTAAGCCTTTGGATGAAACAATACTACTCAACACAATATCATGATCGACCATAAAATGACATTTTTTTTTCAAATTAAGCACAAGATTCTTTTTTTTTTTTGCATCTAATTAGGACTTTTGGCAAATTTGATAAGCAATCATCAAATGAATTACCCAAAATAGAAAAATCATCCATGAATACTTCAAGAAAATGTTTGACCATGTCACTAAAAATACTGAGCCTGCATATTTGAAATGTGGCAAGGTAAACCAAAAGGCATTCTTTTATATGCAAACATTTCAAAAGAGCATGTAAAAGTAGTTTTTTCTTGATCTTCAAGTATAATGTCAATTTGATTGTACCTAGAATACCTATCTAGGAAACAATAAAATTCATGCATAGCTTATATTTCTAAAATTTGATCCATGAAAGGTGGAGGGAAGTGATATTTCATAGTCATCAAATTTAGCTTCCTATAGTCAAAACACATACGCCAACTAGTAATAATTCTACTTGGAATTAATTCATTATTTCTATTTGTGACTATAGTTACTCCAGATTTCTTCGGTATAACTTGAGTAGGACTTACCTATTTGTTGTCAGAAATAGGATAAATGATTCATATATTTAAAAGCTTAAGGACCTCATTTCTTACCACTTCTTTCATCTTACGATTAAGCCTTCATTACATCTCCCTAGAGGGTTTGGCATTATCCTTTAAATAAATCTTATGTGTGCATATTAAAGGGTTAATTCCTTTAATATCAGTAATTGTCAATTCTAATGGATTTTTGTGCAATTTCAAAGTGTTAAGAAACTTATCTTCTTAGAGTGAATTCAACTTAGATGAGATGATTACTAGAAAGGTTTCATTTTTACCCAAAAATGAATACTTGAGATGAGATGGCAATGACTTTAATTCAAGTTTTGGTGGTTGCATATATAATAGCAAGGGAGCATTCTTATTTGGTGGTAATTCCTCAAATCTTAGTCTCTACTAGTTTATTCCAAAAACCTATTAAAAAGAACGAGTTTCAGAATTATTTTTCATTTCATAATCATTATTAGAAGAATAGACATTAAATTCATCATGTACAAGTTCTTCAATTAGATCAACCTAATGCACATTATCATTGTCCATAAATTGCTTGAAAATATTAAAACCATTTAATTCACAAGTCATATTACCAAATGATAACTTCAAAATACTATTTTTATAATTAATCAAAGCATTAGAAGTTGCAAGAAATGGACGACCTAGAATGACTGGAATTTGAGCATTTAAGTTCAAAATAAGATGTGTATCCAAAACAATAAAATCAATAGAAAAATAAAATTTATCAATTTGAACAAGCACATCTTCCACTACTAATCTTGGAACTTTCACACTTTTATCAGCAAGTTGAAGAGTAATTGGAGCAGGTTTGACCTCACTAAGTCCTAATTGCTTATAAACAATGTAAGGTAAAAGATTAACACTAGCTCTTAAATCAAGCAATGCACAATCAATTCTAAAATTACCAATTACACAAGAAATGGTTAGACATCTAGGATCCTTATATTTTAGAGGGGTGTTTTGTTAAATGATTGAACTTACACTTTCGGTAAAAAATGCTTTCTTTTGAACATTAAGCTTTCTTTTGACCTTGCACAAATCTTTCAAATTTTTTGCATAAGACAGGACTTGCTTTATTGCATCTAACAAAGGGTTATTTATTTTGAATTGCTTGACAAGTTCATAGATGTCAGAATTTAGGTTCAACTTTTCAGTGGGTTTCAATTTTTGAGGAAATAGGACAGGAATTGGGCACTCTTCTATCTCAAAAGGCTTTGACTCTTTTTTCTTCTCATTTTCTACTTTGGGAGGTTTAGGTTCATCTTTTTCTTTTAAAGAAGAATTTTATCGAAAACCTTACCACTACAAAGTGTTGTGATGGCAATGATATCTTCAAGTGATTTTTCATTTTCATAAGATTCATTTACATTGAATTGACTCAAGGTATTGGGTTTAGGTTGAGACAAAAACTTACATTTTTCTTAATTTTGCACAAAAAATGTCAGATAGGAAAGTGTACTCTTGATCTCTTTAATGGCCCCTAAAGTTTGATCATTAAATCTTAATTGCTCATGCATGAATGCTTGCAACGTCTCGTTAAGGGTTTTTATGTTTGGTGATTGATATAGAGGAGGATTTGAAGGCTTTTATTGAGGTTGTGTTTGGACATTGCTATTATTTCTCCAACTAAAATTTGGATGGTTTCTCCAATTTGGGTTATAGGTATTAGAGTACTGAGATGGAGAATGTTTTTGAGTATAGTTTATGGCATTCACTTGATCATGCATGGCTTCTTTAAAAATCAGAAATTTTGGGCACTCATTTGCTGAATGGCCAATATTGTCACAAATATCACAAACTTCTTCAGTAATAATGGATTTAGTTTCACTTAGTTTTCTCATTTCAATGGCTTCAACTTTCCTAACCAAAATAGCTATCCTAGCACTTAGATCATGTTCTTGACTCAATCAATATTTTTTTCTACTAGAACTTGCAAGATTAGATCTAATTGAATTAGTAGAACTAGTGATTTGTCAATTTTGAGAATCTTTTGATAAATGATCCAAATAATCGAATGCCTCATCTGAATCTTTGTTTAAAAATTCTCCATTACATATGGTTTTTATGAATTATTTTGTCTAAGGAATTAAATCATCATTAAAAAAGTGAATTGTTCTTTATTTTTTAAAACCATGATGTGGGCAATAATTTAACAAATCTTTGAATCTTTCCTAATATTGAAAGTATATTTCATTTTATTTTAGAGAAAAAGTTTTAATTTGTCTTTTCAAAGCATTAGTTTTATGAGTCGAAAAAAATGTCTTTAGAAATTCACGGTGCATTTCTTGCCAACTTCCAATTGTCCTTGGTTTTAAAGAACTAAGCTAAGTTTTTTCTTAGTTTTTTAGTTAAAATAGAAATAACTTAAGCCGGATTATTTCTTCACTACATTTGAAGTTATTGGCATTCAAGGAAAAAATAAAGCGTGAGGGTATAGAATTGCGAGGAGGTTGTAAGTATTCACACATGGTTCAGATGGGTGTATTATCATGATCTTCGTGAACACTTTCATTATCGACCATGGTGTGTGATATGTTTGATGAAGAATGAGAAGATGAAGCAGAATCAAATAAACTATCAAAACAAGTTTCAAAATTACCTTGCATCAAATGATAAGATGTAGGATCTTGAAACCATCCACTTATGCAAAGAAAAAAATGAAATAATAACAAATGATATAAATAAGAAAAAAAGAAAAAATATAAAAGTAAATTAGATAGAAAAGCCAACAATAAATAAAAGTTAGAGGAGTAAGTAAAAGTTAGATTAGTTAGTGTTAGATTAGAAAAAAATTAGTAAAGAAAAGATAGGTGGTCAAGTAAAACCAACCATAGTAAAATAAAAACAACAAATAAAAATAAATAAATAAATAAAGTAAGGTATGAGGCTTAGTCTTCCACAAAAACAAAAATCGATTATCTTTAGTTAACATCACTCCCTGACAACAACGCTAAAAGCTTACTACAACTTAAATATTATTTTACCCAAGTGTTGGTTGTCTTCATTATAATATTTAACTCATGAGTTCAAGTATCGTATCCACAGGGAGTGGTAACCAAGAGTAAAGGTTGTTTGTGAATGTTCAAGAATAATGATGTATTATACCCAAAGATGAAAAACGCTAGTTGGTTTTAAAAGAAAAGATTACCGAATGTAAATTGTTAAATCTATTAAAAGATCACTAAGGCATTAGAGATCCACACTTACTTGGGTTGTAGTAGAGTTCCTTTGAACCTTATTACTCATTTGAGAAAGGTGATGCAATATTTCTATATCTTATAATTAAGTGCAAGTATACATTATCGTATACAAGTAATAAAGGGACCAAATAAGTCGGATGTTGAACCCACAGGGATAATTTCTTCTTTTTAACCAATTACTAAAATTATGTCTTCTTAATAATTATTCAGAAAAATAAAAATCTAAGAATGAATATAGAAGATGTAAAAGTAATAACACAATGCAAATAGAATTAGGTGATAGCAATATAGAGAAAACTTAGGATTAATACTATCCCCCAATATATGTTCTAATGATTAATCTCTAATATTTAACTCCTTTAGTCTTTGTTATTGATTAAGACACTAATGTATTCACAAGCCTCTTCTAAGGTCATGCAAGTATACCTTAATTTACCAAATACCTATATTCTTATGGTACTTGTAATAAATTAAGATTAGGTCTTTTTGAACATGCCAATTAGGTATATTCCTATCCTAAATTGAAACTCGCATATGCAACATTGAATGTTACTTTACAATCATGCATCAAATTACCTAGGTCTAAATATTATAATTCCTCTTCCGAGTTTATCAACAATATTACTAACTTATTCACCATATATTGGCCAGATATATTGAAGCATTAAGATCAAGTAATTTAAATATCAAAGAACTAAGTTTATTAAATATTCAAAAGATATGGCAATTAAGCACACATATTGAGTTCAAGTATTAACCTTAGAAAATAAGTTTAGCTCATGGTTATAAGAGAATAGCAGTAAAAATAATAATAAATCATGATACAATCAATAGCAAACCAATTTAGACGTCAAATTACTCTTAATTCTGCTGCCTAAGAACTCTTGATGCCGAAGAACGCCTTAAATCTCTCTCTAAAGTTGCTTCAATTAAATTTTTATAGCTCTCCAAAACTCGTGCTCTGTATTCTTCATGTTCTTGAATTGCTCTAGGTTGCTCTAGGTTGATTCTTAAAGGCTGGGAAGGAGTGACATTTTACAAGGATTGATATGAGCTTGAAAATCTCAATTCTCGTCGGACTAGGACTCGCGCTACCGATTGGGCGCTATGCAGTTGTTGCTGGGGCGACGCGTGAAAATAGCTTCACCACTGGAGCGGTGGGATAATGGTGCTGGAGTGCTGTCCTATCGCTAACGCAATGAAGGTCTGGCGCTGGGGCGAGATGCAACTTAAACAGGTCATTTTTCTTATTTCGATCACTGTTCCAGCGTTGGGGCGATAATACTTGTGGCATTGGGGCACTGGACATATACTTTAAAAAGTTTGCATTCTTTAAATTTTGTTCAAGCCCTACAAATAAAAATAATGCACTTAAATAGCCATCTATTCTCATAAAATAATAAAATATCTATAATAAAAATATAAAACAATATATGACAAATTTACCTTTATCAAAAGGCTTTCCAATTGTTTGAAAAATGTCATTTGTAAAAATAAGTTGTTGATATATAAAAGATCTTTCCAAGCATTCATTGTGCCCTTAGTCTCCAATGAATAAAGGCTTTAATAAAACTAAAACAATTTTCATAAATGATAAATCAAAATATTTGAAAATAACCATAAACATTTAAGCACAAAAGTATGATTAAAGAAACACGACTATAATTCCATTAATTATTTCCTCCTAGCCTTAGCTAAGAGTTTAGAACAACATAACTTGAGAAAATAGAATATAAATGAAAAGTGAACTAAGGATTACAAAATGGCAGAAGATAGCTACTTCCCTTCAGCCAAGGGTGTCCTTAAATAGGCAATATTCACATATAACTAAATCTTCAACATTGTTGGCTATTAAACCTTCAATTGAATTTAAAATGTCTTTTTGATTA
The DNA here is from genome assembly GCA_946807835.1 of Ailanthus altissimus. NCBI lineage: Eukaryota > Viridiplantae > Streptophyta > Magnoliopsida > Sapindales > Simaroubaceae > Ailanthus > Ailanthus altissimus. The sequence goes on from OX327683.1 coordinate 12,488,035, forward strand.
TGAAGCTAGCTAAATTGGACTTTTTGCTCAACTAACAAGTTGAGAAATTGACATATCATTTCATATCTTCTAGAATCATAGCAATTGGATATGTATTTTGTGAAATACTGTCCAAATACAAAAGGTGGGTTAGGCTGAGTGTATCTTGCAGTTTAATTCTATTGTATCTTTATTTCAGTCTATGATATATTGGACTTAGGTTTTTAATTGTTCATAAACTTTATGTAAGATTGAGTCATGTTTTTCTAGGTTCAAGAATTTCTTTAATTTGAATTGTATATTAAGAGTTTTGTCTATTTTACTAAACCTGCGCAAAAATATCCATTAATTACAAATTAAAGACAACACTTTATTCTGGCTTAAAACTACAAAAATGATAAAATTAGTAGTATTCTAAATGTAAAATGGCAATTGCATCTCTTAATAAATATGCATGTTCAAGTGTTCATTAGAGAGCCATATGAATGATGAAATGGGTTGATCTTGTACAAGAACCGAGTAGTGGTATCGTCAAACTCCCCTCTCATTCAACAGTTGCTATGGGAATTTGATGGCTCACCTATTGGATGATACTAAAAAAGGTTACACACATACTAATGATTAGCACACAAATTCTAATGGCCATCAATGTATTAGACAGTACAATATTACGTTGCCTCATATAACACATGCTAGCGAATTAAGTTAGAAACTCTCTCCCTCACAAGTCTTCTGTAACCTTTGAAAGTTCTATGTCAAGTGTGGGATGACATCACTATAGACTTCATTGAGGGCTTGCTTATGTCCAATGACAAAAATACTATCCTAGTAGTGGTAGATTGCCTTAGCAAGTAAGCACACTTCTTACTAATAGCTCATCTGATCACGGCAAAGATGCTTTTTGAAAAGCTTATTAAAGTGGTAGTAAAGCTATATGGCATGCATAAAACCATCATTTTTTTATAGAGACCCCATGTTTATCAGACAGTTTTAACTTGAGTTCTTCAAGCTCTCAGGGACTTACCTCAAAATGAGCTCCACCTATCATCAAATGGATGGAAAAATAGAAGTTGTCAACCAATGCTTGGAACAATATATGACATGCCTCACCCACCAACAACCTCACAAATGGAGTACGTTTATACCATAGGAAAAAATTGGGCATAATACCACCTATCATATATCCACAGGAATTACAACCGACCAAGCACTCTACGGTAGACCACCCCTAACCATTCTGCCATACATCGTAAGTAGTACTCCACTTTAGGCGGTCGATCAAGAGTTAACTTCTTAAGATGAATTGTTATAATGACTAACAAAAAACCTTCATGCCACCAATAATCGAATGAAGCAGTTGGCATATACAAAGATAAAGGATATTGAATTCAAAGAAGGCGACTTAGTCTATTTAAAGCTTCGCCCATATCACTAACACAACATCTTTAAATGAGTAGTTCAAAAACTAGCCAAGCGATTTTACAACCCTTTCCCCATTGAAAAAAGAATTGGCAAGGTGGCATATCAACTTAAACTTCTTCTGACATCCTATATACACTAGTGTTTCATGTGTCCTTACTTTAAAAAATAATGGGAGACATTGATAAGGTCAATGTCGTGCTACCCCCATGACATTTGACCACGAAATACAGATGGAATCAGAGGCAATCTTAGACCATAGATAGGTAAAAATTAAGGTCACGATATATTGAAGAAAATCTGGTTAAGTAGAAATATAATTGCCGGCGAAAGAAGCCATTTAAGAGAACTCATTGAACTTGCATAATATGTTTCTCAATTTGAACTTTAAGGGTAAGTTTCCGATGAAAAATAAAGGTAATGATAGGATAAGATGTGTTAGCCATATGAGTATTACGAACTCGAAGTATCTGCAACATATAAGAGGCGTAAGAGGAACAATTTTACATAAGAAACAAATGGTTTAATGAGGGAACATGGAAAGTGGAGACATGCAAAAGGAAGTGGCTACATGCAAGGAAAATTAGGTTACGTGTTTTAGTAGGAAACAAAGATGTGAAGTAATTTAGTTTGTATAAGAGGAGTTAGTGACGTGCTTGCATAGGAGACGTAGTTAGAAAAAAGTATATACATGGGATTTAATTAGTTGTATGTAATTGGGATACTATTTAGCTTATGTGAATAGTGGTAGTTATGAATTTGTAATGCATTTAACTTCAATTCAAGTTGAATGAAAAGCAGAAAAAAAATTATCTAAAAAGAATCATGGTTCAATTCTTACCCTAAGAGAATTACAATTGCATCCGTACTCTGATTGGGACCTATCATCTACCAATAATGAGTTTATAGAGGAAAACTTTATAGCTTGAAACATCACTTTTATTGATCTAGGATTAGAGTTTTGAACCCAATATGTAGTTAGATATTACTATTTCTCTTAGGTTATAAACTCAATAATTTAGATTAATTCATTTTATATTATATTTAATACTTTTTTATATCTGGCCAATATAATTATTATTCAAAAAACCTCGACAAACGAAATTATGTGTTTAACCTATGATAGTTTGATACATGATCATAGGGTAATAACTATTATTTCCATGTAGGATAAACATATACCTATATGGCATGTATGGCATTATTAGACATGTTCTTAATGAATTTCATACTATTCTGATTACAAAAGATTTATAGGTAATTGTTATGATGAAATATAATTATCTGACCACCGACAGAGGCTTATAACTATATTCATATTCTAGCCAATAATATATTATTGAGAGATTAATTAAGAGAATAATAGATTCAATGAAATATTAGGGATAAGTTAAAACCCTAAATTCTTTTTATATTGGTAAATTTAACTTTTGTTTGCTTTTGATTAAGATTAGGTTATTTTCTTAAATTTAGATTAATTAAAGAACATTCATCCTTAGATTTTGTCTGGATAAAAGTTAATTAAGATTAATTTTAGTAATTGATTAACAGAATTAGATTAAATAAGCCTTTGTGGAATGATACTTGGACTCAAATCCTATATTACTTAGTACGATAGCATGCAATTGTGCTTACTTAGAAATTGCACATAAAAAACCATTCTTGTTATTGAAGGAGGTGACTGTTAGGTACTTTGTTTTGTTTGAATTCTATCATTCATGGGAAAGCAGATATATCTATTTTAACAAGAAAGTGATGTCTTATAAGATGAAATTGAAATTTTTTATTTCCTCTTTTGACAGTTATGGTGTTTTTGAAAGTGGAGTGGTAATAGAGACTAGATTCTTTGAAACTACCACTCTTGTATCCACAGATGTACTTGTTATTATTTCTTTCTTCTAGTAGAACATCTTCCCCAAATAGATCACTTTATATGTCTAGAGGATTCTTCTTCCTTTTAATGGGATATTGAGAGGAGGAAGAATAAGGGCTTTTTCTTTGAGTTCTTTGATACCATTGGTCTGTGCATTTAACCATATTGGTGCATTCTTCTTAAGCATTTGATAGAGAGGCTTTTTTTAGAATAATCTTTGACAAATTCCTTTATGTAATTGACAATGCCAAGAAACTGTTGAAGTTCATTCTTTGTTAAATTCTTGTTTGGGTGTTTTATCAATTCATTTGCCATATGTGGTTGTAAGGCATAGTGTCTATCCTGGATATGCATTCTTAAGAAATCAATCTTTGTTACTCTAATTTGCATTTTCCTAGGAGAGAGCATGATTGTATTGACTTAAAAGAAAACCAAACTGAGACATGAAAGTTAATGTCAACAAAGAAGAGGAGAATATCATTAATGTAAATTAGAGCTTGCCCAAAGAGTGGCTCAAAGATTTTGACCATTATTTTCTAGAGCAATAAAGAAGCAATTTTTAGACCAAATGGCATAATCGTTCATTGATAATAATGGTCATGGATACAAAAAGATGTTTGGTATCTATCACCATAGTAAATTCCTAACTACCAAAATCTAGTTTTAAGTCAAATTTTGAAAATATTTTTCATTGGCTAAGTTTGTAAAGAGGGTTCTTTTTTTAGGCAGAGAAATTTTGTCGCCTTCAAGAAAGAGTTTTAAACGTTGGTAATTAATAACCAACATTAAATTTTCTCAGACCTGTTTGCTTTTGTTATTAACATAAAAAGCTTGACAAGCCCACCTAGATTTTGTGGGTTCAATTAGGTTTTCATTAAGGAGTTGGGTAATCTTTAATATGGCTAAGGCACAATGTTCAGGATTCATTTTTGGGTGGCTGGCTTTTGTTGGGTTGATATCTTCATTCTTCTTGAAAGGCAAAGTGATGAATAATTTAGAGTTTTTCCACAAAGGATTTTGGCGTTTATTGAGAAAATTTAGGTGAGATTTACTAACTGATTGTTGGTGAATTTGATCTGCAATAAAGAAGAGAGAATCTAATAGGAAAACGTTGGGGATTTTAGTCTATGGTGAGAAATGATTCTTATATTATAGACCAAATGGTTTTGGGATGACGGTTTAAGTAAATTTTGAATGCTATCAAATCCCAAAACAATATCTTTACCATATAAGGTTGACCAAAGAAGTTTATCGGTAATACATAATCCTAGAAAGCAAATAAGACGAATGGGCTTGCTAATGAGGAAGATGGTGAAAATTTCATCATTTGCTACTTTGTAGGTGTTCAGCGCTCAAGCAAAATAACATGGCGCGGCAGCGACAGAAAAATCGAGACACCACTGCCCCCGCGGTACACTCATTACTGCGCCAGCGCAAATTCCAATAACTGTGCAAAAATCAACCTTCAGCGCTGCAGCGACGGACGTTTATCGCGTCAGTGCCAGAACGTCGCCCCAGCGACGAAGAGTCAGCGCGGCAGCGAAAATTGACCAGGGAAGTCTCTTACTTTCACTTCTTTATTTTTTGACATTGGGGACAATGTCTAAATTAAGTTTGGGGGTGGGAAACACTTTCTTGTGTTCATTTTGCTGCAGGATTTGGGTAGTCATTCTTGTGGGTTAAATTTTTTTTAGTTACTTAGTTTTTTTTTAGTTAATTAGTTTTTATTAGGCTTTTTTTGATAAGATGATAAGAAAAAGAATACATGGCTGAATTTATTTTTTTTACAAATCCCTAAGGAATGATAGATACTTGAGACAATTTTGATTATCTAAGTTTAGGAACAAATTTGATCTTATTTATTATCACCAAATTTTTGAGCACTTTATAAGCATGAATAGTTATAATTATTACTTAGAGATACTTATGCTTTAGGGAGTACACCACAGTCTAGAAGACCGACACTCTAGAACTTGTCTTTAGTTACTACTTGAGGCGAAATTCTAGGGAACACATGAATAGGGAAATGACATTAGGCTATCTTTGGACCGATTGAGCCTTTCTAGCCTACCTTTTAGAGTATATTTATCCCTAGTACCCTATTTTGAGCCTAATTACCCATTCTTTGGTTTAACCACATTATAAGTCCAAGACTTAAAGTTTACTTATCTAGAAATTTATCCGTAACACCATAAACTTTGCATTTGCTTAGAAATACTCTTGAAAGGAAAAGGTTGTGGTGATATGAGAAAAATAAGTTTGGGTGGTATTTATCAATCTAAGTTTGGGGGTATATAAAATTGAAAGAAAAAAAAATACCCTCAGCTTAAGAAAAAAAAGAAATTTTTTGAAAAATAAAGGTTGAAAAGAAGGATGAGAACATAATAAGTTTGGGGGAAGAGTTAATACAAGGAAAAGAAAGATCAAGAGGTTTCTAAGTAAAATGTAAGTGTTCATGGTGTGAATTGAACTTCATATATTTATCTTTTATGCCACCTTGACCTTAGCCTTACATTACAAGCTAAGTAAAGTCCTAAATAGATCCCTAGACATGTGATTTTTTATATTAGTGGAGAGTGGTAGTAAAGACAAGCTTATGAAAGTGTCATTATATAAATAAAATGCCGAGACACCATCTTTTCTGTACGAACTAAAGTATAAAGTAAATCAAAGTATGGTTTGGCTATTTACTTGCTACTTGCACACACACACATGGTGATTGTTCATGAGGAAGAATGAGGGACTAAATAAAGATAATTTAGAATTGTTAATAGTTGTTTATCTACCTTAAGGATTTGTACTATTTCATCAGCCTTTGAGACAATGATTTTGATTATCTTACTAGTATTAGTATATTTTGATTTGTTAAATGAGTCAAGTATAACCCTTTGTTTCTCTCTTAGTTTTATTTTATTGCTTGAGGACAAGCAAGTATTTAAGTTTGGGGGAATTTGATAAGGGCAAATTTGTCATATATTTTCTCATGTTTTTATTATTGATATTTTATGATTTTATGATTTTATGAGAATAGATGGCTATTTATGTGTATTATTGTTATTTATAGGGACTTGAACAAAATTTAAAGAAGCAAAAACAGAGACTAAAATGTAAAATTTTTAAAATATAAGTCCATTGCCCCAGCGCTAAGAATACTATCGCCCCAGCGCTGAAATAGTGATCAAAATTAGAAAAATGACCTGTTTAAGTCGCGTCTGGCGCTCCAGCGCCGAAGAGTCACCGCGCCAGCGACGCTCCAGAGCCCTAGCGCTATCAACATACCGCTCTAGCGATGAAGCCGTTTTCATGCAGCGCCCCAGCGCCAAGATCCCACCGCTCCAGCGGTGAAGGCTTTTTCACGCGTCGCTGTTGTGTGATTTCTATAACACAAACTAACGCAAGTGCACGTATCGCAACAAGTAATAAAGTGATGTGTAGAGTATCGTTCCCACGAGGATTGTGTCCTAAATTAATGCTAAGTACTACGATGTTGGCAACCTAACTTTATTTAGGCTAATCTAAATGGCAGGGTGAGTTATTGAATTAAAAGCAACTAAAATCTAATTAGCTAGATAAATAAAGGAAAAGAGATATCTATGGCAATGAGGCTCTAGAGACTTGATTTCTCTATATTGTTCCTATGGTCTTTGTCATTAGTAATCAACAACCAATTTATTCATTCATTAATCCAGGGTGTATGATTAATCTCATTCCATCTTTCGAGTGCGAATGAGATACTATGCATATATATTCAAGTTGATATGTCTATCTAACTTGTTTACATAGACATGCATTACGCAACCCATAAATGACTACCCCAAGGATTAATTTCATTATCACTGTCACTTCATCAAATGAAATTCTAGACATAATGACACACCCTAAAGAGTTTGGCCTGTCACGCTTATCAAACACTTTAAAACGGAGAGCACCACATGTAACCCTAGGCATAATAGCACACCCCAAAGAGTTTGCGCCTGTCACGCATTTAATCAAACACTTGGAATGCACCTCATACAAATCCTAAGGAAGATCATGATGATTACCTAAGTTCATTAGTCTCTCAACTTAACAAACTCAAAGCTATGCTTTTTAAGATCGACATATGGATTAAACTTTGTCAAGCACATAACCCAAATGTTTAATTCATCCAATCCATTTTTCAATGCAATTAGAAGCATGAAGCGCATAAAAAGCATAAACGAATAACACAAGATAACTATTAATAACAAAGCAACATCAACACATAAAGTTCAATAAAGTTCCATTAAGGCCTAGAACCTACAATCTACAACAAAATGATAATCTTGCGATATGGCGAATTCTATACAAATGGGATCCTAAACATTGATTTCATTCTATTCTTCCTATGTTCTTCTTCTTTAGCAAATTTGTCCAATTCATTAATCAAGGGCTTAAGACTAATCTCATTCCATCTTTCGAGTTCGAATGAGATACTATGCATACATAGCCAAGTTGATATGTCTATCTAACCCGTTATATATACACGCATTAAGCTACCCTTAAATGACTACCCCAAGGATTAATTTCATTATCACTGTCACTTCATCAAATGAAATTCTAGACATAATGATACACCCTAAAGAGTTTGGCCTGTCACGCTTATCAAACACTTTAAAACGGAGAGCACCACATGTAACCCTAGGCATAATAGCACACCCCAAAGAGTTTGCGCCTGTCACGCATTTAATCAAACACTTGGAGTGCACCTCATGCAAATCCTAAGGAAGATCATGAAGATTACCTAGGTGTTATTGGCCTTTCAACTCAATAGCAACCTAAAGCTATGTTTCTCCCAAATCCTATAAATGGATCAATCTCTTTCAAGCATAAATCCATACATTCACAACAACCAATTCATTTATCAATCAATTGGAAGCATTAAGCATAAAGAAACATAAATGAATTACACGAATTTATACTAAATCATCCAAACATAATATTAATAAAACTACATCAATCATTGGAATCAAGTTTAATCACATGAAAATCCAACCATAACTATAATTATCCAACCATCCATAGATACATCTCATTAAAACTAATATTCATAATTGAAATGACAACAAAGGATAAAAACAAAGAAAAGGAAAGGGAAAACCGAATTTGGGATGTCTCCAAGGTTTCAATTCTTCAATTGTCTTCAATGATGCACATGAAACCTTGGAGACATCATTTCTTCTCCTTCAATTCGAGCTCAAGCCTTCTCCTCCTTTCAATTTCGTGCCTCCACTCCCCTCTTTTTTCTTTGGCTAAACAATGGGTGTTTATATAGGTAGGGTTGCAAAAAGAGGACAAAACTGCCCTTAGGAGTGCCCAGAATTCAGCGCCGCGGCGCTGGATTTCAGCGCTGCGGCGCTCACTTTCTGCAATTGACGCCGCGGCGCTGAAATCCAGCGCTGCGGCGCTGCACTGTTGCCAGTGGTACTGTAGCAAACAGTGCCCCCATTCGTATTTTTATCTCTAATGCTCCGATTTGCGTCCTTTTTCCGGTATTTTTGCTCCGATAATGCTTCAACCTATAAAACAACATTAATATGCATAAATAGCCCAATTATTGAGATAATTTGAACAAATATCAAGTTAGGAAGATAAAATAGTTTATACAATTACGCCTTATCAAATACCCCCAAACTTAAATACTTGCTCGTCCTCGAGTAAAAAGGCACACACACCACACAAAAAAAAATGACAACAAACAATAAAAAGATATAAAACATTGGGTTGGCAAACGATTAGTAATTTATCTCAAAAATTTCTCATGACTACTATTCTCAAGGAAATTCTAAACATCATAACCGTTCAACATGTTAATCCAACACTTATTCATACCTACAAGTGACCTACTTGGTGTGTGTGTGTGAATAGCTAAAATCATTAGTAGCATGCGCTCGGATTAGTTTATGCACATAAGATAATGAAATGGTCTCTATGAGAATTTTGCTTTTATTTAACACTCCATATGCTTGTTTTTCGCATCACTCTCCACTAATGTAGGCACACACATAATCAAGGATCAAATAGGACTTTAGTTAGCTTGTAATGCATGGCTAGGGTGAGGGTATGATAAAATGGATCGATTTTGGCTCAACTTACACCATAAACACACATTCCTCTTGAGGTTACTCAAATCTAACCATTGTTTTCCACCCAATTTCCCCCAAACTTATTTCTTTGATTCTCTAGCTATTTTGTTGCTCTCTTTTTTTTTTTTTTTTTCATTTAAGCTAGGGGTATAGCAAACTTTATTTTTTTTTTTTTGCCTCTTTTTTTTTTTTTTTTTCTCTTTGATTTTTTTTTTTTTTTTTTTTTTTACATATAAGTCACTATACCCCCAAACTTAAGCTTTTCATATTTGAACAACCAACATTTATAACCAAACCCAAAGCTCTTCTTTACTTCACCCCTTCACTTTTAAAAGTTCACACAAGTCTTTAAAAGAAGTGCTATACTTATGGCGTGATGGATACTATAAAGGATAATAAAAGTAAAGGCTAGGGTAGTGATATGGTTAGCAAGAAAAATGAGTAATTAGGCTCAACGGGGGTGACTACAGTTAAAATTATACTTAGGTTGGCTTGAAAGGCTCAATCGGTCCAAAAATGGCCTAAAATCATATCCCTAATTATGTATGCCCTAGGATTTCGCCTTGAGTGATGCTCAAACAAGTTCTAGCGTGTTTTTGACCATAATTATTCTTGTAGTGCATAAAAGTCTTCTAAGTAAGCATAAAACTAAATAATTCTAACTATGTACTCAAAATATCAAGTGGTCACAAAGTGAAGCTGAACTTGTCCTAGATTACCAAGTAAACAATCACAACATTCATTGTTTCCAAAAGAACATAGCATTTGAAATCATGTTTCTATTTCATATCATTGACTACTAATCATTCAACCAACCTACAACTAAACACTAAAATGAAAGAAAACAAACAAAAAAAAACAAAAAAAACAAATTATGCAAAACAAACAACTAAAAACAACAATCGTAATAAGCATGATCCACATGGAAATGAATATTTTCCTCCCCCAAACTTAAAGTTGACATTGTCCACAATGGCTAAACTAGAGGTAAGTAAAAAGAAACTCCCCTTGTAGACAATGGCGTGATGCTTGAATCGCAATGAGGAAGTTATTGCTTGAGTTGGTCCTTAAAGCCATTGAGTGATGCTTTCCAATATATGAAATTTGAGGAGCCTTGTTGTCCACAACATGGATTTTTGACTTGAAACTTCTCGGTGTTGAGGCTGCAACCTTAAGTTGCTGCCACATTTGGTTTGTCCCCAATTGTGAGCTCCATTTGGATGCATCATATTAGCTTTATTTCAGATTTCATTTCCATGCCCTTATGAGATTTCGAATTGTTGTTTCAACACACTGCAAGAAAGAAAAACAAACATTAAACAAAAGGATTAAAATAAAAAATTAAAATACACTTGGGTTGCCTCCCAAGAAGCGCTTGATTTGTTGTCACTAGCTAGACTTCTTCCGAGGTTGTGGTGGAAAAATTGCATTTTCGAGGCATTTTTCCCAAGGAACACTCCTCTTTTATCGTTCTTCAATGGTCATTCAATGATCTTGCCAATTGTTTTCCTTGATTTCCTTTCATTGAACTTGCTTGGCAAGAACAAAAATCTTGTTCGGAAGTGTGAACCTTATTGATCTTCAACATAATAACCTCTTTGAATGCACCTTCAAAACAACCAAAACAACCCAAACATAACAAAACTTAAAAGAAACAAAATGCCTAAATTAAAATCAAGTTACTTTACCATAATATTAGCAAAAAATTCAGAATCAACAATCCCCGGCAACGGCGCCAAAAACTTGTTGTGTGATTTCTATAACACAAACTAACGCAAGTGCACGTATCGCAACAAGTAATAAAGTGATGTGTAGAGTATCGTTCCCACGAGGATTGTGTCCTAAATTAATGCTAAGTACTACGATGTTGGCAACCTAACTTTATTTAGGCTAATCTAAATGGCAGGGTGAGTTATTGAATTAAAAGCAACTAAAATCTAATTAGCTAGATAAATAAAGGAAAAGAGATATCTATGGCAATGAGGCTCTAGAGACTTGATTTCTCTATATTGTTCCTATGGTCTTTGTCATTAGTAATCAACAACCAATTTATTCATTCATTAATCCAGGGTGTATGATTAATCTCATTCCATCTTTCGAGTGCGAATGAGATACTATGCATATATATTCAAGTTGATATGTCTATCTAACTTGTTTACATAGACATGCATTACGCAACCCATAAATGACTACCCCAAGGATTAATTTCATTATCACTGTCACTTCATCAAATGAAATTCTAGACATAATGACACACCCTAAAGAGTTTGGCCTGTCACGCTTATCAAACACTTTAAAACGGAGAGCACCACATGTAACCCTAGGCATAATAGCACACCCCAAAGAGTTTGCGCCTGTCACGCATTTAATCAAACACTTGGAATGCACCTCATACAAATCCTAAGGAAGATCATGATGATTACCTAAGTTCATTAGTCTCTCAACTTAACAAACTCAAAGCTATGCTTTTTAAGATCGACATATGGATTAAACTTTGTCAAGCACATAACCCAAATGTTTAATTCATCCAATCCATTTTTCAATGCAATTAGAAGCATGAAGCGCATAAAAAGCATAAACGAATAACACAAGATAACTATTAATAACAAAGCAACATCAACACATAAAGTTCAATAAAGTTCCATTAAGGCCTAGAACCTACAATCTACAACAAAATGATAATCTTGCGATATGGCGAATTCTATACAAATGGGATCCTAAACATTGATTTCATTCTATTCTTCCTATGTTCTTCTTCTTTAGCAAATTTGTCCAATTCATTAATCAAGGGCTTAAGACTAATCTCATTCCATCTTTCGAGTTCGAATGAGATACTATGCATACATAGCCAAGTTGATATGTCTATCTAACCCGTTATATATACACGCATTAAGCTACCCTTAAATGACTACCCCAAGGATTAATTTCATTATCACTGTCACTTCATCAAATGAAATTCTAGACATAATGATACACCCTAAAGAGTTTGGCCTGTCACGCTTATCAAACACTTTAAAACGGAGAGCACCACATGTAACCCTAGGCATAATAGCACACCCCAAAGAGTTTGCGCCTGTCACGCATTTAATCAAACACTTGGAGTGCACCTCATGCAAATCCTAAGGAAGATCATGAAGATTACCTAGGTGTTATTGGCCTTTCAACTCAATAGCAACCTAAAGCTATGTTTCTCCCAAATCCTATAAATGGATCAATCTCTTTCAAGCATAAATCCATACATTCACAACAACCAATTCATTTATCAATCAATTGGAAGCATTAAGCATAAAGAAACATAAATGAATTACACGAATTTATACTAAATCATCCAAACATAATATTAATAAAACTACATCAATCATTGGAATCAAGTTTAATCACATGAAAATCCAACCATAACTATAATTATCCAACCATCCATAGATACATCTCATTAAAACTAATATTCATAATTGAAATGACAACAAAGGATAAAAACAAAGAAAAGGAAAGGGAAAACCGAATTTGGGATGTCTCCAAGGTTTCAATTCTTCAATTGTCTTCAATGATGCACATGAAACCTTGGAGACATCATTTCTTCTCCTTCAATTCGAGCTCAAGCCTTCTCCTCCTTTCAATTTCGTGCCTCCACTCCCCTCTTTTTTCTTTGGCTAAACAATGGGTGTTTATATAGGTAGGGTTGCAAAAAGAGGACAAAACTGCCCTTAGGAGTGCCCAGAATTCAGCGCCGCGGCGCTGGATTTCAGCGCTGCGGCGCTCACTTTCTGCAATTGGCGCCGCGGCGCTGAAATCCAGCGCTGCGGCGCTGCACTGTTGCTACAGTGTACTGTAGCAGTACTGTAGCTACAGTGGTACTGTAGCAAACAGTGCCCCCATTCGTATTTTTATCTCTAATGCTCCGATTTGCGTCTTTTTTCCGGTATTTTTGCTCCGATAATGCTTCAACCTATAAAACAACATTAATATGCATAAATAGCCCAATTATTGAGATAATTTGAACAAATATCAAGTTAGGAAGATAAAATAGTTTATACAATTACGCCTTATCAGTCGCCCCAGCGACAACTTCATAGCGCGCCAGCGGTAGTGTGAGTCCTAGTCCACCGAGAATTGAGATTTTCAAGCTCATATCAATCCTATAAAAAGTCACTCGTTCCCAGCCTTCAAGGAGGAATCCAAGACGACCCAAGAGCACCAAGAATACAGAGCACGAGTCTTAGAGAGCAATAGAAGTTTTTATTGAAGCAACTTTAGTAAGAGATTCAAGGCGTTCTTTGGCATCAAGAGTTCCTAGGCAGCGCAATTAAGAGCAATTTGACGTCTATATCGGTTTGCTAATAATTATATCATGATTTATAATTATTTTTACTGCTATTCTCTTGTATCCATGAGCTAAACTTATTTTCTAGGGTTAATACTTGAACTCAATATGTGTGCTTAATTGCCATATCTTTCGAATATTTAATAAACTTAGTCATTTATTATTTAAATTACTTGTGTTTAATGCTTCAATATATCTGGCCAATATATGGTGAATGAATTGGTAATATTTTGATAAACTCGAAAGAGGAATCAATATATTTAGACCTAGGTAATTTGATGCATGATTGTAGAGTAACATTCAATGTTGCATATGCAAGTTTCAATCTAGGATAGGAATATACCTAATTGGCATGTATGATCAATAAGACCTAATCTTAATGAATCTTAATTTATTACAAGTACTATAGGAATATAGGTATTTGGTAAATTAAGGTATACTTGCATGACTTTGGAAGAGGCTTGTGAATACATTAGTGTCTTGATCAATAACAAAGACTAAGGGAGTTAAATATTAGAAGATTAATCATTAGAAAGCATATTGAGGGATAGTATCAATCCTAGGTTCTCTCTACGTTGCTATCTCTCTATTCTCTTTGCATTGTGTTTTTATTTTTATATTTTTTTATATTCATTCTTAGATTTTTATTTTTCTGAATAATTATTAGAAAGACATAATTTTAGTAATTGGTTAAAAAGAAAAAATTATCCCTGTGGGTTCGACATCAGACTAATTAGTCACTTTATTACTTGCATACGATAGTGTATACTTGCACTTAATTTTATGATATAGAAATATCGTATCATTACCATATAAGGTTGACCAAAGAAGTTTATCGGTAATACATAATCCTAGAAAGCAAATAAGATGAATGGGCTTGCTAATGAGGAAGACGGTGAAACTTTCATCATTTGCTACTTTGTAAACTTGGTTGTATGGTTTTTATAAGTGTTTAGGAAGGATATTTGGATTGATAATGGAAGCGGCTGCCCCAATGTCAAGTAATCACAAGATTTTGATTGGTTTGTCATATTTAGAGATTAGGATTTTAAGCTCCACCACCAAAATGGTTTGGATTGATAAACTAATGGCTTGAATATTATATTGGGAAGAGTCTAAGAGTGAGTCTGTTTTATCACAATTTGATTGGAGAAGATTGGGTTAGTATGAGTCATTTTCTAGGATATATTTTAACCCAAAAATTATATCTTTATCAGGAACAAATTATTTTGAGAAGATCGATTCAAGGTCATCAAGGTAGATTGGGATGAACGAGAAGATTTGTTTGAGAATTTTAGTTGCCTCTATAGGGGTAAGACTTTGCAAAGTGGCCTTTCTTTTTTGTAGATAAAACAACTATTACATTTTTTTTAGAGAAAGAGGTTTTCTCTTAAAAATATTTTCGCTTAGAAAAGACTTTAGATTTAGATGGTTTTAAGAATCGTGTTTTCTTGTCATGTCTTTTCTTTCTGGAATCACAATGGCAAGATGCGCCATTGTTAAGGCATTTGAGTAGCAGATCTTGTCTTTCACAAGCATGACCAACTTGTCTTTTTGTTTTTTCAAATTCTTTGAAGAATTTATGTCTAGTGCAGAACTTGTCAAGAGCTTTCATAACAGTCTGGTGGATAGGACCGAATAATGCTTGTCCCAAAGTAATGGCCATGAATTATAGGATTTAATGCGATATTTCTTTATCTTATAATTGAGTACAAGTATACACTATCATATGCAAGTGATAAAGGGACAAAAGACTCGGATGTTGAACCTATAGGGATAATTTGTACTTTTTAACCAAGTACTAAAATTATGTCTTTCTAGTAATTATTCAGAAAAATAAAAATCTAAGAATGAGTGTAGAAGATGTAAAAGTAATAACACAATGTAGAGAGATTTAGAAGATAGCATTATAGAGAAAACCTAGGGTTACTATTATCCCTCAATATGCTTTCTAATGATTAATCCTTAAATATTTAATTTTCTCACTCTTTGTTATTGATCAAGACATTATTGTATTCACAAGCCTCTCCCAAGGTCATGCAAGTATACTTTAATTTACCAAATACCTATATTTATATGGTACTTGTAATAAATTAAGATTCATTAAGATTAGGTCTTATAGATCATACATGTCAATTAGGTATATTCATATCCTCATTTAAAACTTGCATATGCAACATTGAATGTTACTATACAATCGTATATCAAATTACCTAGGTCTAAATATAATGATTTCTCTTCTAAGTTTATCAAAATATTACCAATTCAATCACTATATATTTGCCAGATATATGGAAGCATTAAGAACAAGTAATTTGAATAACAAAGAACTTAGTTTATTAATTATTAGAAAGATATAGCAATTAAGTGCACATATTGAGCTCAAGTATTAACATTAGAAAAAAAATTTAGTTCTAGCTATAAGAGAGCAGCGGTAAAAATAATAAGAAAATATGATATAATCAATAGCAAACCGATATAGACGTCAAATTGCTCTTAGTTGTGCTACCTAAGAAACCCTTGATGTTAAAGAACACCTTGAATTTTTCTCTATGAATGCTTCAATTATGCACCTATTGCTCTCTAAGACTTGCGTTGTATGTCTCTTGTATTTTCTTGGATGCTTTCTAAAGTCCACTCATTCCCAAAATAGAATGAATCATCATGGTTCTTCAATTTATTTTGGGTTTATTTCTTTCATTATATCTAGCCAAAATTATGAATGATTGAATAAACATGATGAACTCGACGGATACATTTATGTGTTTAGCCTATGATAGTTTGATGCATGATCATAGGGTACAACTATGAGTTCCATAAAGAATAAACATATACCTAGATGGCATGTATGGTATGATTTAGACTTGGTTTTAATTAATTATATATTATTCTGATTATTATAGAGATATAGGTAATTGTTAAAATGCGTAATATTGTCACTCGACCATCGACAAAGACTTGTGATGAGATTAGAGTCTAGCTAATAATTTGTATTAAGGGATTAACTAAGAGGTTAATAAATCCAATAAAATACTAGGGGATAAGTCTAAACCCTAGATTATTATTAATTGGTGAATTTAACTCTTTCTTTATTTGTTATTTAGTTTTACTTTAATTTGATTGAATTAGGTGAATTAATTAAATTTCAAATTTTAGTTTTCTAGATAAAAGTAAAGTAGATATAATTTTAGTACTTGATTGAAAGAATTAGATTGCATAGTCCAGTGGGAATAATATCTGGACTTATAATCCTATATTACTTGATACGAT